>CM065589.1:482639631-483843009 GCA_033119425.1 Bufotes viridis
ACCAGAATCAGGGTATTGCTATTTTGCCAGATTTATTTCACCCCAGAACAAAATAAGTGTTTTGGCAGACCCTATAAAATCTGGCCTGCAACAGCTGGGACACCAGAATCAGGGTATTGCTATTTTGGCAGATTAATTTCAACCCTGAACAAAATATGTGTTTTGGCGGACACTCTTCTATTTTGCCAGCCACAGCTGAAACCACTGATTTATGGTATTGCTATTTTAGGAATTGAATTTCACCCCAGAACAAAATATATGTTTTAGCGGATACTATGAAATCTGGCCTGCAACAGCTGGGACACCAGAATCAGGGTATTGCTATTTTGGCAGATTAATTTCACCCCAGAACAAAATATATGTTTTAGCGGACACTATGAAATCTGGCCTGCAACAGCTGGGACACCAGATTCAGGGTATTGCTATTTTGCAAGATTAATTTCACTCCAGAACAAAATATGTGTTTTGGCAGACACTATGAAATCTGGCCTGCAACAGCTGGGACACCAGAATCAGGGTATTGCTATTTTGGCAAATTAATTTCACCCCAGAACAAAATATATGTTTTGGCGGACACTATTCTATTTTGCCAGCCACAGCTGAAACCACTGATTTATGGTATTGCTATTTTGGCAATTGAATTTCACCCCAGAAAATAATCTATCCTTTGCAAGACAGCAGACAGTATTATACTTGTCTAGCCAAAGCTGGAACACCAGATTTAGGGGATTGGTATTTGGGCAATTGTATTTAACCCCTTAATAAAATATAGAAATTGCTATCCTGAGTTTCTAGGGGTGACAATTAGCACAGCCAAGCCCCTGATGTAGGATATAGCAAAAAAAAAAATAGTATTGATGGATTGATGGACTTGGTGGCAGCTTCTTCTGGTGCACCACAAGTCACAAAATGGCCGCCAATCAACCCAGAAAATAAGTGACAGAAAAGCGCTCTGTGCAGCCTAAAAACCAGCGAGCAAGTAACTAGCAGAAGTTCAATGATTCTCAGCTGTAGATCGATCACTTAATTAGGTGCTGTTGCTGACTTTAACCTGCCTAATCTCGCCCTGACAGAAGCTGTGTCCTCTCCCTACACTAATCAGAGCAGTGTGACGTGCGGCGCTACGTGACTACAGCTTAAATAGAGGCTGGGTCACATGCTGCACTTGGCCAATCACAGCCATGCCATTAGTAGGCATGGCTGTGATGGGCTCTTAGGGCAAGAAGTAAAACGCTAGCTGATTGGCTGCTGTGCAGCCCTTCAGAAAGCGGGAAGAAATCGCCGAACAACGGACCCGAACCCGAACTTTTTTGAAAATGTCCGGGTTCAGGTCCGGGTCCCGGACACCCCAAAATTCGGTACGAACCCGAACGATGCTCGAACTGTTCGCTCAACACTACTTCTAACAGCATATATGGCTGGTGGCAGTTGAAGGATAGAACTAAATATGTGTGACCATTACAGGAGGTGGACGTGCACATTACTGTACAGGACATAACTAGAAAAGGCCAGACCTTACAGGTAATTTTTGAATGCCATCCTCATGAGTGATTGCCCCTCTGCTACTGCAGTCCCTGTGGCAGCCGCTACAGCTGCTACTGCGGTAGTTCCGCCTCTGTGTACAGATGAAACACCATGGGGTGCCTTTAACTCCGGTTAAGAGAATCTGGAGATTATATGATTTTCATTACAGTGGGGGACTTATTTGTCTAACATGTTAAAGCCACTTTTATTAATGTATCCTTACACAACAGTATAATTTGCATCGCAATTTATACAAGTTATCTAAATACAGCTAATTAAGAGTAATTGTATGCTGTCTACATGTAAAAATGTTTTTAAGACTTGAATCCTAGACTGACATTTTCTGGAGGGGAGATTAATTGTTACATTCTGCTTTGTTCTGAGTATATAATAAAAAACAAATGAGAATTTCACAATAAAGCTTGTGACTATGCTTTTCTGGGCCTTTAACACATGTGGTTTTATAGGTGCCATCAAAATATTTGGTATGTTTTCAGTACCTTTAAAAATTCCATGCATTGTCAGAATCGCAATTATAAATCTATGAAATGACTGCAAGTCAAGCATAAGGAACAAGACATCAAAAGAAGTCAAATGAGCAGAAATGAAAATCTGGAAGCCCCGTCATAATATTCAGAATGCAACCACAGGGTCAAGTGAGTTGATTCAAGCCATTGTACGAAAACATTTATTTATAAAATGAATATAAAAAAAATAACAGAAAGACCTTTTAAAGGGAAACTTGTTTTAAAGATCACCAAATTTGCTGTAAAAGTTTACTAAACAATATTGCAATGTCTCAAGGCTCACTTGTAGTTACATTTAGAGTTAATTGGTAAATCTAGTTTATATACTATAGTGTCATAAATAAATAAAATAAAACAGCAATAATCTTTATATAGTGCTAACATATCCAGCAGGTCTTTAAAATGTCAAGAGTAATTTGAAAATGGGTTCATATTTAGTTAACTTACTTAACTTACTTACTTAACTTTTTGCCTTCCTCTGGATCAACTTGTAGGAAACAGGCCGAACTGGATGGACAAATGTCTTTTTTCGGTCTTATATACTATGTTACTATGTTACTATATAGCACCAAAATATTTTGCAGTGCTTTAAAGACATTTACTGTCCCCTAGCTCCTAATCTAGATTTCCTATCAGTATGTCTTTAGAGTGTAGGTGTATGTCTTTAGAGTGTAACTATTGTCTAACTATCGAAGTGCCGATATTCACGATAAAAATTCAAAATTCGAATATTCACTCTCTACACTACTCATTGGTATCATGCTGCTGCAAAAGCTGCTTAAAGGTCTTGGACTGATCTCCCGCCCCACGATGTAATTTGGGTTTTGGAACCAATAAACCCAACTTGCTTTTGAAGGCTGCATTAATCTGCAGGTTACCATCGTACAGCTCTATGGATAACTTTCCTTCTAATCTTTCTCAACAATCTGTGCTCTCAGTCTTTTATCCAGACTCCAATTTATCCAATCTCATTGTGCCATTCTGTGGCCTTCTGATGCTGTTACCAACTCCACACTCTGTCATTTTTCCACTCTGTAGCCTTCTTGACGCTAACATCGACCTGTAAGACTGAGTTCACATTTGAGTTATTTGGTCAGTTTTGGAGTTTTGGCCCCGTGACTGCCCAAATGAAGTGAAGTGTGCAGTGATTCTAAGAGCGACGCCTTTCATCTGCAAGTCATACTGACTCACAGTATTATGTAACTACCACAGCAGACTTCCTATGTGTGTTACTGCAAGGCACAGTGTTCTACATCCCTATAAAGGCTCTCAGCATCCTGGAAATAGCCGTTTTTTAATGTGATTTGCAGCAAATAAATTCGTATTGAAGCAAATTTTTTGGGAAAATTCGACGAACCAGCCAAATCGATTTTTTTAGAAATTCACTCATCTCTAGTCTTAGTTGGCATTCAGCGGTGAAGTTACATTGTACTACAGCCATTTACGGGGTGTATTTTTAGGAAGGATATGTACGTCCTATTAGCCGTTCTGCTCTAATTTTTCATTGTTTCACTTTTTTTGGGGGGTGTATTTATAGGATAAAAGAAAGAAAACAATATATGTTTTAATTGCAGTTCAGCAGTGAAGTTACATTTTGCTACAGCCATTTACGTGGTGTATTAAAAGAAAATATACCTAGATCCCATTAGCCATTCTGCGGTGAATTGTTATTGTTATATTTATTTTTTAGGGGTGTATTACTAGGAAAATGAATACATCTTAATTGCTGTTCTGCGATAAAGTTACATTGTACTAGAGCCATTTACGGGCCGTATTGAAGGGAAATAAATCTACTTCCTATTATCAGTAATGTGGTGAATTGTGATTGTTATTTTTTTTTTTTGGGGGGGGGGGAGTTTATTAATCATAAAAAAAAAATCTATGTCTTAATTGCCGTTCAGCGCTGAAGTTACATTGTACTACAGCTATTTACAGGGTGTATTAATAGGAAAGATACATCCTTCTTATTAGCCGTTCTGTGCTGATTTTTCATTGTTTTACTTTTTTTTTTTTTGGGGGGGGGGGGGTGTATTTATAGGGGAAAAAAAGAAAAAATATATGTTGAGAAACTGACCTTTGTGAAGATGAATCAGGCATGGATCAGCCAGGATTTTCAAACACCAGTGCCTGATGCATCAGACTAGATCATCAAGGGTGTCTCTTTGTCAAAAGAGAACTGTTACTTCTGGCTACCTGCTTCAGCTGCTATTCTACTGCCAGGTGCTCCTACTGCCACCCACCATCTTCAGCTGGTACTGGTATCGCGCTCCACCGTCCCACTCTGTCACTAGCAAACGCTTGTTCATCGGGTAATTGGAATCTTTCAGTAGATTTAAAAATCAGCAGTTGCCAGCGGCAGATTGTGGTGTCTAATCAGTATGAGGACGAGCAATGGCATTATCTACAACTATTTCATTAGAAACCTTTGCTGATTTTTAGATTAATAATCAGGAGCTCTCTGCACAATTCTTGATAGACATGCTATTGGTGTAGTGTAGTGTTGAGCGAACAGTTCGAGCATAGTTCTGGTTTTGGGGTGTTTGGGACCCGGACCCGAACATTTTAAAAAAAGTTCAGGTTCGGGTCCGTTGTTTGGTGATTTCTTCCCGCTTTCTGAAGGGCTGCACAGCAGCCAATCAGCTAGTGTTTTACTTCTTGCCCTAAGAAGCCATCACAGCCATGCCTACTAAGGGCATGGCTGTGATTGGCCAAGTGCAGCATGTGACCCAGCCTCTATTTAAGCTGGAGTCACGTAGCGCCAAATGTCACACTGCTCTGATTAGTGTAGGGAGAGGACGCAGCTTCTGTGAGGGCGAGATTAGGCAGGAAAAAGTCAGCAAAAACCCCTAATGAAGTGATCGATCTACAGCTGTGAATGATTGAACTTCTGCTAGTTACTTGCTCACTGGTTTTTAGGCTGCACAGAGCGTTTTTCTGTCACTTTTTTCTGGGGTGATCGGCGGCCATTTTGTGACTTGTAGAGCACCAGCACAAGCTGCCATCAAGTCCATCAATCCATCAGCTATATCCTACATCAGGGGCTTGGCTGTGCTTATTGTCACCCCTAGAAACTCAGGATAGAAATTTCTATATTTTATTAAGGGGTTAAATTCAATTGCCAAAACAGCAATCCCCTAAATCTGGTGTCCCAGCTGTGGCTAGCCAAGTGTAATACTGTCTGCTGTCTGGCAAAGGATAGATCATTTTCTGTGGTGAAATTCAATTGCCAAAATAGCAATCCCCTAAATCTGGTGTCCCAGCAGTGGCTGGCAAAGTATAATAGTGTCCGGCAAAGGATATATTTTGTTCTGGGGTGAAATTCAATAGCCAAAATAGCAATACCGTAAATCAGTGGTTTCAGCTGTGGCTGGCCAAGTTTAATTGTGTCCTGCAAAGGATATATTTTGTTCTGGGGTGAAATTCAATTGCCAAAATAGCAATACCATAAATCAGTGGTTTCAGCTGTGGCTGGCCTAGTTTAAATCTGTCTGTAACAGGGTATATTTTTTTCTGGGGTGAAATTCAATTGCCAAAGTAGCAATACCGTAAATCTGGTGTCCCAGCATTGGCTGGCCAAGTTTAATAGTGTACGGAAAAAGATATATTTTTTTATGGGGTGACATTCAATTGCCAAAATAGCAATACCATAAATCTGGTGTCCCAGGAGTGGCTGGACAAAGTTCATAGTGTCCGTCATAGGATATATTATTTTCTGCGGTGAAATTCAGTTGCAAAAATAGAAATTCAGTAAAACTGTTATTCCAGCTGTTGCAGACTTTGTTTAAATCTGTCTGTAAAGGATATATTTTTTTCTGGGGTGAAATTTAATTGCCAAAATAGCAATACCCTGAATCTGGTGTTCCAGCTGATGCAGGCCTAGTTTAAATCTGTCCGTAACAGGGTATATTTTTTCTGGTGTGAAATTCAATTGCCAAAATAGCATTACCATAATTCACTGGTTTCAGCTGTGGCTAGCCAAGTTTAGTAGTGTCTGCGTCTAGCAGGATAGATTATTGTTCTGGGGTGAAATTCAATTGCCAAAATAACAATCACATAAATCAGTGGTTTCCAGCAGTGGCAGGCCAAGTTTAATAGTGTCCGACAAAGGATATATTTAGTTCTGGGGTGAAATTCAATAGCCAAAATAGCAATACCCTGAATCTAGTGGTTTCAGCTGTGGCTGGCCAAGTTTAATTGTGTCCTGCAACAGGATATATTTTGTTCTGGGGTGAAATTCAATTGCCAAAATAGCAATACCATAAATCAGTGGTTTCAGCATGTGGCTGGCCTAGTATAAATCGTGTCTGGCAACAGGATATATTTTGTTCTGGGGTGAAATTCAATTGCCAAAGTAGCAATACCGTAAATCTGTGTGTTCCAGCATGTGGCTGGCCAAGTTTAATAGTGTACGGAAAAGGATATATTTTTTTATGGGGTGACATTCAATTGCCAAAATAGCAATACCATAAATCTGGTGTCCCAGGAGTGGCTGGACAAAGTTCATAGTGTCCGTCATAGGATATATTATTTTCTGCGGTGAAATTCAGTTGCAAAAATAGAAATTCAGTAAAACTGTTATTCCAGCTGTTGCAGACTTTGTTTAAATCTGTCTGTAAAGGATATATTTTTTTCTGGGGTGAAATTTAATTGCCAAAATAGCAATACCCTGAATCTGGTGTTCCAGCTGATGCAGGCCTAGTTTAAATCTGTCCGTAACAGGGTATATTTTTTTCTGGTGTGAAATTCAATTGCCAAAATAGCATTACCATAATTCACTGGTTTCAGCTGTGGCTGGCCAAGTTTAGTAGTGTCCGTCACAGGATAGATTTTGTTCTGGGGTGAAATTTATTGCCAAAATAACAATCACATAAATCAGTGGTTTCCGCTGTGGAAGGCCAAGTTTAATAGTGTCAGACAAAGGATATATTTAGTTCTGGGGTGAAATTCAATTGCCAAAATAGCAATACCCTGAATCTGGTGTTCCAGCTGTTTCAGGCCTAGTTTAACTCTGTCCGTAACAGGGTATATTTTTTTCTGTGGTGAAATTCAATTGACAAAATATCAATCCCCTAAATCTGGTGTCCCAGCATTGGCTGGCAAAATATAATAGTGTCTGGCAAAGGATATATTTTGTTCTGGGGTGAAATTCAATTGCCAAAATAGCAATACTGTAAATCAGTGGTTTCAGCTGTGGCTGGCCAAGATTAATAGTGTCCGGCAAAGGATATATTTTGTTCTGGGGGGAAATTCAATTGCCAAAATCGCAATACCATAAATCAGTGGTTTCAGCTGTGGCTGGCCAAGATTAATTGTGTCCGGCAAAGGATATATTTTATTCTGGGGTGAAATTCAATTGCCAAAATAGCAATAGCATAAATCTGTGGTTTCAGCTGTGGCTGGCCAAGTTTAATAGTGTCCGGCAAAGAATATATTTTGTTCTGGGGTGAAATTCACTTGCCAATATAGCAATACCCTGAATCTGGTGTTCCAGCTGTTACAGGCCAAGTGTTAATCAGTCAGTAAAAGGGTATATTACACTCAAGGTGTATATACAAGTGCTGAGAGGGTCATCCTCAATAACTTCACACGCTACCGTGCATCTCCCATTGTATTTCTGTCCGTTAAAAGGTATATTACACAAAGTGTTAAAATACAATTGCTGAAGGCATAATCCTACATATTTTTTCACACGCTACTGTGCATCTCCAAGTGTAAATCTGTCCATAAAAGGATATCTTTCATCCAGGGCCTAAATACTAGCCCTACAATTGATATTCCCCTAAATCAGTGGTTACTGCTGTGCCTGTATTAGTGTAATACGGTACATAAATAAATAGGCAGATAGTGTTAGGTGCCTGTAAAAAAAAGGCCTGAATTTGAAATCAATACATTGTGCCAAATATTTTTTTTCTTATTGTGGTGCTTGGTGAACGGTAACAATGAGGAAAACATCTAGTAAGGGACACGGACGCGGTCGTGGTGGTGTTAATGTACCCTCTGGTGCTGGGAGAGGACGTGGCCATTCTGCCACAGCCACACGTCCTAGTGAACCAACTACCTCAGGTTCCAGTACCCGCCAGAATTTACAGCGATATTTGGTGGGGCCCAATGCCGTTCTAAGGATGGTAAGGCCTGAGCAGGTACAGGCGCTAGTCAATTGGGTGGCCGACAGTGGATCCAGCACGTTCACAACATTATCTCACACCCAGTCTTCTGCAGAAAGCGCACAGGTGGCGCCTGAAAACCAAGCCCATCAGTCTGTCACTTCACCCCCATGCATATCAGGGAAACTGTCTGAGCCTCAAGTTATGCAGCAGTCTCTTATGCTGTTTGAAGACTCTGCTGGCAGGGTTTCCCAAGGGAATCCACCTAGCCCCTCCCCAGTGGTGGAAGACATAGAATGCACTGATGCACAACCACTGATGTTTTCTGATGATAAGGACATAGGAATACCACCTCATCAGAGTCCGCACGTCTCTGATGATCACGAAACACAGGCCAAATGCCAATTGCTGCGTCTTTCTGCAGTGTGCAGACCGAACAGGAGGTCAGGGAGAAAGACTGTGTCGAAGACGATGCAGGGGACGATGAGGTCCTAGACCCCACATGGAATGAAGGTCGTGCCGCTGACTTTCATAGTTCAGAGGAAGAGGCAGTGGTGAGACCGAGACAACAGCGTAGCAAAAGAGTGAGCAGGGGGCAAAAGCAGAACAGCCGCCGCCAAGAGAGTTCGTCTGATACTGGCCACCGCCACCAGGGACCGAGCACCCTAAAGGCAGCTTCAAGGAGTTCCGAGTGGTTTGCACGCTGTGCCATCAGAGCCTGAAGCGAGGCATTAACGTTCTGCACCTTAGCACAACCTGCATGACCAGGCATCTACATGCAAAGCATGAACTGCAGTGGAGTAAACACCTTAAAAGCAAGGAACTCACTCTGGATCCCACTGCTCCCTCTTCTGCTGCTGCCTCGGCCTCTTCCTCCGCCTCGGGAGGAATGTTGGCACCTGCCACCAAACAAACAGAGGATGTGCCACCGACACCACCACCTGCGTCACCAAGCATCTCCACCATGTCACATGGCAGCATTCAGCTCTCCATCTCACAAACCTTGGAGAGAAAGCGTAAATTCCCACCTAGCCACCCTCGAGCCCTGGGCCTAAATGCCAGCATTTCTAATCTACTGGCCTCTGAAATGCTGTCATTCAGGCTGGTGGACACAGACAGCTTCAAACAGCTGATGGCCATGGCTGTCCTACAGTATGTTGTTCCCAGCCGCCACTACTTCTCCAAGACAGCCGTGCCTTCCCTGCACAACCAAGTATCCGATAAAATCAAGTGTGCACTGCGCAACGCCATCTGTGGCAAGGTCCACCTAACCACAGATACGTGGACCAGTAAGCATGGCCAGGGACGCTATATCTCCCTAACTGCACACTGGGTAAATGTAGTGGCGGCTGGGCCCCAGGCATAGAGTTCTTTGGCGCAAGTCCTTCAGTCGCCCAGGATCGCAAGGCATCATTATTTGCCTCCTGTAGCCTCCTCCTCCTACTCGGCTTCCTCCTCCTCTGCTTCCACCAGCTCATCCAGTCAGCCACACACCTTCACCACCAACTTCAGCACAGCCCGGGGTAAACGTCAGCAGGCCATTCTGAAACTCATATGTTTGGGGGACAGGCCCCAAACCGCGCAGGAGTTGTGGCGGGGTATTGAACAACAGACCGACGAGTGGTTTCTGCCGGTGGGCCTAAAGCCAGGCCTGATGGTGTGCGATAATAGGCGAAATCTCGTCGCAGCTCTGCGACTAGCCAATTTGACGCACATCCCTTGCCTGGCGCATGTGCTGAATTTGGTGGTGCAGAAGTTCATTCACAACTACCTCGACATGTCAGAGCTGCTGCATAAAGTGCGGGCCGTCTGTGCGCGCTTCCGGCATTAACATCCTGCCGCTGCTCGCCTGTCTGCGCTACAGCGTAACTTCGGCCTTCCCGCTCACCGCTTCATATGCAACGTGCCCACCAGGTGGAACTCCACCTTGCACATGTTGGCCAGACTGTGCTAGCAGCAGCAGGCGATAGTGGAGTTTCAGCTGAAGCATGCACGGATGAGTCGCTCGGCGGAACAGCACCACTTCACCACCAATGATTGGGCCTTCATGCGAGACCTGTGTGCCCTGTTGCGCTGTTTCGAGTACTCCACCAACATGGCCAGTGGCGATGACACCATTATCAGCATTACAATACCACTTCTATGTCTCCTTGAGAAAACGCTTAGGGCGATGATGGAAGAGGAGGTGGCCCAGGAGGAGGAGGAGGAGGATGAGGGGTTATTTTTAGCCCTTTCAGGCCAGTCAGAAATGGCTCAGAGGGAGGTTTTTTGCAAAAGCAGAGGCCAGGTTCAAATGTGGCCAGCCAGGGCCCACTACTGGAGGACGAGGATGATGAGGATAAAGCAGGTTCACAGCGGGTTGGCACCCAACACAGCTCAGGCCCATCACTGGTGCGTGGCTGGAGGGATACGGAGGACGATGACGATATGCCTCCCACAGAGGACAGCTTGTCCTTACCTCTGGGCAGCCTGGCACACATTAGAGACTACATGCTGCAGTGCCTGCGCAACGACAGCAGAGTTGCCCGCATTTTAACGTGTGCGGACTACTGGGTTGCCACCCTGCTGGATCCCCGGTACAAAGACAATGTGCCCACCTTACTTCCTGAACTGGAGCGTGATAGGAAGATGCGCGAGTACAAGCGCACGCTGGTAGGCGTGCTCCTGAGATTATTCCCAAATGTTACAGGGGAACAGGTGGAAGCCCAAGGTGAAGTCAGAGGAGGAGCAAGAGGTCGCCAACACAGCTGTGTCACGGCCAGCTCCTCTGAGGGCAGGGTTAGCATGGCAGAAATGTGGAAAAGTTTTGTCTCCACGCCACAGCCAACGTCACCACCACCTGATACGGAACATGTTAGCAGGAGGCAGCATTTCACTAATATGGTTGAACAGTACGTCTGCACACCCCTCCACGTACTGACTGATGGTTCGGCCCCATTCAACTTCTGGGTCTCCAAATTGTCCACGTGGCCAGAGTTAGCCTTTTATGCCTTGGAGGTGCTGGCCTGCCCGGCGGCCAGAATTTTATCTGAACGTGTATTCAGCACGGCAGGGGGCGTCATTACAGACAAACGCAGCCGCCTGTTCACAAACAACGTGGACAAGCTGACGTTCATAGAAATGAACCAGACATGGATCCCACAGGACCTGTCCCTCCCTTGTGCAAAATATACATTTATAACTGCCTCCCCCTCAACCATGTATTCTTGTACTCCGGGGCACTTCTTTATTGAATCCTCATTTTTTTAACTTTACCATGATCTTGCGGTGCAACCCAAAGTTGAATGAACCTCTCCTCAATCTGGGCACCGGGGCCTAAATAACTGAAAGTGCCCTGTTACAATGGTGGGTGACATGAAGCCTGAACCTCTGCCATGTGACCTTTCTACTCTGTCTGGGTGCCATGGGCTAAATAACTGAAAGTGGCCTTCTCCAGTGGTGGGTAATATGACGCATGATTCTCTGCTGTGAAACCTCTCTCCTCTGTCTGGGTGCTGGGGCTTAAATAACTTAAAGTGGCCTTCTCCAGTGGTGGGTGATATGACACCTTATTCCTTGCTGTGGGACCTCTCTCCTCTGTCTGGGTGCTGGGGCCTAAATAACTGAAAGTGGCCTTATCCAGTGGTGGGTGATATGACGCATGATTCTCTGCTGTGGGACTTCTCTCCTCTGTCTGGGTGCTGGGGCCTAAATAACTGAAAGTGGCCTTCTCCAGTGGTGGGTGATATGACGCATGATTCTCTGCTGTGGGACCTCTCTCCTCTGTCTGGGTGCTGGGGCCTAAATAACTGAAAGTGGCCTTCTCCAGAGGTGGGTCATATGACGCCTTATTCCTTGCTGTGGGACCTCTCTCCTCTGTCTGGGTGCTGGGGCCTAAATAACTGAAAGTGGCCTTCTCCAGTGGTGGGTGATATGGTGCCTTATTCCTTGCTGTGGGACCTCTCTCCTCTGTCTGGGTGCTGGGGCCTAAATAACTGAAAGTGGCCTTCTCCAGTGGTGGGTGATATGACGCCTAATTCTCTGCTATGGGACCTCTCTCCTCTGTCTGGGTGCTTGGGTCGAAATAACAGAAAGTGACCTTCTCCATTGGTGGGTGACTTGAAGCCTGATTCTCTGCTATGGGACCTCTCTCCAATTGATATTGGTTAATTTTTATTTATTTTATTTTAATTAATTTCCCTATCCACATTTGTTTGCAGGGCATTTACCTACATTTTGCTGCCTTTTGCAGCCCTCTAGCCCTTTCCTGGACTATTTTACAGCCTTTTTAGTGCCCAAAAGTTCATGTCCCCATTGACTTCAATGGGGTTCGGGTTCGGGATGAAGTTCGGGTCGAGTTCGGATCCCGAACCCGAACATTTTTGGGAAGTTCGGACGAACTTCTCGAACCCGAACATCCAGGTGCTCGCTCAACTCTATGTATAACCTTTTCTGCAGTGTGTCCTATAGTGAGACAATTATTAAAACTAATCCAGATGGTACTATGCACCTGACAGACTCCATATTATGTATCCGTCCTTCCTTAAAACCTGTTGGAGGCAATGTGGACATGTAGGTTCACTGCTCCACATTTTATGAAATTGCCACTCTATTAAGTCTCTTTGGAGTGCAACTAATCAAATGCTACATTTGCTTATTGGTAAATCTTTTTCTATTATACCATAATTGGCTTTACTTCTGCTGGGTAAAGATAAATTCCCTCCAAACAATGGATCGATCATAGCAGATATGTTAATGAAAACTAAACTGGTTATTACCAGACCCTGGAAAAAACAAGCTATCCCACATGTTCAAGAAGTATTTAACCTTGTGAATATTATATGTTCCTATGAAAGAATGTTGGCTCGCATACATAATAGAGTTACTCTATTTCAGCTAAGTGTACTTTCACACTAGCGGCATAGCTATCCGGCAGGCTGTTCCGGCGGGTAAACAGCCTGCCGTATCCGCCATGCCGCAAGTACCCGTGTGTAGAGATGGCCCGAACTATCCGCCGGCGAACAGTTCCCGGCGAACATAGCTTGTTCGCGTTCGCCTCTGCCGGGCGAACATATGCGATGTTCGGTCCGCCCCCTATACATCATCATTGAGCAAACTTTGACCCTCTACCTCACAGTCAGCAGACACATTCCAGCCAATCAGCAGCATACCCTCCCTCCCAGACCCTCCCACCTCCTGCACAGCATCCATTTTAGATTCATTCTGAAGCTGCAGTCTTAGTGAGAGGAGGGAGAGTGTAGTTGCTGCTGATTTAATTGGGAAATCGATAGCTAGGCTAGTGAATTCAGTGTCCACTCCAGTCCTGAAAGACTCTTTCAGCGTCCTGACAGCACCCCAAAAAGCCCTTTTTAGGGCTGCAACATTAGTCTGCTTTTTTTTTCCCCTTTATATACATATTGCAGTTGCCTGGCCTGCCTGTGTGTGAGGAGCTGCAGGCCCACAGACTGTAGTGTGCCCACTGCCAGTGCCCACCCCTGTCATTCCGTGTGGCACAGGACTTTGCATCAAAAAAAGGCATTTAATTTTTACTCTTTAATCTAAGGTTAGTTGCCTGCCAGTGTGTGTCAGGCTGACTTCCACTGACTGTAGTGTGCCCACTGCCAGTGCCCACCACTCATACCGGCTGGCACAGGACTTTGCATAAAAAAGCATTTAATTTTTACACTTTAGTGTAATTTCAGCTGCTTGCCTGCTGCTAGTGTGTGTCAGGCCGACTTCAACTGACTGTAGTGTGCCCACTGCCAGTGCCCACCCCTGTCATCCCGTGTGGCACAGGACTTTGCATCAAAAAAGGCACTTAATTTTTACACTTTAATCTAAGGTTAGTTGCCTGCCAGTGTGTGTCAGGCTGACTTCCACTGACTGTAGTGTGCCCACTGCCAGTGCCCACCACTCATACCGGCTGGCACAGGACTTTGCATAAAAAGGCATTTAATTTTTACACTTTAGTGTAATTTCAGCTGCTTGCCTGCTGCCAGTGTGTGTCAGGCTGACTTCCACTGACTGTAGTGTGCCCACTGCCAGTGCCCACCACTCATACCGGCTGGCACAGGACTTTGCATAAAAAAGGCATTTAATTTTTACACTTTAGTATAATTTCAGCTGCTTGCCTGCTGCTAGTGTGTGTCAGGCCGACTTCAACTGACTGTAGTGTTCCCACTGCCAGTGCCCACCCCTGTCATCCCGTGTGGCACAGTACTTTGCATCAAAAAAAGGCATTTAATTTTTACACTTTAGTGTAATTTCAGTTGCTTGCCTGCTGCTAGTGTGTGTCAGGCCCACTTCCACTGACTGTAGTGTGCCCACTGCCAGTGCCAACCACTGATACCGGGTGGCACAGTAGCTTGCCGATAAATAAGGCATTTAATTTTTAGACAGTAGTCTAAATTCAGTTGCTTGCCTGCTGCCAGTGTGTGTCAGGCCCGCTTCCACTGACTGTAGTGTGCCCACTGCCAGTGCCAACCACTCATACCGGGTGGCACAGTAGCTTGCCGATAAATAAGGCATTTAATTTTTAGACAGTAGTCTAAATTCAGTCGCTTGCCTGCTGCCAGTGTGTCAGGCCCGCTCCACTGACTGTAGTGTGCCCACTGCCAGTGCTCAACCACTGATACCGGGTGGCACAGTAGCTTGCCGATAAATAAGGCATTTAATTTTAGACAGTAGTCTAAATTCAGTTGTTGCCTGCATGCCAGTGTGTGTCAGCCCGCTCCACTGACTGTAGTGCCCACTGCCAGTGCCAACCACTGATACCGGGTGGCACAGTAGCTTGCCGATAAGGCATTTAATTAGCGTGGCATTGTGTGCCTGTTGCCAGGCCGGGTGGCACAGTAGCTTGCCGATAAATAAGGCATTTAATTTTTAGACAGTAGTCTAAATTCAGTCGCTTGCCTGCTGCCAGTGTGTGTCAGGCCCGCTTCCACTGACTGTAGTGTGCCCACTGCCAGTGCCAACCACTGATACCGGGTGGCACAGTAGCTTGCCGATAAATAAGGCATTTAATTTTTAGACAGTAGTCTAAATTCAGTTGCTTGCCTGCTGCCAGTGTGTGTCAGGCCCGCTTCCACTGACTGTAGTGTGCCCACTGCCAGTGCCAACCACTGATACCGGGTGGCACAGTAGCTTGCCGATAAATAAGGCATTTAATTTTTAGACAGTAGTCTAAATTCAGTTGCTTGCCTGCTGCCAGTGTGTGTCGGGCCCTCTTCCACTGACTGTAGTGTGCCCACTGCCAGTGCCAACCACTGATACCGGGTGGCACAGTAGCTTGCCGATAAATAAGGCATTTAATTTTTAGACAGTAGTCTAAATTCAGTTGCTTGCCTGCTGCCAGTGTGTGTCAGGCCCGCTTCCACTGACTGTAGTGTGCCCACTGCCAGTGCCAACCACTCATACCGGGTGGCACAGTAGCTTGCCGATAAATAAGGCATTTAATTTTTAGACAGTAGTCTAAATTCAGTTGCTTGCCTGCTGCCAGTGTGTGTCGGGCCCTCTTCCACTGACTGTAGTGTGCCCACTGCCAGTGCCAACCACTGATACCGGGTGGCACAGTAGCTTCGCCGATAAATAAGGCATTTAATTTTTAGACAGTAGTCTAAATTCAGTTGCTTGCCTGCTGCCAGTGTGTGTCAGGCCCGCTTCCACTGACTGTAGTGTGCCCACTGCCAGTGCCAACCACTCATACCTGATGGGATGTAACAGGGATAAAACTGATGAGAATAGTACTACAGAAAATACCACTCATATCGGGTGTGACAGTAAATTGCACGGCGCAGACGCAGTGACCGTGGATTAAAACAGAGTGGAGGGAGCCAGCGTTTTTTTAACCATCTCCCCGTTCGAAAAATCTATTCAATAAATGGCACCCAGATTGGGGACGTTAGAGGGATTAAACTGATGAGAATAGTACTACAGAAAATACAACTCATATCGGGTGTGACAGTAAATTGCACGGCGCAGACGCAGTCACCGTGGTTTAAAACAGAGTGGAGGGAGCCAGCGTTTTTTTAACCATCTCCCCGTTCGAAAAATCTATTCAATAAATGGCCCCCAGATTGGGGACGTTAGAGGGATTAAACTGATGAGAATAGTACTACAGAAAATACAACTCATATCGGGTGTGACAGTAAATTGCACGGCGCAGACGCAGTGACCGTGGATTAAAACAGAGTGGAGGGAGCCAGCGTATTTTTAACCATCTCCCCGTTAGAAAAACCTATTCAATAAATGGCCCCCAGATTGGGGACGTTAGAGGGATTAAACTGATGAGAATAGTACTACAGAAAATACCACTCATATCGGTTGTGTGACAGTAAATTGCACGGCGCAGACGCAGTCACCGTGGATAAAAACAAAGGGGAGGGAGCCAGCGTTTTTTTAACCATCTCACAGTTCGAAAAATCAATTCAATTCATCTTGTGGGGACCCTTGGTGTTTTGTACGTGGCTGGGTGGAGGAAGAAACCTTCAATAACATCACCGGGACGTGGCTAGCTTGGTATCCAACCTTGTGCAAATGGGGAGTTTGCGGTTGTGCAAATGAACTGTTTGCGGTGCATTAAAAGGGGAGTTTGGTCTGTCAATGTCAGTGAAGCGGGCGTAACCCTTACACTACCTGATCGATACAACATCATACCTGATCGTATACACACACTGGATGTTTTAAAGCACGTTATTCCAAACAATTTAGGAATGTTAGTTGATTTATGCCCTTTATGGATTAAAACCCGACTCTGCGTCCACTACGTAATTTTCCATGGGAGTTTTGCCATAGATCCCCCTCCGGCATGCCACAGTCCAGGTGTTAGACCCCTTGAAACAACTTTCTCATCACTATTGTGGCCAGAAAGAGTCCCTGTGGGTTTTAAAATTTGCCTGCCAATTGAAGTCTATGGCGGTTCGCCCGGTTCGCCCGTTCGCGAACATTTGCGGAAGTTCTAGTTCGTGACATCACTACCCGTGTGCTGCCGTGCTGCCGCTCCGTCCCCATTGACTATAATGGGGCAGAGCTGCGGCGCAGCACGGCAGTGCACGGCCGGAGATCGCCGGACTAAAAGTACTGCAGGTCCGACTTTTTAGTCCGGAGATCTCTGCCGTGCACTGCCGTGCTGCACCGTAGCTCCGCCCCCACCCTATTATAGTCAATAAGGACGGAGCAGCAGCACACGGGTACTTGCGGCATGGTCGATCCGGCAGACTGTTCACCCGCCACAACAGCCTGCCGGATAGACATGCCACAAGTGTGAAAGTACCCTAACGCGGAATATCTGGATGAATAGTAAATTCTACTCTGAGTGATGTAAAACAAACAATGTCTAAAAAATTAGACCACATTTATTGTTTTCGTTACTACTGAACTGCAGTATGCCAACACAGTCACTATACTGTATAATATCCTATGCCGGCGGCTGCTAGAAACAACAAATTGGTCTGATATTAATGACTAGTGTTGAGCGCGAATACTCGAAAAGCGAATTTTTTTTGCGAATATCGGCACTTCGCTAATTCGCGAATATTTCGAATATAGCGCTATAAATTCGCTATTTCGAATATTCGTTTTTTTTTTGTTTTTTTTTTGTTATATTTTTTTCTTTCCCACTTCCCAAAAGTAGTTCTTACCTGTCCTGAGGATTCCAGGCTTCCTGGCTGCTCTAGTCAGTTCCCGTTGCCGCTTCTGCCGACTTCCGTGCTCATGGAGCGTCCCCATCCATGGGAACGTCTCCATATACTAAAATGTACTGTCGGATTTGAGGAATTACGTTGAAATCGCAATGCGATTAATTCAAGTTATATTAATCGCATTGCGATTGCAACTTAGCACTGCTATCTTACATAGGCTAGAATTAACGAATATGGAATATAGATTAGCTATGCACTAGCAGTGCTAAGTTGAAATCGCAATGCGAATACTTTAATTTAAATTAATCGCATTGCGATTTCAACTTAGCACTGCTGCTATATTCCATATTCATTAACTTCGTTAATTCTACCAAGCTGACCCATTATAAACCCAGCTCTAAGTTGAAATCGCAATGCGATTAATATAACTTGAATTAATCGCATTGCGATTTCAACGTAATTCCTCAAATCCGACAGTACATTTTAGTATATGGAGACGTTCCCATGGTGATCGGGACGCTCCATGAGCACAGAAGTTATGGTTGGCTTGGTAGAATTAGCGAATAGCGAATATGACGAATGTATTCGTCATATTCCTCAAAACGAAGATAGCGAGTATTCTACATCTTCGCTTTAGCTACCTATTCGTCTCGTCATCGTCAACTTCGCTATTCGCTAATTCTAGCAATCAAATAGGAAGGTTGACTTACCAGACAGCTGTGTTAAATTAGCTATGCGATTTTTTTTTTTAATACAATAATTATATTACTTGATAAAATTATTATAAGTATTCTATTTATTAAAAAAAAATAAAAAAATCGCATAGCGAATTTAACACAGCTGTCTCTATAGTCAACCTTCCTATTTGATTGCTAGAATTAGCGAAGTTGACGAATAGGTAGCTAAAACGAAGATGTAGAATACTTCGTTATCTTCGTTTTGAGGAATATGACGAATACATTCGTCATATTCGTCATCCTCGCTAATTCTAGATATGAAACCAATAGGAAAGTAGCCTTAAGTTAAAATCGCAATACGCGATTATTTAAATCGCATATTAATCGCGATAACTAGAAAAATGACGAATATTCGATTTCGACGAATATGAAACGAATATTCATTCGAATATTCGCGAATTTCGTCGAAATCGAATATGGCACCTGCCGCTCATCACTATTAATGACCTATCAATATTGAAGTCCCTGAAAATGCCTTTAATGAGGCAATGAGTCCTGCTGTTCAAATTGAAATATATGAAAAATAAAGAAAATTTCTCTGTATGTTTGAAAACTTCCTTGACATATTGTACAATTCTCCATCACTCCGTGGTTCACTAGATGATAATATTTTTGCACTGTGAACAACGATATGTCCTTTGTATAGAATTGCACAAGTATGAATTGATGTTGTTCGTCCTTCTGCTGTGTCATCCCATCCCAGCCGATCAGATTAGAGGAACATATGTACAGTATAATAATCACTATGCATGTATCAAGTGGAAAAATCAAAAACAGCAGTATTACAACACCGAATGCACAGCATGGATAGCTAGAACAGGAAACCTTTGGAATGGAAGGAATTAGCAAAAGCTTATTGCTTTAGTTAAACTAACTTGCTGAGCATAGCCTGGGGCTGTTAGCTGTTTTGCCAAGTGGTCTAGAAAAGTCAGTACTACAATTAAACTATTTCAGCTTTGTGGTTTTTGGAGTTATGATATTTTTTACTAAATAAAAAAAACAAAAAAACAGTACTACATGTCCCAGAATAAAGCTTCACTCATATCTCCTTCACTTCATCTCACATTGTATTGTTCTTTCACCAAACTCCCGTTTTTCATTTCCTGTGTGTCCCTGAGCTTGTCTCGGAAGCAGAAAAATATATTAATTCATCTTTGCAACATTATTGCTAAATAATATACAGTATTTTTTGCTTTAGAAGACGCACCTGATGATAAGACACACCTAGATTTTTTGAGGAGGAAAAATAAGAAAAAAATATTTTGAACCGAAAGGTGTGATTTTGGTGGGTTTTGAAATGATGGTGGTCTGTGGATGACGCACTGTTATGGGGGGATCTGTGGATGACGCACTGTTATGGGGGATGTGTGGATGACACACTGTTATGGGGTATCTGTGGATGACACTGTTATGGAGGATCTGTAGATGATACACAGTTATGGGGAGATCTGTGGAGGACACCATTATGGGGGATCTGTAGATGATACACAGTTATGGGGAGATCTGTGGAGGACACTGTTATGGGTGATCTGTGGATGACACTGTTATGGGGGAATCTGTGGATGACGCACTGTTATGGGGGATGTGTGGATGATACACTGCTATGGGGGATGTGTGGATGACACACATATAGCATCTTATGTAATGGCAGTCACTATTCACATAGGGACAATATACTGTGACACATATGATACTGTGGCCAGTATAAGATGAACTTAAGCTGCTCACAGTATCATATGTGTCACAGTATATTGTCCCTGTGTGAATAGTGACCCTCATTACACCACCGGCACCCGCTCAGAGCAGTCTTTATATGTAAAATCTTTTTATGTCATGCTTCAGCAATGGCTCTACTTTCTTCTGTACTCACTATCAAAGCAGAGGGCTGGCCGGCAGCTTAACGTAACTCACTCAGTCAGTCACGCTCCTGCCAGCTTCATTAATGAAGTGGGAGGAGCATGACCGAGTGAGCGATGTCACGCGTTGGCCGGAACGCTGCTTTGATAGTAAGTACTGTTACAGAAGAAAGCAGTGCCATTGCTGGAGAATAACATTACAAAATTTTACATATAAAGATTGCTGTGAGCGGGGCCTGGTGTAATGGAGTACAGTGACTGCACCAGGCCCCGCTCACAGCAGTTTTCATATGTAAAGTCCATTCATGTAATCTTCAAGCATTGGCTCTGCTTTAAACTAGTGCAATCCTCTGTAGTAGTACTCACTTTCAAAGCAGCAGGCCGGCAGTGTAATGTCACTTACTCAGTGGGAGGAGCGTGAATGAGTGAGTGACGTTACACTGCTGGCCTGCCTGTCGCAGCAGAGTAAGGGGGCATGGCAGCAGGAGTCGCAGCGAGAAGCCTGAGCTCCCGATGTCATCTAGCGGTCGTGTCTTGAACACCCCCAGCCAACAGTCGGTGGGTTCGTCAGACACAACCCTTAGTTAGCATGGCCCGGGAGCAGGCCCTGTGCCCTAACCTGTCCTCAACGTGCCTCTGTCCTTTGCTTTTCCCTCAGCAACAAAAGTATTGTATGCTGTGGGCTCAGCTCCACTATAAAGCGAGGACGAGCTACTAGAGGACAGTCAGCAGCTACTGCCCAGCGAAGATGAGGAGACATCCACCGCTTCCCCTGCTAGGCGGGCAGGTAGTGATGTGGAGAGTGGCATGGGAGGCGGTTTTGCGAGCGATCAGGCTCCTGAACCAGAGACCATTGAGGAGGACATCCGAGACGTGCAGACACTACTCGATGATAATGAAGCTGAACTGCAGTTAAGAGCCAGGTGCAGAAGGGGCTTCATCATCATCAGGAGAAGAGGTTGGCAGCGGCTGAGCCAGCAAGGTGGCAGCATGGCTGGGAGTCTGCAGGGTGGCAGCAGTGGGAGGTCAGGAGTAGAGATGAGCGAACTTCAAAAATTAGTTCGGCGTTCGGCATTCGGGTTGGGGTAATCGCCGCATCCCGTTATGGATTCCACTACCGCGGACTATCCCGGCATATGGAATCCATAAGGGGCGGCTTCCACGAACCCGAACTTTGGAAAAGCCGAAGGACCTGGGGTGACGTCACCGTCATGTGATGAGTGCAGGGGGCGTGGCTCAGCACTGGATTTGATCCGGGATAGTCCGCGGTAGTGGAATCCATAACGGGATGCGGCGATTACCCCAACCCAAACGCCGAACTAATTTTTGAAGTTCGCGCATCTCTAGTCAGGAGCCAAATGTGCCCAGGGTAGACTACCTGCTTCACAGCAGCCTACCTGCCCGGGAAGTAGTGGTGCAAGGGTTCACCGAGGCAGCAGCGGTAGCAGTCAGTCAGTGCGGATTGTTGGGGGGAAATCACCTACTCGGCAGTGTGGCAGTTTTTTGTTAAGCCGCCGGAGGTGGTGAACGTGGCCATAATTGGAATCTGTGGGCAGAAGGTGAAGTGTAGCCAGGGTGCCATACAGTAACCTGGGATAACTGTGCCTTTAATGTGGGGGTCCAGCCTGCTGCAGCAGCTGTTGCATCACCCAGTTGCACGCACCCGGTTTTAGGCAGTCAAGGCTCCGCCATCTCAGCCGAAGGGAGTTGTCTGTCATTCCCATCATCTGCTGCTCCTCCTACTCTTCGTCAGTCATTCCATCAGCAATCGATCACCGAAGTGATTGCCAAGAGACAGCAGTATGCGTGCATTCATCCAACGGCGCAGAAGCTGAATGTGCTCCATCCTCTCATAGGTCTGACTGGGGGTGGGGGCCCTCTGCACGCTCACGTTCCACTGCCATGGCTGCTGGGGAGGGATGGGGTGGCAGGACCAGTACCAGCTCCATCAGCAGCAGCCTTAGTCTATTGCTGAGGATCAGCTTTATTCACCCACATAGTTAAAACTATTCACCAGCAGCAGCAGGTAGACCTGGAGCAGGACGTGAATTAGCAGGTGGTGGCATACTTGAACAGAACCCTGCCACCCCACATTGAAGATCCACTGGACTTTTGGGCAGCCAAACTGAATTTGAGGCCGCAACTAGCAGAGTTTGCCCTGGAAAAGCTGTCCCGCCTGGCCAGTAGTGTGGCATCAGGGCAGGTGTTTATTGCGTCGGGGGCCATAGTTACCCCAAGAAGAACTCGCCTGTCCACCCAAAATGTCGATAGACTGACCTTTGTCAAGATGAATCAGGCCTGGATCAGCCAGGATTTCCACCCACCAATGCCTGATGCATCTGATTAGATCATCCATGCCGCCTCACCCAAACCTTGACAAAAGACTACCTGCCTCATCTACTACTCTGATGCTGCCACCCACCTCATGCCACACATCTAATGCCAAGTGCTCCTTCTTTCGCCCACCTTCATCAGCGGGTACTGGTATTGTCACCGACCTCCCCACTCTGTCACCGGGTCACTTTGTGGTCTCCTGATGCTGCTGATGCCATCTCCACACCATGTCACCCTGCCACTCTGTGGTCTCCTCCTGATGCTGATGCTGCCGCTACCTCCAAACTCTGTCATGGTGCCACTCGATGGCCTTCTCCTGATGCTGCTACTGCTGCTACCGCTACCTCCGAACTCTGTCATGGTGCCACTCGGTGGCCTCTTCATACTGCTGCAACCTCCACACTCTGTCATTGTGCCACTCGGTGGCTTTCTCCTGATGCTGCTACTGCTGCTGCCGCCACCTTCAGACTCTGTCATTGGGCCACTTGGTTGCCTCCTCATACTGCTGCCACCACCAGACTCTGTCATTGGGCCACTTGGTAGCCTTCTCTTGATTCTGCTACGGCTGCTGCCGCCACCTCCAGGCTCTGTCATTGTGCCACTCGGTGGCCTTCTCCTGATGCTGCTACTGTTGCTGCCACCACCTCCAGGCTCTGTCATTGTGCCACTCGGTGGCCTCCACATACTCCTGCCTCCTCCACACTCTGTCATTGTGCCACTCGGTGGCCTCCTCATACAGCTGCCACCTCCAGACTCTGTCATTGTGCCACTCGGTGGCCTTCTCCTGATGCTACTACTGTTGCTGCCGCCACCTCCAGACTCTGTCATTGTGATGCTCTGTGGCCTCCTGATTCTGCCGCCACCTCCACACAGTCATTGTGCCACTCTGTGGACTTCTCATGCTGTTCTCATCCTCCTCACTTCATGACTAGGCCACTATTTTGCCTTTTGGCCTGGCTGACATCATTTATTTGACCTTTCTTCTGATCTGTCAGAAGAAAGGAAAAATGAGACGCACAACGGAGCCTGTCTGTGTAGCAGCTGTAAGGCCTGTATGGTCCCATCAGAATTGGCTTATGATTTTGTAGCCAAAAGCATGACTGGGTACAAAACACAGAAGACATGCAAATATTCCATTCACGTGTCATCTCTGTTTTAGATTCACTCTTGTTTTATTTGACATTAGCAATACTGATGGATTATTGAGCAAATGCTGACAAAGTGAACGCAGATGCTCCACAGACAGGATACGGTTTTTGTAGGTTTTTGTTCTGACGGATCAGAGGAAGGGTAAATTAATCAGTGATGTCAACACAAACTACATGTATAAGCGTTTAATAGAACAGGTTCTGTAGACATCTACAGTTGTGTTCAAAATTATTCAACCCCCAATGCTGTAAAGGGTTTTAGGGAATTTAGTGTACATTTGTAATTGTGTTCAGAATGAAATCTTACAAGGACTTTTTAAAGAACCAAATGCAACTAAAATGACATCAATTGGTTTTGTAATACAGTATTAAATGTTTTTTTTTTGTGATTTCTTCATTGACACAATTATTCAACCCCTTAAAGACTACCACTCTTAAGAACAGAGGTTCATTCAAGTGTTTTCGATCAGGTATTGAAAACACCTGTGGATGTCAAGGAGCAGCAATCAAGCATAATAAGCACCAATTAGGCAGATTTAAAATGACTGTGATACTCAGCTCCTTCTAGACATTTACTGGTGTGTTTACAAACATGGTGAAGTCAAGAGAATGGTCCAGGAAGACAAGAGAAGAGGTGATTTCTCTTCACAGGAAGGGCAATGGCTATAATAAGATTGCAAAGATGTTAAACATACCAAGAGACACCATAGGAAGCATCATTCGCAAATTCAAGGCAAAGGGCACTGTTGAAATGCTACCTGGTCGTGGCAGAAAGAAGATGCTGACTTCGACTGCTGTGCGCAACCTGAAGCACAAAGTGGAGAAAAGTCCCCGTGTGACTGCTGAGAAACTGAAAAAAGATTTGTCAGATGCCGGTACTGAAGTTTCAGCTCAGACAATAAGGCGCACACTGCGTAATGAAGGCTTCCATGCCAGAACTCCCAGGCGCACCCCCTTGCTGTCTCCAAAGAATCAGAAGAGTCGACTGCAGTATGCCAAAAGTCATGTGGACAAACCACAAAAGTTTTAGAATAGTGTTCTGTGGACTGATGAAACAAAATTAGAACTGTTTGGGCCCATGGATCAACGCTATATTTGGAGGAGGAAGAACAAGGCCTATGAAGAAAAGAACACCTTGCCTACTGTGAAGCATGGCAAGCGGTCAATCATGATTTGGGCCTGTTTTGCTTCTACAGGTACAGGGAAGCTTCAGCATGTGCAAGGTACCATGAATTCTCTTCAGTACCAGGAGATATTGGATGAAAATGTGATGCAGTCCGTCACAAACCTGAGGCTTGGGAGACGTTGGACCTTTCAACAGGACAATGATCCCAAGCATACCTCCAAGTCCACTAGAGCATGGTTGCAGATTAAAGGCTGGAACATTTTGAAGTGGCCATCGCAGTCACCAGACTTAAATCCGATTGAGAACCTCTGGTGGGACTTAAAGAAAGCAGTTGCAGTGCGCAAGCCTAAGAATGTGACTGAACTGGAGGCTTTTGCCCATGAAGAGTGGGCAAAGATACCCGTAGATCGCTGCAAGACACTTGTGTCAAGCTATGCTTCACATTTAAAAGCTGTTATAACTGGAAAAGGATGTTGTACTAAGTACTAAGATTGAATGTCACTTGGGGGTTGAATAAAACTGATACTGATGTGAGCACAGAAAATACATTTGTGGTTATTGCATTATAAATGTTATGTTATATTTGTCTGACTTACAAGTGCCTCTTTGATTTAATTGTAAACAAGATGACTGAAATTATCAAAATCAATGTCAAACAGGCCAAAACACTCAATTTCAGTGGGGGTTGAATATTTTGAACACAACTGTATGTGGAATCAGCTGACGACGGTTTAAAAGGAGATTGCTTTTTCTTGGTGATAACATCGACCTGTAAGGCTGAGTTCATACTTGAGTTATTTGGTCAGTTTTGGCCCCGTGACTGCCCAAATAAGTTAAGTGTGTAGTGAATCTAAGATCAACGCCTGTTATCTGCATGTCATACGGACTCACAGTATTATTTCACTAGCCAAGCAGGCTCCCTCTGCGTGTGACTGCAAGGCACAGTGTTCTACACCACTATAAAGGCTCACTGCAGCCAAAAAATAGCCGTTTTTAAGGTAATTTGCCGCAAATATATTCTGATCGAACCCAATTTTTCCCCAAAAAATTGGGCGATCGGCAAATCTAACTTTTGAAAAATCCCCTCATCTCTAGTAATAAATTGTAAATTATTTAAATTGTAAATATATAAGTTATTTAAAGTCACAATTAGTATTGAGCGAACAGTTCAAGCATAGTTCGAGTTCGTACCGAATTTTGGGTTGTTCGGGACACGGACCCAAACCCGAACATTTTCAAAAAAGTTCGGGTTGGGGTTCGTTGTTCGGCGATTTCTTCACGCTTTCTGAAGGGCTGCACAGCAGCCAATCAGCTAGCGTTTTACTTCTTGCCCTAAGAGCCCATCACAGCCATGCCTAATGGCATGGCGGTGATTGGCCAAGTGCAGCATGTGACCCAGCCTCTATTTAAGCTGGAGTCACGTAGCGCCGCACGACATACTGCTCTGATTAGTGTAGGGAGAGGACGCAGCTTCTGTGAGGGTGAGATTAGGCAGGGAAAAGTGAGCAAAAGCACCTAATGAAGTGATCGATCTACAGCTGTGAATGATTCAACTTCTGCTAGTTAATTGCTCACTGGTTTTTAGGCTGCAAAGAACGTTTTCCTGTCACGTTTTTTCTGGCATGAACGGCGGACATTTTGTGACTTGTGGTGCACCAGAACAAGTGTTCCAGCTTTGGCTAGCCAAGTATAAAACTGTCTGCTGTCCGGGAAAGGATAGATTATTTTCTGTGGTGAAATTCAATTGCCAAAATAGCAATCCCCTAACTCTGGTGTCACACCTGTGGCTGGCAAAGTATAATAGTGTCCGCCAAAACATATCTTTTGTTCTGGGGTGAAATTCAATTGCCAAAATAGCAATACCCTGAATCTGGTGTTCCAGTAGTGGCTGGCAAAGTATAACAGTGTCCGCCAAAACATATATTTTGTTCTGGGGTGAAATTCAATTGCCAAAATAGCAATACCATAAATCTGGTGTCACAGCTGTGGCTGGCAAAGTATAATATTGTCCGCCAAAACATATATTTTGTTCTGGTGTGAAATTCAATTCCCAAAATAGAAATACCATAAATCTGGTGTCCCAGCTGTTGCAGGCCAAGTGTTAATCTGTCCATAAAAAGGGTATATTTTGTTCTGGGGTGAAATTCAATTGCCAAAATAGCAATACCATAAATCTGGTGTCACAGCTGTGGCTGGCAAAGTATAATATTGTCCGCCAAAACATATATTTTGTTCTGGAGTGAAATTCAATTGCCAAAATAGCAATACCATAAATCTGGTGTCACAGCTGTGGCTGGCAAAGTATAATATTGTCCGCCAAAACATATATTTTGTTCTGGTGTGAAATACAATTCCCAAAATAGCAATACCATAAATCTGGTGTCCCAGCTGTTGCAGGCCAAGTGTTAATCTGTCCATAAAAAGGGTTTATTTTGTTCTGGGGTGAAATTCAATTGCCAAAATAGCAATACCAAAAATCTGGTGTCCCAGCTGTTGCAGGCCAAGTGTTAATCTGTCCATAAAAAGGGTATATTTTGTTCTGGTGTGAAATTCAATTGCCAAAATAGCAATACCATAAATCTGGTGTCACAGCTGTGGCTGGCAAAGTATAATAGTGTTTGCCCAAAAATATATTTGGTTCTGGGGTGAAATTCAATTGCCAAAATGGCAATACCATAGATTTGGTGTCACAGCTGTGGCTGGCAAAGTATAATATTGTCCGCCAAAACATATATTTTGTTCTGGGGTGAAATTCAATTGACAAAATAGCAATACCATAAATCTGGTGTCATAGCTGTGTCTGGCAAAGTATACTAGTGTCCCCCAAAACATATATTTTGTTCTGGGGTGAAATTAAATTGCCAAAATAGCAATACCATGAATCTGGTGTCCCAGCTGTTGCAGGCCAAGTGTTAATCTGTCCGTAAAAGGGTATATTTTGTTCTGGGGTGAAATTCAATTGCCAAAATAGCAATACCCTGAATCTGGTGTTCCAGTAGTGGCTGGCAAATATAATAGTGTCCGCCAAAACATATATTTTGTTCTGGGGTTAAATTCAATTGCCAAAATAGCAATACCCTGAATCTGGGGTCCCAGCTGTTGCAGGCCAAGTGTTAATCTGTCCGTAAATGGGTATATTTTGTTTCGGGGGGAAATTCAATTGCCAAAATAGCAATACCCTGAATCTGGTGTTCCAGTAGTGGCTGGCAAAGTATAATAGTGTCCGCAAAAACATATATTTTGTTCTGGGGTGACATTCAATTGCCAAAATAGCAATACCATAAATCTGGTGTCACAGCTGTGGCTGGCAAAGTATAATATTGTCCGCCAAAACATATATTTTGTTCTGGTGTGAAATTCAATTGCCAAAATAGCAATACCATAAATATGGCGTCACAGCTGTTGCTGGCAAAGTATACTAGTGTCCCCCAAAACATATATTTTGTTCTGGGGTGAAATTAAATTGCCAAAATAGCAATACCCTGAATCTGGTGTCCCAGCTGTTGCAGGCCAAGTGTTAATCTGTCCGTAAAAGGGTATATTTTGTTCTGGGGTGAAATTCAATTGCCAAAATAGCAATACCCTGAATCTGGTATTCCAGTAGTGGCTGGCAAAGTATAATAGTGTCCGCCAAAACATATATTTTGTTCTGGGGTGAAATTCAATTGCCAAAATAGCAATACCATAAATCTGGTGTCACAGCCGTGGCTGGCAAAGTATAATATTGTCCGCCAAAACATATATTTTGTTCTGGGGTGAAATTCAATTGCCAAAATAGCAATACCATAAATATGGTGTCACAGCTGTGGCTGGCAAAGTATAATAGTGTCCACCAAAAAATATATTTTGTTCTGGGGTGAAATTAAATTGCCAAAATAGCAATACCCTGAATCTGGTGTCCCAGCTGTTGCAGGCCAAGTGTTAATCTGTCCTTAAAAGGGTATATTTTGTTCTGGGGTGAAATTCAATTGCCAAAATAGCAATACCCTGAATCTGGTATTCCAGTAGTGGCTGGCAAAGTATAATAGTGTCCGACAAAACATATATTTTGTTCTGGGGTGAAATTCAATTGCCAAAATAGCAATACCATAAATCTGGTGTCACAGCCGTGGCTGGAAAAGTATAATATTGTCCGCCAAAACATATATTTTGTTCTGGGGTGAAATTCAATTGCCAAAATAGCAATACCATAAATATGGTGTCACAGCTGTGGCTGGCAAAGTATAATAGTGTCCACCAAAACATATATTTTGTTCTGGGGTGAAATTCAATTGCCAAAATAGCAATACCAAAAATCTGGTGTCCCAGCTGTTGCAGGCCAAGTGTTAATATGTCCATAAAAAGGGTATATTTTGTTCTGGGGTGAAATTTAATTGCCAAAATAGCAATACCATAAATCTGGTGTCACAGCTGTGGCTGGCAAATTATAATAGTGTCTGCCAAAACATATATTTTGTTCTGGGGTGAAATTCAATTGCCAAAATAGCAATACCATAAATCTGGTGTCACAGCTGTGGCTGGCAAAGTATAATATTGTCCGCCAAAACATATATTTTGTTCTGGGGTGAAATTCAATTGACAAAATAGCAATACCATAAATCTGGTGTCACAGCTGTGGCTGGCAAAGTATAATATTGTCTGCCAAAACATATATTTTGTTCTGGGGTGAAATTAAATTGCCAAAATAGCAATACCCTGAATCTGGTGTCCCAGCTGTTGCAGGCCAAGTGTTAATCTGTCCGTAAAAGGGTATATTTTGTTCTGGGGTTAAATTCAATTGCCAAAATAGCAATACCCTGAATCTGGTGTTCCAGTAGTGGCTGGCAAATATAATAGTGTTCGCCAAAACATATATTTTGTTCTGGGGTTAAATTCTATTGCCAAAATAGCAATACCCTAAAACTGGTGTCCCAGCTGTTGCAGGCCAAGTGTTAATCTGTCCGAAAAAGGTATATTTTGTTCTGGGGTGAAATTCAATTGCCAAAATAGCAATACCCTGAATCTGGTGTTCCAGTAGTGGCTGGCAAATATAATAGTGTCCGCCAAAACATATATTTTGTTCTGGGGTTAAATTCAATTGCCAAAATAGCAATACCATAAATCTGGTGTCACAGCTGTGGCTGGCAAAGTATAACAGTGTCCGCTAAAACATATATATTGTTCTGGGGTTAAATTCAATTGCCAAAATAGCAATACCATAAATCTGATGTCACAGCTGTGGCTGGCAAAGTATAATATTGTCCGCCAAAACATATATTTTGTCCTAGGGTGAAATACAATTTCCAAAATAGCAATACCATAAATATGGTGTCACAGCTGTGGCTGGCAAAGTATAATATTGTCCGCCAAAACATATATTTTGTCCTAGGGTGAAATACAATTTCCAAAATAGCAATACCATAAATCTGGTGTCACAGCTGTGGCTGGCAAAGTATACTGTTGTCCCACAAAACATATATTTTGTTCTGGGGTGAAATTCAATTGCCGAAAAGGCAATACCAAAAATCTGGTGTCCCAGCTGTTGCAGGCCAAGTGTTAATCTGTCCATAAAAAGGGTATATTTTGTTCTGGGGTGAAATTCAATTGCCAAAATAGCAATACCCTGAATCTGGTGTTCCAGTAGTGGCTGGCAAAGTATAATAGTGTCCGCCAAACATATATTTTGTTCTGGGGTAAAATTCAATTGCCAAAATAGCAATACCATAAATCTAGTGTCACAGCTGTGTCTGGCAAAGTATAATTTTGTCCGCCAAAACATATTTTTTGTTCTGGGGTGAAATTCAATTGCCAAAATAGCAATACCATAAATATGGTGTCACAGCTGTGGCTGGCAAAGTATAATAGTGTCCACCAAAACATATATTTTGTTCTGGGGTGAAATTCAATTGCCAAAATAGCAATACCAAAAATCTGGTGTCCCAGCTGTTGCAGGCCAAGTGTTAATCTGTCCATAAAAAGGGTATATTTTGTTCTGGGGTGAAATTCAATTGCAAAAATAGCAATACCATAAATCTGGTGTCACAGCTGTGGCTGGCAAAGTATAATAGTGTCTGCCAAAACATATATTTTGTTCTGGTGTGAAATTCAATTGCCAAAATAGCAATACCATAAATCTGGTGTCACAGCTGTGGCTGGCAAAGTATAATATTGTCCGCCAAAACATATATTTTGTTCTGGGGTGAAATTCAATTGCCAAAATAGCAATACCCTGAATCTGGTGTACCAGCTGTTGCAGGCCAAGTGTTAATCTGTCCATAAAAGGATATATTTTGTTCTGGGGTGAAATTCAATTGCCAAAATAGCAATACCCTGAATCTGGTGTTCCAGTTGTGGCTGGCAAATATAATAGTGTCCGCCAAAACATATATTTTGTTCTGGGGTGAAATTCAATTGCCAAAATAGCAATACCATAAATCTGGTGTCACAGCTGTGGCTGGCAAAGAATATTATTGTCCGCCAAAACATATATTTTGTTCTGGGGTGAAATTCAATTGACAAAATAGCAATACCATAAACCTGGTGTCACAGCTGTGGCTGGCAAAGTATACTAGTGTCCCCCAAAACATATATTTTGTTCTGGGGTGAAATTCAATTGCCAAAATAGCAATACCATAAATCTGGTGTCACAGTTGTGGCTGGCAAATTATAATAGTGTCTGCCAAAACATATATTTTGTTCTGGGGTGAAATTCAATTGCCAAAATAGCAATACCCTCAATCTGGTGTCCCAGCTGTTGCAGGCCTAGTGTTAATCTGTCCGTAAAAGGGTATATTTTGTTCTGGCGTGAAATTCAATTGCCAAAATAGCAATACCATAAATCTGGTGTCACAGCTATGGCTGGCAAAGTATAATAGTGTCCGCCAAAACATATAGGTTGTTCTGGGGTGAAATTCAATTGCCAATATAGCAATACCCTGAATCTGGTGTTCCAGCTGTTGCAGGCCAAGTGTTAATCTGTCCGTAAAATGGTATATTACACTCAAGGTGTATATACAAGTGCTGAGAGGGTCATCCTCATTAACTTCACACACTACCGTGCATCTCCTATTGTACTTCTGTCCGTTAAAGGGTATATTACACAAAGTGTTAAAATACAATTGCTGAAGGCATAATCCTACATATTTTTTCTCAAGCTACTGTGCATCTCCAAGAGTAAATCTGTCCATAAAAGGATACCTTTCATCCAGGGCCTAAATACTAGCCCTAAAATAGATATTCCCCTAAATCAGTGGTTACTGATGTGCCTGGATTAGTGTAATACGCTACATATATAAATAAGCAGATAGTGTTAGGTGCCTGTAAAAAAAGGCCTGAATTTGAAATCAATACATTGGGCCAAATATTTTTTTTCTTATTGTTGTGCTTGGTGAACGGTAACAATGAGGAAAACATCTAATCAAGGACGCGGACGTGGTCGTGGTGGTGTTAGTGTACCCTCTGGTGATTGGAGAGGACGTGGCCATTCTGCCACAGCCACACGTCCTAGTGAACCAACTACCTCAGGTTCCAGTACCCGCCAGAGTTTACAGCGATATTTGGTGGGGCCCAATGCCTTTCTAAGGAAAGCCTGAGCAGGTACAGGCGCTAGTCAATTGGGTGGCCGACAGTAGATCCAGAACGTTCACAACATTATCTCCCACCAAGTCTTCTGCAGAAAGCGCACAGGTGGCACCTGAAAACCAAGCCCATCAGTCTGTCACATCACCCCCATGCATATCAGGGAAACTGTCTGAGCCTCAAGTTATGCAGCAGTCTCTTATGCTGTTTGAAGACTCTGCTGGCAGGGTTTCCCAAGGATATCCACCTAGCCCTTCCACAGTGGTGGAAGACATAGAATCCACTGATGCACAACCACTGATGTTTCCTGATGATGAGGACATGGGAATATCACCTCATCGAAGTCCGCACGTCTCTGATGATGACGAAACACAGGTGCCAACTGCTGCGTCTTTCTGCAGTGTGCAGACCGAACAGGAGGTCAGGGAGGAAGACTGTGTGGAAGACGATGCAGGGGACGATGAGGTCCTAGACCCCACATGGAATGAAGGTGGTGCCACTGACTTTCATAGTTCAGAGGAAGAGGCAGTGGTGAGACCGAGCCAACAGCGTAGCAAAAGAGGGAGCAGGGGGCAAAAGTAGAAGCACCGCCGCCAAGAGAGTTCATCTGCTACTGGCCACCGCCACCAGGGACGGAGCACCCCAAAGGCAGCTTCAAGGAGTTCCCTGGAATGGCACTTCTTTAAACAATGTGCTGACGACAAGACCCGAGTGGTTTGCACGCTGTGCCATCAGTGCCTGAAGCGAAGCATTAACGTTCTGAACCTTAGCACAACCTGCATGACCAGGCATCTACATGCAAAGCATGAACTGCAGTGGAGTAAACACCTTAAAAGCAAGGAACTCACTCTGGCTCCCCCTGCTCCCTCTTCTGCTGCTGCATCGGCCTCTTCCTCCGCCTCGGGAGGAACGTTGGCACCTGCCACCCACCAAACAGAGGATGTGCCACCGACACCACCACCTGCGTCACCAAGCATCTCCACCATGTCACACGGCAGCGTTCAGCTCTCCATCTCACAAACCTTGGAGACAAAGCGTAAATTCCCACCTAGCTACCCTCGAGCCCTGGGCCTGAATGCCAGCATTTCTAAACTACTGGCCTTTGAAATGCTGTCATTCAGGCTGGTGGACACAGACAGCTTCAAACAGCAGATGGCCATGGCTTTCCCACAGTATGTTGTTCCCAGCCGCCACTACTTCTCCAAGACAGCCGTGCCTTCCCTGCACAACCAAGTATCCGATAAAATCAAGTGTGCACTGCGCAACGCCATCTGTGGCAAGGTCCACCTAACCACAGATACGAGGACCAGTAAGCACGGCCAGGGACGCTATATCTCCCTAACTGCACACTGGGTAAATGTAGTGGCGGCTGGGCCCCAGGCGGAGAGTTCCTTGGCGCACGTCCTTCCGCCGCCAAGGATCGCAGGGCATCATTCTTTGTCTCCTGTAGCCTCCTCCTCCTACTCAGCTTCCTCCTCCTCTGCTTCCACCAGCTCATCCAGTCAGCCACACACCTTCTCCACCAATTTCATCACAGCCCGGGGTAAACGTCAGCAGGCCATTCTGAAACTCATATGTTTGGGGGACAGGCCCCACACCGCGCAGGAGTTGTGGCGGGGTATTGAACAACAGACCCACGAGTAGTTTCTGTCGGTGGGCCTCAAGCCCGACCTGGTAGTGTGCGATAATGAGCGAAATCTCGTCGCAGCTCTGGGACTAGCCGGTTTGACGCACATCCCTTGCCTGGCGCATGTGCTGAATTTGGTGGTGCAGAAGTTCATTCAAAACTACCCCGACATGACAGAGCTGCTGCATAAAGGGCGGGCCGTCTGTGCGCGCTTCCGGCATTCACATCCTGCCGCTGCTCGTCTGTCTGCGCTACAGCGTAACTTCGGCCTTCCCACTCACCGCCTCATATGCGACGTGCCCACCAGGTGGAACTCCACCTTGCACATGCTGGAGAGACTGTGCGAACAGCAGCAGGCCATAGTGGAGTTTCAGCTGCAGCATGCACGCGTCAGTCGCACTGCGGAACAGCACCAATTCACCACCAATGATTGGGCCTCCATGCTAAACCTGTGTGCCCTGTTGCGCTGTTTCGAGTACTCCACCAACATGGCCAGTGGCGAATGACACCGTTATCAGCGTTACAATACCACTTCTATGTCTCCTTGAGAAAACGCTTAGGGCGATGATGGAAGAGGAGGTGGCCCAGGAGGAGGAGGAGGAGGATGAGGGGTCATTTTTAGCCCTTTCAGGCCAGTCAGAAATGGCTCAGAGGGAGGTTTTTTGCAGCAGCAGAGGCCAGGTACAAATGTGGCCAGCCAGGGCCCACTACTGGAGGACGAGGAGGATGAGGAGGAGGTCTAGGAGGATAAGGATGAAGCAGGTTTACAGCGGGGGGGCACCCGACACAGCTCAGGCCCATCACTGGTGCATGGTTAGGGGTATACAGAGGATGATGACGATACGCCTCCCACAGAGGACAGCTTGTCCTTACCTCTGGGGAGCCTGGCATACATAAGCGACTACATGCTGCAGTGCCTGCGCAACGACAGCAGAGTTGCCAACATTTTAACGTGTGCGGACTACTGGGTTACCACCCTGCTGTATCCCTGGTACAAAGACAATGGGCCCACCTTACTTCCTGCACTGGAACATGATAGGAAGATGCGCGAGTACAAGCGCACGCTGGTAGACGCGCTCCTGAGAGCATTCCCAAATGTCACAGGGGAACAGGTGGAAGCCCAAGGCGAAGGCAGAGGAGGAGCAAGAGGTCGCCAACGCAGCTGTGTCACGGCCAGCTCCTCTGAGGGCAGGGTTAGCATGGCAGAAATGTGGAAAAGTTTTGTCTCCACGCCACAGCTAACTGCACCACCACCTGAAACGGAACGTGTTAGCAGGAGGCAGCATTTCACTAACATGGTTTAACAGTACGTCTGCACACCCCTCCACGTACTGACTGATGGTTTGGCTCCATTCAACTTCTGGGTCTCCAAATTGTCCACGTTGCCACGGTTAGCATTTTATGCCTTGGAGGTGCTGGCCTGCCCGGCGGCCAGCGTTTTGTCTGAACGTGTATTCAGCACGGCAGGAGGCATCATTACTGACAAACGCAGCCGCCTGTCCACAGCCAACGTGGACAAGCTGACGTTCATAAAAATGAACCAGGCATGGATCCCACAGGAACTGTCCCTCTCTTGTGCAGAATAGACATTTATAACTGCCTCCCCCTCAACCATGTATTCTTGTACTCCGGGGCACTTCTTTATTGAATCCTTATTTTTTTAACTTTACCATGATCTTGTGGTGCAACCGAAAGTTGAACGAACCTCTCCTCAATCTGGGCGCCGTGGCCTAAATAACTGAAAGTGGCCTTCTCCAGTGGTGGTTAATATGACGCCTAAATTCCTTGCTGTAGGACCTCTCTCCTCTGTCTGGGTGCTGAGGCCTAAATACCTGAAAGTGGCCTTCTCTAGTGGTGGGTGATGTGACGCCTTATTCCTTGCTGTGGGACCTCTCTCTTCTGTCTGGGTGCTGGGGCCTAAATAACTGAAAGTGGCCTTCTCCAGTGGTGGGTGATATAACGCCTTATTCCTTGCTGTGGGACCTCTCTCCTCTGTCTGGGTGCTGGGGCCTAAATAACTGAAAGTGGCCTTCTCCAGTGGTGGGTCATATGACGCCTTATTCCTTGCTGTGGGACCTCTCTCTTCTGTCTGGGTGCTGGGGCCTAAATAACTGAAAGTGGCCTTCTCCAGTGGTGGGGGATATGACACCTTATTCCTTGCTGTGGGACCTCTCTCCTCTGTCTGGGTGCTGGGGCCTAAATAACTGAAAGTGGCCTTCTCCAGTGGTGGGTGATATAACGCCTTATTCCTTGCTGTGGGACCTCTCTCCTCTGTCTGGATACTGGGGCCTAAGTAACTGAAAGTGGCCTTCTCCAGTGGTGGGTGATATGACACATGATTCCTTGCTGTGTGACCTCTCTCCTCTGTCTGGGTGCTGGGGCCTAAATAACTGAAAGTGGCCTTCTCCAGTGGTGGGGGATATGACGCCTTATTCCTTGCTGTGGGACCTCTCTCCTCTGCCTGGGTGCTGGGGCCAAAATAACTGAAAGTGGCCTTCTCCAGTGGTGGGTAATATTACGCCTTATTCCTTGCTGTGGGACCTCTCTTCTCTGTCTGGGTGCTGGGGCCTAAATAACTGAAAGTGGCCTTCTCCAGTGGTGGGTGATATAACGCCTTATTCCTTGCTGTGGGACCTCTCTCCTCTCTCTGGATGCTGGGGCCTAAATAACTGAAAGTGGCCTTCTCCAGTGGTGGGTGATATGACACATAATTCCCTGCTGTGGGACCTCTCTCCTCTGTCTGGATGCTGGGGCCTAAATAACTGAAAGTGGCCTTCTCCAGTGGTGGGTGATATGACACATAATTCCCTGCTGTGGGACCTCTCTCCTCTGTCTGGATGCTGGGGCCTAAATAACTGAAAGTGGCCTTCTCCAGTGGTGGGTGATATGACGTATGATTCTCTGCTATGGGACCTCTCTCCAATTGATATTGGTTAATTTTTATTTATTTTATTTTAATTCATTTCCCTATCCACACTTGTTTGCAGGGCATTTACCTACATTTTGCTGCCTTTTGCAGCCCTCTAGCCCTGTCCTGGACTATTTTACAGCCTTTTTAGTGCCTAAAAGTTCGGGTCCCTATTGACTTCCATGGGGTTCGGGTTCGGGATAAAGTTCGGGTCGAGTTCGGATCTCGAACCCGAACATTTTCTCGAACCCGAACATCCAGGTGTTCGCTCATCTCTAGTCACAATAAGTAATTCAATTGATTGTATTAATGATCTGTTTGCATCAGATCTGTAATAAACTCTCTGTAGACTGCTAAGGAGCTCCATGGAACTCCCTGGCTATACTGAGATGTCACAGTGCATATTAACCCTGTACTGTGATGTCACATTGGCATTGCATTAACCCTGGCTGTACTGTATGTGACATCACTCTGCATATTAACCCTGTACTGTGACTAACAGTACAGGGTTAACATGCACAGTGAGTGACATCACAGTACAGGGTATACACAGTGATGTCACAGTCAGGGTTAAGCAGCTACATGCTTGCAGAACATAGTATATGGTGATCTTTTACCTTGGGCTTATATTCACTGGTCGGGCATCACTGTCTGTCTGTGGGCGACAGCCAGACACGGACTGAGTTGAGAGCCCTGGCTCCTTCTTCTTCTCCCCTGCGTGGCTGCGCAGCTCTCTGGGGCGGAGCTGGCAACGTTCAGAAGACGTGCTTGTGCGTCCCCCCAACCTGTGACCACGCCCCTTTTTTATAAATAATGCAATAGATGTCACCTGCAGTCCTATGTAACACCACATATAACACGGTGATAACGATCTGAGTACAGATAATGTAGTAGATGGGTGTGAGGCCCCAGAATTCAGAACACGCACAGTGTGATCTGAAGTCTGGGGCCGGGCTCAGGCAGTGTGGGCAAAATTCTATATAAATCACTCCCCCTGCCTTCAGTCCCTCCATTATACAGTCCCATGTAAAATGCATCACTCCCCCTTCCGTCAGCCCCTCCAGCATACAGTCCCTTGTAAGATACAGCCCCCCCCCCGCCTTCTAGTCCTTCTTGCAAACAGTCCCATGTAAAATTCATCACTCCCCCTGCCTTCAGCCTCTCCAGCATACAGTCTCATGTAAGATACATCACTCCCCCTGCCTTCTAGTCCTTCTTGCAAACAGTCCCATGTAAAATTCATCACTCTTCCTGCCTTCAGCCCCTCCAGCATACAGTCCTATTTAAAATATTATAACCTAACCCCCCCCTTCCCCCACCTTCAGCCCCTCCAGCATACAGTCCCATGTAAATAATATCCCTACTCCCCCCTCTAACATACAGTCTCAAGTGCAAGGATTATTTATTCCTCCTCCCTTCAGCTCCTGCAAAAAGCCCCCCAAGCAAAAATAACAGTCACTATTCTCTTTCACACAGTAACCTGCAGCCTCTGCTTCTCTGTCCAACAATCTGCTTTGTAAAATCTCCCGCACATCAAGAGGCCCCACCCCCTGTATGACGAGGCTCCACCTCTTCACCTGACATCATACCTACCAGATGCAACTCCATTCTAATCACTTTGGTCGCTCTGTTGCCTCATATGCTTCAGACCACTAGCCTGAAGCCATGAGGAAGAACAGAAGGGACAGGAGCCATGTCGGGTGGGAGCCAGAGCAAGGCCCCACCAGCGCGAGGCCTTAGGCGGCGGCCTAAGTGGGCTAATGGAAGAGCTGCCTCTCACCTCCCTTAAATGTGCCTGGAGTTGTGTGGCATTCATGACCCGGTTCCATCAGGCATTGTTCACAATAAAGAGGTCATCAGTGTGGGATGTGGCTAAAGGACCTCCACTTCTATCCTTTTCTGTGACTGTTCCAGTCTCTCTGTTGCAACTTGCTGATAACACTCTGTTGCAGTCTAAGCTCAGTGGCCATTTCTGTCTGAGAACATCCTGCTTAGGCCTCTTTCACACTTGCGTTGTGAAGATTCGGCGTGCACTTCCGTCGCCGGAAGTGCACGCCGGATCCGGCACAACGCAAGTGAACTGAAAGCATTTGAAGACTGATCAGTCTTCAAAATGCTTTCAGTGTTACTATGGCAGCCAGGACGATACTAGCGTCCTGGTTGCCATAGTAGCAGTGAGAGCGGGAGCGGCATACTACATTCTGTGCGGCTCCGGGCGCTCCTGAATGACGCCAGAGCGCCCCGCCCTGACATCATCCAGGAGCGTCCCGGGAGCCGCACGGAATGTAAGTATGCCGCTCCCCCGCTCCCCCTACTTTACTATGGCAACCAGGACTATAGCGTCCTGGCTGCCATAGTAACCATTGACAAAAAGCTAAACGTCGGATCCGGCGATGCGTGGAAACGACGTTTAGCTAAAGGCCGGATCCTGACTAATGCCTTTCAATGGGCATTAATTCCGGATCCGTCCTTCCGGCATGCTTTCAGGATTTTTGGCCGGAGCAAAATCCGCAGAATGCTGCGGATTTTGCTGCGGCCAAAAAACGTGTCAGTACTGAACTGAGGACATCCTGATGCATCCTGAACGGACTTCTCTCCATTCAGGATGCATGGGGATAATCCTGATCAATAGCTTTCCGTCCTAGAGACCCGAGGACGGATCTCTAGGACGGAAAGCTAAAACGCTAGTGTAAAAGAGGCCTTAAAGGGTTTCTGTCATCAAGTTTTGACATTATAAGCTGTCTGACATTAGTTATGTGCTAATGTCAGAGCAGCTTGATAATGTCTTTTTTATAAAAATCCGATTTATATTTTGGCTTAAAAACATACTTTTATAATATGTAAATTAGCCCCTAGGAGCAGGGGGGGGCGTTGCCCTGCTCCTAGAGGCTCCGTGCGGCAACCTGCTGGCACGCCCTTCTTACTTTGAGTGACAGTGCCGGGCAGCGATCCTCCGGCACTGTCTCCTTCTGAAATCCCGCGCCTGCGCCGCCGCTCTGTATTCGGCGCAGAAGGAGACAGTGCCGGAAGATCGCTGCCCGGAACTGTCACTCAAAGTAAGAAGGGGCGTGCCAGCAGGTTGCCGCACAGAGCCTTTAGGAGCAGGGCAACGCCCCCCTGCTCCTAGAGGCTAATTTGCATATTATAAAAGTACGTTTTTCAGCCAAAATATAAAGCGGATTTTTATAGAAAATACATTATCAAGCTGCTCTGACATTAGCACATAGCTAATGTCAGACAGCTTATAATGTCAAAACTTGATGACAGAAACCCTTTAAAGCTTTGAAATGGTGAGGTACTGTTGATCAACTGTTAGGTGTTGTCTTGGTCTCATGATGTCAAATTGTGAACAGCATGATGAGGAGGACTGTTTAAATACCAATTCTAATTGAACCAGGAAATTTATTGGGCAATTCATGGATCAAACACATGTTGTGAATTTTGCCATTAAGCTCCTTGCTAGATAGCAGTAAGTTGTGCAAAAAGTACTGATTCATTGAACAGTTGGACACGTGCATTCAAAAGGTCACATTAAGTTCCTTTGAAAAGGTTAGAGTGCATTTTAGGTTTATCCTGAAATTTCACCCACAAGCCAAATATTCCTAACTTTTTGTGAGTAGTATATGTAAAAGATGAACTTGTAAAATCGGGCATACAAATAATAAAGTGACCAAAGTGAAAAGTGACCTGTTCTCATGCAAAAGGTGCGCTGTAATGGTGCCAGTGAACATCCTGATTGTACAGTTACATAAGGTATAACGTCATCCAATACAATATATATGAATATTGAATCAATATGCAATAATAAACATGATTTAAGAGTTATCAAAAAGTTAAATAACATCATCTAATATACCACATAATCCATGCTTAAAGAAGCACTCCCACAAAAAAAATTATTCTCTGACCTGCTAAAAAGGTAGATGATGTAATCTGTAGTGAACGTAATCCTCTCATCAGTGACTGTATTTGTGAGCTATCCTCTGCCTTTTAATTTTTAGCTGTGTCATGTGACCAACTCTCTGATCTCCAACTGACACAGGACAAGAAGTCAGTTACTTCTCTATTCATGTCTGTGAAACTGACATTGAGGCTCCCATAGGAATACATAGAGAAACTGATTCACTGTCCACACATAAGATGCTGTTTTATTTGGAAAGTCTGATTGCTGGTCTCATGAAACAGCCGAGAAGCAGAATGAAGGGGATAACTCACAAATAAAGAGACTGGTAAGAAAAATAAATTCACCACAGATGACATCATTCATAAACCATTAATAAGAACAATATTAAAAATACAAAAATCATGCTAATAAAAGTGTAATAGATGGATAATTATTCGTGAATAACGTCTGCTTTTAAAGTATTAAAGCAACAAGGGAGGAATCGGGTATAACAAAATTAAAAAATGTTCTAGCTATTCTATTGATACAGTTTTTTTAATCAGTTCTCTTTTAGTCCTCATAGGCTTTATATGCTATTTATCTAGTTCATGACCTTATGTTACGGCACCCTCTTGTGTCCTCTTGGGTGAATGTCTGTAGCCACATATCTTCCGTTTTTATGTATTTTCAAGATCAATTAATTAAGAGTGTATTTATACTACTTTGTACAAGGTGTTTTTTGTTTTTCATTTATTTAGGTGAGCTAAATGTGCTGTCCTATGCAAGGGCAACAGATTACAGCTGCAGGTCCATAGTCCTAGAAACCAAAACAGCACCAAACATTTTGTGCTATTTGGCTACTAAAACAACTGAAAGAATACAATGGACACGAATGAGTCTGGTGCATGAAAAGCACTCACCCTGCCTCTCACCATCCCACCCCACCACTTTTTAAAAAGTGATGAGAAAAATGAGTGGGAGGGGGAATGGCCCATGTAGATTAAAAGGGTTATCCGAGATATATTAAGTTAATCCAAACTTCTTTATTGATATATATAAAACATTTTTGTAATTGACTTACTTTAAAAATAATGCACCGTTTACATTCTGCACAATGTTGACATTTGTGCACTGACGTCACCCTGCTTGATTCTCCGTCTTCATTCAGCACGGCTCTGGTAAGGATCGCGCATGCGCGATCCTTACCAGAGCCGTGCTGACAGATTCCACAGCGTTCAGGCTTTGGAAGCCCGTCCCTTCTTGGTCTCTGCTCTATTAGCGCGACTCTGGTAAGGATCGCGCATGCGCGATCCTTACCAGAGCCGTGCTGAATGAAGACAGAGAGGCAGAAGGGGCGGGCTTCCAAAGCCTGAACGCTGTGGAATCGGTCAGCACGGCTCTGGTAAGGATCGCGCATGCATGGCCTACTGATCTATGCCTCCATTCCACACCGCACCGTATTTTCCAGATTGCGGACCACAATACCGGCATGGCCGGCACATGGTCATGTGCGTAAGACCTTAGGCTGTGTAATTTCTAATGCAAGATTTCACCCTTTGTAATGTTGAGTGTGAAACCTATAGGCAAATCCCTGACAATATCAGCCCCATTTGGTCATACCATTACCATAATGTACGGAAATCAGGAGGCATCGTTTTTGGTGGTCAGATGACCAGAAGATGAAGATTTGAGGAGAAAATGCATACATAATGAATACATGACAGGTCTCCGGAACAGCAGGCAAAGTTGCACTGGTTCTTGGAAAACAGAATACTGGTTATTATTATAAATGCTCGAGGAGTTCAATTCTATTTAACATATGATGTCCTAATAAGACAGGTTCTGGCATCGAGGATTAAAGCTATTTAAGAGAATTTTATTTTCGAGGCTGTCTTAAAATCCTGTTTCCAGTTATTTTTCTCATCATCTTTGTAAATGTGTCCCATGCAAATATTAAAAGATTTAGGAAATAAAGAGTGTTACAGTTATTTGCGGTAAACTGTTAGTCCCAAACACAACAGCCTGTCTGTACAATATGGACTATTTCAGCGATGTAAATGACTTTGCCTACTAATATATTATAGAATTTTGCACTTCTCCCCTCGGCACGCTATCAAAAATGCAATGAACTGGGCACGCTGAACGAAATGATGTGAGTTTCTTCCACAGGAATGCTGGGATTAGATTCTGCAAATATTCTGGCCAAACTTTTTCTAGTTTAGGTTTAAAAAGCTGCAAACTCATTCAATTAGAAGACAATTTTGGTAAATTAAGTTCCATGGCCGGTTACATTTGTGGCCAGAGCTGCATAGATTTCCCTTAAAGGAATCTGTCACTAGTGACCTCCCCATCAAACTGTTTGCATGGACACATAGCTGTGGTTTAACTGATTAAAACGCTGTTTCTCTTGTGTTGATTAGAGGCTCTATTCCCAAGGTTCTGTTTCCTAATTTACAAATCAAGCTTTGGTGCAATGAGAGCGTTACCATTGCACTTGTTGCAACCAACCCCTCCCTCGCTGCTTTGCCACTGCCTAGCCCTGTCAATCAAATCAGCCGCTGCTGCAACATCAAACTGGAAGCCGATAGCCAGCATCGGGAAGTATGCTTCTCCTCTCAGGTCTGACCAGAAGTGAGGGGGGAAGGGGTTGCCAAAACATGTTTCTCTTCCCCCAAACATGTACAACCGCTTTAAGCTCAAATGTGACTTTTTTCCCACCGGTTATGAGGTTCCATTGGTAAAGAACTCCATATATCTGTATGAGCTCAATCAGACAACTGTATCCGCAGAACACGGATACTGGTGGAAATGCGGAATGCACACGGCCAGCCATATAATAGAAATGTCTTTTATTGTCCGCAATTGCGGACAAGAATGGAACAGATGCAGACACATAAATACTATCGTGTGAATGATCCCTATATCAGTCATTTACCCCACATTAAAGTGATATGCCACAACTGTGTTTGTCGTGTAATGGGGATAGAAGGGGTCCTCTTCCTATCTCTAAATATCTAGATGCTGCAGTTCCATCAACTGCGGCATCTAGGGGTTAATTAGCTGCAAATAGAGATGACTGTAATCCCAGCTGTCAGTCAGTACTTAGCTCCTGTGTCTGCACGATAATGGTATGTCCTGGAGGTTTAACCTCTTGGATACCAGAGGTTTTTATGTTCTTGCGTTTTCATTTTTCTTCCCTGTCTTCCTGGAGCCATAACCTTTTAATTTTTCTGTTTACGTAGCTGTATGATGGTTTGTTTTTTGCAAGACAAGTTGTACTTTCTAATGCCATCATTTAATACAACATGGTAGGAAGCAGGACAAAAATTCCAAATGGTGTAGAATTGGAAAACAATGCAATTTTACCACAGTTTTACGGGTTTTGTCCCTACAATGTCCCCTATGCGGCAAAACTCACTTGTGCCGTTAATTCTCTGGGTCAGTTCAATGACAAAGATACTACATATGTGTACATTTTTTGTATTTTAATACTGAAACCATAATAAAAAATGTGCAATGACAATTTTCTTTTACATTGTCATATTCTGACTCCCATAACTTTTTTATAGTTACTGTATGTCTACTGAGCTGTGTGGGGGCTCATTTTTTGCAGTACAATCTGTCGTTTTTATTGATACCATTGAAGTGTTTTTGATCACATCTTATTCATTTTTTGGCTAAGTGAAGCGATAAAAAAATTGCAAATTGGCCATTTTGATTTTTCCGTTATGTCATTCGCAATATCCAAATTTTAATAGTACAGGCGTTTTCGGACGTGGTGATGCTCATGATGTTTATTTTTTTCACTTTTTTGGGCCCCTAAAAAATTCACTAGTCAGATTTGTTTATTTGTCTTGTAGCTGATACTGTAGTTCCATAGAACTACAGACTAAGGGCTCGTTCACACTACTATAGTTTTGGTCCACATCCGGGCCGCACTTTTTTGCGGCTCTGTGCGGACCCATTCACTTCAACGGGGCCGCAAAAGATGCAGACAGCACTCCGTGTGCTGTCCGCATCCTTTGCTCCGTTACGTGGCCCCACAAAAATTATGAGTCATGTCCTATTCTTGTCCATTTTGCAGACAAGAATAGGCATTTCTATAAAGGGCCGTCCGTCCCATTACGCAATTTGCGGAAGTCACACGGGCGGCATCCGTGTTTTGCGGATCCGCAATTTGAGGACCTCAAAACATGGCACGGTCATGTTAACAAGCCCTTAGCTGAATTTGCTATTATGCTATTTGTCCTGCCACCTGCAGATCAACATAGGAACTTGAGCTTTAATACGCTGGGTCTCTCAGAGATACCCAGTGTAGCCAAGTTGCAGCAGGACCACTTACTGCATTACACTGAGCTGAAGAGCTGCCTCATCCTCCTCTCTGCTCCTCTTCCTCCTCTTATGATCCTGAATACAGCTGATAAGATCTTCAGTAGACTCTCTGTAGGAATGGAGTTCATCAGGAGACATGAAGTACAGTGAGGAGAGTTGGGGCATGGATAATGAGCAGCAGCACTTGTAAGCAGTCTCCATTACCACGGTCTGTCCTGTCTGTCCTCTCTGTACTTCATGTCTCCTCATAAACTCCATTCCTACAGAGATTCAGCTTGTCATTTGTATTCAGAATTATAATAACTGACAAATAGGATAAGGCAGCTGTTCAGCTCATTTTGGTGAAGTAACTTGTCCTGCTGTGTGATTAGGACAGGTTTCGTGAGTACTAATAGGATGGAGGCCATTTTAATTCTCCTATCGATCGCTCCCTAGACAAAAAAAGCCATTATAACCAATGAAAGGTATTTGGGAATATATTTATAATACAGTAATATTTAAGTATTTTCAGTTATTTTATTTTCTTAATTCCCGGAGAACCCCTTTAAGTGTAAATGATATAGTAATAAGTACATCTGCTCTGTGTTGTTCTTGGTAGGACAAGCACTACTCATACATTTAAAACACTTTCAAGACTACTGAAAGAAATAGGCTTGATGTGCTGAGTATGTCTTTGTGGCCAACAGATGATTCAGTGGCCCACACAGAGTTTATATTTGCAGACACACAGTTTGAAGTCTCAGCTGTTGGTCCCTTCTTTTTTCTACAATGATTTAAGTCTTAATGGGAACATCAGGCAAAGCAAATAAGGCTACTTATTTAACCATTTACTGCACTGAACATACATAGCACAAATCACTATAAAAATGAAGGCGAGACGAAAGGATATCTATATTCAGTGCAATCCTTAAACTCAGCAAATATCCAGACTTGAGGAGTTTTATCCCTGGGAACTCAGAACTCATCATATCTGTGCCCAAGTTTGGAGTAACTGGTCACAAAATACGGCTTCAGTTTATGATTTCAGGTATTTAAGATATAAAAATTGGAAGTGAACATGGGTAGTAGTGCAGACTGCTAATCATTAAAGGAGTTTTCTGGGGTTTTTATATTGATGGCCCATTAATATTATTTATTATTATTAAAGCACCATTCATTTCATGGCGCTGTACATATGAACAGAGGTATAAATACATAATTGTAAAACAATTGCAATAAGGGTAGGACAGGTCCTCATAATCAATTATCAATATTAAAATGTCAGGGGTCCAACTCCTGGAACCCATTCAGAAAAGATGCATGAAGATCAGTGGGGGTGCCAGGAGTCGGACCCCTGATGATCAGATATTGATGACCAATCCTGAGGAAAGGCCATCATTATGAAAATCCCGGATACCCTCTTTAAATTAATGACTTAGATATGTTAGATAGGTTCTAACAGATGATACATAGTTCATTTTTCAATTTGTTTTGCCAGTCAATATTTAATTTGGATGAGGCCAAAAAGACTTTCAGTAGTGTCCATAATACTCTTTATTGTATGATATGCTAGGAACTCTTCACCTCTCTTGATAACGCTGATTACCATCTGTTTCTGTTGTTCAAACCACTTGTATTATTTCCTTCTGATATGTAAAAAAAATTATAAAAAGATATTTAAAAAGTAAAGAAGCTCAACACTACTAAAAATGTTCGGGGTATTTGGAGTCCAATACAATGGTGTGGATTTACTCAAGCTGTACGCCAGTTTTCTGCACAAAAAATTGCCTCAAAGGGGTTATCCTATGAATAATTTAAAAAATGAAAATCAGACATCATATAGTACATGACAACCTCTTTCTAACAAAGCTAGAACCAGCCCTGTACCTCACATGGATCCAGAGATCTCCTCATTCATTGCTCTGCTAGATTTATATCAAGCCGACAGCTCAAGAGGAGTGTCTTTTCTGCTGCAGCTAAGGGCGCGTGTCTATGCTCTACCTATATTGATGAAATTGAGCATGCGCAGCCATCTCTGTGTGCAGGACAACGAAATAAAACAGCAGGTGGCGCTATACAGATACATTTTATTGAATAACTCAGTGGCTATGCTCAATTTTTATAACATACAATTACAAAAGAATTCAGATCCAGGTGCTGGCTTGAAAACTGTACAATATTTTTCGTGGGACAACCCCTTTAAGTCTTAGGCTACTTTCACATTAGCGTTTTTGCAGGATCCGGCAGGGTTCAGCAAAAAATATGCTTATGTTACTTAATACAACCATCTGCATCCGTTATGAAAGGATCCGGTTGTATTATCTTTAACATAGCCAAGACGGATCTGTCATGAACTCAACTGAAAGTCAATGGGGGACAGATCCGTTTTCTATTGTGTCAGATTGTGTCTGAAAAAACGGATCCGTCCTCATTGACTTGCATTGTGGGTCATAATCCGTCTTGCACCGCATCCCAGGATGGAAAGCACACCGCAGCATGCTGTGGTTTGCTCTCCGGTTTGAGAATGAAACGGAATGCATTTTAGAGCATTCCGTTCTGTTCACTTACGTTTTGTGTCCATTGACAATGGATCTCAATATCGGATGGCGCAGCACAGCAGTGCACAGCAGTGATCGCCGGACTAAAAAGTCAGACATGCAGTACTGTTAGTCCGGCGATCTCTGGCCTTGCACTGCCGTGCTGCTCCGTAGCTCCGCCCCTGCCCTTACCCCATTATAGTCAATTAGGATGGAGCGGCAGCACGGCAGCACACGGGTACTTGCGGTATGGCGGATCCGGCAGGCTGTTCACCCACCGGAACAAGTGTGAAATTACCCTAAGGCTGCAGCTACACAGACACTTTTGCAGCACTTTTAATTAACTATTGAGTGACAGCTGTGATGCACAAGATTGCATGCAAGTCAATTTACTGCTTTGCGCTACAGTTGTTGCTCAAAAGTTTAAATTAATTAAAAGTGCTACAAAAAAAGTCTAGGTGTAGCCCCAGCCTAACGTATATCAGGAATTTCTAATAACAAAAAAAATAATTCTCCAACACATGGTGCAAAACTGACAGGGCCAGGCAAGTTGACTGTGCAGGATCTCTGGTCCTGTCAATCAGGAAAGTGAGGAAGGGGCGGACATCCAAAGTAGGAAGAGCAAGGGTGCACAGAGTGGCTTGGGACCACCCTTAGTGCACTTCACTGCTCATTTGCATATGGATTAGAGGTACTTTTTCCCCAGAATGAAGTAACAGAACGCTAAGTGAAAGGTATCATTACATTCAGCTGGGATAGCCCTACAGGGAAATGTACCTGGTTTATCAATGAATTTTCTGGTGACAGACTCAATTTAAGTCCTGTCTGTTAACACTTGTCATATATGTTTTGATAGAAAATTAACAATAGTGAATACATTGTACAAACGAAACTTTCACCATCAAAAAATGTCTTATTTGGAGTCCAGTGATGCGGACATATAAAGGGTTTTCCACACTTTGCTGCATGTGTACGCTGAGTAGATGTCAAGGTTCTAATCTCAACCGATAATATATTACCACAAACAATATTCTACTTTTCAAACCAGCACCTGGATCTGAATACCTTTGTAATTGTGGATAATTAAAAATTTCACGTAGACGGTGAGTTATTCAATAATATGTGTAGCTACTTGATGTTTGCTCTTTTTCTTATTTCTCTTTCCACCTCACAAAGGTGGACGCACATGCTCAGTTTAAATCTGCAACTGCTACCAGCTGCCTCTACTGCTAGAAGCTATTCATCCCAGACAAAGGGTACCCCCCGAGCGTAAAATAAAAAATAGTTCTAGCAAAGCAATTGGAGCAATCAATGGGGAGCTCTCTGGATCCATGAAAAGAACAGGGCTTGTTTTAGCTTTGTTAAAAAAAAAAAGCTTGTCATGTATTATATGACGTCAGATTTTCATTTTTTACATTAATCATGGGATAACCCCTTTAAATGCTTATTTCAATAAATTAATACATATTAACCTCCCCCTTCATCTCAAATGCACTATGACCACAAAAAATATTGCTTCTACATGTTCACCTACTTTGCAATTAAGAATATTGCAAGGATGTACAAAAATATCTAAAATAATAAAACTGTTATTGAAACAGATGGAGTTCATTGCACAGAGAAAAATGAAATGAAAATATATGTGCCCATCCCTTACTTTTACATGACTTGTAGGATTAATAATTCAGGTTACTGAAATACAACTGAGTTCCATAAATTCCATAAATAATTATTTAGTGGTAAATGAGGTAAATATGGGAGAGCTCAACCACAGTGCAAGGCTCCTTACTTTGTAGCAGCTTGCAACTCAGCTAAAATTTGTTTCAGAGGAAAATGGTAAAATGTTTAAAGTTTAATCCCTTAATGACCAGGCCTGGAAAGGCCTTAAAGGGGTATTCCCATCTGGGACATTGATGGCATATGGTTAGGTTATGCTATCAGTGTCAAATAGGTGCAGGTCCCACCCCTGTGACTTGCTCCTATCTCCATAATAGGTCCCTGAAATGATAAGAAACAGATGAGCAGGCGTGGACACTAGAGATGAGCGAACACCTGGATGTTCGGGTTCGAGAGGTTCTGCCGAACTTCCGGAAAATGTCCGGGTTCGTGATCCGAACTCAACCCGAACTTCATCCCGAACCCCATAGAAGTCAATGGGGACCCGAACTTTTGGGTACTAAAAAGGCTGTAAAAGACACCCAGAGGGATAATATACCGCAATAAACGCATTGCGATTACAACTTTGAGCTAACGATCACCATGGGAACGCCTCCTCCAGTAGAATGTACTGTCGGATCTGAGAATTAAATTGAAATCGCAATGCGATTCTTATATATTTGCTTAATCGCATTGCGATTTCAACTTAGCATTGCTAAATAATTCCATCCGTATCGTTAACTTACTGAGTCAGTAAGTTAACGAATATGGATGGAATTATTTAGCAATGCTAAGTTGAAACGGCAATGCGATTAAGCAGATATATATAATCGCATTGCGATTTCAACTTAATTCTCACATCCGACAGTACATTCTACTGGAGGAGGCGTTCCCATGGTGATCGGTAGCTCAAAGTTGTAATCGCAATGCGATTAAGAATACATAAGAATCGCATTGCGATTCCAACTTTTAGTACTCAACTTTTAAAATCGTACACCACTTTAAGTTCCAAAGTTGCAATCGCGTTCGAATAGAACTTAAAGCTGTCTCTTAGTCAGTTTTAGTATTGGTGCGCTGTAATAGAAGTTACATTCGTACGCGAATATAACTTAGAGCAATACAGTCAACTTTACACTGTTAGTTTTATTATCGCGATAATACAACTATTCAAGAATCGTGTACGTGCGTCTGTACGTGTGTGCGTTACCTCGGACACTATTCTATTTTGCCAGCCACAGCTGAAACCACTGATTTATGGTATTGCTATTTTGGCAATTGAATTTAACCCCAGAAAATAATCTATCCTTTGCCAGACAGCAGACAGTATTATACTTGTCTAACCAAAGCTGGAACACCAGATTTAGGGGATTGGTATTTGGGCAATTGTATTTAACCCCTTAATAAAATATAGAAATTTCTTTCCTGAGTTTCTAGGGGTGACAATTAGCACAGCCAAGCCCCTGATGTAGGATATAGCAAAAAAAAAAAACTAGTATTGATGGATTGATGGACTTGGTGGCAGCTTCTTCTGGCGCACCACAAGTCACAAAATGGCTGCCGATCAACCCAGAAAATAAGTGACAGAAAAACGCTCTGTGCAGCCTAAAAACCAGCGAGCAAGTAACTAGCAGAAGTTCAATGATTCTCAGCTGTAAATTGATCCGTTCATTAGGTGCTGTTGCTGACTTTAACCTGCCTAATCTCGCCCTGACAGAAGCTGCGTCCTCTCCCTACACTAATCAGAGCAGTGTGACGTGCGGCGCTACGTGACTCCAGCTTAAATAGAGGCTGGGTCACATGCTGCACTTGGCCAATCACAGCCATGCCATTAGTAGGCATGGCTGTGATGGGCTCTTAGGGCAAGAAATAAAACGCTAGCTGATTGGCTGCTGTGCAGCCCTTCAGAAAGCGGGAAGTAATCGACGAACACCGAACCCGAACCCGAACTTTTTTGAAAATGTCCGGGTTCGGGTCCGGGTCCCGGACACCCCAAAATTCGGTACGAACCCGAACTATTCTCGAACTGTTCGCTCAACACTAGTGGACACCCTCTATTCACCAGATAGGAGTTCTGAAAATAGCTCAGTATGCTTGCTCGTGTTTTTTCGGAACTTCCATAGAAGTGAAAGAAGAGCAAACTGCATATGTGCAATATGTTCTCCTTCACTTCGGGGGTCCCGTTCTGGAGACAGGAGGTGGTCCCAGAGTTGAGACCCACACCTATCTGACATATTCATCAATTTCCCAAATGGAAAAACCCCTTTAATGACCAATAAATATTTTTTTAGATTTTCTCTCTCTTCATTTTAGTAGCCATAACTTTTTTATTTTTTCATTGATGTTGTTGTCTGTGGCCTTGTTTTACGTGGGAGAAATTATATTACTTTTTGACATTATTCGAGGATAAATGTAAATAACTGTATAAATTATAGGCTTAGGCAGGGTGTTAAATCTCCTTCAAGAGACCAGTCCTGTACGGAGACTAATTTGCAAGGCTTCATGGCAAATGCATATACACAGAGGTATTTCCCAAGAAAGGGAACCATCTTGCCTGGTGAAAAGGGTAACAGATGTGAATCAGAACTTCTTCTGACCACGCCATCTGCACTTTGATTGACAGGACCAGGTGTGATCAAGTTTACACTGCCTGACCCTGTCAATCAAAGAGAAGAGGGCGTGGCAGTTGCAGAGAGAGCAGAGCCTCTAGGTGTAACGACAACCCTCCCGTTGCTCCCAGAGGCTCATTTCCAAAAATCTAAACTTGCTACTGAGCACTATTCAAGTGAACGCAGCTGGATGGATTTAGAGAGGACATGTCACCTCTCCTCTGTTACTAGGTAAGTAATTGTTAGAGAGGAGCGAATTTTTTAAAAAAAAATTTGTTTCACCGTTTTGTTTTTTGGAAAAAATTTGGTTTCGATCTGCATTTATTTGCGCTGAATTTAGTTAAAAAACTACTATTTCCTGGCTGCAGAGAGCCTTTATAGTGGTGTAGAACAATGTGCCTTGCAGTAACACGCATAGGGAGTCTGCTGTGGTAGTGAAATAATACTGTGAGTCAGTATGACATGCAGATGACAGGCGTCGCTCTGCACATTTAACTTATTTGAGAAGTCACTGGGCCAAAACTGACCAAATAACTCAAGTATGAACTCAGCCTTTACAGGTCGATGTTAGCGCCAAGAAGAAGCGCACTTATACAAGTAGAGCCCCCCTACAGAGTGGAGAGGGTGTCAGAAGTAAGTCTATGTTGACATCACTGATTATTTTGCACTTCCTCTGATCTGTCAGAACAATAACCCCCAAAAAACGGATCCTGTCTGTTGAGAATCTACCTTCACTCGGTCAGCGTTTGCTCAGTAATCCATCAGTATTGCTAATGCCAAAAAAAGCAGGAGTGGATCCAAAACAGAGATGACACATGTCACGGCTGTGTCACGGTCGTGTTGTTGTTCGCTGTACATGCTTGTTGCCAGGGGCAACGTGTTTGCCACATGGGTGTACACTTCACCTTTAAGTTTGTTTCCCTTCCCTGTCTGGTGTGTGTGGGGTTAACTACCTGGCTGGGTGTGGTCACTAGGTGCCTATATTGCCTGTGGCTGGTAGTCAGGAGGTTAGTTGTATTCCAGCCTTGGTGTGTGCTGGAGTTTTGCTCCTGTCCTCTACCCTTCCTTACATGTCACTTGTATGGTGTGGGTTTTGTTAGGGATTTTGTTTTATGTCTAGTTGTTGTTACATGTCTGGTCTGTTGGTGTTTGTAGTCCAGCATGTTTGCTAGACATTTCCCCTTTCTGTCTGTGCCTTCGGTGAGAGGTGGAACAACAAGTCAGTAAGTAGTTGCTGGAGTGCTGGTTCCTATGTGTGTCGGTTTGTACTGAGTCTGATATGGTGTTCGGATTGCAGTACATTTGCATGGGTTCCAGTTTGTGGTGGTGTCATATTCTAGTGTGCCTTCCAGAAGCTGCGGCAGGTACGTTACCAAGTATTCCATTGTTCTTGGTTCAGTGGTTATGTTTGCCACTGAATTCTTACCTGCCGATCCACTTGGCTACTCACTGTCTTCTCTTCTCTTCTTCTTGCTGCTAGTCCTGCAGAGACTCCTGTTCATCCTTGTTGGACGAACAGGTTGTCTCAGTCCTGAGATTATTCCAGGTATTTTTAGGGTCAGGTAAGGCCTAGGTTCCTGTGTATGAGCCTTCCTACCATCTGGGTTCGCTCATACGGATAGGAGTCAGGACGAGGTTTAGGGATGCTCTAGGAGGTGACCTGCTGCCTTTTTCTGGCATCCTTGTTGCTATCTCGCCACTCCACATTGTGCGGTGTGGAGTTTTCTCCATCTCCACACGTGACAACACATATGTAAGCCAGGCCGAAAGGCAAAAATTGTGGCCCAGTCATGAAGTGGGGAGGGTGGGAACATCATGAGGAGGCCACAGAGTGGCACAATGACAGTCTGGAGGTAGCATCAGCAGCATCAGGAGGCCACCGAGTGGCACAATGACAGAGTGTGGAGGTGGCGGCAGCAGCTGCATCAGGAGAAGGCCACAGAGTGGCACAATGACAGTGTGGAGGTGGCAGCAGCATCAGGAGACCACAGAGTGGTAAGGTGACATAGTGTGGAGGTGGCAGAAGCATGAGGAGACCAGAGGGTGGCAAGGTGACAGTGTGGAGGTGGTAGCAGCATCAGGAGACCACAGAGTGGCAAGGTGACAGTGTGGAGGTAGCAGCAGCATCAGTAGACGACAGGGTGGCAAGGTGACATAGTGTGGAGGTGACAGCAGAATCAGGAGGCAACAGAGTGGCAAGGTGACATAGTGTAGAGGTGGCAGCAGCATCAGAATGCCACAGAGTGACCCAGTGACAGACTGGGGAGGTGCGTGACAATAACAGTACATGCTGATGATGGTGGGTGTAAGAAGGAGCACTTGGCATCAGATGTGTGGCATCAGGTGGGTGGCAGCATCATAATAGTAGCTGAGGTAGGTAACCAGAAGAAACTGATCCCTTTTGTCAAGGTTTGGGTAAGGCAGCATGGATGATCTAATATGATGCATCAGGCATTGATGGGTGGAAATCCTGGCTGATCCATGCCTGATTCATCTTGACAAAGGTCAGTCTCTCCACATTTAGGATAGACAGGCGAGTTCTTCTTGGGGTAATGATGGCCCCCGCTGCACTAAACACCCGCTCTGATGCCACACTACTGGCCAGGCAGTACAGCTTTTCCAGGGCATACTCTGCCAGTTGTGGCCAAAAATCCAGTTTGGCTGCCCAGGAGTCGAGCGGATCTTTAATGTGGGGTGGCAGGGTGCTGTCCAAGTATGTCACCACCGGCTGGTTCAGGTCCTGCTCCAGGTCTACCTACTGCTGCTGCTGGTGAGTAGTTTCTTCACTAGGCAGGTGAAGGAAGCGGCTAATCAGGGCAGGGGCTCTAGACTCAAGTTGCTACTGATGGACCTGGAACTACTCCTACTCCCCTCCCCCCATCCTGCCACAGCAGCCATGGCAGAGGAACATGAGCGCAGAGGCAGGAGAGTGATGCATTTTACATGGGACTGTATGCTGGAGGGGCTGAAGGCAGAGGGAGCAATGCATTTGGCAGGGATACACCAAATGGAAAAGGATTTAGGAAAACTAGAGGAATGGTCAAAAATCTGGCAACTAAAATTTAATGTCGATAATGCACCTGGGGCGTAAAAACCCAAGAGTAGAATATAAAATCAGTGATACAGTACTAAACTCAGTATCTGAGGAAAGGGATTTAGGTTTTTTTTATATATCAGACGACCTAAAGGTGGGCAGACAATGTCATAGAGCAGCAGGTAATGCCAGCAGAATGCTTGGGTGTATAGTGAGAGGCATTAACAGTAGAAAGAGGGAGGTGCTCGTGCCGCTCTACAGAGCACTAGTGAGACCTCATTTGGAGTATTGTGTGCAGTACTGGAGACCATATCTGCAGAAGGATATTGAAACTTAGGAGAGAGTTCAGAGAAGAGCTACTAAACTAGTATATGGATTGCAGGACAAAACGTACCAGGAAAGGTTAAAGGACCTTAACATGTATAGCTTGGAAGTAAGAAGAGACAGAGGGGATATGATAGAAACTTTTAAATACATAAAGGGAATCATCACGTTAAAAGAGGAGAGAATATTTAAAAGAAGAAAAACTGCTACAAGAGGACATAGTTTTAAATCAAAGGGGCAAAGGTTTAAAAGTAATATCAGGAAGTATTACTTTACTGAGAGAGTAGCGGACGCATGGAATAGCCTTCCTGCAGAAGTGGTAGCTGCAAATACAGTGAAGGAGTTTAAGCATGCATGGGATAGGCATAAGGCCATCCTCCATATAAGATAGGGCCAGGGGCTATTCATAGTATTCAGTATATTGGGCAGACTAGATGGGCCAAATGGTTCTTATCTGCCGACACATTCTATGTTTCTATGTTTACATTGGACTGTATGCTGGAAGGGCTGAAGGCAGGGGGAGTTTTGTATTTTACATGGGACTGTATGTTGGAGGGGCTGAAGGCGGCGAGTGATGTATTTTACATGGGACTGTATGCTGGAGGAGCTGAAGGGCACCATAATTATTACTATTAGGGGCCATTCACACGTCCGTAGTGTTTTGCGGATTCCCAATGCTTCCTGCCGGCACACCCATAGAACAGCCTATTCTTGTCCGCAGCTGCAGACAAGAATAGGACATGTTCTTTTTTTTTCCGGATCCTCGGACCAGAAGTTCAGCAGGCCGCTCCAGAAATGAGCATGCGAAGAGCACACTATGTGCTTTCCGCATGCATTCCCTCCCCATAGAGAATGAATGGATCCGCACCCGTTCCTCACAATTGCGGAATGGATGCAGACACATTCTGCGGACGTGTGAATGGAGCCTAATACAGAGGGGGCCATTATAATATTAAGAACAATAACACAGAGGGGTCCATTACATATTATAATTATACAGAGGGCATTATACTTATGGGCACTGCGAGGGGAGGTCTGTTATCTGAGGATGATAGTAAAGTGAGAACTCTAAAAAAGATTCTGTGAAACTCTGCAGAGACGCGGCTGAAAGAAGGTATCATGGCGGTCTTATCTCCGAATGAAGACCTTGAAGGAAAGTCTACATCACAGGAGACGTCACAGGATGTAACAGGTATGTGCTGCTGTATTCTACTGTATATTGTGTACCATTATATGTAATGTCCATCCACAGGTCTGTTTGGAGGAAGGGGGGGGGGGGGGTTATAGGATTTGGCCCACATTGCCGAAGTCTGGCCCCAGACTTCAGGTCAGACTGTGCGTGTTCTGAATTCTGTGGGCTCACACCCATCTACTACATTATCTGTACTCAGAGAGTTATCACTGTGTTATCTCAGGTGTTACATAGGACTGCAGGTGACATCTACTACATTATCTGTACTCAGAGAGTTTACACTGTGTTATCTGTGGTGTTACATATGATTGCAGTTGACATCTGCTAGATTATCTGTACTCAGTGAGTTATCACTGTTATGTGTGGTGTTACATAGGACTGCAGGTGAGATCTACTACATTATCTGTAATCAATTATCACTGTTATCTGTGGTGTTACATAGGACTGCAGGTAAAATATCATACATTATCTGTACTCAGAGAGTTATCACTGTGTTATCTATGTTACATAGAACTGTAGGTGACATTTACTGCATTATTTGTAAAAAGGGGCGTGTCTACAGGTTGGGGGGGCGCAATACTTGGCTTGCCCCGGGTGCTGGCAACCCACGCTACGCCACTGGAACTCTGCCCTGGCTGAGAGTCACCCCCCCATATAAGTTAGTTATACAACATTAAGTTAACGCATAAAGTATGTTCCCTGCTGATTTCTACCCCTCCTCATTTATACCCCTCTATAATATACCCTGATACCCCTCAGTTATATGATACCGTATAACTGAGGGGTATCAGGGTAAAAACAGGGGGTAATATAACTGAGGAGGTCTATCAGGGACATTATATAGGGGGTAATATAACTTAGTTATATTACTCCTGTGTAATTTACCCTGATACCCCTTAGTTATATTACCCCATGTATAATAATGTACCCTGATACCCCTTAGTGTATTTGTGTATATATATGTGTGTGTGTATGTGTATATATATATATATATATATATATATACATACATACGCGCTGCGTCTGTGTTTGTGCTTTAGGGTGCACACCCTAATGCAATGGGCTGCGCACGCCTATGCCACGACTCTTGGCTGGGGGTGTCTGATGTCACTTGGGACAAAGTTGATGATCGAGTCAACCATTCAAGAACTGCTGGGTTGCTGGTCAAGAAACGACTGCTAGATGACACCGGGAGCTCAGGCCTCTCGCTGTGACCCCTGTTGCCTGTGCAGGGCCTGGCACTTCTCTGTCTGACATACTGTTAGATCAAATAATCAAATGTTAGATTGAATATTTTTTCTTTCGCCACTAATGCATGGCTAACAGGGCTTTAGAATATATCACTGCACTGCAGAATGGCAATTAGGCCCTAATTTATTTCTACTTTTACACAACACAAAAGGCTTTTCAACAGATAAGTGCAAAGCTGAACGGCGAATATATTTTTGTTTCGCCACTTATACATGGCAAACAGGGCTTTAGAATATATCACTGCACGGCACAAGGGCAAATATATTTTTCTTTTGCCACTAATACATGGCAAAAAGGGCTTTACAGCATATAACTGCACCACACAAGGGCAAATAAGACGTACTGTAGAAATATTTCCTTGTAATAAACTCTGTTAATGGCTGTATCAAACAGCACTTGCACCCCAATAACAAGAATGGTTTGCTGGAATGACAGAGCTGTATAATGGCAATTTGGATCCCCAATCAGTGGACCAAGGTGTAATAGGATTGTTCCCCTACTGAACCCTGTTCTACATCAATGCTGTGGAACGATTCCCTATCCTTACCTACACTTAAAACTATTTTTTTCACCACAATCAAGTCTTTCCCATCACTGTCCCTAGCGCCTGCAGACGTCTCTCCCTACACTAAGTACACAGTAAATGGCAGAATACAAGATGGCTGAGGCTATTTATAGGGCTGTGACATCACAGGGCTGGCTGCTGATTGGCTGCATGCATGGCATTATGGGTGATCCCGCCTTCCCAGAATTTCTTGCTCCATGTCTTCACACGTGCAGCAGCCATTTTAGGAAAAAATGTGACTCGTTACCACGAAGCGTGAGGAGATTCGGCTTCATTGCGAATGCGTAGTAAAGGATGAAACCGCGCTGCTTTTTGCTCTTGCCGTCCAGTACACAGGTAAAGTGTTTCAGGTGTTCGTGCTTGTCGTCCACTCCCAAAGGATACGATCCTTCTCAGACCGCCTCCTCTGCAGGATCAAATAATCGACAATAGTGAAGCACCCTTTTAGTTGTTACGGTAAAAGGTTTTATTCTACTTTATTCTACTACTCCTCGGAAGCCAGAGAGCGAAACCCGGGTTGGGCAAACATCGGATTTTACATTTTGATATGCTTTTAACAACCTCTGTTTGTAAGTAGAATAAAAACTTTTACCGTAACAACTAAAAGGGTGCTTCACTATTGTCGATTTTTTTGATCCTGCAGAGGAGGCGGTCTGAGAAGGATCGTATCCTTTGGGAGTGGACGACAAGCACGAACACCTTAAACACTTTACCTGTGTACTGGATGGCAAGAGCAAAAAGCAGCGCGGTTTCATCCTTTACTACATATATCTTTGAGTGTGAACTGCCCACCACACTGTGTCGGAACCAGCAGCGCAAGTAAAAAGCTGTCCGTGTCTGGGACGCAGGACTGACATTTTTATTTATTACTTGTGACTTTGATTGCAAATCCAACTTTTCCTGAAATTTGGATCGAATTCCACTTCCTCAGTTTCGATTCGCTCTCAAGTAATTGTGTTCCACATGGAATGACAGTTCTGGAACATCTTTTCTTTTGACTCTATGCATTTAATCTCTTATTGCTGGTAGAAGTTTACAGATAAAGGTACAGATTATGTTACTAGTTGGAGGTGCATCCCTGCACAGTTTCACATTGTCAAATAATAGCTGCCAGTAACAGACTGTGTCGGGACACACTGCCAACTGTTAACACCCATCTGTACCTTTATCCATAAACTGCCAGCAGGAATAGGAGAAAAGCGGCACAACATAGTGAGTCAAAAGAATAGATATTCTGGAATTGTTACTTCATTGGGGATTGGAAGTGGTAACCAAAACAGACATGTCAGGAGACGCAACGAGTCCTCTTTAAGTTAGATTCTGACCACAAGTCTTGCTTTTTATCCCAATTAAAGAGGTATTCTAGCTTTCTGATATTGGTAACCTGTCCTCCAATAAGGTCATCAATGTCAGACTGGTGAGGGCACCTCCTCCAAATAGCTATTTTTAGAAACCACAGCAGCAGATACTAAACAGTAGATGGAGCCAGAAGCAGAAGGTTTCGACCACTATGAAGTGGCCGTGCTGGTATACAGCGGCTCCGGTACACTTTTTGCTAACAGTGCTTGCGATTTTATGACATCAGCTTTCTGGCAAGGTCATGATAAATTTCCAATAAGTGTAAATTTAGTGTATTCTTGGAAAATGTAATTGCTACAGGAATATATGACCTACAATGTTTTAACCAATTACAAACAGATACTGAAACATATTTTTTAAATCCATTTTATATTCTGATGGTAGCTTTACATTCTGTTTTCTGTACTTTATTAAGGAGGCAGCCGGCATGCCTGAACAGCATTCAGAGATGTGCCTAATAGCAGCCACATGGTCCATAAGAACCTGCAATCCTGTTTGTGATGATAATGAGATACCTCCTGAAAACTGATTTCTTCAGAACAGGAAGTGTCAGCATATTATGATGCTCAGTGGCCAGAATGAAAACTGCAAGATTTTGAGGGATTTTTTTTAATATAGTTTAAAGTAAAAACTCGAAATGAAACTTTAAATAGGTCATTTTCTGTTGACACATTCCTTTTAAAAGACTTAATGACTATTTAATGAAAGTAACACATATTAAAATAACCAAAGCAAGTATACAACAAGTAAAATATTGTTTCTTCTCAATAGTTTATACAAATAATAATAGTATTAAACATTTTTATACAAAATCTTTATTTTGGCATATAATGAAAACTGCATTTCAAACACAGCTATTTGAATACATTTGGTTCAGTCTGAAAAATAATATCCCTTTTTCATGTATTCATAATATTTCCTGAATTCTGTATACATATAAAATAGAAAATAATTTGGTAAACATAATTAAAGTTACATTTACAGCTTGTAAGATTGCCCCACTCAATAATATTACAAAATTGATTCCATAGTGGGGTAAGATTAAACAGGTCTTAGACAATTATTAAGCATTAGATAAGGAATAGGCAAGTCACCACCTATGCACCACTGAACTACTATTCCAGAGCTCAGCCAATAAGTAGGTGGTGATGTACTGAGCCTCGGGAAATATAGTGTTGAAAATTGCCATCCCTGGTTTACTTTAAGAACCAAACAAAGCCAGTCAGCCACAATGGAGAATATTTATCTAATATTATGCAAAAGGAAACTGGAGCCTTTGCCAATAGCAACCAGATAGACTCTACTTCTCATTTTCCAGATGCCTTTTGGAATATGGAAGCAGCAATTTGACTGGTTGCTATGTGTAACTGCAACAATTTTCTTTTTTAGTTTTAGGAAGTCTCTCCACTGTGCATATGTTTCTTCAGGACATGCCCATATAACTCGGGTAATAATGGAATTTAAATTTTTCCATCTATGAAGAAATGTGAAGCACCATTAAAGTAGGTGAGCTGATTCTACCATATATGGCATTGTAAATACTCATGTGTATTTATTTGTGTTTTCTTTTTCCTGTGCTATTTCTTCATTTTTTAGGTCACTGGAAAGTTAACAATTTAAAGGGGAATTAATTAAAATGGCCACCAGTAACTATCCTAGAATGTGAGCAGGACTGGTCCCTGGGAGAATGAGGGGACACAATATACTACATATTGGTGAGTGTTCCTGTCAGGCTGCTCAGCCATGATAACATATTATAGCAGGATAACATCATTTCCATCTATTGTAGAGCAGTATAGTGAGGTCCCGTCCCCTCACCACTCCCTTGACAGCACTACAATTGGAGGCAACCATTTTAAATCATTTCTGGAAAACCCCTTTAAGTAATGTCTAAAAATATATATGTGTTTGAATTCTTAAGGCCTCAATGCAACCTCACTTTGGATCTATCCTTTCCTTTTCTATCAAAAGATCAAAGTTTTCCACAAAGAGATGATCCAACATATTTTAAAATGTTCTTGTGTGATATTGTGCCCTTGTGACTGACAAAAGTGCTTGATTTCTCCTCATACTTTATTAATAATTATAAGATAAATTGGGGGCTGTATGATTATTATACATTCTACATTCTAGATTACATTAAAGGTTGGCTAGTGATGATGGGGCATGATGCATTAATGTAAAACCTTAAAGTCGAGTAGCACAAAAAACAGGACATTTCCTTTGCCACTTAAGGCAACAGAATGAATAGATTTTTTGATGCTCACATATGTAACAATATGTTCTCATAGCTAATACAATATGATAGAACCCCTGTTGTAGGACAGCTGAAATAAACCTATCTTATGTAATTGTCTTCATATATTAAAAAATATTATAGTACAATTCTTTTGTTTCAAAAATCAGCATATGGCATCTTGTATTTAACATCAGCATAATATACATTGTGGCGGCATGATGGGGTATAACAATTCACATTAAAGTATAATTCCATTATTAACACCGTTTAAGATTGCATAAGAGGTTTTAGTAGCTTTAAAGAGGCATTTTCCCATCTCAGACATTGGTGGCATATGACCTATGTCAGATAAGAGGGGGTTCCACCTCTGGGTCCCACAACTCTTATCTTCTGAACGGGCCCTCCAAAGTGAAAGAGAGTGCACCAAGCGCGCTCACCCTCCAGTCACTGGTATGGGAGTTCGGAAAATAGCAGAACAATAGCTTGGTTATTTACAGTCCCATAACAGTGAATGGAGAGGTGGTTATGCATGGCAGTTCAGAAAATACCTGAGCATTCTTGCTCGTAACTCCCATAGAAATGAATGGAGAGCACTGCATGCATGGGTGGTGTTCTCTCTTTCACTTTGGGGAACATGTTCTGGGGATAGGAGCAGCTGTCAGAGGTGGGACCCACACCTATCTAACATTGGTGACATATCCTAGTGATATTCCTTCAATGTCTGAGATGGGTATAACCATTTAACATTAATTTACTTTCTTTGTTGTTTTTGTGCTGGTTTTGAGATATTTCTTGTTCTGCTTCAAAAGCTGCTTTGAAACTTGACTTAACGGCTTAGAAAAACTCATCTATGTTCCAGTTAGAAATAAAAATGAGTTTTAAAATGGACTCCGCACTGATGCAGATCATGTGCCATCTGTTTCCCCTTCAGATTTATTCATTTGAATGCATGAGTCTTGCTGAAAAAACAAGCAAAAATAGAATAAGCTGCAATTTTCTGTTGGTTCGAAACTCAAACAGTTCCAAGATGTCTACATTGCCCATCTGAAAGCAGCCTTAGCTTTGCTCACATCTTTAGCATGTGCAGAAGGGACCCTATGTGGTGGCACAATGGGCCCTCACAGATTCATGTTACAGTCCAGTATGCATTTTGCATGCAGGTGAATGGTGTCTTCTCAAGCTACAATATTCTTCTCTTGAACCAGTACTTCTCCTAGGAAAGTAGTTTAATTTGCAATGAAACATACCATGTTTTTGTTCTCACATACTCCATATGGACCCGTAAGGGAAAAAAATCTGTGTATGCTTCCCTTAGCAGTCTATGAATGATGTATCTCAGAGCCACATAATATTCATATAGTTGTGTACATGAGCCCTAATTGTAATCTACCAGTCATCTGAGCTCCTTTAGTGCACTGCTCCCTAATAACAGAAATTCTAAGAATTCTAAGTTTAGTTTTGCTAGTGAACAAATGACAGAACATCATATAACTCAAAACCGGTCAGATTCGAATAACATAGTATTTACAAAATTGCCCAACACTTTATGAAGATTGTACAATAACTGCAAAATTGTAAATTTCTGTTGAAGAACTGGAGTTGAGTTTTTCATTGTTATTAGAAAAAATGTACTGAATAACTGTACAGATGTGCATTCTGCCTGACATACTTCCTTTATATACATGCAGTCTCATTAACACAAAGAGACAGAATTAGATATATTGTAGCCTGTCACCCAACCCATCTTATTTCCATGTTCTCAAAAGTAAAAAGCTTTCTGACCTTGCCACAAATCCATTTCATGGGACACTATTCATTTTGTCATCATTTACTGGCTCAGTTAGAGGGGTTTAAAAATAGGTGAGCTAGTTTTAATTCCAGCTACATTCATGAACAGTGTCGGACTGGCGTACTTGGGACCCACCAGTGTAACTGATTCTGGGGGCCCTCCCTAGGGCTTCTGCACCCTAACATTTTTTTTTCCACGTCTGTACCCTTCCCTTCACTTCAATGGGGCAACAAAAAATGACTGTGTGCATTCCGTGTCTGTATGTCCACATGGCCGTCCTGCAAAATGATAGAACATGTCCTATTATTGTCGGCATTTCAGACAAGGATAGGACTGTTCTATTAGAGGCCGGCTGTTCTGTTTCGCATAATGTGGAATTCACACACCCAGTATCCATGTTTTGCGTACAGTGGATATAAAAAGTCTACATGCCCTTGTTAAAATATCAGGTTTCAATTTTTTTCACCTTTAATGTGACCTATAAACTGTACCACTCAATTGAAAAACAAACTGAAACCTTTTAGGTAGAGGGAAGAAAAAAAAAATATATATGTATGTATATATTATATATGTATATAAAATAAAATAATATGGTTGCATAAGTGTGCACACCCTTAAACTAATACTTTGGTGAAGCACCTTTTGACTTTATTACAGCACTCAGTCTTTTTGGGTAGGAGTCTATCAGCATAGCACATTTTGACTTGGAAAGATTTGCCCACTCTTCTTTGCAAAAACACTTCAAATCTGTCAGATTGCGAGAGCATCTCCTGTGCACAGCCCTCTTCAGATCACCCCATAGATTTTCAATCGGATTCAGGTCTGGGCGCTGGCTGGGCCATTCCAAAACTTTAATCTTCTTCTGGTGAAGCCATTCCTTTGTTGATTTGGATGTATGCTTTGGGTCGTTGTCATGCTGAAAGATGACATTTAAACAGGGGTGTGTAGACTTTTATATCCACTGTATCTGCAATTTTCAGACTGCAAAACATCCAACGGTCGTGTTCATGAGCACTTACAGTGATAACAGAAATATTAAAGATGAAGGATGATGGCAGACATTCACAGCAAACTGCACAAACATACATGTGGCAGAATTTACACATACAGGTGAAACTCGAAAAATTTGAATATCGTGCAAAGTTCATTTATTTCCGTAATGCAACATATAAGGTGAAACAAATATATGAGATACTCATTACATGCAAAGCAAGATATTTCAAGCCTTTATTTGGGGTTTCATGAGCTGTAAGCCATAATCATCCAAATTATAAAAAAGTCACAATTTTGAGGTACCCTTTGCTTAGGGGGTATGGACTAATTAGCTGACTAGAGTGTGACACTTTGAGCCTAGAATATTGAACCTTTTCACAAAATTCAAATTTTAAGCTGCATTAATGCAATTCCTTTTAATTTGCCTTACTGAAATAAATGGACTTTTGCACGATATTCTAATTTTTTGAGTTTCACTTGTATGGATATCCTGCACTTAAGTCAGTCAGAAACAAGACCCATGCAGCGCACACCAATCACTCACTGGACAGATGTGGGACACAAGACACTTATACATGGCTCACATGCCACTGATGCATATGTCACATGTTGCACATACATCACTGATACATAGAACATATATAGCACATATCAATCACACATAGGAAACACGCAATGCACACACCAAGACATTTATGCCTAACCCTATTGAGTGTAGCACACTTTAAGGGGCTGTCTCACTTCAGCAATTGGCAATGGCATTTATCATGAAGAGAAAGTTAATACAAGGCACTTACTACAATGTATTGTGATTGTCCATATTGCCTTCTTTCCATCACATTATACACAGTACGTATCCATTTGACTACTCTGCAATCCAGGAGTGGTGGCCGTGCTTGCACACTATAGGTAAAGAAGTTGGCCTATGCGCACTTCTAGCCTTTCCCTATAGTGTGTAAGCACAGCCACCACTGCTGGATTACACGGTGGTAATAACCACAGATACGTGCTGTGTATAATGTTATGTAAAGGAGGCAATATGGACATTCACAATACATTAGTAAGTGCCTTGTATTAACTGCATTATAAATGCCATTTACTGAAGTGAGACAACCCCTTTAACCCCTTTAAGCATAAATGTCTGGCCTGAAATTTACCAAATCGTAACCTCCTTATATTGTACATAATCTACATTATAATTAAAAGGGTTGTCCTACCATAATGACCTATCTACAGGATAGGTGAAAAATATCAGATTGCTGGGGTCTGACTGCTGGAACACCCACTGATCATGAAAAAAGGGGTCCTGAGACATTTTATTACATTACCGCCAATCTATGTACACAAGGGTCTTAAGACCACGTTCCCTTGATCATGGGGGTCCCAGTAGTCAGACCTCCACCAATCAGACACTTATCACCTGTCGTGTCATAGCTGTTGGACCTTTTCACATTCCCTATCTTTAATGGTTTTCTTTGGGTCTAAAAAAAATTTTTTAAAAATCTGGCCCAAAATATGTGTCAAACTAAAACAGAAATGCTCTCCTGTTAAAGCGCCTGTGTCCACTTTTCTAGTTATCCTTTAACCACAGAATCGGGGATAACTAAGTGATCTGTGGGGGTCTGAATGCTGGATCCCCCCCTGATCCCTCTTCTTGATTGAGTGGCAGGTCGAGCATATGCCCTGCCTCTCCATCCATTCTCTATGGGGTCGCTGGAGATGGCGGAATACAGCGCTGGCTATTACCAGTGGTCCCAAAGAGAATGTATAGAGCAGCAGGGCATATGTGTGACCTGCCACACCATCAGAAAGGGAGAACAGGATCCGTTCCTGGGATCAGTGGGGGGTCACAGAATCGGACCCCACTAATCATATAGTTATGCCCTATGGTGTGGAGAGGATAACTTGAAAACCTGGACAACCCCTTTAAATCCTCCACCACTCCCCCACAGTATCTGCTTACATTGCAGCAGTAAATACGGAATATCATCACTCCCGCCATGTAAACCATACGTGTGAATACTGGAGAATGTGACGCACTGTGCAGAATTTTTCAGTCATAAGTCCAACCCCCTTTGCAGGTCACAACCTTTAACAAAGCCTAAGCAAAGGTGCTAGAGGAGCAACGTGAGCAAAGGGCAAAAACGAAGGGTCATAACTGAAGCAGAAGCATTAGCGTCACCTGAGGCAGGGTAAAAGTGGGGATCCTGGAGCAGGGGTAACTGGAGAAGAGGCAATAGTAGGGGTGCATTTAGAGTGCGGGTATCTGGAGCTGGGGCATTTATGGGGATGCACCAAATGCAGGGGCATTATGGTCGCCTGAGGTAGGGTAATAGTGGTGATCCTGGAGCAGAGGTATTAGGGGGCAACTGGAAAAGATGCAATAGTAGGGGTGCATTTAGAGTGGGGGCATCTGGAGCTGGGGCACTTATGAGGGTGCACCTAAAGCAGAGGCATTGGGGTGACCTAGGGCAGAGTCCCCCCAATGCCACTCTGAACTCTGCAGAGAGCAGCACACATACACAGATCTGAGTCTAATATAAACAAATCCCCTGTTTCCCCCTTACAGTCTCCTACAGCTCACTACTGTCACACACCTGAGAAATCAGCCCAGCACCGCAGAGGAGTCCTTCTCTCCAGCAACCACAGTTTTCTGACAGCAGGGAGGGCAGGAGGAGGCAGACACTTCTCTGCTCCTTCACAGCCAGCAGCCCCAGAAGTCTAGAAGATACTGCGGGGGGCCTCCTGTACAATTTACACCAGTAAATATACTGCCACAGTTTCTCTTCTGAGAAACAAGAGAAATAATTACTCTTCCCTCTTATCACTGGGTGTATGAGACTGAGGGCCCACCGAGGAATCCCCAGCCTCCCTTGTGGGCTAGTCCGAGCCTGTTTGTGGATGATAATCCGCCATCAATATTGTACACAAAATCATAAGAGAGGCTATAAATAAAAGATTGTTAAATTCTAGTAGTAGTAATATACAGTATAATTAAATGCTGGTAAATACTGGCCTATGATAAGGAATTTACTAGTTGCACAAATGGTTTTCAATTCTGACATGTTCATGCATTGTGGTCGCTGAAGAATCTGAAAACTGTCACAGAACTGAAGACAGGTAAACAAAATGTTTTCGTGTAGACATAAGACAAGCAGAGCAGTCCCTTGGTTTGGCCATTGTAATTGGCTACACTTTACTGGACACCATATATAGGTAGTTGAAATGCAGTGTCTTAATGATTTTTTTTGTCTACATGCCTTACTTGGTCCCCACAAGTTCTTATAGTGAATGCCACACATGGGTCTTATACTTGAAACTCTTGTTGTATCAACAGTTCCTCGGACAGTGCAGGCACTGATGTTCCATTAATTGGAATGTCTGAACGCAGGGGTGAGGTCGGACTGTGAACCGTGAGCATAGACAGTGAAGGCGAAAAGGTTGGGGTCATTGTTGAAGACTGACATGCCAAATTAGAGAAATAAGGTGATCGTGGATATTTTACAAATGTCTGTCCTGACATTATAGTTGGCATTCGAGGTGGTACTGCCCTTATCCCAGGCTGTGCCACAGATGTGATTAATGGGGGTGGAAAAATGAAAGGTTTCTTTTGCTTAGGCACATGCCGATGCATCTTTTCATCTTTCAGCCTACCAATATCACAGAAAACCGAGGAAAGTGTCTGAAACCTGGGTTCCCAGCTAAGCAGGTAATCCAAATTATAACTTCCTCTAAGGTCCTCATCAGAGGCCACTAAAGATGCCAAAGAACCATATCTGGATTCATATGACATAGGAATATAGATGTAGTCCTGACTGTTCTCTGGCAGGGAGTTTTTGTCCTTTGGGTTGTTTTCACTATCATGCTGTGTTGCTGGTATCTCTTTTTTGCAGTTATAGTATGCATGGCATTCTCCTTCTGCATTTTCCTCCTTAAGGATCACCACACTCTCTGTGTTTTCTGACCCGATCACCACATCTGTTTCGTCTGATTCACATGACAGAAGATCAGAGTATCTTGGAATTCCAGAGTCTGGAACTCGTGAGGCTCTTTCACTAAGAACAGAACCAGATTCTTTCCTAATGGGGTATTCATTGATCATCTTTATTTCTTCATCCTCAGCAGTTTCCCCTTCTGTTGAGCCATGACCACTTGAGTCTGAATTCCTGCATTTGTTCCCAGTGTCTTTCTTTTCTCTAATGCCAACTAACCCCAGCCACTCTGCTGTATCTGGAGGTATGCTGTTCTTGATATTTTCATACTTTGGACACTCATCAGACATGCAGTCTTTAACATTTGAATTTGGGAGAGCAGGAAGAGCAACTTCTTTTCTCCCACAAGCATTTACAACATCTTTTCTCTTATATCGCAGAATTATGCCAATAAGGCTTATAGCCAGTAGCAAAAAAACCACAAAGGAAATGCCGAAACTGATGGAAAGTATGTTTGCTGACATAACAGGGTAACTTTCTAGAGCTGTTGAAATATTAACTCGAACAGTGCAGGTCGATGACTTTGACTCTAGCTTTGGGCTTTGGGCTCTTACCACTAACTCAATAATGTCATCATTTTTTCTTGAGTTAGTACGTATCTTTTGAACACTTCTTTTTAAGTATATGACACCACTAGTTGTGTTGACAGAGAAAAACTGGGAAGACTTTTCAAGATTATAATAGATCACCCCATCCAGTCCTTCATCCTTATCTGAAGCTGCTATTTTGCCTATGACTTGTCCAGGTTTGTTTTCTTGTGGTAAGTCAAATAAATATTCATCCTCTTGGAATAGAGGTGGAAACTCATCCTGCCCCTCTATGTCTACATAAACCAGTACGCAGGCTGTGGATTCACTTCTGTCTTTAACCTGAACAACAAGGCAATACTTCTTCTGAGTCTCATAATCGATTTTGCTCTTTGTATAAATGTCCCCAGTTAATGAGTCTATGAAAAACTTATCTTGCTTTAGCTCATTTAGGCACATTGATTGAATAGAGTAACTCAAGGCACCAAATTGTCCAGAATCTAAGTCAATGGCATTTGCTGTGCACACTGGTGAGAAGGGTGGCATATTTTCAGAAAGACTACAGCTTAAACTGTTAAACAGGAATTGAGGTGGGTAGTCATTGTCATCAAGCACTGTAATGAAGATTTTTGTAAATGCATCATCATTTTTAGTTCCCCAGGCATTAGTAGCCTTTAAAACTAAAGCAAAATTTATAACAAGTTCATAATCCAGAGGCTCTGCTAGAGTGACAGTCCCATTTTGTGAATCAACTGTGAAAGTGCCTCCATCATTTCCAGAAACAATGCTGTATACTATGTCAGCATTATCTCCACTGTCATAGTCAAAAGCTGATATTTTGGTCACTTCCATATTTATAGGATAATGTTCTCTGACACTGATATGGTACTCCTGGTTGTTAAATATTGGTGGATTGTCATTGGTATCAAGAACAGATATCAAAACAGTAGCACTAGAGCTTAAAGGCGAGAATCCTCGGTCAGAAGCGAGTAAAACCAATGTGTAGGTGGTGCTTGTCTCATAATCTAAGTTCCCATTTAGAATTAGTTTCCCAATGACTACAAATGGAGGCTGCGAAAGAATCCCAATGCTTTGCACGTAGAACAGATTGTAGGAATTTCCACTGACAATGGAAAAGTCAGTATATCCGTTCTCATGGGTCCAATCCAAATCTGCAACTGTAAAGGTAAGAATAGCCTCTCCAACGACAGCGTCTTCACTTATATTAACATGGTACACCTCTTCTGAAAATGAAGGAATGTGATTGTTTACATCATGAATCTGTAGCTCCAGAATAGTAGTGGAAGATAACGGAGGAACGCCACTATCCTTGGCTTCTATCAAAATAGGAATCACAGTACTTTTCTCCTTTATCCCCACCGGCATGTCTGTATGCACTGAACCTAAAATGATCAGATTACAGAAAATTAATTTATTTTAAATAAAATCCTATGATATAATACTAATGAAGTATATTTTTCTTGCAATGCTTCAAAAGTATTCAGTTTTGCACATAAAATATTTGAAGTAGCGTTGGGGCTTCATAAATATATTATGGCGTTCAGGTAACAGAACCATATACTATATGTAGGCTAGAAAACTGGAGTACATACATTAATAAACCTACCTCATTATGCATACCTGTAATCAAATTCATCTTTCAAAGCTCTCTATATTGGTATAAGCATGTAATTGGGAGCGAACTGGAATAGCTGAATACAGCTGCCTTCAAAATTTCTTATATATACATGTTCAAACTCGGTAGGGACCCACTGACCAACAGTTGGAATGGTATGCTAAAGCTTATGTTACTACTAGAGATCGGCAAAGTTCTCAAAACTTTCGGCTGCTTCACCGACTTTCACAAAGAATTTGCTTTGTCACAAATTACTTCATCACAAAGCGCATTTCTTTGTGAACAGCAGGTGAAATGAACCCCTCAGATGCCACGTTCATTGCTGATGGCAGCATCTGAGATCGCCTTTGAGGGCTGTCGGGTTAATCTGTTAAAAAAAAAAAAATACCTTATCCATTTGATCTCGAAGAGCTCACTGCGGCCATCTTGCTTGAAGATCCAGTGCGAAATCTCACACGGAGCTGGCCAGTGCGGTGACATCATACATCACTGTGCACAAGATTTTGTGCGGGATCTTCAACCAAGTTGGCCACGGAAGACTCTTCGAGCGCAAATGGATGAGGTGAGTATGAATTTTTTTTTGTTTTACTGCCATTTTAGGGAAAATTTATTCTATCCACGAAGCATAAGGAAATACGGCCTAGTGGAGAATCGGATTTTCACTGAAATTCATATTAAAGTCCATTTTGTGAACTTAAATTTGCTCAACACTAGTTACCACTACAATTTGTGCTCATCTTTCTTTATTTAAAAAATTTTAATTGAAGCTTAACTGATAGCTGTTAATTTTTATAAATCCATTATGTACATTGCAACCTGATTTTATCTTTAGGTATTTGTTCAATACTTTGAACTACATTAAAGTGAATGGAAGGAGAGATAAAAATAAAAACAATGTTAGGGTCCTTTCACACTTGCGTTCTGAGGATCCGTCAGAACGCAAGTCGTCTGAAGCATTAGAAGACTGATCAGGATCCTGATCAGTCTTCGAAATGCTTTCAGGTTACTATGGCAGCCAGGACGCTATTAAAGTCCTGGTTGCCATAGTAGGAAGGGGAGCAGTTTACTTACAGTCCGTGCGGCTCCCGGGGTGCTCCTGAATGATGTCAGAGCGCCCCATGCCCATGGATCACGTGATCCATGCGATCACGTGATCCATGCGTGTGGGGCGCCCTGACGTCACTCTGGAGCGCCCCGGGAGCCGCACAGATGGTAAGTATACTGCTCCCCATTACATTTTACCATGGCAACCAGGACTTTAGCGTCCTGGCTGCCATAGTAACAATTGAGAAAAAGCTAAACGTCGGATCCGGCGATGCGCCGAAACGACATTTAGCTTAAGGCCGGATCCGGATTAATGCCTTTCAATGGGCATTAATTCCGGATCCGGCCTTGCGGCAAGTGTTCCGGATTTTTGGATGAACAAAAAGCGCAGCATGCTGCGGTATTTGCTGCGTCCAAAAAACGTTCCGGTCCTGAACTGAAGACATCCTGACGCATCCTGAACGGATTTCTCTCCATTCAGAATGCATGGGGATGATCCTGATCAGGATTCTTCCGGCATAGAGACCCGACGACGGATCTCTATGCCAGAAAACCAAAACGCCAGTGTGAAAGGACCCTTACAGATGATAGTTGTCTGTTGCATGTTTTTTTTCCATCTGTTTAGAGCAGGCATCCTCAAACTGCGGCCCTCCAGCTGTTGCAAAACTACAACTCCTAGCATGCCCGAACAGCCTACAGGTATCAGCCTACAGCAGGGCATTGTGGAGGGCCGCAGTTTGAGGATGCCTGGTTTAGAGTGTAAAACAATAGATAAAAAACGATGGTAGACATTTAATCATTTGTAGTTGTACACCCTACACCCCTCAAGGTATTCAAAACTGACTTTTCAAACTTTGAGATGAAATTTCAGAGTTGCTATTTTTTTGTTACCTTGCCTCAAAAAAAGTGTAATATAGAGCAACCAAAAATCATATTTACCCTAAAATAGTACCAACAAAAATGCTACCTTATCCCATAGTTTCCAAAATGAGGTCACTTTTTTGGAGTTTCTTCTCTAGGGGGGAACAGTGGGGCTTCAAATGGGACATGGTATCTAAAAACCAGTCCAGCAAAATCTGCCTTCCAAAAACCACACAGCCCTCCGCAGACCACGTATGGAGTGCTTCTGCAAACTACAGAATCAGGGAAATAAATATTGGGTTTTGTTTGGCTGTTAACCCTTGTTTAGTTACTGGAAAAAATGGATTAAAATTGAAAGTTTGCCAAAAAATCTAAATTCTGAAATTTTAGCTCCATTTGCCAATAACTCTTGTGAAACACCTAAAGGGATAACGACATTTGTAAAATCAGTTTTGAATACATTGAGGGGTGTAGTTTCCAAAATGGGGTCATTTTATGGAGTTTCTACCCCAGGGGGGAATCAGGGGGGCTTCAAATGGGACATGGTGTAGATAAACCAGTCCAGCAAAATCTGCCTTCTAAAAACCAAATAGTTTACGACCACATATGGGGTGTTTCTGCAAACGACAGAATCAGGGCAATAAATATTGGGTTTTGTTTGGCTGTTAACCCTTGCTTAGTTACTGGAAAAAATGGAGGAAAGTGAAAAATTTGCCTGAAAATTGCAATTCTGAAATTTCATCTCCATTTGCCAATAACTCTTGTGATACATCTAAAGGGTTAATGACGTTTGTAAAATCAGTTTTGAATACCGTGGGGGTGTATTTTCTAGAATGGGGTCATTTTTGGGTGGTTTCTATTATGTAAGCCTCATAAAGTGACTTCAGACCTGAACTGGTCCCTAAAAAGTGGTTTTTAGAAAATTTCTGAAAATTTTTAAGATTTGCTTCTAAAATTCAACTTAGAGCTGAGTTCCTAATAGTTGTTGCTAGAATATAACAAAGATTGAGAATATAGTGCTATATTCGTTATTTCGTGATATTCGTCATCTTCGTTATATTCTAGCAATACAACCATTAAGAACTTAGCTCTAAGATAAATTCGCAATGCGAGTATATGTTCGCTTCGCGAATGAAACTTTGAGCTGAGTTCCTAATGGTCGTTGCTAGAATATAACGAAGATTGAGAATATAGTGCTATATTCGTGATATTCGTTATATTCTAGCCAGCTCTAAGTTGAATTCGCAATGCGAGTAATACAGGTTATATTAATCGCATGGCGAATTTAACTTAGAGCTGAGTTCCTAATGGTTGACAACCATTAGGAACCCAGCTCTAAGTTCAATTTGAGATGCGAATATAAATTTGCGTAACATTCGCAATATATAGAATAATGACGAATATTCGATTTCGACGAATATATGACGAATATTTAATCGAATATGGCACCTCCCGCTCATCACTAATAAACACGTTTTGCATACAGTGAATGCAAATGAAGTTACCTACCAATAGTTGGATGGATTGTAAATCCGTTAAGTGGAGAAATAATTCGATAAGAAACAGGGCCATACATCTCAGAGTCTCTGTCCGTGGCAGACACTGTTATAATATATGTATCAGGGGCAGTCAGCTCCGGTATTGATGCCTTTAGAGAAAACAGTCAGATAAAGTAAAATCAGATTTTACTACTCAAATTGAGAAAGAACTTATATTTAATATCTATTCCTGTAATGTTTTTGTTGCTGATCTATGCGTGGAACTAAAAGATGTTATTAACTGTACTTTATTTGCAATATACCTTGTGATTTATTAAAGCTTTCAGCTGAAGATTTGGATTTAGATGGCGTTTTGTGATGTTTTAGGTGTAATTTTATACTAATAGAAGCAAGGCTTCACACAATATTCCTGTCTATATTGGCTTCTCGTGAAGCTACGGCTGACATGCCACTGTAAATATATCCAGTGTTCTGCATATTTTCATCACTTTGACTGACACTATACTTATTTGTACAACTATTTTTTTACATTTTTGCATTATGAGTTCTTTAATCTATCTAAACTCGCTGTGTATATTATATATAAGTATATATATATATATATATATATATATATATATCATTATACACCAAAGCATTGTCCCCAAGTACTAGCAATAAAGCCCATTGTGTGAAAAAATATAACAGACAAAAAATTCTGCCCCCTAATAGGCCATCACTCTACTACCTGGGTGTTACCACTCTGTCCCCATCACTGTCCCCTGTATGTCATCATTATGCCCTGTGTGTCACTGTTGTGCTCCTTGTATGCCCATTGTGCACAAATTACAATGGATGCTAGAATTTTTTTTTTGTTCATTTTTCTTGAAACATTAGAATACAAAATGTGGGAGCATTTGCAGTTTGATAATCCTCAAAGGGCAGTAACTGTGGACCTCCTCTGCATTTTGCATTACAGTTTTAATACATTTTTTTTAAATGGGTTTATATGGACTGTATCCACAAACTCACCTTCAGATAGTAAACCCCCTTCCACTAGTGACTCACTTCATAAAGAAGAAGGTGCGAGGCTAATCATTTCTCACCCATGCCAGGAGAATCCACTACTCGATACTACTCTAAATCCACACTGGCAAACTCCACTACTTAATACACCTCTTTATGTAGTGGAGGAGTACAGGAAAAAAAGGGGTAGTGAGTAGCGGAATCCTATCTAAAACTGTGTTTATTTCCCATAGCAACCAATCAAGGCTTGGTTTTCATTTCTTAAACTGATCCAGTAAAATGAAAGCTATGCTGTGATGCTGAGTTGTGAGATATTCTCTTTGCTTAATTATAATGGCACCCCTTGGTGTTTAATCTGTATAGTAATGTGTGTGTCCACCTATTGAGGTGGTCGCACATGCTCACTTTCATCCTTCAACTGCCACCAGCGATATGTTCTGTTAGAAGCTGTGACAGGTAAAGAGAGAAAGCTGCAGCAGAAATGATATGTCCCATCAGAAAGGACATGCCTCCTGAGCTGCAAGCTTGAAGAAAATCTAGCCGAGTAATTGCCGCAATGAGTCCAGCTCTGGACCACATGTACAAGAAAGAGACTGTCAGGTCCTATATGATGTCCGATTTAAATTTTTACACCAATTATGGTATAACCCCTTTAAAGGTCTTCATATATATTCACAGCATTTTATTTTTGAGTTGACTATATTTTATATTGCCTTTAAATACGAATATAAACTTTTTAATTTTAGGCTTTCAGACATTTGGGGATCCCTAAGTATCTTATCATAACTTGGGCTCTTAACATAATGGTAAGGATTTAGCAAAAGAGACTGTTGGAGTTCACTTCATCCAAATGGAAGGGGTTTTGTAAAAACACATGCTTAGCAATTCACAGTTTGTACATTATAAAGCTATTGTGGCTTCTCTATACCATGGCCAAAAGAAACAGTGATTTGAGGCTATTTTATCATTGCTATGCAATCTAAGGAATTGGCAGAATAATAAATGACCCACTTATATTTTGTATAAGTATAAAATGTATGCTTCATTAAATATTTTCATTGCGCTGAAAGACTTCTGTATTCAATTAAATCATCAGAAGAATACATATGCATAAATGTTCTTGTGTGACCTAGTCAAAATATGAGGTCCTTGTGATTCAGCAAATCCGGATTAGTAGCCCAGAAGTGAGACAGCCAGTGAAAACTTGATATGACACACGATTACACAAAGAGTAATGATGGGCATAACATTACAGTCAAAGCGACCTCCAGTGTAACATAAAACACTCTGGTATTCCAAACATTACACTATACACAATACATTCAAGCCGAACTGTCTAGAATAACCAAGGACATATGTATACTTTACATGCAGGATGCACACTACTAGAATATCTTATTTAGTCTCTGAAACAACATGGATGAGTATAACTTTAACTTTCCCAAAGCAGACAGTAAATTAGTATAATGCAGTAACATTGTTCATTACAGGACTGTCATGCTTACAGGATCATAAAAAAAAAATAAATTGAGTGACAGATAAGGTTTTTCTTAGCTTTTCATCCTATTGCATATAACCTAACTAAAAAGTCATGTGACAAATATTACCTATGTCTTTAAAGGCTATGGCTATACTATGCGATAAAAACATATTTGCAAGTAGTTTTTATTAAAATGTGTGCATTTTTTGTCTTCTGCAGGCTGCACATATACATATACTGTACATTGCAGGCTGCTCAGTTCCTTTCAGTGTTAAACCCATCAGACACACTTTCTAATGGCTGTAGCCCCTCAAACTGCTCTTCCGAGCACACATCTAGACCTTTACAGCCAAATAAAATAACTTTAAATAAAAGGGATATTATGCATTTAAAGCATCATATTAAAGCATCACTCAGAAGAGCAGAGAGAAGGACTACAGGAAGAGCCTGCAAAGAGCTTGTCTGATGGATTTCACACTGAACAGAAGTGAGCAGCCTGCAGTGTATGAGAATATATGCAGGCTTCAGAAGACAAGTGGAACAACTTTTTAAGTAAAACACAAATGCACAAAGCAATGGCAAATGTCCCAAAGGTATCCATAGCCTTCAAATGCAAATAATTGGGCAAAGTTATGTGTAATACATGGTTCTGATAGATGTCACAGATTTGTAGTAATACTGGTTTTAGTTATGATTAATTGGGTTATTAAAGTTTATCCCATACCATATGTTTTTAGGCTTGTAGGAAAGGAAAGGACACGATAGAGATACATTTTGGGCACATACTTGGATTCAGTTTAAAATGTGACCACATGTCTGGGTTCTGGCTACAAGACGTGCACTGTCATTTTCCATACCAAGAGTTTGACTGTGTAACACTCTCATGAACTCAAGCTATATATATACTGAACATGATATACCTTCCATTTGATTACATCATATGCTGTCTCCTAACTTCTCACAGGAGCCCTGGAAAAGATTTCTGCACTTACCTTGTAGGAATCTTTAGTAAATAATGGAGGGTTATCATTAATATCTAGAATAACAATGATGAGTTCCGCTTCAGCCAGATGCATCCAATCTGAGGCCTGAACCCTCAAATGATATTGGGATGTTTCTTCATAGTCCAAGTCACCAATGAGGGTTACAACTCCTGAGTATTTGTCAATGGCAAACTTCATTCCAGGATTTCCATCTTCAGTAAAACTATAAGATACATTTGGCTTCAGGTCCACATCGTTTGCTGATATACAAGCTACATTGAAGCCAGGGGCAGCATCTGAAATGTGCAATAAAATGTACCTTTACCTATGACAACTGAAAGCAACTTTGGAAACATCAAAGGCTACGGACACCTTTATAGACTTTTTTTATTACTATAATTCAATTATTTTGGGCTAAAGAAAACTTTTTTTTTTCAATAATTTGGATTCTTTATTTTCCAGTTTCAGTGCATCTGCAGGTTTTCTGCCTCAGAATCTATTAGGGATCTGCACTTTCAGCTGGATCAGTAGCCTTATCCCTAAACTCCTGACAGCTCAGGTATCCATAGCCTCTAGGGATATAACCTACTTAAAGCTAATCTCCAGGTTCCTCCTTACTGAGACTCATTTGACTCAGTGTACCTGGGGCAGAAAATCTTCCTTTTTTCACATTTGGTTTAGATGCCTGGGTCTTATAATTCTATGCTTACTATAATGCAATCTGTTCTGCATGTCCTGACCTCATGAAGAGCTTGTGCTTAGACACATCATCCAATCATAAACACTAGTATGAGGCAGGTTGGAGGATGGGACAGCATCCTGAGATACTGATAAAACAGAAGTTTATGTTATAGACTACTTTTGACTTCTAATAGGTATGCAATTAATATACTGTCACTGATCAAAGATGGTAATCACTGAGTGTCAATGGTACAGAAACACTTGTTAGACCAAAAGTTGACAACTGCTTTAAGATGAACCTGTCAGCTCCACTGACATACCTGTTTAGTAAATACCTATATTGCACATAAAACACTTGAGCCTATTTTCTTAGAAATAATTTGTGTTGCTACTTAGTTATTTCTCCTGGAATATAAATAGCACATGGAAAGAGAAGAGAGGCAGGCAAATGTGCACTAGTCCATCATTTCTTGGCCAACCTACAATATCCTCATACAGTACATACACTCATCAACGTTGAAATTGCAACAGCAAGAAGGACAAGCCAAAGGGGCATGCAAATCAAGAAGGTAGTAGATGTCACTAAAATCTGCAAATAATCACATTTTCAAGCACCTAGCTCCAATCTGTGGCATGTGGGAGCGGCTTAAAAGCCAGATTGAAAATTTAGCCATATGGAACCTCAAAAATGAAGTCACATGGGATGATTGTGCAATGCTTCCTGTTCATCAGTGTGCCAGTTATGGCCAATTGTTGCTAACTGAGACAGACAGAATCCTTGAACTGAGGCCTTGGTTTATCATAAACTGGAATGACAGCAAAAAGTGCACAGAGGTGAACCTTTGCACAGATAGATCATCTGATTAAAAGAATGGTGTATAGTGATCCATTCTGTACTACAAGTGAAATTGGCCGTCACATCTTAAGCCCATGGTGACAAAGTGTCTACACAAACCATCAGAAGGTGTTTGCACAACATTAGCTACATGCCAAACATCCAGCTACAGACGTTCCACTGACCTCACGCCGCAGCTCTCAAAAGCTGCCATGGTGCCAAGAAAGATGACAATAAAGGATGGAATGGAGGTCTATCCTCTTCAGCGTTGAGTCCAGCTTTTATCCCGGACATAATGATATCTGGAAATTGGTCTTTAAACCACATGGGCAATGTCATGAAGTGGCCTTCACAAGGGAACATCACATTGGTCCTACTCCTGGTGCGGGGTACACTAACAGCTCAGCATTACATTGATTTTGTCGTGTAACTAGTGGTACGACAAATTTTTTATAGTGCTCCTGGAGCCGTTTTTCAAAAGTACAACACCAGGCTAGAAGTTTCTTGTGTTACTGTACACATCCTGCATGGCCTTAATGTGCCACCATGGCCTGCAGTGTCTCCAGACTTGTCTCCCATCGAGCATATCTGGGATGCCATTGGTTGGCAATTCCAAACGAAGGTGCCAGCAGCAGATCTTGATGAGTTACATATCCAAGTGCATTCAGTTTGGTAGAACATTCCTCAGACAACCAATAATAACCTCATAGATAGCATGCCAAGATGTGTAAGTGCATGTATTTCTGCATGTGGTGCCCATACTCAATATTGAATAAATTAAGATACTTTAAATATTTTGTATGCATTTTCTAATCATTTTCACATTGTTAACATGTCTGTCTATCAATCTAGTGATTTTCATAATTCCACAACTTTTCCTTCTTAGTGCTGTAATTTCAATGTTAAGGAGTGCATATAAATCTATAAGCATAAAGAGCAACAATCCTAAAATAACAACTTGATTTACAGTATACGCACAGATGAAAAATCCATTAAAATCAGACGTTAAAAAGAATAAACGCTACAGTAAAGGATACAGAAAATGATGTGAATAATTACAATGTCAGAGATATATGCTGTTACTGCTGGGTACACAAAAGTGTATGTGTCTAATCCATAGGAATAGTACACTACCCACCAAACACCATGAGGGTATTTAGCATCCCAGTGTGCACTTTGCACAGGATTTGCCAGGGGGTGCTGGATCAGAGCTTAATTACTGCCTCATTTCATTCTGACATGTTTTCTACAAATTGATACCCGTTAAAAATAGCACTATAAAAATGGGAAAGTGTTATATGTAATAATGGCACATTAACCACTTCAGCCCCCCTAGCTTAAACACCCTTAATGACCAGGCCACTTTTTACAATTCCGCACTACACTACTTTCACCGTTTATTGCTCCGTCATGCAACTTACCACCCAAATGAATTTTACCTCCTTTTCTTCTCACTAATAGAGCTTTCATTTGGTGGTATTTCATTGTTGCTGACATTTTTACTTTTTTTGCCATTAATACAAATTTAACGAAATTTTTGCAAAAAAATGACATTTTTCACTTTCTGTTGTAAAATTTTTCAAAAAAAACTACATTTCTATATAAATTTTTCTCTAAATTTATTGTTCTACATGTCTTTGATAAAAAAGTCCAATAAGTGTATATTTATTGGTTTGGGTAAAAGTTATAGCGCTTACAAACTATGGTGCAAAAAGTGAATTTCTGCATTTTGAAGCAGCTCTGACTTTCTGAGCCCCTGTCATGTTTCTTCAGGTGCTAGAATGTCAGGATAGTATAAATACCCCCAAATCACACCATTTTAGAAAGAAGACACCCCAAAGTATTCGCGGAGGGGCATGGTGAGTTCATGTATCATTTCATTTTTTCACAAGTTAGCGGAAAATGACACTTTCTGAGAAAAAAAAAAAAAAAAAGTTTCAATTTCTGCTAACTTCTGGCAAAAAAAGAAATCTCAGACGGACTCACTATGCCCTCAGTGAATACCTTGGGGTGTCTACTTTCCAAAATGGGGTCATTTGTGGGGTGTTTGTACTGTTCTGGCATTTTGGGCGGGGCTAAATTGTGAGCCGCCATGTAAAACCTAAAGGTACTCGTTGGAATTTGGGCCTTTGCGCACCCAGGCTGCAAAAAGTGTCACTTATGTGGTATCGCCGTACTCAGGAGAAGTAGGGCAATGTGTTTTGGGTGTATTTTTACATATACCCATGTTGGGTGAGAAATATCTCTGTAAACTGACAACTTTGTATAAAATTTTTAAAAGTTGTCGTTTACAGAGATATTTTTCACACACAGTATGGGTATATATAAAAATACACCCCAAAACACATTGCCCTACTTCTCCTGAGTACGGGGATACCACATGTGTGACACTTTTTGCAGGCTGGTGCGCAAAGGGCCCTAAAACCAATGAGTACCTTTAGGATTTCACAGGGCATTTTTACGCATTTGGATTCCAGACTTCTTCTCACGCTTTAGGGGCCCCTAAAATGCCAGGACAGTATAAATACCCCACATGTGACCCCATTTTGGAAAGAAGACACCCCAAGGTATTCCGTGAGGGGCATGGCGAGTTCATGTAAAATTTTATTTTTGTCACAAGTTAGTGGAATATGAGACTTTGTAAAAAAACAAAATAAAAAAATATATATCAATTTCCGCTAACTTGTGCCAAAAATAAAAATTCTGTGAACTCGCCATGCTCCTCACGGAATACCTTGGGGTGTCTTCTTTCCAAAATGGGGTCACATGTGGGGTATTTATACTGCCCTGGCATTTTAGGGGCCCCTAAAGCGTGAGAATCCAAATGCGTAAAAATGGCCTGTGAAATCCTAAAGGTACTCATTGGTTTTAGGGCCCCTTTGTGCACCTTGGCTGCAAAAAGTGCCACTCATGTGGTATCGCCGAACTCAGGAGAAGTAGGGCAATGTGTTTTGGGGTGTATTTTTACATATACCCATGCTGCGTGTGAGAAATATTGCTGTAAACGACAACTTTTACATTTTTTATTCAAAGTTGTCAATTTACAGAGATATTTCTCACACAAAGTATGGGTATATGCAAAATACACCCCAAAACACATTGCCCTACTTCTCCTGAGTACGGCGATACCACATGTGTGCCACTTTTTGCAGCCAAGATGCGCAAAGGGCCCTAAAACCAATGAGTACCTTTTAGGAGGGCATTTTTACGCATTTTTCTTCTCACGCTTTAGGGCCCCTAAAATGCCAGGGCAGTATAAATACCCCACATGTGACCCCATTTTGGAAAGAAGACACCCCAAGGTATTCTGTGAGGGGCATGGCGAGTTCATAGAAGATTTTTTTGGCACAAGTTAGCGGAAATTGATTTTTTATTGTTTTTCTCATAAAGTCTACCTTTCTGCTAACTTTTGACAAAAAGTTAAATTGTTCATGGACTCACTATGCCCCTCAGCGAATACCTTAGGGTGTCTTCTTTCCAAAATGGGTCACATGTGGGTATTTATACTGCCCTGGCATTTTAGGGGCCCTAAAGCGTGAGAAGAAAATGCGTAAAATGCCCTCCTAAAGGTACTCATTGGTTTAGGGCCCTGCGCATCTTGGCTGCAAAAGTGGCACACATGTGGTATCGCCGTACTCAGGAGAAGTAGGGCAATGTGTTTTGGGGTGTATTTTACATATACCCATACTTTGTGTGAGAAATATCTCTGTAAACTGACAACTTTGAATAAAAAATGTAAAAAGTTGTCGTTTACAGAGATATTTCTCACACCCAGCATGGGTATATATAAAAATACACCCCAAAACACATTGCCCTACTCTCCTGAGTACGGCGATACCACATGTGTGACACTTTTGCAGCCAAGATGCGCAAAGGGCCCTAAAACCAATGAGTACCTTTAGGATTTCACAGGGCATTTTTACGCATTTGGATTCTCATGCTTTAGGACCCCTAAAATGCCAGGGCAGTATAAATACCCCACATGTGACCCCATTGTGGAAAGAAGACACCCCAAGGTAATCCGTGAGGGGCATGGCGAGTTCACAGAAAAAAAAATTTGGCACAAGTTAGCGGAAATTGATTTTTTTTTTTTTTACAGTCTCATATTTCACTAACTTGTGACAAAAATAAAATTTTGCATGAACTCGCCATACCCCTCACGGAATACCTTGGGGTGTCTTCTTTCTAAAATGGGGTCACATGTGAGGTGTTTGTACTGCCCTGGCATTTGAGGGTCTCATAATCATTACACGTATGGCCAGCATTAGGAGTTTCTGCGATTCTCCTTATATTGAGCAGACGAGTAATGAGATTTTTTCCCGTTCAGCCTCTGCACTGAAAAGAAAAAAATGAACGGCACAGATTTCTTCATTCGCATCAATCAATGTGGATGAAAAATCTCTGCCCAAAAATGTGCAAAAACAAAACGGCACAGATTTCTCATTCACATCGATCAATGTGGATAAATAAATCTCTGCCAAAAATGTGCAAAAAAAAAGTAGTAAGGCCCCATTCACACGTCCGCAAAATGTCCGCATCTATTCCGCAATTCTGCGGAATAGATGCGGACCCATTCAGTGTGAATGGGGCTGGCGGTGATGCGGAGAGCACACTATGCGCTCGCCGCATCAGCATTTATGAGCTGCGGCCGCAAACTTCCGGGTTTCGGCCCCCAAGCATCCGGCCGCAGCTCCGCAAAAGATAGAGCATGTCCTATTCTTGTCCGCAATTGCGGACAAGAAAAGGCATTTTCTATATAGTTCTGGCAATGTGCGGATCCGCAAAATGCGGAAAGCACATTGCTGGTGTCCGTGTTTTGCGGATCCGTGGATCCATGGATCCGCAAAACACATACGGACGTCTGAATGAACCTTACAGTGGGGTAATTAGTGTCAGGGGGTGACAGGGGGTGACATGGGGTGATCGGGGTTAATCAGGGGTTAATCAGTGGGGGTGGGGTGGATGGGTGGGGGGGTCTGTGTGGTGTTTTGGTGCACTTATAAAAGTTTCTTTGGTGGTCCCAAGCAAATGGGACCACCAAAGGAACGATCAGCAAGCATATCAGACGCTGTTAACAAAACAGCGTCTGATATGCCATTTTTAACTTCTACAGCCTGCCAGCGCACGATCAGCGCTGGCAGGCTGTAGCTACCTTCTCCCCGACGTGATCCTGTGAACGCGCGCACGTGCGCGCGCGCGTTCACAGGAAATCTCGCCTCTCGCGAGATGACGCGCGGGCGCGTCAAGGAGGAACAGACCGACCGCCCGCAGGACGCAATCCTGCGTGAGGCGGTCGGTAAGCGGTTAATAAGACCAATGTCCAGATTACTATGCATTTTGAAAGGAAATATGAATAGGGTTTTTTCTATTACAAATAATATTAATAACAATGTAGCATTAAAATAATTCTTACTAATACAACTGCTACTACTGTATGCAGTTATACAAGTGGTGTTTTCCTAATGCTTTGCATTGTTTCATGAGATTGCAAAGCTTGTATAGGACTGCATCATTTTTCTGGTGACATACCTTCAGGAATGAATGCTGTCTCCAGCGGAGGTATTGTAGGTGCATTGTCATTGAGGTCAATAACTAGTACTGTTACGATGCTCGTTGCAGAAAGACTTGGAAATCCCCTATCAGCAGCTTGGAGGACCAGCCTGTAAATCAAATGAGTGGAAGTTATAACACATCACAATATACTCAACAAATACTTGGCAGATTGCAAACTGTCAATATTGCAAGATTAATGCAGCCCATGTGTCACTGTGATTAAATCTGACCCATTTCTGACTTGTTCTGAATTCCAGCATGCAACAACACTCTGTACACAGATCTTTTAGACCTGTGCATATTAAGATGGTACACTAGTCTTCATAAATCTCTTCAAACCAATGCTGTGGTCTCATGAGAAGATCTAACAGTTGGGCTGTGAGGTCAGATAACAATTTGTCACACTATCAGTAAGAACACAAGCCAAAGACAACACACACTGACAGTGATAAGTCGGAAAGCAAGTGCTGTTCAGGGCAGACAGACTATGAAGGGAATTTATATGGACATTTAGAGTAATTTAACTTGGTAGACATTCAAGAACGACAATGAAGAATATACAGTATCTCAAAAAGTTGAGTTCACCCCTCACATTTTTGTAAATATCCTATTATACCTTTTCATGGGACAACTCAGAAGATTTGACACTTTGATACAATGTAAAGTAGTCAGTGGATAGCTTGTATTACAGTGTAAATTTGGTGTGCCCTCAAAATAACTCAACACATAGCCATTAATGTCTAAACCGCTGGCAACAAAAGTGAGTACACCCCTAAGTGAAAATGGCCAAATTGTGGCCAATTAGCCATTTTACCTCCCCGGTGTCATGTGACTCATTAGTGTGACAAGGTCTCAGGTGTGAATGGGGAGCAGTCTCTCATACTGGTCACTGGAAGTTCAACATGGCACCTCATGGCAAAGAACAGTGTGCAGATCTGAAAAAAAGTATTCTTGCACTACATAAAGATGGGCGAGGCTATAAAAGATTGCCAACACCCTTAAACTGAGCTGCAGCACAGTGGCCAAGACCATACAGCGGTTTAACATAAGCCTTGCCATGGTCGACCAAAGAAGTAGACTGCATGTGCTCAGCGTCATATCCAGAGGTTGTATGAGTGCTATCAGCATTGCTGCAGAGGTTAAGGGATGGGGGGTTAGCCTGGCAGTGCTCAGACCATACGCCACCCACTGCACCAAATTGGTCTGCATGGCTCTTCTAAAGATGATGCATAAGAAAGCCCACAAACCGTTTGCTGAAGACGAGCATACTAAGGACATGAATTACTGGAACCATGTCCTGTGGTCTGATGAGACCAAGATAAACTTATTTGGTTTAGATGGTGTCAAGCAACTGTGGCAGCAACCAGATGAGGAGTACAAAGACAAGTGTGTTTTGCCTACAGTCAAGCATGGTGGTGGGAGTGCAACACTGCCACCACCCAGGCACCTCTATCGCAAGTCCAGGTTTAGTAGGAATTGCCGAGTGGTATACTGCGGGCTGAATGTCTCTTATTGTGTGTCACAGTGCTCCTACCTGGATACTGCTGGGACCCAGGTTTTGGCTCCGAAGCAATAAAAAGGAGGAATAATTGAGGGATTTCAAAGAATAACTTGAGTCTAGACCTTGAGATGTAGTATAATAAACATTTCTTTAAACAGTTTTCAGGTTTTTCTTGGTTCCAGCAGGCTTTAGCATGAACTGGCAGGCAAACTCAACTCTGCTTTTTCTCTTTCTCTCTGCTGTACTGACAGGCTAGGTTTATAGTGCACTCCACTCTTTAGTCTGACTTACTTTCAGCCAAGGAATAGGTTAGTGTCCTGTCAGCTCCAACATGGAGTCTGAACCGGCTTAAACTAGAACTGCCACCCCTCCTTCTGGTAGCAAGGAACATGTACTGTGACATATTGGAGCAGAGCCTGATCCCCTCCCTACGGAAACTGGGCCGCAGGGCAGTATTCCAACATGATAATGACCCCAAACCCACCTCCAAGATGGCCTTGCTAAAGAGACTGTGGGTATAGGTGCTGGACTGGCCAAGCATGTTTCCAGACCTAAACTCTATTGAGCATCTGTGGGGCATCCTCAAATGGAAGGTGGTCTCTAACATCCACCAGCTCCGTGATGTCGTCATGGAGGAGTGGAAGAAGATTCCAGTGGCAACCTGTGAAGCTCTAGTGAACTCCATGCCCAAGAGAGTAAGGGCAGTGCTGGAAAACAATGGTGGCCACACAACATATTCACATTTTGGGCACAATTTAGCCATTTATGCATTTATACTTATGGGTGTACGCGCTTTAGTTGCCAGCGTTTTAAACATCAATGGCTGTGTGTTGATAGTGTTGATCGAGCACCCAAGTGCTCGGGCCGAACACATCGGGATGCTCGGGTGCTCTACAGAGCACCGGAGTATAATGGAAGTCAATGGGAGAACCCCAGCATTAAACTAGGCACCCCCTGCTCTGAAGAAGGGAGGGTGCCTGGTTCATAGGAAAAGGTCAGAAATTGATGGAAACATCACCAAAATAGTTCGGGAACAGCATGGAGAGGATGTCTGGATGCATCTTGGACTCCCAGGTCACTGCTGGGAACGATGTTGTCCAAGTAGTACGCCAGTTTTATAGACTGACAATAATACGCACAAAACCAAAGCTAAAATGGATTTTAGAGGAAAAATTGTTAGGAAACATTCTTTCCTGTATATTTACTTGTATATAAAGTGCAAATGCTGCCAAAAATCACAAGCAAGAGGCACTCCAATACAACCTGTATATTACATAAAGGAGGGCCTCATTCACATTGTGGTACAATTGTTTAGGTAGTGGGACTCCTACACTCATAAAGCCTATGCACTAAGTCAAAGTGCTGCCAAAAATTACACATGAAGGAGGGCATCCTACACACCCTTGAAAAATTATGATTGATGAGCTGACCCTCTGAGCTGACCCTCTAAAACATTAGGGGTAAGGGTCTGCTGATGATCTGACCCTGTAAAAGATTGTAGGTGAGGGCCTGCTGGTGAGCTGACCCTGTAAAACATTATATGCTAGGGCCTGCAGGTGAGCTGACCCTGTAAAACATTATATGCAAGGGCCTGCAGGTGAGCTGACCCTGTAAAAGATTGTAGGTGAGGGCCTCCAGGTGAGCTGACCCTGTAAAAGATTGTAGGTGAGGGCCTGCTGGTGAGCTGACCCTGTAAAACATTATATGCTAGGGTCTGCAGGTGAGTTGACCCTGTAAAACATTATATGTGAGGGCCTACAGGTGAGCTAACCCTGTAAAACATTATATGCAAGGACCTGCAAGTGTGCTGACCCTGCAAAACATTATATGCGAGGGCCTGCAGGTAAGCTGACCCTGTAAAAGATTGTAGGTAAGGGCCTGGTGGTGAGCTGACCCTCTAAAAAATTATATGCGAGGGCCTGTAGGTGAGCTGACCCTTAAAAACATTATATGTGAGGGCCTTTGGAACTGAGACTGGACTTGGTAGAAGACAGGGTGGCACTTAACCGACTGGAATCATTATCTGCTGCAATCCAACCGACCACCTGGATGCACTGGTCTGACTTCAAGAGTGGTGTCCTGCGTCACCCTGCAAACTGGGACATGAAGCTAGGTATCGGGGATGATTGTTTTTCTTGTGCTCTGGCAGCAGGCCTAGTTTCAACGTGCCCAGGGCCACGGCCTCTGCATGCACCATCAGCATCACGGCCACTTCCCAGTCCCTTACTGCTCGCCCTCTTCATTTTAAATGTTATATATGCTTGAAAGTATGTCACACGTACAGTAGCGTAGGATTTGAAATGTATCCGCAAATAAATGTCAAAAGGTATTTGGGATGGGGAAACATCACACAGGAGATATCCCGCAGATAATGTCAATGCTGTCACCAGCGGCTAATAAAAAATTACAGGGAATGTCACAGGTATTTGGGATAGGGAAGCGTTATACAGGAGAGGTACTGCAGGTAATGTAACTGTCCGCAGCGTCTACGGAAAAAGTACACTGTATGTCACAAATAAAAATTTTATGCACACACGTTACACTGGAGATATACCTCTGGTAATATCACTGTCAGAAGCGGACAACGTCTTTTGAAAAAGCACACTGTATGTCATAGATACATTTTTTTAAGTGCACATGTTACACTTTAGATAAGGCACTGGTAATGTCACTGTCAGAAGCGGACACAGTCTATTAAAAAAGTACACTGTATGTCATAGATAAAAATTTTAACCGCACACGTTGCACTTTAGAAGTCCCCCTGGTAATGTCACTGTCAGAAGCAGACACCGTCTAATAACAAAGTACACTGTATGTCACAGATAAAAATTTTAAGCGCACACGTTTCACTTTAGATGTGGCACTGGTAATGTCACTGTGAGAAGTGGAGACCGTCTATTGAAAAAGTACACTGTATGCCACTGATAATTTTTTTCAGTGCACACGTTACACTGCAGATATGGCGCGACTAATGTCACTGTCCGCAGCGACACCATCTATGGAAAAAAGTACATTGGATGTCACAGATATTTTTGGGATGCGCCCACTTTACACAGGAGATGTGGCGCAGATAATTTAACTGTCCGCAGTCAACACTGTCTACGGAAAAAGTACACTGGATGCCACAGATATTTTTTGGGATGCACACACTTTACTACTTTACTCAGAAGATGTGGAGCGGATAATTTAACTGTCGACAGCAGCCTATTAGATGCTATTTAGCGTAGGATGCGCTAAAAAAATACATTGTTGTTGCCACACACAATAGTCCTTAAAAGGACTTTTGGGTCTCTGAAAAGTTTTTCTATAAAAATAGTCCAATATCACTCCCTACACTGTCTGTTCTTTCCTATGCACAGCTCTCCCTGACTAACACTGAGCCGAACATGCGCCATCGGGTGCTATATAGCACCCGATAAAGCGTTCCGGCCAGCCAATCACTGTAATGCCAGTAATTAGCATGGCTAGGGCCTTACAGTGAGGGCAGTACTTACCTGCACATTTATTGGCTGTGAAGCAGCCAGGAAACGTGCGGGGAGGAGACTTGAGCATTGCGCTTGAGCACACGTGGTATTTGGCCGCATACCGCCATGTGCTGAGCATAGCGATGCTCGAGCTGAACTGGTGTATTTTGATGGCACACCAAATGTACACTGTTATACAAGCTGCACACTGACTACTGTACATATCTTCCGTATTTTTCATGAAGATAGAATAAAATATTTTGTGAGATACTGTATGTCCCATTCAATTCAGTAAAAAAAAAACACAACTCATAGACAGGCACTGCACTGTTTCTGAGGAGAAAAAAAATGTGTTAATTGTGAACAACCCCTTTATATTACCTACAGTTAATATAACAGGAAGTTTTCATTTTGTCTGCTTGGTCTTAGTGCTTTATGCATCATTACATCTTCACTACCTCCTGTGGGTAACTAATATTAACTAAGTGACCATAACCTATGAAGCTCCTTTAACATGCCCCCTCAACTGCTGTGCCACCCAACCTGCTATTTTGTATAGGGATGAGTGAACACGAACTGCAAAGTTCGGGTTTGTACCAAACTTTGCGAGTTCAGGTACCTGGACCCGAACCCGGACTTCAGTTAGGGTGATTATAATTTTCCGTTATAACATGGTTATAGGGGAAAATAATAGCATTCTTAAGACAGAATGCAAAAGAATATGTCAATTTAGGGGTAAAAAAACAACAACAACAACTCACCTCATCCACTCTGCTGCAATGTCTTCTATCTTCTTACAGCAGGACTTGCCAAAGGAACTGCTATGACGTCACTGCGCTCACCACGTGGATTTCGGGTCCCTATTGACTTTAATGGAATTCGGGGTCAAAATCGGGTCAAGTTTGGGTCCCGAACCCGAACTTTGACCTGAAGTTCGGCCAAACCTGGTGAACCCGAACTTCCACAGGTTCGCACATCCCTAATTTTGAATGGTCCACATGTATGTTATCGGTGTCCTTTAAGGTGCTAGGTAAAGTAACAACTGCTATTCTTGCCAAGTCGCCAGTTATAACATTGACCAAAATGTACTCTGTGCAGGCAGCATGTTTTATCATTGTTGACATAGCACAGTTTCCACAATATCATTTCATATATTACTGTCTTGATCATATGGAACACATGGAATTTTTTCTGTCCTTTTATCCTATTTTATTGACTGTATTGTTAAACAACTCTGAAATACTGAATGTTAAAATAGCTAATTTTGACAATCACATTATTTGGCTTAATACAGTAACTGAGAGTTCTAATACCAAATGTCTATGTTATTACCAAGGGTTCTGACTTTTCTGGAAGAACTACCAGTACCTGAGAACTTCACACATTTGGGGCTGGAGGTCAATCTCAGTGAGTGTTCCATTCCCCCACCACTCACTGGGCATCACATTGAAATACCTTCTGCCAACAATCACTAACACTAGTTCTTGTTCTCTCCCTGTTGTCCACCCTAACATAAATCTGTGTTCGATTTCAAAGTCTTAAAAGAAATGTAACTGTGAGAACACAAGAAGATGATTGAACCCAAAAATATCTATGAATTAGACTGCCAAGTATACTGTTGAAAAGTCTATCAGTTGAAAATCGGAGCACTCATCTGCTCTTTACCCCATTATCCACCCACCTTGATATAAGTACAGCTGTCCGGGAAACTGAGATAGAGTATGGGGAGCTTTTAAGTAGGTTCTCGCACTGGAGAGCTGTTGGTTACAGTGATTGCTAATCATTTAATTTCCCTAGCTAATAAAATAATTACCGTACTCTGTGAGTCTTAAATCAAAAGCAATTTTTCAGGGTGGAGTCACACATCCAAGGATTATATGCCCAAATGATCTGTGTGTGTCATAGCATGACTGTAGACTTAGCTTAAAGTGGTTGTCTGACTTCAGCAAACAGCATTTACCATGTAAACAAAGTCAATACAAGGCACTTACTAATGTATTGTGATTTTCCGTATTGCCTGCCTTTAATTTTTCCATCACATTATACACCGCTTGTATTCAGCAGATACAAGGTGGCCAGGATGGGAGCTACTATGCACATGTGTCTATGTGTGCTCCTACAGTCATGGCCACCAGAGAACCTGGAGCCTTTTCCTATAGTGAGCAAGCATGGCCATCACTGCTGGATTGCAGGGTGGTCAATGGTCATAAACCCTAGATACAGTATGAGCAGTGTATTTTTTGTGTGCTAAAATTGTCTTCTAAATTTCTGGAAACATCTATGACATGGTGTTCCTTTACAAAAAAAAAAAAAACTCGGAAAATAAATGTCTGGTCTAAAAACTAACACAAGGAATTACGACAACCAATCTATTTCTATCTATTTTTTTATACTAAGAAGGACATATATATGTGTGTATATATGTATGTTCCGCGCTCACTCAAAAACGGAACCATCGGTTTCAGACAATAGAAGCTCGCAGGCCCTTAGTCTCCACATACCAACAGTATTACTCCAGGTTTCCATAACAATGCAGCCATTTTTCTTCACTGCTGTAGGTCAGCTTTAGGCTAGAGCTACACGACGACATGTGTCACGCGACAATAAGTCGCTTGACACATAGGGCACAGCTACACTGCTACATGTGTAGTGCGACATTGGTGAGACATTTTGTCTCAACAACTTTTATAATGATAGGCTATGGTGTCGCACTGCGACATGTGACATGCTACGACTGCGACGTGACAGTCACAGAAAAATCCATCTTGGATGGATTATTTGCGACTGTCGGGTGGCAGTCGCTGCATGTCACATGTCGCAGTGTGACACAATAGCCTTTCATTATAAAAGTTGTTGAGACAAAATGTCACGCGACACATGTCGTCGTGTAGCCCTAGCATTAAAGCAGTAGGGCATGGAGGTCACTGTTAAAGGGGCGGGCACTGTGGAGGTCACTGTTAAATACGTGTTTACTGTAGATGTTACTGTTAAGAGGGAAGGCCGCTGTGGAGGTCACTGTTAAAGGGGTGGACACTGTGAAGGTCACTGTTAAGGGGGCAGGGGTCACTATTAAAGGGTCAACTGCTATGGAGGTCACTGTTAAGGGAGCGGGGTACTGTGCAGGTCACTGTTAAGGGGGCAGGCCCCTGAGGAGGTCACTGTCAATGGAGTGGGGTGCTTTGAAACTCACTGTTAAGGGAGCGGGCTGCTGTGAAGGTCAAAGTTAAGGTGATGGGCTGCTGTGGAGGTCACTATTATCGGGGATACTGTTGATATCTTTTAATGACACACACAAACATTAAATGAAATAGATGAAATATACCCTTGTGAAGCCGGGTGCTTCTGCTAGTTGCTTTATAAATATGGCACCTGTACTGACACATGATACCATTATCAACTCTACCTGCAATTGTCTGTTACTTTTTCCCCAAATGTGTTTTTTGACCCCATAAAAATATTACTTTGTTTCAAAATAATATCAATTGGGACTACCAGCTCAACATAACTAAATCCTCAATTCCTCTTCTTCAAAAAGAATGGGATGCCAGTGCCAGTGGAAATTTGACTTTAAAGTTAGTTGATTATGAAAATATGCCACACTATTCAAAGACCCCCCCACTGACCAACAGAATCAAGTGCATTGCCATATCTCCTTTACTACAGTATCTCAACACAATAGTAATGTCCATATAAGTGTTTCTGGTACTCCATGTTAGTGGGGCTGATTGAGCTGTAATAGAACCATACTCACAGGACCTCACTATTTTGCGTACTGCAGTACGGTTGTGGAGCTCCAGCATGTGTCACTGCCCCTTAATTTTGCTGATGGGTCAGATCATGATCACCAGTATCCTAGTAGCTCAAGACTCAATTCTTTAACTGGAATTTTAGTTTTTACCTGTTTTTATATCCAAGTAGTCTTGATCTATAGTTGCTAAGGACTGCCCTTTGGCTTATACAGTTGTGTTCAAAATTATTCAACCCCCACAGAAATTGAGTGTTTTGGCCAGTTTGACATTGATTTTGATCATTTCAGTCATCTTGTTTACAATTAAATCAAAGAGGCACTTGTAAGTCAGACAAATATAACATAACATTTATAATGAAATAACCACAAATGTCTTTTCTGTGCTCACATCATTATCAGTTTTATTCAACCCCCAAGTGACATTCAATCTTAGTACTTAGTACAACATCCTTTTCCAGTTATAACAGCTTTTAAACGTGAAGCATACCTTGACACAAGTGTCTTGCAGCGATCTACGGGAATCTTCGCCCATTCTTTATGGGCAAAAGCCTCCAGTTCAGTCACATTCTTAGGCTTGCTCGCTGCAACTGCCTTCTTTAAGTCCCACCAGAGGTTCTCAATCGGATTTAAGTCTGGTGACTGCGATGGCCACTTCAAAATGTTCCAGCCTTTAATCTGCAACCATGCTCTAGTGGACTTGGAGGTATGCTTGGGATCATTGTCCTGTTGAAAGGTCCAACGTCTCCCAAGCCTCAGGTTTGTGACGGACTGCATCACATTTTCATCCAATATCTCCTAGTATTGAAGAGAATTCATGGTACCTTGCACACGCTGAAGCTTCCCTGTACCTGTAGAAGCAAAACAGCCCCAAAGCATGATTGACCGCCTGCCATGCTTCACAGTAGGCAAGGTGTTCTTTTCTTCATAGGCCTTGTTCTTCCTCCTCCAAACATAGCGTTGATCCATGGGCCCAAACAGTTCTAATTTTGTTTCATCAGTCCACAGAACACTATCCCAAAACGTTTGTGGTTTGTCCACATGACTTTTGGCATACTGCAGTCGACTCTTCTTATTCTTTGGAGACAGCAAGGGGGTGCGCCTGGGAGTTCTGGCATGGAGGCCTTCATTACGCAGTGTGCGCCTTATTGTCTGAGCTGAAACTTCAGTACCCGCGTCTGACAAATCTTTTTTCAGTTCCTCAGCAGTCACACTGGGACTTTTCAACACTTTGCGCTTCAGGTAGCCCACAGCAGTCGAAGTCAGTATCTTCTTTCTGCCACGACCAGGTAGTGTTTCAACAGTGCCCTTTGCCTTGAATTTGCGAATGATGCTTCCTATGGTGTCTCTTGGTATGTTTAACATCTTTGCAATCTTCTTATAGCCATTGCCCTTCCTGTGAAGAGAAATCACCTCTTCTCTTGTCTTCCTGGACCATTCTCTTGACTTCACCATGTCTGTAAACACACCAGTAAATGTCTAGAAGGAGCTGAGTATCACAGTCATTTTAAATCTGCCTAATTGGGGTTTATTATGCTTGATTGCTGCTCCTTGACATCCAGAGGTGTTTTCAATACCTGATCGAAAACACTTGAATGAACCTCTGTTCTTAAGAGTGGTAGTCTTTAAGGGGTTGAATAATTGTGTCAATAAAGAAATCACAAAAAAAAACATTTAATACTGTATTACAAAAACAATTGATGTCATTTTAGTTGCATTTGGTTCTTTAAAAAGTCCTTGTAAGATTTCATTCTGAACACAATTACAAATGTACACTAAATTCCCTAAAACCCTTTACAGCATTGGGGGTTGAATAATTTTGAACACAACTGTATATCCCATGTCCATAAATGTGACTTAAATAAACATTTCTTTAATCACAGCTGTGGGTAACAAAGTCAATGCTTTAAAGGTTTGTCATCTGTGACTTAGATGGCATATCACTAGGATATACCAACAAAGTCAGATAGGTGCAGATCTCACCTCTGAGACCCGCACCAATTTCCAGGACTGGTCCTTGAAAGTGAAGGAGAGCAGACCTTGCATGCATGACATGCTCTCCATTCATTTCTGTGGGATTTCCGAAAATAGCCAGGCATTTCAGCAGTCCTATAGAAATCAGTGGAGAGTACACTGCATGCGGCCACCACCCCGTTCACTCTTAAGGGAATGCCAGAGACAGCCGAGCCCTCGGCTATTTTCGTCCCATAGAAAAGAATGAAAGTCGGACATAGAAATGAATGAAAATCGGTCCCTCTGGAGATCCCATCTCTGAGTTCCGTATCTATCTGACATTTGTGACATATGCTAACGATATCCCACCAATGTCTGAGATGAGACAGCCCCTTTAGAAACCCATTTTAATAGACAGTTTACAAAATATGTTAATCTGTCCATTGCTCTTTTAGTTTAGACATTTTTATGTATTAATAGAGAACCTCTTTAAGTCTCAAAGAAAATAATTGACGATTCATGGAATAGGTTAGAAAAAAAAAAACCTGGAAAGGACTGGCATAAAATCATTTCATCTTAAAAGAAAGAGTAGGTACAGTAAGCCATTCTTTCAGGCAGTTACATGCTTTTGTTGTTACACTGTGGATATGATTTATGGTGGTGTGAATGTGGAGAGCAGCCAGCCAGAAGAATCAAAACCACTCTAAAGTGTTTTCTCAGCATAGTAATTAATGACTTGTTATTTCTAAAATACCGCCTCTAGATTTAGAACATATTTCAAAGCATAACAAATGTTAGATAAATACGTAAAAGTGCGACTAATGGACTGTTCTACATATTGTAAAGTGTTCATTTCCCTGAACGATGGTTGTCTGTGTTTTCCCTTGCTGGAATACAGGTATTATTTTAGAATTTGTTAGCTTTCTTGGTTGTTTTAACACAATTTAATCTTAAACAGCACTCAAACTTCATTTTTAAACACTTTGTCAAACTTTCTTTCATTTCCAAATACCTAAAAAAATGTTAGAAGTGGAGTCTCAGAAATGAAGGGGATCAGCTACTCGCAACAACTAAAAAATGCTGTTATCTGGCTAGGTGTGCAGTGGGAAAAGAGGGAAAGCATAAATACATGTTCCTTTTTTGTATTTTTTATGTACTTATATTGGTATTAGAGATGAGCGAATTGAAGTTGACGAAGTGGAATTCGTGGTAACGAATCAAATTTTTTCCTAAAATGGCTACTGCACATGTGAGGACATGGAGACAGGAACTCTGGGAAGGCGGGATCACCCATAATGCCATGCATGCAGCCAATCAGCAGCCAGCCAGCCCTGTGATGTCACCGCCCTATAAATAGTGGCAGCCATCTTAGATTCTGCCATTTACCAGCATACTTAGTGTAGGGACAGACGTGTCTGCAGGCGTTCGGAACAGTGATAGGAAAGACTAGATTGTGGTGAAAAAACGATAAATGCAGAGAAAGGATAGGAAGGAATCGTTCCTCAGCATTTATGTTGAACAGGGTTCAGTAGGGGAGGTTACAGACTGGGTAATAGGAACAATCCTATTGTACTTTGCTGCACTGACTGGGGATCCAAATTGCCATTATACAGCTCTGTAATTCCAGCTAACCGTTCTTGTTATTAGGGTGCAAGTGCTGTTTGATACAGCCATTAACAGGGTTCATTACAAGGAAATATTTCTACAGTACGTCTTATTTGCCCTTGTGCAGTGCAATTTTATGTTGTAAAGCCCTTCTTGCCGTGTATTAGTGAAAAATATATATATATATTTGCCCTTGTGCCGTGCAGTGATATATTCTAAAGCCCAGGTTGCTGTGTATTATTGGCGAAATAAAAATATATTCTCCATTCATCACTGTACTTATCTGTTGAAAAGCCTTTTGTGTTATGTAAAAGTGGAAAAAAATTAGGGCCTAATTGCCATTCTGCGGTGCAGTGATATATTCAAAAGCCCAGTTTGCTGTGCATTAGTGGCAAAATAAAAATATATTCGCCGTTCATCGTTGCACTTATCTGTTGAAAAGCCTTTTGTGTTGTGTAAAAGTGGAAAGAAATTAGGGCCACACTGTAGACATCTATGTGGAATCAGCTGACGACGGTGAAAAGGAGTGTGCTTCTTCGTGACGGTAACATTGACCTGTAAGGCTGAGTTCACACTTGAGTTATTTGGTCAATTTTGGTCCCGTGACTGCCTAAATAAGTGAAGTGTGCAGTAATTCTAAGAGTGATGCATGTCATACGGACTCGCAGCATTATTTCACTACCAGGGCAGACTCCCTTTGCGTGTAAATGCAAGTCACAGTGTTCTACACCAATATAAAGGCTCTCTGAAGCCAGGAAATTGTGATTTTTTACGCGATTCGCCGTGAAAAAATTCGGATTTAAAAATTCGGCTAACCGTAAAATCGAAATTTGGAAAATGTTCTCATCTATAATTGGTATGACAGATTTAAAGATTGCACGGTAAATGTATCAGTGCCATCACTTTTCTATCATTCAATGCAAATAGCATATTTATGAAAACTAGAGACAAGTGAATCTATTCTAAGCTAATCAAATTCAACCAGAATTTTCCCGAAATGTGGGTCAAATCTGAATCAGAATTTTTGGTGATTAAATTTAGGTTATTTTCTCAATCAGCCATTTTTCAGATCAGAAATAAGAAAGATGAAGAAGGAGGTTTGCATGACCCTGGCAGTGTTTGTACACAATCTGGCAAGCATTTGATGCCAAAAAGACCATTTAACAAAAAACATAAAGAATTCTGCAGTATTTATTGTTTTTAAAGAGGCTATTTTTTACTACCAGCAGCCATGCTTTTACCCACAGTCATATGCGCCGCTGCCAATTTAAGGTTACTAAATGTTAAAAAGCTTGAAATGAGTTGTATATAGACTTAGGAGACACCAGTATGTCATCCACAAGTTTTCAGGACAATTGGAACAATTTAGAATTCGGTCGAATTTAGAAGGACTCAAATTGAGGCCTCGGTCACATTTCCGTGTTTCACTGATGCACCAATTGATTTAAATGAGTCTGTTCACATTTCAGCATTTTTCTTACTGACTGTGGGTCAGTAAAAAACTCACAGAGACATGCTCTACTTTGATCCGTGATGCGGACCAAGTATGACCATTGAAGTCTATGGGTGCGTGAAAATCCCTAACACAACACGGATGGCATCCACGTCGTGTCCATGTTAAATCCATTTTTCACTGAAGACTAATAGGAGATTCTTTGGAAATTAATGTACAGCTGAGAAACTTCCGTAAATTATGGATGACACACGGAAGGTAAAAATGGACACACGAACCAACCACGGATCCTTCACGGATGAAACACGTACACTTTTTTTCACAGGTGTGACACTGACATGGAAATGTGAATGAGGGCTGAATTTCCCAACCGATTCAAATTTGAACCGAATTCTAAAAAAAATTCACTAAATAAAACCCCTGTTACTTTTCCAACACAATATATATACCGTATTTTCCGACGTATAAAGACGACTGGGTGTATAAGACGACCCCCTACTTTTCCTGTTAAAATATGGGGGTTTGGGCTATACTCGCCGTATAAGACTACCCCTCTTCCAACGCACACCAAATAGAAATTAAACAGACTATCCGAGCATGAGAAAACCACTGAGAGCAGGGAGAGGGGGCTGTTTCAGGAGCAACTGGCCGGGATGCAGCGCACGGTGGCTCAGCTAGAGGGCGCCTGTCCCTGAAGCTGGAGAAGGACAACTTCTCCAGTCCGGCTTGGAAGTAAAGAGGACCTTTCACTGGTCCAACAATTGTTAGATAATGATATATATCGTATGTGTAGAGTAGCGCCCAGGGACAATAGTACGTGCAGGGAGATCCCTGGGCGCCGCTCTACACATACATATCATTATCTAACAATCGTTGGACCAGTATACCGGCGTATAAGACGACCCCCGACTTTTAAAAAGATTTTCATGAGTTAAAAAGTAGTCTTATACGCCAGAAAATACAATATATATATATATATATATATATATATATATATATATATATATGTTCAGGAAAAGGGTTATATGCACAAACTGCACATACAGTATTTCCTGGCGTGTCATCTTGTAAATGTGTACACATCGACTTGTATAAAACTTGATCACTGTATAATAAAAGCATTCTGAAACTTTTTGCTATATTCCTCTATTCCTCAATTTGTAAAAAAAAAAAAACAGGTTGAAACCATTACTATGTTTCATCTAAAACAGTCTGTACAATATCGTTGTACTGCTTTTCAGACTAACACAAAAGGGGAAATTTCTGCCACCTTTCCATCAAAATTCTGACTCGAAGAAGCAAATTATGGTGCACTCCTGATTTGTGAAATAATTTGCGGCTTTTTATGCCTCACTCATTACTTCTAAAAAATGTTGAGAAAAGTGGATAGGGTTTAACAAGAGGGTGCAGCCTCCCATGGACAGATTTACTATAATTTCGACTAGAAATTGGCTGAAATGATAGTGGAAAGATATAAGTACTCATATTTCTGGGGTATGGACAATGACAGATGCACCAAATTCAGCAAGAGGACACTCCTCTTGATAGATTTGGCAGATTTTACTCCAACATATTTTAGTTCAAGCATGGCGTATGAAATGTAAGTCTAGGTAAATCTTCCCCATTGTACTAAACTTTTCTAGACTTGATACAAGTCTACTAGACTCTTAGCTGAGAGCTAAATCAGGTTCAAGTAGGTTTCCAGCTTTGGGATGCAAGTCTACATTCACATGTGACTCCATCCATTAAAATGCTGGGCCCCCTGACAGAAACCTGCTGGACATCATTACAGTCAATGATGTAGGTCAGGGAAGAGCAAACTGCGGCTCTCCAGCTGTTGTAAAACTACAATTCCCACCATGCCCTGATGTAGGCTGATAGCTGTTAAGCAGTCTTTGCATGCTGGGAGTTCTAGTTTTGCAACAGCTGGAGGGCCGCAGTTTGCCCATCCCTGGTGTAGGTCAAGCACCTTTGGTGTCCATCAGGTCTGGCGCTGCCAGTTTTAAAGTTTTTGTATTCCTAGAATGGAACAGAAAGACATAAAATATGAAAAAGATATGAATAGTTTAATTCTCTTACAGCAAGCATAGATGTTGGAAATGAATGTGAGTATTAAAAAAAAGTATATTACAAAGTCCCAAAGCTTCTGATTATCCTTAAGTCTTATTTGCGTACTAAATTTAAAACTGGAAAAGCCCTTTATACCACAACATCAAATCAAATATTACGACGACTTAGTGAATATACTGGTAGCTAGTGCCTGGTACAAAACAACGGCACTAATAGTATTACCATCACTTATATGTACAGATAACACAAACCCAGTAATACTACAATTAACTATCAGATCATGGCTGTTTAATAACAAAGTTCACTTCAAATCACTGAAGAAAACCACAAGATGATTTATTTTAGACTCCATTCACACGACTGTGAATGTGTCCGCATCCGTTCCGCAATTCTGCGGAACGGGTGCGGACCCATTCACTCTCTATGGGGCTGGACGAGGTGCGGAGAGCACACTATGTGCTCTCCACTTCCGCATTTGCGGAGTGCAGACCCAAACTTCCGCAAAAGATAGAACATGTCCTATTCTTGTCCACAGCTACGGACAAGAATAGGTATTTCTATGGGGGGTGTGGCTGGATGTATTGCGGATCTGCAATTTGCGGATCCGTAATACACTACGGTCGTGTGAAGCCTTACATAAATAAAAAATAATTGTCTCAGAAGTATGTTTATATCATCAAAATTAGACAGTTGAGAGTCTGGCAGATAGGACCCCATGATCCTAAGAGTAATCTTAACCCCTTAATGACAGAATGCATATTGATGTGTGCAAAAACACCGGTACTATTAAAATATAAAAATATTTATCCCATACGGAAAACAGCAAAATGGAAAAAAAAAGTCTCAATGGGGGATTTGAATTTTTTTTAGGGTGCTTATCCTTCCACAAAAAATTAGTTAAAGAAATGTTCAAAAAGTCGACCGCACCCCTAAATGGTATCACGAGTACAGATCGGCCTGCAAAAATGAGCCCTCACACAGCTCCACACACATAACTAAAATAAAGTAATAGGGCTCAAAATATGGCGACTAAAAGTATTTTTTTTTTATTTTGACATTATAAAAATGCAAGAAAAAATATACATATGTGGTATCGCCAGATTAGTACTGAAAGTAACTGGTCAGTTTTCCTGTACAAGGAACATTGTGAAAACAAAACCCAAAAAACTGTTGCGGGATTGCGTTTTCTTTTTTTCCAATTTCATCCCATTTATAATTTTTTCCCAGCCTCCTGACCACATTGTATGCAACCATAAATAGTGCCATTAGAAAGTGCAACTTGTCCCACAAACAGCTATGTGAGTGGAAAAATAAAAAAAGTTATGACTTTGGGAGGGCTGGGAGTAAAAAACGAGGAGCTCACCCTGTCTTTTTTATTATTATTATTATTATTATTATTATTATTATTATTATTTATTTTTAGAGCGCCATTCATTCCATAGCGCTGTACATATCATAAGGGGTGCACATACATAATACAGGCAATTGCATTAAGCATGAACGAGACTAGTTACAGACTGGTACAGAAGGAGAGAGGGCCCTGCCCGTGAGGGCTTACAATCTACATGGTATGGGAGAAGGACACAGTAGGTGATGGTGAAGCTGGTCATGGCGGTATAGAGGCAGCAGTGTAACTGGTCGTAGGCTTGTCTTGAAAGAGTTAACTAACACTGAGAACTAGATAGTGACATAAGAAACAACCAGATCCTGAAAATGTCAGAGAATGTAGCCCTGCTCTGATCCAGTATACCTGAGATATAGCCTTAGGCTGTTCCATATCCCATGCCGTATCTGACGCATTTGTAACAGTCATAGTCCAAACAGAGCCGTCCACAGCCATGGGTTTAACATGTGTTCTCTGGAGGAATGGCCCTTTCTTCTTTCTGTTGAATTAATACCAACATAGATATAACCTGTAGCTGAACTCACTTTCGAGGAATAAAATTTCCATCGCAGGAACAACTATCACTGTTTTGCTCCTGCAGTGGAGATTTTAACTACAGTTTATATCTATAATCACAGTACTGTTTCACTGGAGACTTCGGACAGTTCCTGTTCTTCTCCATGTAGCTCTCATTTATGGTCTTATATGAGTTGGTGCTACTGCTTTCCATTTTCCGTCCTGTTGAAATAATGTACATATAATAACCGTACACTCATTCTGCAACACACCTGTACGAGGATTTAATCTCCCGATCGAGTATAGCGTTTGTAGAGAGGACACCTCGTCGTGAGTCAATCAAAAAAGCGTTATTTTCATTGCCGTCAACAATAGTGTAATCTATCTGTCCATTCAGCCCACTGTCAGCATCGCTAGCAAAAACCTGTGAAAGGAAATTATATGTTAGGTTATATATTGCACAATGATTAGAGCACGACTTAGGGGGTCATGTAGGGGATTTTTTTGATTTATTTAATAAGGATCAAATAATTAAAATTTGGCTTGAAGGATTAAGCATGGGCAGAGAGCTAGCAAATCGCGCTACAAATGAATGTGGCTTTCTCAACCATACCTTGCTTATATCATGAAGATTTCCTTCTTGGCGCTACACTGTCAGACTTCCCAAGCTGCGGTTTTCTTTCCATCATGGGATGCGGAGAAAAACGGATTGGGCATGACTCACAATGCAAGTCAATAGGGAGGGATCCGTTTTCTTGGACACAATAGAAAATGGATCCGTCCCCCATTGACTTTCAATAGTGTCCATGACGGATCCGTCTTGGCTATGTTAAAGATAATACAACCGGATCCGTTCATAACGGATGCATACGGTTGTATTATCAGTAGTGTCAAAGTGTGCCTAAGATAACTATGTCTTTGACGATGAACCAAATGACACAATTAATGGTTTTTCTGTTTTTAGCATATAACTCCAATATATTTTGTGTATTTAGTTCTCATATTCTCTTTAGATCTGTGTTTTTGTTGTCATTCAATATGAGAAGATATATCTGTCCTGCATACATGATGATCACACACATATTTGACCCATTACAGTTATCAGAGATGTCCAACCCATGAACCTGTATGTCTATCACAGGACAGATATTATCTACTAGAAGTAAGCAAAGTTTTTTATTGAATGACAGCAAGTAGAGATCTTGAAAACTGTGTAAAATTTACGCAAAAAGTGAGGTATATTTGAAAAGTCTATACAGATATAGCAATCGCCAAATGTTTGTTCGGCATGCTGCACAATTTAAAGGGGTTTTCCTCAGGATAGGTCATTGATATCTTATCAGTGAGAGTCTGACACCCGCCACCCCAGGTTACTGCGGCTCAGCACATTCACTTCAATGTTAGCTGAGGTGCAGTAACACAGCATGGCCACTACACTTGGAACGGAGCTGTGCTTCCTGTTCCATTCACAGCGCTAATTCCAGCAAGAAATAGCTGATCAGACAGTATGCAGACTTGCACTGATCGGATATTAATGATCTATCCTGAGGATAAGTCATCAGGAGCCTGGAAAACCCCTGTGATGCAGCACACCCATTGCATTCTAATACTAAGTGTTTGCTGCATATATAGAATTAACGGCATAGCACACCACAAATTGGCGCATACTACATCCGTTTCTTTTCATTATACAAAGAATAACATTTATTTGCTGAAACCAGTTACCCCTTTAAGATTTCTTTAATTCAGCCCAGAAAGTATGGACATATTTATTTGTAGGCTATTTGCTCATGTACAACAATAGCGCTGTTTCTGGAGAAAAATGAGAAATTTTTCTTTCATTTCATACACCTTCTGTAACAATAGAGTTTTTCAGTCACTATATTATGATATTAACATTGGGCAGACTAGATGGGCCAAATGGTTCTTATCTGCCGACACATTCTATGTTTCTATATTACACCTTATGTCATATCAGGAAATTTAGCATTGATGATGCCACATAGCCAGGTGGACTTAGGCGGTATTGATTGCATGCTCCCATGGCTAAATGTACCGAGCTCAATATTAAAGTTATGCAATTGCTATTTATGCCTTTAACTGTGGTGGCTTCAACAGCAGCTTCAATGTGGAAAGTATATTCTGTATGAGAAGACGTCTGCAAAGCCATACAGGCTGCAAGAATAATCACTCACACATCAAACCCATGCGGTAAAAGTCAATGATACATAAAGCTGCCAGATCATGTCAGAAAAATAAAACAAGTTCATTTTACTATACTCTAATAATTCACGTCCAGACACAGTAGGAAGATAGTTGAACGATATACAATTCATTAGTTGGGCCCAGAACGCAGTTTCTGAGAAAAAAAAATATCAATTGGCAGTAAAATATGAATAAATCTCTGGTGCGGTTTCAAGCCCACAATATTCATAATTTTAAACAAGTTCCTACAATTCAAAGGCCATAAATCAGTAAATTGTGAAATTATAACTGACTTTGGGAAATTAATTTAGTGCATGAATAATAGGTTCTAAGTAACACAAAAAATTGTTATATCAATATGTGATCGTCATCATTCATACAAATGCCCCATAACTCGTTCTAATCCACATCATACAGTAGTTTCTCTACCTGGATAACAATCATGTTGTAGGCCTGACCTTCCAAGACCCATGTAAAGTGATGATCCCGGTCAAACACTGGTGGGTTATCATTCTGATCTTGGACTACCACAGTGACCCTGCAGTAGATAACTGACCGGCTGGTTTCAGCAGAGATAATTACATTCGTCGTATTTCTGGCTTCGAAATCAAGCAATGACGCGTCCTGTACTGTAAGGGCTCCTTAGGGGTGAAAACATTGGCGCTTATTATAATATGGTCATAGGAGATACAAATGAAATATATACTGTATATGAGAGATATACAAATATGCATAATTTAAACATACTCGTCTAATAGTATCATAGTTGCTAGAAAATGTGAGACCAGTGGACTTTTGTATTGTATGTTTTTATTGTATATATGGTTTTTGCATACTGAACTGTAGGCTAGGTTAAATACTTGTCATAAGATAACGAGCATCTACGCCTTGAAATTAATACGTAGTATCATTTTTGTGACCAATGCAATGTATGGAATAGCCCAGGGCTGCTCAACATGCGGCCCTCCACCTGTTGCAAAACTACAACTCCCAGCATGCCCTAATAGCTGTAAGCTGTGCAGGCATGCTGGGAATTGTAGTTTTGTAACAGCTGGAGGGCCGCAGGTTGAGCATTCCTGGAATAGCCAATAAGATGAATCCCCCTGATTTCAATCAGATTTAGTTTAAAGGGGTTGTATTGTGGCGTAATATTAATGGCCTGTCCTCAGGGTAGTAAAATATATTTGCGGCACACTTCTTTAGAGATGTGAATCGGGTCACATTTATTAAACCGTATGACAATATCACGTTATCTGGAGTATATCACGTTATCTTGTCTTGCGAAAGTAGAAAAGTTTTATTGGTCACATCAGTATAATATCGGTGACGCGTTGCGGCTCAAACAGTGAGCCTTTCTCAAACAAGCAGATGTAAAGTTTATCAATAGACCAATAAAACTTTTTTACTTTCGCAAGACAAGTGAGTGCCGGTCATCTATTTCGCTGTATGGACGGGCTGACTACCCTTGACACGTGCACCGCGATTGTTTGATGCGGAGTGCCGGCTGATCTTCTTCTTAACAGACTAATAAATGTAACCTGATTTGCATCTTCAAATTTATTGTACTAGTATCTGGACTGAAGGGTCCTTTTGTAGGCACCTTCATTCTACAAGGTGTGTGGCACCATTGCTATTTGGACACTATACTCATGATAGGTCATCAATCTCATATTGGCCGGGGTGCTAGGAAGAAGCACTTTTGCAAGTGCAGCTTCTTCTTTAAATTCTTCTTCATTCAGTTGAATCATATGCTGTGTTTAATGCTGAGTGTTATTAATTGCATAGTTTATGTATTTTTATATTATTACATAGTCTCTATATATTCTCCACTAGAGTACTGCATGAGTTTTGTCATATCTTTGATGCTTAAGGCTAGCTTCACACTAGTGTTTATAGAGCTCTCTGGATCAGGCATTGCTGGACGCCACCTAAATGCCCGCTGGCCCCAATGACTATAATAGGGAGCTGCAAATATTTAAAGAATCAGCTGGACAAATATCACTGCACGGGCAACTGGTTAAAGTGTCCATATAATACAATTCTTTCTTTTATTTAGCCCTTAGAGCACCAGACAATTTTCAGTTTTTGTATTTCCGTTTTTCACTCCCTGCTTTCCCAAAGCCATAGCTTTTTTATTTCACATAGCCATTTGAGACTTATTTTAGGCAGGACAAGTTTCACTTTCTAATGAAGTCATTTACTATTTCATACAATTTAGTGGGAAGCTGAAATGGGGTTAAATTGGAAAGAAAACACAGCTTCATGGGTTTTGTTTTTACGGCGTCCGTTCCCTATACACTAAAGCTGACCCATGCCGTTCATTCTGTGGGTCAGTAAAATAACAATACCACATTTGTATAGTGTTTTGACAAATGTTTTATATTTATGTCTGTGGGGCTGTGTGAATGCTCATTTTTGCAGGATGATCTGTAGTTTTTACTTTACCATTTTGGGGTGTGTATGACTTTTTGATAACTTTTTGTTTAATTTTTTTTTTGGGAGGGGGGTTAAGCCACAAAAAAAAAGCAAGGGGGGTGATTTGGATTTTTATATTTTTTTATTATTATTATTAAATAATATATATTATTTGTAAAAAATGTTTTACTTTTTTTCCTTCCTTTTTTTTAGGCCCCAAGGGGACCTCATGGTATCATCAGATTGCTGTTTCTATTCAGTAATGGAATTAATTAATTGCCGAATAGAAATTTCAGTAAATTCCAATGTAGTTTTGCCCCTTGCAGGCCTGCACTGAAACCAGGAATCAGCCTGAATGCCTTGCACAGGCTCATGCCTATTACTACTAAGATGAAAATCAGTGACAAGAAAAAAATCCCTCTAAAACTTAACTTTTACTAATTTACATGATTATAAAAGAAAACATGATTGACCCCAACACTAAATTAGAAAAATAAAAAAATAATTATTACATATTTAATATATTTTTCAAATTATAGTTTTGGCGTAAATCATGTTTTGTTTTATAATCATGTAAATTAGTAAAAGTTAAGTTTTAGAGGGATTTTCTTTTTCGTGTCCGTGATATTCATTTTCTATATATCTCTCGTGGTATCAATATATAGCTGTGCTATTAATACTAAGGAATGCCTTCTCTCATTTCAGCCAGGGGAAGGTTTAGCTTTCAGATGCCGTTGTCACATTTGAGGCATAACGCCGATCTCAGACATTAGCCTAGGCGGCTATGGCTCCTCCTGTGCTTGTGGGCGGGCACCATATTTCAATTGATGATTTCCGCTGTACATGTATGGTGGATGTCTTCAAGGGGTTAAAGCCTATAAAGGCTTATAATAATAGGGCAAAATATAGTATGGTATTTCATGCATTACCATTAGAATTTAGAACTGAATGCAATGTTTTGTGTCACCAAAGTTTTGTTTTGTACATTCCCTCTTAATCTGTGAGAATTTGTAATAACCCTACATGATATATAATATTGAATTGTACAGCTTTTTAAAGTATTTCTAAGCTAATTGTAACCTAATTTTGTTTATCTTTTTATGGTTTGTATAACAATAAAAACAATGTTCAAAAATGATTTATATTATATATAAAATCGTAAATGCAAATTAATACATTATCTTTAACATATGCATTTGTAAATTAAATAAATACATAACTATTATATATTTAATAAGAGGGGCGACCTAGCTGATAAACATACAGGGCAAGCTTTTCAACACTTCCCCTATAAGGGTATAGTAGAGCTCACTTGTTTTATTGTATCAGCTGATGAACTGATGATCTAATTTAAAGAGAACTTTCTGCTGACCTGTTCACTTTAAGATGAAGAGGCTTGTCAGATTTCATGTTGCTTCACCATTGCCCCTCATAAGGTATACCTAATGCATACTGCACTCATAAGTTAGGAGTTACCTGTTTTAGAATTAAGCATAAACGTGTCTTTGTCTCCGCTGATTATTCTATAGGATATGGATTGGTCAGGTGGCTTAAAGTACTTGGCCTCTACTGTCACCACTGCTGTACCTGGTTATAAGACGTAAGAAATAAAAATAATTGATATGAAAACAGAATTGTGAAGAGTCTATTCCAGGCAAAACGTTAATATTGGAGCTTTCTAAAATAGTATAAAGTCCAATGAGAGAAGATAAAGAATAATAGAATACAATCCATACACACATACAGACATACTAATTAATTAAAAATCAAGCCTACTGTCATGTTATACAACATATCGCCCACCATTCATTATGATAGAGTGATACCTAAGTATGACCACAAACACTGCAATCTGGTGGGCACACCGCTGGTTAAAAATATATACACAATATTTATATGCAAGTGGATTACCGGTATATAACTTCTATAAAAATTACAGTTCTTGTTTCTGCGATATTAACGCATTAGGTTTACAATCGTCCAAATGTCCCCAATAGTGACATTATGATGATACTGACCTGCTTTGCTATTTTCCAATATGTTGGCTTCATAAACATTCTGCACAAAATAAATATCCTTCTCCTGGCCTTCAAGATCGATGGTCACAAGTCCTGTTGATGTTCTCACTGGGTTACCAAGATCTGAGGCCTGCACTTTCAGAACTGTGTTGCTGAAGGTATGAGAGATGGTTTTCTGAAGTTTGATCTCTCCTGTATCCTGGTCGATAAAAAAAAGTGGATCCGTTTCGACTAGACTATACACCACTGTTCCATTCAGGCCTTGATCTGGGTCACTTGCACGTACTGTAGCAATTGTCGTATTTACTAAGGATTGGTGGGAAATTAGACCTTGTACAGGATCCTCTGAGAATAGAGGCATGTTATCATTGATATCATCAATATGAACTAACACTTTGACGGTGGAACTTAGTGGCCCATATATGCTACTGTCACTAGCTGCCACCCGGAACGCATATTGATGTTTCGATTCTCGGTCCAAGGCCTTTGCAGTAACAATGTTTCCAGTTGCATAGTTTATAGTGAAAACACCTTGGGTATCATCAATCAAAGAGTATGTTACTTCACCATTTAAGTCTTCATCTACATCAACTGCGTGAAGGCTAAGAACCGTTGATCCAACAGCTAGATCCTCTCTAACAGTTGTGCGGTACTGGCCCTTAGGAAATGTAGGTGGATTATCATTTTCATCCAAGACTTTAATATGCAGCTTGGCTGTAGTACTTCGCTGGGGACTGCCCAGGTCATGGCATTCCACGATAATGGTGAAACTGCTGACATCCTCTCTATCTAGGCTGCGGGTGGTCCAAAGCTCGCCTGAAGTGTTATTGATGGCAAAATATCCGCCCGTGTTTCCACCTTTAAAAGAAAATAGACATAAAACAAAAACTGACACTAAAAGACAGTGGAAATATATATCATAGCAACACCATAAAAATATGTTCTGTCCAATAACATGAAACATTTCTGCTTGTACAGCGAATGTTTAAGTGTCTCTGGCATGTGACTGCCTTCTGTTTAAAACCTGTATTTCATTTAAATCAGTGGGTGGCACTGACAGTAAATTCTGAATGCCTTATCCATTACCAAGAAATGACTTTTCCAGATGTGAAGCATTTTTGCAATTGGGCACACCCTATAAAATACAGTGTGTATGTATATATATATATATATATATATATATATATATATTCAACAAACAATTCAATGCTCTCTGCTACAGATACCAGAAATGATGACGTTTTGGTATATCCTCTTCTCTGCAACATTTGCTAATAGGTCAAAGTTTTCCTACAGAGACTAGGGAACACTGCTTATGAAGACTGTACACTTCTTCTTTAGGGGTTCTAAGGTCTGAATACTTTTTAAAAAATGTACCATAGCTACAGAGTTATTTCATAAAATGTAATCCATCTGCTTAGCGCCACCTGCTGTTTGTTATTTTTCAAAATTTTCTGTCCACCTCAGTGAGGTGGACACACACGCTCACTTTCATCCTTCAATTGCCACAAGCTGCAGAAAAAGGACACATTCTCTGAGAAAGTACACACCCACAGAACTGCCAGCTTTAAATAAATCTAGGAGAGCAATTGGAACAATGAATGGGCACAGCTCTGAATCCATGTGAGGTGCAGGGCTGGTTCTAGGTCTGCTAGAAAGAAAATGTCATGTACTAAATGTGGTCTGACAGTAAACATGGTGTAACCCCTTTTAAAGTGACCTAAGTTTTTACATTTCATCCTCTCAAAGAGGACCTGTCATCACTCCTGTCAATTGTCATAAGGAAAGATGCCCCAGAATTGTTATTGTCTGGGGAACGCAAGTAGTTACTAAAATAGACATATCAGGATTTAGGAGAGGAGACAGGTTCTCTTCAAAATTCTGTCACTGTGCTTAGATCTCAGGGATCATGGTAGGAGCTGACCATGTATATAGGTGCAATATAGAGACTGTATAGGAGATTTATCAAAACTGGATAAAAGGAAAATTGACTTAGTGGGCCATAGCAACCAATCAGATTGTTCCTTTCATTTTCCAAAAGAACCCTGAAAAATTAAACATGTTTTCCTTTGCACCAGTTTTGATAACTCGCCTCCTTTGTGTCTCCCTAGAAGTCAAGCCAGATTTATTTGGCAACTGTGCAACAAGGAGATAGGATATAGAATTAGGGTTGAGCGAACCCGAACTGTAAAGTTTGGGTTCCTACCGAACATTACGGTTTTTCGCACAACAGGACCCGAACCCGAACATTTCCGCAAAAGTTCGGGTTCGGGTTCGTTGTTCGCCGATTTCTTTCCGCTTTTTGAAAGGCTGCAGGACAGCCAATCATCAAGCGTTTCACTACTTTGCCCTAAGAAACCATCACAGCCATGCCTACTATTGGCATGGCTGTTATTGGCTAAGTGAAGCATGTGACCCAGCCTCTATTTAAGCTGGAGTCACGTAGCGCTGCACGTCACTCAGCTGCTCTTAGTGAAGGGACAGGCTGCTGCTGATGCTCTCAGGGAGAGATTAGGGAAAAAAATCTGTTGAACTTGGTGGGGTTAACTCTTTAAACTACAGCAATTACTGAGGGTGCTATGCTACATAATTGTACCCAGCCGTGAGCCAAGTGATACTGCAAAATAATTTTTCATCCATCTGTTACTGAGGTGGGAGTCAGCGGCACTTTTTAGCAACTGCAGTGTCCTTGGAACTGCATGTGACCTGCATGTGTGCCAGCCTGCCAGGGACATCAGTCTAATTATTTTTTGGTAGGTCAGTGGAGGAAAAATTCCTTTTTTCTGGCAGGTTAAGTCCCCCTACATTACCTATTTTATAATTTTGGGGTGACATAGTGCATTTCTGTAGTTGGGGGAATAAACCCGTACTGTCATACCACAGAGCACGTTTGCATACACTGCTGAAAAACCTATTTTAAAATCTTGCGGTGACATAGTACATTTCTGTAGTTGCTGTAATAAACCCGTACTGTAGTACCACAGAGAACGTTTGCATACACCGCTGAAAAACCTATTAAAAATTTTTGCAGTGACATAGTGCATTTCTGTAGTTGCTGTAATAAACCCGTACTGTCGCTCCAAAGAGCACGTTTGCATACAACGCAGAAAAAACTGTTTTAAAATTTGCAGTGAAAACTGCATTTCTGTAATTGGGTTAATAAACCTGTACTGTTGTGCCACAGAGCACGTTTGCATACAACGCTGAAAAACCTGTTTTATCATTTTTGGGGTGACATAGTGCATTTCTGTAGTTGCTGTAATAAACCCGTACTGTCGCTCCAAAGAGCACGTTTGCATACAACGCTGAAAAACCTGTTTTATCATTTTTGGGGTGACATACTGCATTTCTGTAGTTGGGTTATTAAACCCACACTGTTGTGCAACAGAGCACATTTGCATAAGGCGCTGAAAAAACAGTTTTATAATTTTTGGGGTCACTTAGGGCTCTTTCACATTTGCGTTGTGAGGATCTGGCGTGCACTTCCGTTGTCGGAAATGCCCACCGGATCCGTCACAACGCAAGACAACTGAAAGCATGTTGAAGACTGATCAGTCTTCAATATGCTTTCAGGTAACCATGGCAGCCAGGACACTACTGAAGTCCTGGCGGCCATGGTAAGTACTCCGCAGCAGTGTACTTACCTGCGTTGCGGCTGCCGGGCGCTCCTTCATGACGTCATAGGTCCCCGCGGTGCATAGATCAATGCGCAATCCGGACCTGTGACGTCATGAAGGAGCGCCCGGAGGCTGCAGCGCAGGTAAGTACACTGCTGCGGAGTACTTACCTTGGCAGCCAGGACTTTAGTAGTTCAGCATTTTCACCCTGCTGCTGCTCCCCTGTCTGCGCTGCAGCGTAACTTCGGCCTTCCCGCTCACCGCCTCATATGCGACGTGCCCACCAGGTGGAACTCCACCTTGCCTATGCTAGAGAGACTGGGCGAACACCAGCAGACGATAGTGGAGTTTCAGCTGCAGTACGCACGGATCAGTCGCTCTGCGGAACAGCACACTTCACCACCAATGAGTGGGCCTCCACGCGAGACCTGTGTGCCTTGTTGTGGTGTTTTGAGTACTCAACCAACATGGCCAGTGCCAATGACGCCGTTCTTAGCGTTACAATACCACTTCTATGTCTCCTTGAAAAAACACTTAGGGCAATGATGGAAGAGGATGTGGCACAGGAGGAAGAAGAGGGGGCATTTCACAGGGTTTCAGGCCAGTCATTGAGGAGTGGCTCAGAGGATAGGTCCCTGCACCAGCAGAGGCCAGGTACACATGTGGCCAACCAGGGCACAGTTCTGGAGAAGGAGGAGGATGAGGTAGAGGAGGAGGAATCGGGTTCACAGCAGGGTGGCACCCAATGCAGCTCATGGCCATCACTGGAGCATGGCTGTGGCGATACAGAGGACATAGAGAATACACAACCTACAGAGGACAGCTTATCCTTACCTCTGGGCAGCCTGGCACACATGAGCGACTACATGCTGCAGTGCCTGCGCAACAATCGCAGAGTTGCCCACATTTTAACTTGCTGACTACTGGGTTGCCACCCTGCTGGATCCCCATTACAAAGACAATGTGCCTTAATTCCCTCACTGGAGCATGATAGGAAGATGCGTGGCTACAAGCGCACGCTGGTAGATGCGCTCCTGAGGGCAGTCCCAACTGACACTGGGGGACAAGTGGAAGCACAAGGCGAAGGCAAAGGGGGAGGAGGAAAAGGTTGCCAACGCAGCTGGGTCACGGCCAGCACCTCACAAGGCGGGGTTAGCATGGCGGACATGTGGAAAAGCTTTGTCACCACGCCACAGCAACCGACACCTCCAGCTGATATGGAACGTCTTAGCAGGAGGCAGCATTTGAACAACATGGGTTGAACAGTACGTGTGCACACACCTACATGTACTGATTGATGGTTCTGCCCCATTCAACTTCTGGGTCTCCAAATTGTCCACATGGCCTGAGCTTGCCCTTTATGCCTTGGAGGTGCTGGCCTGCCCTGCAGCCAGTGTATTGTCTGAAAGTGTATTTAGCACGGCAGGGGGCATCATTACAGACAAACGCAGCCACCTGTCCACAGTCAACGTGGACAAGCTCACGTTCATTAAAATGAACCAGGCTTGGATCCCACAAGACTTGTCTGTACCTTGTGCAGAAAAGACATTTATACCCGCCTAACCATACATTCTTGTACTCAAGTGCACTTATTCTTTGATTTCTTTTTTTTTATTTGTCCCATTATTTTGGGGGCTACCTTAATAAAAAAAAAAAAAAAACATTGTTAGCTGGCTACCTCCTCCTCCATCACCGCTTCCACCTAAAACACCACATTCACCACCTCCTCAACCTCCGACTCCATATCCACCTCCTCCTCCGAGTTGCAGGTTAATAATTTTTAATTTTTATTTATTTTATTTTAAGTTATTTCCCTATCCACATTTGTTTGCAGATCACTTGCCATGCACTTAAGCACATTTTGCTGCCTTTTGCAGCCCTCTAGCCCTTTCCATTACATTTTTACGGCAATTTTAGTGCCCAAAAGTTCAGGTCCCCATTGACTTCAATGGGGTTCAGATTCGGGGTCAAGTTCGGGTCAAGTTCGGATTCCGAACCCGAATTTTTTTTGTGAAGTTCGCCCGAACCCGTCGAACACGAACTTCCAGGTGTTCGCTCAACTATATATAAAATGGCTTGATTGGTTTGTTCACAGTAACGTGCTTGGTAAAGGGAGATAGTGGATACAAATTTGTTATTGAAGAGAAAGTCAAGGGATTAATGGTTCTGTTCTTTGAAGAGTCTTTCTGATCTTAGGAAGAAGCTTCCATTAAGGTTATTATACTTTCATACTAGCCGGTTAGCATTCTGAGACTTGAGTAATGGGTTTGAGATATTTTGTAGACCCAGGATCCTGATAGTTGTGCTACTTGATAGCATTTCTGAAACTGCGCAGTTTGTGAACTGTTCTCATGCGACTGTGGTGAAAGGGTATTGTGAGTGGACAAATTGCATTATTGGGAATCAGTAACATGGAATCTGTGGAGCATCATGTACCATTGATGTGAGAGGTGAATATTGAATATGAAGTAGAACCGCTCACCACCAAAATGAACCAGAAAGCTACCAGATATGTGTCAGAAACAGTTTAGAGAACCATATTGTGTATGGTGCTCCGAAAGAGGTGGATGGTCGCTGCTAATGAAGTTGTATCAGCACTGCAGGAAAGGCTTAAATTTTCACTGCAGTATCAGAATTGGACCTCCGCTTATTGGCAGAGGGTTGTCTTCTCTGATGAGTCTCATTTTCTACTTCATCGAATGGATGGACATTGGTGTGTCAGGCAAGAAACATCAAAAAAGAAATGCCCTGCAACCTTTACTGGAAGATCACATGATAGTTGGAATGTTTTATTAGCATTCTCTGGGCCCACTCTGTAGGTATGGTCAACTGATTTGAGTATGAATCCATCCTTGCAGATCACATACACCATACATGAAGTAATTTGTCACAAAGCTAACTTCTTTGTAAAATTCAGCAAAGATGCTGAATCGAATTTTCCAAAACTTCGCTCAACACTAACGACTGTTACTCTCGATATTAGCTGGTGGTCATGATACTGTGAATCGACTGTGTAAATTAAAAGATGGAGTAAGTAAGCAAAATGTGTGTGTGTCAGCTCTTCTATTATTTTACTACCTACAAAAATACCATTCTTAGATTAATATTACATGTTCATTGCTACATGAATAAATCCTTTTGACTACATGAGCATTCTTAATGTGCACATGGGACTGCTTTCCTAGTGATGCACTGGTCAAACTATGCGTGGTTGCTCAGCCAAAATATTTCTGAGGGTCACACAACTTCTCTGTCTAAACAATTAATATCAGGCTTACCTAGAAGAGACAACTATTATAACTAACATCATGTGAAGCTTGGTTCTATGCCTTGCCAGTATCATATAATATAAAAAAATAGAGGGGACTTGCTTGATAAAAATACATGCATGCACAGAATCTGAAATAGAACTAAACAAGATACTAAATTATGTGATAGCTAAAAATTTAAACAAAAGGAAACAAATTTTAAGGGTAGAAAGTTCCTGAGATGTCAGGACATGTAATAAACTGATCAGCATTATTAAAATCCTGAGTGCAGAGCTGATTTAAACATCTGCTCAGACAGTTTAACAAGCATCATTAATTACCAATTATTTGGAATTGTATTCTGCCATTGTTGCCAGCATCCTTGTCTATGGCCAGCACTTTGTGAATTATTCCCAGATCTTGGTTTTCAGGGACATGGATCTCAGCCTCAGGAAGTAAGAGCTCAGGAGCATTGTCGTTCTCATCCAGCACTGTACACACAATGGTCGCTGAACTGGAGAATGATGGGGATCCGCCATCTGTCACCAGTACTAGTGATGAAGAAATAACAGTAAATGCATAGCCAGCTTAATAAAAAGGTAGTAAAGGAGTCAATGGAAAATACAGAGCAAATGTATTTTATTACTAAGGGTACTTTCACAGTAGCGTTTTTCTTTTCCGGCATAGAGTTCCATCGTCCGGGCTCTATGCCGGAAAAAAACTGGTCAGTATTATCCCCATGCATTTTGAATGGAGAGAAATCCATTCAGTATGCATCAGGATGTCTTCAGTTCAGCATGTAAACGTTTTTAAGACAGGGAAAATTCCACGGTATTATCACCATCTAAAATTCCGGAACACATGACAGCATTAATTCCCATTGACTTGTATTAGTGCTAAATCCGGCGTTATAAATACCGCAATGACGGATCTGTCCTTTCGGTCTACGCATGCGCAGACCTTTAAAACTGTGAAAAAAATCAAGACGGATCCGTCTCTCCATTTGAGAATGGAGAGGCGGATCCACACTTGCAATGCATTTCTGAGATGGATCCGCATCCATCTCCAAATGCTTTGTTGTCATGCTGTATGATGGATCCGGCGGGTAGTTCCGGCGACGGAACTACCTGCCGGATCCTCACACCACAAGTGTGAAAGTAGCCTAAAAGATAATGGCTCCAAACAACAATGAACGACTAGATGTAATACAGTCCAAGTCTATCTGAGATGCTGTAGAATCACCCTCGTTCCTGTCAGATTATACAATATGCTAAACAGCTACACAAGAGGAGTTCAAGATACAGCAGGGGAGGCTACACCGCACAATTAGGCAGACTTACAACATTCAAGAGAGTAGTGAAGCTGGGTGACAACCTCTTTGGGAGCTGTAATGCCACTCCTATTAGTTAAAACAGATATAACTAAGAAATGGTTTAATCCAACTTTCAACGTCTATTTTAGAGAGTATTGATCTTTAAACACCTTTTTTCACTTTTTCTTATTGATGGCATGTCATTAGATAGACTGAAGGTAGTGGCAAAGGTGTTGAGAAAGAAATGATCCCTACTGACTCTTATAGACTGTCTTCAGAAGTCCCATTGTTGGCTCAGTATAGGTAATGGCTGACCTGTCGTCTTCAAAAACAAAGTGGAAATGACAGGAGCCAGAGGATACCAAGGCTTTTTCAGCATCGATGTCACTTCCTGTGAGCAATAGTTAGAGATCACAATAGTTGGACTCCACTGCTTGGACCTTGATGGCGTGCCCTAGCCATACTGATACATATAAATGTACTATATTGAAGGGGTTGTTCTGGGATTTTTTAGAAAGCACTCAAAGTGGGATAAAAAAATAAAAGTAGGCATACTCACCCTCACGAGCTCCCACAACCTCTGATCTGGTGCTTACCAGGTCCCCACTAGTCTCTACTTTCTGATCCTGTCTCTACACCAAGAAATGCTTGGAGAAGACACTGCTCAATCACTGTCCACAGAGGTGAGCCACCAGCCCTTGCATGACGAGAGCAGACCAGTAAGTAGAGACCAACAAGTACACAGTTAGCGCTGGAACAAGAGTGGCAGGGAACCATGGGCGTAGGAAGCGGGAGGGATGGGGGGGGGGAAATAATGCGGGGGGGGGGGGACAGTTATGCTAAAATCCCCCCCAGCGGCAGCGGGGCACAATGTGTGCAGCGGTGGCGGGGCACATGGAGATGAATGCTTCCATTGTGGAAACGTTCATCTCCATAGTCATCTGTATTACCGTCCCTGGGACAGATGGCGTCTCCCTTCCCTGCTCCTCTGATAGGCTGCTGGCACTAGGCCTGCAGCCTATCAGATGTTGGTACAGGCGGCGCAATGACGTCTGTGAGCCGTACAGCACGGGACACAGGCCGGAAGAGGCCTGCATTGCATCGCTGGGACGGATGGAGGTAAGTATAAGTGTCTTGTTTTGTGTGTGTTTTTTTTTTTTAACCAGACCCACTGGCCTATAAGGGGGGGGGGGGGAGAAGAGATTTTGGCACTTGGGGGGGGGGGAGCAGAGAGATATGTGGGTGTGGCTTGAGGGTGGGCGGGGACACAGGGGCCTCATAAGTGCTGTCCCCCCCCCAGATTTTTGGGGCTTCCTACGCCCATGCAAGGAACTGGCTTTGTTTTTTTTTTACTCCCCTGGACAACAGCTTTAAATCAGGAAAACCCTTCAAGATGGCTAGAAATAGTGACTATTAAACAACATACATTTACAAATGGAATTTTCATTCTGCGGTGTTTGCATATATACGATATCAGGATGACTCCAGTCATGATATTTATAGATATCTGCTGAGAAAGCAGACTAACTCACAATACTCCAATGTTCTTCCTCCTAGTTGTAGGACGTTGGTGCAGCCTAGTACAATATATACAGTGAAGTCATTGTAAGACTTACCCCTAATAATAAACTGATCCTGTTTCTCTCTGTCAAATGATGCTGCTGTAATCAGCTCTCCAGTATCAGGATTTATTCTAAAAAATCCATGTGCTGGGCCTGGCAACATGTGATATGTCAATGCAGCATTGACTCCTGAAAAATGAAACACACAGGAAAGGGGTCACGTTTTCCAATGGCACCAACAGTTATTTATGAGAATTATTTTCTAAATCCAGAATAACAAATCCAGTGCTTGCTTGTGCTACAGACTAGATTGAAAAGACCTATCATGGGACCACAAAATCCTACAGGGAGCTAAGGGATAAGGGATAATTGGGCTGGTCCTTAGTACAGCCTATACAGTCCAATAGTAGACCACTCTTACAAAAGCTAATAGCAGAAAATGACACTTACTGCCGGGGTTTGTTATTAAAGGGGGGAACTAAAAGAGGGAATGAACATATTGCTGCTAAACAAATTAGTAAAATAAAGAAATAGGAATAAACATGGGCTGCTAGTGATATACTATAAGCATGAGCAACCTCCGGACACTTCGCAGAGAGCTTTTACCCTCTCTGAAGTGTGAAGAACTAGAATTATAGGGAGGATAATATTTTATAGTTTGTGGTTACATTAAAATGTAATTTAAGGAAAGTAGTTGAAAGACTAACGTCAGATTGGGCAACAGCGCCACATAGTGGTTAGTCATGGTAAAGATGCAGGAAGTTATTCTACCGCAGTCACTGTTACCATTTACTGTTACAGCGGATGATATAAGCAAACAATCTACTCATATATTATATTTACCATCAGATCAATGACAACAAGGGCATGGTGTGATAGAGGAAATGCACAGCTTTAAATTTACAATCAGGTGAAACAAGGAGATCATGATGTGATTTCTCCTGTCACAATGACTGACACTTTTCAGAAGCCCTTTATAATTCAGTGGGCTCTATCAGACGCCACTGGTGTGCAACGTGCAATGACTGTCCCTTCTTTATATATGGAAGCCGCGATGCAGTGAACACAGCCTTGGTTACATTTGTTGCTAGGAAAGCTGAGTTACAAGAAACAGAGCTATCATCACAACAGTGGTTATTACTCATCTTTTCCAGTGAAACATATCTGCCTTTTTATACAGCAGAATAATAGTAAAGAATGCATTAGTAAACAAATAATAGATTATAGATTGTAAGCTCTTGCGGGCAGGGTTCTCTACCCCACTCTACCAGTCTGTTGATAAAATATAATAATAATGATAATAATATTAATAATCAAACAAGCATATTTTCCATTTGTAATATGGAACTACTATGGACAAAATTCAAGGACTTAAATAAACAATGATTTTTGTGCAGCTTTTATAATAACCATTTCAAAATTCTGCAAGAGGTTGTCCGCAGTGAATACATCAAAAACAGTTTTAATGCACAAGTTTAGTGGTTTCGTTTTCAAAGCACCTATAATCAGTACGTTGCCATTGCGAAGAGAGCTGAGCCCAATGCTCCTAGAGGCTCATTTGTATATATTAAAACTTCATTTTTCTCATCAATGTGGGCACATATGAACATGGGACCAACACAGATGCCTTCAGCTGCCAGGTGCCCATGTAACAGGTCAGCCAGTGTCATAGGTTTAAATCTGCTGACAGATGCCCTTTAACATTGCTTCCACACGAAGGTATTTATCAAAACTGGTGTATAGGAGAACTGGCAACCAATCAGATTCCACCTTTCATTTTTCAGAGCTCTTGATTTTTCTAGTTTTATCTAGGGTGTTTTTTTACACATTGAGGGGGCATTTATTGTGGGTATTGTTATTAGTGTTTTCAGACTTCTTTTTTTTCATACAAAGAAGTCTACAGGCAAGTCAAAAGAGTCAAAAAAGGCAGGTTCACTGTCTTAGGCTAGGTTCACACGACGACATTTGTCGCGTGACAAAAAGTCGCACTATTGTTGCGTGACAATTTTTATAATGGGAGTCTATAGTGTCGCATTGCGACATGCAACATGCTGCGACTGCGACGCGACAGTCGCAAAAAATTCACTCAAGATGGGTTTTTCTGCGACTATCGCGTCGCAGTCGCAGCATGTCGCATGTCGCAATGTGACACCATAGACTCCCATTATAAAAATTGTCGCGCGACAATAGTGCGACAAAATGTCGCGCGACAAATGTTGCAGTGAAGTTGTGCCCTATTTGTTGCGCGACTTTTTGTCGGGTGACAAATGTCGTCGTGTGAACCTAGCTTTAGGCTACTTTCACATTAGCGTTTTTTGCGGATCCATCATGGATCTGCAAAAACGCTCCCATTACAATAATACAACAGCATGCATCAGTCATGAATGGATCCGGTCGTATTATGTCTTCTATAGCCATGACAGATCCGTCTTGAACACCATTGAAAGTCAATGGGGTACGGATCCGTTTTCTATTGTGCCAAATCGTGTTTGGTTCCGTTTCATCAGGCGGACAGCAAAACCCTGCAGGCATTGTTTTGGTGTCCGCCTCCAGAGCGGAATGGTGACTGAACGGAGGGAAACTGATGCATTCTGAGCGGATCCTTTTCTATTCAGAATGCATTAGGGCAAAACTGATCTGTTTTGGACTGCTTTTGAAAGCCCTGAACGGATCTCACAAACGAAAGGCCAAAACGCTAGTGCGAAAGTAGACTTAAAGAGTTACTATAAAAAAACTATGTGGTTTAAAAAAAAATCTGCATGCAACCATCCTAGTGAATAATATGAAGATTCGTAGACAACACTTCCCAGCATGTCTTGTAACTATAGGATTTGGTTGTATTTTTTTTTTTTGCACTTGCATGGTGATTTGAATTTTGGGAAATAGGTCAAACCAGATCTCATAAATTGCGGGAATACTCAAAAAATAAGCCAAAGTGCTAATCCCATTTATTGGACACATAAAAAATCTCAGGCACCTGAATCACTGTCCTCTGCTTCAACCTTCATCACATGCTGTCCAGGCTCTAGGTTTTCGGGAATGGCCACTTCATACAAGACTTGTTTAAATGTCGGTAACACATCATTTACATCAGCAACCGTGACTGTAACAATCTGTGTTGCATACAGAGCTGGATTTCCATTATCGGTGGCCAATATGGTTAAAGTATAACGTTCCTGGATCTCACGGTCAACTGCTGTGGATAAGCTCAGCCATCCTAGAGAATTAAGATATTAAAAAATATAAATTAATAGGATTTTTCCTATGAATTATTCAGATGAATAAACTGCAATAAATATATGATATACTGTATATACAACAAGGAAATAGGTAAACAGAGGTTAGATTAGTAACAATGAAGAGGCCGTGTCAGGGCTCCATAGAAATACATTTAAATCCTCATAGACCTCAATGCTAATGCTAATGAGAAAAGCAATCCAATGACTGCTTGTTATAGTTCCCTATGGAAACTATAAAAATAAGTGTAAAAAAATAAATGTTTTATATGCTTTATAAATTAGAACAAAATTTTTAAAAAAATTCAAAATTCAAATCACACCCCTTTCTCCAAAATGAAAAAAATTAAATAATACACTTCATAGGTATTGCAGCATCTAAAAATGCCCATACTATAAAAACTTTTAATTCCATATGGAAAATGACAAAATGGGGGGAAAAAAAAGTCAAAGTGGCGGATTCGTCATTTTTTGGTCGCTTCTCCTCCCACAAACAATTAAATAAAAAGTGATCAAAAAGTCGTACACGCCCCAAAATGGTATCACTGAAAAAGTACAGATTGCCCTGCAAAAAAAGTGTCTTCACATAACTCTGCATACATAAATACGAAAAAGATATATAATATAATATATTATATTATATAATAATATATATTATTTTCAAGGTTTTCTTTTTTTTTTCAGTATAAAAACGCAATAAAAAATATCCATATGTGGTATTGCTGGAATTGTATTGACCTGGAGAATGAAAGTAACTGGTCAGTTTTAGGATATAGGGAACGCAGTAAAAACAAAACCCAAAACAACAGTTCAAATTTATGGCTTTGGGAGGGCTGGGAGTAAAAAACGAAAACCAAGAAACGGAAAATTGCTTGGTTATGAAAGGGTTAACATTAAAGTAGTTGTACATGATTAGAAAAACATGGCTGCTCTCTTTCAGAAGAGTGACACTCATGTCCATTGGTTGTGTGTGGTTTTGCAGCTCATCTCTATTGAAATGAGTGGCGCTGAGCTGCAATGCCACACACAAACTGTGGACAGTTGTGGCACTGTATTTGGAAGAAGACAGCCACATATTTATAATCCAGTGCCACCTCTTTAAGACTATATAAGTCTCTTTTCTATTGCCCTAGGTAAAACTCACCTACGTGGCACCTAAAGTGAATCCATTTTAGGTAGAATACTTATAGGCATACATGGTGCATATTAGGCATAGGCGTTTATTTTAACAACCAAAAAATAGTGCTGAATCTATTGACAGCACAATAATGCTACAAATGTGGTAATACCCTGCCATGTACACCCCATCTATTATCATTATTTGACAAAAAATATAGCATTCCCATAAATTACAAGCAGATGTGTTGAGCATCACCATAGCCAAGTCTGAGTTTTGGCAGCTGTATGATCAGTTAGAAGTGAGAGCACGGATCATCTTAAAAACTGTCTTCAGAAACACATTTTCCTATTTCCACTACCAAGTTAAGAAAGTATCTACTGCCATATTTGATTCCAAGGAAAATTGTCTCTCTTGAAAAATTAAGTATAATACCTGTTATTTCATCCAGTATAAAAACTTGCTTTGAATTTCCATCCATGATGTGAAATGTTATTTTTCCATTCTCTCTCTCATCCGGATCTTCAGCCACCACCCGATGTATGAGCGAGCCAATTTCTGCGTCCTCCTTTACAGAAGCAGCGGGCAATGATAGGAAACTTGGAGGGTTGTCATTGACGTCTTGAATGATAATCCGAGCTGTCAGGGAACAGTGTCGGCGCTGTGTGATATTAGCTGCCTGGTCTGTTGCAATGACTGTCAGAATAAATGACTCCTCTGTTTCTCGATCCAAAGCTCGGTTTGTAGTTAAGGTTCCATCCCATTTGTGAATAACAAAGGGGTTTTCTTTTCTAGGATCAGAATTTAAGGAATATTTAATTTTGCTGTTTGCTATGTTGCCATCTCCATCTTTTGCCTTAAATGTATACAATATTGTTCCAATAGGGGCATTTTCTGCAATCCCTATGACAACAAGGTGGTCAGGAAAGACGGGATAATGGTCATTTTGATCTTCAACATCAACTTTTAGGATGACAGAGTGGTTCTGAGGAAGTACCTTGTTATGATCTTGTATGCTAATACGTAACATATATTGAGGATTTGTTTCATAATCTAAAGTTCTCGAAAGGTAAATGTCACCACTAGAACTGTCAATGGCAAAATGACCGTTGTGGTCTTCTTCAGATAGACGATACATGAGCTTCGAATTATGCAAAATCTTATCTTCATGCAACTTCACTGAGCCAATCCTTTGAGCAGGTTTTGTACTTTCTGGAATCTTTACTGTACTGACCTCAATCAGATCTTTATATTTCTCTGTGGACGTTGAAATGACCTAAAACATAGGATTCATAGTTTAGAAGACAAATTATTTATAATATCCAACTTCAAACCATATGCTAGTTCCATCTATAACAGCACCGGTGACAAACACATTACATAGTCTTCAGAGATTTAAATTGGCACTCTAATATTGCCTATATTATGAGAAAATATAAAGACTGGCATATTTGTTATACATCTGTTAAGACATATAGGGGCACTTCCATCACAACAGGAATTCTTTACTTAATATTCACAGGAAACAGTTTATAAAAAAAAAATTTCGGCACTACAACGTCATTGAAGATTAAATACAAAATATTGTCCTTCTCTAGCAGTTAGCACAAATGATTAGACCTCCTTTAGGCCTCTTTCACACTTGCGTTGTGAAGATCCGGCGTGCACTTCCGTCGCCGGAAGTGCACGCCGGATCCGGCACAATGCAAGTGAACTGAAAGCATTTGAAGACTGATCAGTCTTCAAAATGCTTTCAGTGTTACTATGGCAGCCAGGACGCTACTAGCGTCCTGGTTGCCATAGTAGCAGTGAAGCGGGGAGCGGCATGCACATTCCGTGCGGCTCCGGGCGCTCTGAATGACGTCAGAGCGCCCCGCGCATGGATCACGTGATCCATGCGATCACGTGATCTATGCACTGGGGCGCCCTGACGTCATCCCGGAGCGTCCGGGAGCCACACGGAATGTAAGTATGCCGCTCCCGCTCTCCTACTTTACTATGGCAACCAGGACTTTAGCGTCCTGGCTGCCATAGTAACCATTGACAAAAAGCTAAACGTCGGATCCGACGATGCGCGGAAACGATGTTTAGCTAAAGGCCGGATCCGGACTAATGCCTTTCAATGGGCATTAATTCCGGATCTGTCCTTCCGGCATGCTTTCAGGATTTTTGGCCGGAGCAAAATCTGCAGCATGCTGCGGATTTTGCTGCGGCCAAAAAACGTGTCAGTACTGAACTGAGGACATCCTGATGCATCCTGAACGGATTTCTCTCCATTCTCTCAGAATGCATTAGGATAATCCTGATCAGTAGCTTTCCGTCCTAGAGACCCGACGATGGATCTCTAGGACGGAAAGCTAAAACGCTAGTGTGAAAGAGGCCGTATAGATAAGTAGTCCATTGTCTTACTACTACTGTGAGGAGAAGTTGTTAACTACAAGATAATTCTTATGATAATAGTAAGCATAGAATTGGGATAACATTATAACAGTTCTATTGTTCTTTTGATAGGTAAATGTGTGATGCTCAAACTGAGTTACTACAGGGGGCTCTCCCTGGTTGCCATGATAGTTTGACTGAAGAAGATAAAGGGAACCTGTCACATTGAACATGGTATCTGAGCTATAAACAGCATGTTATAAAGCAGAAGGTGCTGAGCAGATTTATATATAGCTTTATGAGAAAATATTTTGTATAACTTTAAATTTATTCATGTATATCGGTGCTCATTCTGGGCTTTGAAGTCAAGGAGGCAGACCTATCAGTGATGACATTGACGGCCTTCCCTCTGTGACTGTGTATATAGAGATAGCTGTCAATCACTGATAGGACCGCCTCCTTGACTTCAAAGCCCAGAATGAGAAGGAATTTACAGTGCCTTAAAAAAGTATTCATACCCCTTGACCTTTTCCACATTTTTTCATGTTACACTCACAAATCTAAATCTATTTTATTGGGCTTTTATGTGATAGACTAAGATAAAGTGGCAAGTATGTGTGAAGTGAAAAGAAATGATACATGGTTTTCAAAAATTTTAATAAATAAAATTCTGAAAAGTATGACGTGCATTTGTATTTTGTAAATAAAATCCAGTGTGATCAATTGTCTTCAGAAGTCAAAAGTGATGCCAAATGATTTACGTAATGGTGCAAATCCTCAATAGTGCTGTAATGTTCTATTCTGTGTGGAAATATTTTATAAATTACATTAAATGGAATCTCTGCCTGGACAATCCCTAACGTGTTAGAAAGGTCCCTTGACAATAAACTGCTTACAAAGTTTAATCAGGTCCTCCGGTCCTAGAGACCTTCTGTCTTTTAAATTGTACTTGTGGTAAAGAGTTTTACAACAATTCAGACTCAACATTAGTTGTTCCTATTTTACATTCCTTCATATAAACACAAAAAGGGGTAGGGGGTTTAGAAGTGCTGGCATAACCAGAGAGGCACAAGTCCCAAAGTGGTCACATAACAGCAGAAACAGAAGATGAGAAAATGAGAAACAATAATATTCCTACATATATGCTGGAAAAGGTACCATATACAGTAGAAAAAAGGAGAGGTTAGGACGAGGTAGATGGAAGGGAAGAATAGGAAGGTAAGAAGGAGCTCCTTATATAAACTTAATGTGATGACAAAAGAGTCAAAACGGTTAAAATGACTAAGCCTGTGTCCTCATAGAGAACTAACTGCTAAAAAAAACGTTGTAACCATAAGCTTGTTGCCCTTTGTTTAAAGGGGTTCTCAGGAATGATTTATAATGGCCACTAGCAACCTAGAATTGAGCAGGACTGTTTTTTCCACTTTCAGAGCTAGGTGAGAGATGAGGTCACATTACACACTAAATTATGGCACTTGCATATACAACATATTGGTGAGTTTTCCCATCAGGCTGCTCAGCCATGATGGCATAACATAGCCAGGATCACATCATTGCAATCTATTGTAGAGCAGTGTAGTGTGGACCCTGCCCCTCTGCCCCTAGACAGCTCTTTAAGTGGAGTCAACCAGTCCTGCTCACATTCTAAGGCAAGTTGATGTCGGCTATTTTAAATCTTTCCCAGAGAACCCCTTTAAGTTACAACTGTGTTTATCTGATTCCTTCTGCTATTCTACAGTTGGAAACCACACATTCCACTCAGGGTCAAAAAGATTCTTACTTATAGGAAGAGGAACTACAAAGTGATGTGTGACAGAAAGGAAAGTAAAATGGCTGCCCACATGGTTAGTACTTTATCTAAAATACCTCCAGTTCTAAGCTATAGTTTCAAACCTGATTTCAGCTCCACATGGCCTATACAGCTATGGCCTATACTAAATATATTAATAGACTGTACAAATAAATATGACATTGTATTTGTGAAGGTCAGTAAGCAGTCTTTTTCCACAATATATATTAGAGTAGCGATATATGTCTTTTTAGACCAGGGTTTTCCCACCAGTGGCTTTCTGATTAGCAATGGCAGATACTATTGTCCTTTAGTGACGCCAGGGAAGTTATAGTAGAGAGAAAACTATCACTGGCAGTTAACTCTAGAAAACACGCCATATGACCCATCATACCTCAAATAGGCTGTTTCCTTTTTGAGTTTGTGTTGGGCAGTGGCATACATAGAGAAGTAAGGACCCCATAGCAAGGATCAAACCAGGCCCCCCACAAAGGACAGTTTCCGCCTAAACCCCTTTCAATCACCCTTGGGCCATTTTTTCCACTGCCTCCTTTGCTAAAAGATGTTTCTTTAGAGGGTAAAGTCATGACCAATAGAAGAGGAGATGATGCCAATGGGGCCCCCTCTTGCTCTGGGCCCCATAGCAGTGGCATGATCTGCCGCTATGGAAGTTATGCCCCTGGTGTTGGGGACTTCCACCTTACATTAAACAACCTCAAACTCTGCTTGTTTCACTAAGGCCTAATGCATACTACCTTCTCCAATTTCTGGTCCGCAAGTTGGGGATTCACAAAATATGGATAAGGTCTGTCTGTCATCCACCTTTTTTCTGCGGGCCCATTGACTTAATGTTCTGTCTTTTTGCACACGGATGATTTCTGCATCTAGTAACATAGTACATAAGGCCGAAAAAAGACATCTGTTCATCCAGTTCGGCCTGTTATCCTGCTAGCTGATCCAGAGGAAGGCAAAAAAAAAAAAAAAACCCTGTGAGGTAGAAGCCAATTTTCCCCACTTAAGGGGAGTAAAAAATTCCTTCCCGACTCCATTTAGGCAATCAGAATAACACGCACCCACTCAAGTCAATGGACTCGCAAAAAAGGCAAAAAGGCAGGTAAATCACAGACAGTATCCATATTTTGCGGATCTGCAATTAGCAGACCTTAAAATACATACGGTTGTGTGGATGAGGTCTACAGCTTAAATAGGGTGACTGACTGCTAGTTATATTGTAACATGATTTTGCACTTTTTTTCAAACTTGTTTAGTTACCTGAATATTAACTATAACATATTCCTCCAGAGCAGGGATGCCTTGATCACTTGCAGTGACTGTTAATTGATAGTGGGATTTTAGACTTGCTGATAGTGTATGGGTAGTCCATATTTCCCCACTAGTAACGTTAATAAAAAAATGATCCAGGTCATCATCTGTAGGGATCAAAAAGTAATGAAAACAATATCAGTAGCAATTCATATACAGTAGACTATCTATCTATATATATATATATATATATATATATATATACAACAGGAAAATAAGGCAGCCCTCCATGCATAAAAATAATATCTTTCCTTTATCCACCCATGTGGGCAGTGCGACGTTTCGGCTCCAAACAACTGAGCCTTTCTTAAGCTCAGTTGTTTGGAGCCGAAACGTCGCACTGCCCACATGGGTGAATAAAGGAAAGATATTATTTTTGCGCATGGAGTGCTGCCTTATTTTCCTGTTTTATATTTGGGACTGGCTGATCCCTTCAAGGTGTTGCACCCGGTTTTGAGTATTGATACAGTGCTGCCATTTTTTCTATACGTATATATATATATATATATATATATATATATATCAAACTGCACTCAATACCCGCTAATGAAAACAAAAATGTAGACATTTTATGCAAATTTATTAAAAAGAAAATGTTTTACATCAGTGGCTTTTCAACGTAATGACCAACATTTAATACTACATTTCCCTTTCAGTGCCCACGGCAAGGGAAGTGTCAGGATGGCTGCACCTTCTCTTGACACAGCTGTTTGCTGTGCTCTTTGGGTCATATAAAATCAGGACCAAATAGTGAATTACTTATTTGAAAAATTATTATTGGTCCTAGACTCCTATGGATATGCATATGTAATAAAAAGGTATCCATGGTAAGAGTGCGACAGCAGCTCACTAAGAGAGTGGAGGATGGGAGTGATGGTGGCTCTAACAAATGGATTACATTGGCAATCCTCACACTGACATCCCCCTAGAGCCGTGTAGTGACAAGAGGGCAGAATATTTAAAATTTGCTGCAATTTTTTTTTAGGCCGTATGTGAATGGGGTTTGTTAAAACCATTTTCACCTACATTTTATGGTGGTTTGTTGCAGATGGGAGGTATGCAAGACCGGGTTCACAAATCACATACTTGTTATAGAGTTTTAATTGTACCAACATTAGAAAATCACAAAGAGGGACAATATGTGTGGCGTGCATCACTGCATTTTTTTCCATACTAGGCCACGCCCCTAACTCCGCTCCAAGCGTAATTACTGACTCCATTAGAACTGCAGCAGCTGGGGATTGATGAGGTGAGTGTAAGTCCCTTTATTTTTTTACAGCATGTATAGTCCCCGGGACAATTTTTTTCTTGCGCTTCAATATCTATTTAAATATTAGCCCATCAATGATCGGATTATAGATATTTTTAATGTCCAAATTGCACAAAATAGTGAAGTTCTGGTTTAATATACAGGTAGAAACCACACTGATAGTTTAGTAAGGAGCAATTTAGTAAATTTATTAATGCACATTTAAGCATTAATTCCTCAGGTCAAAAAGAAGGACGTTTAAGGATCAAAGAGGGACTTGGGTCAAAAAGAGAGACTGTCCCTCCAAAAGAGTCTTACAAATGCACCGCTTGCTTTTGATCTAGACACATGTATAATATTGCTATGGGATGCCCAAACTGTTTCTGTGACTATTTGATACATATCTGACCACAGAATATTTTATTTCATCATTTATTAGACAACAACACCCATCATCATTTTCTCAATAAATTAATAGCAGACATAAAGTGCAGCCATTACCTGAGGACATTGAGTACACAACCGTCCCGTTGTTAGCAGCATCAGGATCCTTTGCATAAACAGAAGTCACGAACATATGTCCGGGCTGACCATCTGGAACCTTAGCATAAAGACAGCAAATGATAATGTATCCAAAAATAAAGGGATGAGTACAACAGACACATCATATTAAATATGGTTTGTATATTTCTTTGTTTGATTGTACAAGTCCAAAAACATGATGATAATCCCTATCCAAATGATATATTAGGGCATAAGAACATCATAAATGGGACCCCTCGATGAGCCACAGTGGCAGAGTAGATCCTGTTCTTGGAGGTCTGGAGCACCCATGTACCACATGGGCAGCCATTTGAATAGATGTTGTGTAGAAATGAGCGAATTTCTCAAAAACCCAATTCGGCCGATTCACCCAATTTTTTCAAAAAATTTGGTTCGATCAGAATTTATTCGTGGCGAATCACGTTAAAAACCGGCTATTTCCTGGCTGCAGAGAGCCTTTATAATGGCGTAGAACACTGTGCCTTGCAGTAACACGCATAGGGAGTCTGCTGTGGTAGTGCAACAATACTGTGAGTCAGTATGACATGCAGATGACAGGCGTCGCTCTTAGAATCACTGCACACTTCACTTATTTGGGCAGTTAGGGGGCCAAAACTGACAAATTAACTCAAGTCTGAACTCAATTGTGAGCCTTACAGGTCAATATTAGCGTCAAGAAGAAGTGCACTCCTTTTACACCCATCGGCAACTGATTCACCATAGATGTCTACAGAACCTGTTCTATTAAACGCTTATACAAGTAGAGCCCGTCCAACAGAGTGGAAAGGGTGTCAGCAGTAAGTCTGTCGTCACTGATTTTTTTGCCCTTCCTCTGATCCGTCAGAACAATAATCCCCAGAAAATAGATCCTGTCTGTGGAGCATTCGCCTTCACTCGGTCAGCATTTGGACAGTAATCCATCAGTATTGCTAAAGCAAAGAAAATAACAGGAGTGGATCCAAAACAGAGATGACACGTGAATGGAATATTTGCATGTCTTCTGTGTTTTGTACCCACTCCTGCCTTTGGCTACCAAATCATAAGCCAATTCTGATGCAAAATAGGGACCATGTCATGCAGGCCTTACAGCTGTTAAAAAGACAGGATCCGTTGTGCATCTCACTTTTCCTTCCTTCCGACAAATCAGAAGAAGGGTCAAATAAATGATAATGTCAGAAAGGTCAAAAGGCAAAATAGTGGCCCAGTCATAAAGTGGGGAGGGTAGGAACAGCATGAGAAGTTCACAGAGTGGCCCTATGACATAGTGGTGAGTAGTGATGAGTGGCAGGGGCAATATTCGAATTCGCAATATTTCGCGAATATGTGGTAGAATATTCGTCATATATTTGTGAATATTCGTATTCAAGATTATTCTCTTGATTGCGAAAAATCAGTAATGTAATATGCACGTTAATCGAGGAAGGGCGGGTTATAGGCAACTTTCCTACTGGGTTGGTTTGCTAGAATTTGCAAATATGTAGAATATAGTGTGATATATATTCTTAAAAACAAATATTCTTTTTTTTTCATCTGAACCCATTGCATTTACTAATAATGGGTTCAGATGAAAAAAAAACAACAACGAATATTCGTTTTTACGAATATATATCACACTATATGTATTCTACATATTCGCAAATTCTAGCAAGCCAGCCCAATAGGATAGTTGCCTATAACCCGCCCTTACTCGATTAATGTGCATATTAAACTGCCGATTTTTCGCATAAGATGAAATAAATAATGAAGAATATTCTAATTCACTACAGACTACGATATTGCAGCCTTATCACATTGGCCCACAAGTAAGATAGCAGGCAGGTAAAGGCTTCAGATGAAAAAAAAAAAGACGAATATTCATTTTCATGAATATATATCACTATATTCTAAATATATGCGAATTCTCAAAGAGCCGATATTCGCGATAAAAATTCGCAATTTGAATATTTGCTCTCAACACTAGTGGTAAAGTGGAAGCAGCATGAAGAGACCACAGAGTGGCCCAATGACAGAGTCTGGAGGCGGCAGCAGCATTAGGGTGACGCCACAGAGTGGCATAATAACAGCGTGGAGGTGGAAGCAGCATCAGGAGGCCACAGAGTGGCACAATGACAGGCGGGTGGCAATGACAATGATTAGGCGGGTGGCAGCATCAGAATAGTAGCCAGAAGAAACAATGAGGCAGGTAGCCAGAAGAAACAAGTCTCTTTTGTCGAAGTGTTGGTGTGGAGCCATAGATGATCTAGTCTGATGCATCAGGCATTGGGGGGTTAAACTAATGGCTGATCCACGCATGATTCATCTTGACAAAGGTCAGTATCTCCACATTTTGGGTGGACAGGCGAGTTCTTCTTGGGGTAACTATGGCCCTCGCCGCACTAAACACCCGCTCTGATGCCACACTACTGGCCAGGCAGGACAGGGTTGCAGGGTGCTGTCCAAGTATGCCACCACCTGCTGGTATAGGTCCTGCTCCAGGTCTAGCTGCTGCTGTTTCTGGTGAGTAGTTTCTTCAGTAGGCGGGTGAAGAAAGCTGCTCATCAGCGACTCTAGACTCAAGTTGCTGCTGATGGAGCTTGAACTTCTCCCACCCTTCCACAGCAGCCATGGCAGAGAAATGTGAGCATAGAGGCCCCCCGGTCAGACCTGCAAGAGGATGGACTATGGCGCGGATAGGCAGCGGCCAACTGACTACATAGGATGTCTCTATAGTAGTTCAGTTTGTCTTCCCTCTCAGCAGGTGTAAAAAAGGCCCCCATTTTGGACTGGTAGCAAGGGTGCAACAAGGTGGAGAGCCAGAGGTCATCTCTCTGCCAAATGCTGACATTTCGTCTGTCACTACGCATACAAGTGATAATGCATTGGGCCATTTGTGCAAGTGACTTGGAGGGGTTCCCTGCCTCTATCTCCACTGCATACTGCCACGGTGTGTCTGGGTCCTCTGCCTCCTCCTCTTCATTGCTCTGTAGCTCTTCTGGCTGCTCCTTCTCCTCCTCTCCTGTAACCTGTGCAGAAAAACCACCCATTTCGCTACCGATTGCTTGTGATCCATTGTCCTCCTCCTCCTTCCCCTCCAGTTCAGCGCCTACTGGGCTCATATGGCCGAGAGATATAGGCAATACGTCTGCAGACCCCTGACCAGCCAGAGCAAAGGGCCTGAGCAAACAGCACGTGTCGCGCATGAGCTGCCACTGGCTGACATCGAAGTTACACAGGGGAGTACTCCTGTCCGCTTGGATCATCAAGAAATAATTTATGGTCTTTCTCTGTTCGTATAGTCGGTCCAACATATGGAGGGTGGAATTCCAACGGGTGGAAACGTCAAATATCAGCTTATGTTGGGGGTTGCAGTTCTGCCGCTGCAGCTCAAGGAGGGTGTGCTTTGCGGTGAACGAGTGGCTAAAGTGTATGCAAAGTTTCCTGGCCATTTTTAGGATGTCTTGCAGATGGGTGGAAGACTTCAGAAACCGCTTGACAACCAGATTGAACACGTGAGCCATGGAGGACGCATGGCTCAGCCCTCCTTTACGCAGCATCGACACCATGTTCTTGCCATTGTTGGTAACCATGGTTCCGATTTTGAGTTGTTGCGGAGAAAGCCAGGACTCGATATCTTGATGAAGGACATGGGAGCAGCTCCTCCCCTGTGTGACTCAGTTCGCCCAGGCAAATGAGGTGCAGAACAGCGTGACACTGCCGTGCCCTACACATGTAGTATGCTGGAGGGGCACTGCAGTGGAGGCTGAGGACACGGTGGAGGATGAGGAGGCAGAGGCGGACATTGTCGCAGGACCAACGGTGTGAGAACGTGGAGGCGGAAGTGGCGTCACCTGCCCTAGTTGCTTGTGTGGATGTGCAAGAACCACATTCACCCAGCGGGCCGTAAAGGACATGTTTTTGTCCCTGACCGTAGTTACAGCTCCACACATCAGCACTGACATGCACTTTGGCGGACACCGACAGGCTCAAGGACTGGCCCACCTTCTGTTCTACATATGTGTGGAGTACTGGTACTGCCTTTTTGGCAAAGAAATGATGGCTTGGGACTCTCCACCTTGGCTTGGCAAAAGCCATCAGTTCTCTGAAAGGTGCAGAGTCCACCACTTGGAAAGGGAGGGACTGCAGCACCAGCAACTTGGCCAGAAGCACATTCAGCTTCTGTGCTGTTGGATGAGTGCACGCATACTGTTGCCTCTTGGCAATCGCTTCGGTGATCGATGGAATGACTGACGGTGCTGATGAAATGACTGACGAGGAGTGCGTGCCACTGGGTGATGCGGTTGTCAGGAGCCTGACCGCTCGCAACACCAGCTCCCACGCCACTCTCTTCATCACTACTTGCCCGCCTACCGGAGGAAGCAGATGATCTCTCCTCCGGATCTTGGCTGGGCAGTAGCTGCTGACTGTACTCTAGAAGCTCGTCCTTGCTGTATAGTGGAGCTGAGCCTACATCATATAATACTTCTCTAGCTGAAGGAGCAGAAAAGGAAAGAGGCAGGTTGAGGACAGGTGAGGGCAAAGAGCCTGCTCCCGGACCATGCCAACTAAGGGCTGTGTCTGACAAACCCACCGACTCTTGGCTGATGTCATTTGGGACGAAGTGGATGACCGAGTCAACCTTTAAAGAACCTCTGGGTTGCTGGTCAAGGCATGACCGCTAGATGACACCGGGAGCTCAGGTCTCTCGCTGAGACTCCTGCTGCCATGCCCCCTTACTCTGCTGCAACCTGTGCCTGCGCCTGAATCATTTAGGCCTCTGCCACTCCTCTGTGCAGGGCCTGGCACTTCTTTGTCTGACATACTATAAGATCAAATAAATAAATAGGAAATTAAAACACCCCAAAAAAGTCTGCAATTTTCTCACTTCACCACACAACGGCTAATAAGCCTTTTTTTTCCCACTGATACAAGACAAAAAGGGCTTTAGAACATATAACTACACCACTGAACGGTAAATATATTTATTTTTTTGCCACTAATGCAACCAAAAAGGGCACTAGAATATATAACTGCACAACTGAATGGCAAATATATCTTTTTTTGCTACTAAAACATGCCAAAAAGGGCTTTAGAAAATATAACTGCACAGCTGAACAGCAAATATATATATTTTTTGCCACTAATACATGTCAAAAAGGCCTTTAGAACATATAACTGCACCGCTGAACGGCAAATATATAGATTTTTGCCACTAATACACTCCAAAAAGGGCTGTAAATATCTCCCTTCACCACACAGCAAATACTTTTTTTTGTGCCACTAATACACTCAAAAAAGTGCTTCAGATCATATAACTGCACTGCTAAACGGCAAATATATATGTTTTTGCCACTAAAACACGCCAAAAAGGGCTGTAATTTTCTCACTTCACAATCACCACACAACGGCAAATACTTTTTTTGTGCCATTAATACACTCCAGAAAGGGCTTTAGAACAAATAACTGCAGCGCTGAACAGCAAATATATATATTTTTTGCTGCTAATAGACGCCAAAAAGGGCTGTCATTTTCTCACTTGACCACACAACAGCTAATTAGCCCTTTTTTCTCCACTAATACAAGACAAAAATGCATTAGAACATATAACTGCACCGCACAAGGGCAAATAGGACATAGAAATATTTCCTTTTAATAAACGCTCTTAATGGCTATATCAAACAGCACTTGCACCCTAATAACAAGAACGGTTTGCTGGAATTACAGAGCTGTATAATGGCAATTTGGGTTCCTAGTCAGTGCAGCAAGGTGTAATAGGATTGTTCCTATTACCCAGGCTGTAAACCCCTACTAAACCCTGTTCTGATTCAATACTGTGGAATGATTCCTCTCTATCCTTTCCCTGAACTTCTATACAGCAAAACTAAAGTTTTAAAGTCTTTTCAACCACTGTCCCTAACGGCTGCTGACGTCTCTCCCTGCACTAAGTACGCTGGAAAAAAATGCTACAAAAAAATGGTGGAAAACCATGGCATTTAAAAAAAAAATATTATTATAATATGATACCACTCTAAGGGTTCGTGTAGCTTTCGGGTGGTGACCATGCTGGGATCAACACTGTGCAGCCAATACTATGCAGCCATTTTATTTCTGCAGGAGTCTGTATTATAAAATTAGTTTGTAGGTTCTATTATGAATCATTTCTGGTATTTAATAGCAAAATAATAAACACTAGCTATCTAGTGTATATGCAAATAAAGGATAATTATCACTATTATCTGTTTTACAATATCTGTATCTTGGACATGCAGTTGACCACTACAGAAATAAAATGCATTGTTACCGAGCGCTCTGGTCCTGTAGGTGGCAGCACTTCACCACCTGATAATACAGCCACACAATATAACAGCCACTATGTTATATCTAGTTATTACCTTGTTTATCAGAATGATCCTTGTTAACCCATACTGTGCCGTCTCTTAATATGATTGTCAATGCTGTCATTACATGGGCTATAGCCAAATGGGAAAGTCAGCTATAAGTCCTTATGTGTCCTGTTGTGGTCATGCACCATTTATGTGCTGAAACTTGGGCGCTTCAGCAAATCCTTTTTTGGGTCAGTCTGAACATATTAATATTGGACTGTGGTGAGAAGCTGACCAGAGCAGTACATCTCCTGGGAAGGTTTTTTTCTGAATTTCGAATATGCTATTTAATAATCATCAAATATGTTCATTAAATTATTACAGTGCATCAGTCACATATAACACAATTTAAGGGATCATGCACACAAATGTATTTTTGGTCCGCATTCGATCCCCATTTTTTGTGGTTCGGATGTGAACCTATTCACTTCAATGGGATTGCAAAAGATGCGGACAGCACACTGTGTCCTGTCCGCACCCACAGAGGTGTAGAACCTGTCCTATTCTTGTCCGCATTACAGACAAGGATAAGACTTTTCTATTGTGGCCCGGACATTTGTTCTGCAATTTGTGGACCGTAAAACAGGCAGCGGTCATGTACATGAGTCGTAATAACGTTGTACTCAGGGGAGGAATAAAATAAATGTTTAATGGATTATTTTGTTATTTTAAAGGGGTATTCCGGTAATTTAAAGTTATACCCTATCCACAGGATGGGGGGGGGGGTTAACTATTAGATTTGTGGGAGTTCTACCATTGAGAAGCCTACCGATCACGAGTGTGGAGGTGATGTATACTGCAGTCTCCACCAAAATGAGCAGAGCTCACTGCCACTCTATTCATCTCTATAGGATTTCTGGAAATTGCAGAGCGATTGTACTCAGCTATCTCCAGCCGTCCCACAATCATGAAGCCAATGCAGGCACTCCCTGCACTAAGTACACTGGAAAATGGCTGAATTCAAGATGGCTGAGGCTATTTATAGGGCTGTGACATCACAGGGCCTGGCTGGCTGCTGATTGGCTGTATGCATGGCATTGTGGGTGATCCCTCATTTCCAGAGTTCCTTGCTTCATGTCCAAACATGTGCAGCAGCCATTTTAGTAAAAAATGCGATTCGTTACCACGAAGTGTCAGGAAATTCGGATTCAGTGAGAATCAAATTTTTCCTGAAATTCTGTTCGAATTCCACTTCGTCAACGATTAGCTCATCTCTGCTGTTGTGTAATGCTACATTTCTCTACTATGGCTGTTGCTGGGGAAAACAGCTACAGCTACAGCTTCCCACTCATGCAAGCTGAATACCCAGGGTTAAAAAAAAGTTGGACCGAGTCCTGAAGTGGCGTGGTTGTCTCCATGAAACAAATCCTTAAAGTATAACTATCAATTTTTTTTTTTTTTACCATTGGATTTTGGTGATTAATATCACCTTGTTGGCCCTGTTTTAATTTCTGATTATTTAATAAATAACCCCTAAAAGCCACCTAAAAGTCCCCAGTATTGGCTATTGTTACCTGAAATAAAATCAGGTTGCTATGCTCCTTCCGTCTACCAGATGAGGACGGAGCAGCTGCGTGCACTGGGAACTGATAGTGAGTCAACATTGTAAGGGAATGTATAAAAAGCCAGGTTCTTCCTGACAGGAGATAACAGTGCTGGGCTGTGTGTGAACTTCTCCACATGCCTGTGCTTGGCAAACACTCCCTTAGCAGTGCAGGACAATGTGGCTGCTCAGTGTATAAATGACAGCCTTATCTGATAAGAGGAGAGCTTGTAGGAGGACTACAGGCTTCAGCCAGACCTGGGAACTTCACTGCAAGACCCCCCTATACAGAGCTGGTCTTCACTAACTTCACTGCAAGACCCCCCTATACAGAGCTGGTCTTCACTAACTTCACTGCAAGACCTCCCTATACAGAGCTGGTCTTCACTAACTTCACTGCAAGACCTCCCTATACAGAGCTGGTCTTCACTAACTTCACTGCAAGACCTCCCTATACAGAGCTGGTCTTCACTAACTTCACTGCAAGACCCCCCTATACAGAGCTGGTCTTCACTAACTTCACTGCAAGACCTCCCTATACAGAGCTGGTCTTCGCTAACTTCACTGCAGGTGTCCTATGGATTAGCCTCAGGGCTGAGGGCAGCCATCTTAACAGAATAGTGAAATTGCAGTTTTATGCAGACTGGTTGCTAAGGGCTGAATCTTATTAAATATGGGGTAAGTAAGTCTAATAGTTATTGATTCAGGAATATTATCATATTAGTAACTACATATATGAAAACTGAAATTAGGGTCTAAATGTGACAGTTATCCTTTAAGGGCCCCATCACAAACAAATTTGGTCTGACTCATCTTTTGCTCACTGGAAAAACTAAATAAAATCCGTTTGTGCATTTTCCATGCCACATGCAGTTTATATGACTGTTTTTCAGTAGAGCTTTTTGCAAAACGAATGTTTGAATTGCATTTTTTCTGATGTTTTATTCCCTATGGAGAACAATTGAAAATGGCAAGAAATTCTACAAACTTCAACATGCTACACTGCTAAAACACATGCCAGAGAGTAGGGACAGACTGGCCATAGACCCTACAGGAAAATTTCCTGGTGGGCCAATGGTACAAGGGGGCTGTCCAAGCTCTTCTCATGGCCTCCGGACGGGTACCTAATGATCTGGTGCTCTCAGCATTAATTAATGCTAGAAGCTTCAGATACTAATGCACCAGGCCGACAGCTGCTCTGCTGAATTCAACTGTATTGGCATCCTCAGGACAGCAATATAGTTGAATACTATGGCAAGGTTGACAGTATTTTGTGCTGCACTGTGTTAATTGGTTCTTCTGGGATTGTATTTTGTGCTGCACTAAGGTACTGCTGGCCCCTTCCCACTTCTGTTGGCCCTTGACTTCTTTGACCCTACTATAATGGTGACCGGTGGAAATCTGGCCGCAACCCAGCAAATATGCAGAGAATAGGCATATGCAGCGTTTTTTGTCCAGCCGATTCCCGGCCTTCCAGAAGGCTGTACCGCTAGTGTCAAACTAGCCTTATTCAGTGGAAAACTGATGCCTCTGTTTTAGTGTTTTTTATGAATTTCTTAAGTTCTTGTGGATGTCATCAGATTTTGTGCCTTTTTCATACGTATAAAAAAAAACTGAAGCCTAATACACAAGTATCTCCTTGCAAGTGTCATCGAAAAGCGGGCAGTCCATTAGAGTGCTTTAGTATTTTTTCATAAATGGGCAAGTGCTGCCCCTGACGAAGCGCGAAAGTGAAACCCGGTTTGGGCTTGGAGGACGCATTGTGTTCTATGTTGTACATGCTTTTACCAATAAGTTGTCTGTGAGTATAATACATCTTGCTGTATACTTCTGGGTCATGAGTGCTTCACTATCAGTGCACCCTCTTGACATCCCGTAGGACTGTGGTTGATGAGAGGTGTCCATACTTGATCTACTGGAAGCTTTAACCTGTGCCTCAAATACCCTAAAGGCTCTTGTATAGAAGGAGTTTTTCCTGCTGAAGGAAAGTGCAGCGCTGTCCATTTTTGATACAGCAGTAAAAAAAATGCAATGCTCCCTTGCATATAGTCATTGAAATAAATGGGTCAGTGTTCAATCCAGATGCTATCCTTTGCAAAAATGGACCGTGTCCAGACAGGACGCTCGCTTGTATAAAATAAGCCAAAGGGTACTTTCACACATTTTTTTCCTGGATTTTTAGTGGCTTGTAAAAAAACACTATGAAATTCATACATTTTTTTACTAAGGGTTTTTTGGGGGAAGGGGTTTAGTCACATAACATTTTTCTAGCATTTTTTTAAAAAAAATTATTGCGGAGTATGCAGCAATAATAATAAAAAAAAATTTAAAAAAATGTCAAGGGACATAAAAACGTCAGTTAAGGATACAACGCCACTCAAAAAAAGTGCAATGCTTGTGGGGCACTTTAAATTTTTCCACAGCACAATAAGTAACATGTGGATACAGCTTTTTCCACTGCAAAAACACACTGAAAAATGCTACAAAAAATGGTGGAAAACCATGGCATTTAATTTTTTTTTTATAATAATATGATACCACTCTAAGGGTTCATGTAGCTTTCGGGTGGTGACCATGCTGGGATCAACACTGTGCAGCCAATACTATGCAGCCATTTTATTTCTGCAGTAGTTTGTATTATAAAATCAGTTTGTAGGTTCTATTATGAATCATTTCTGGTATTTAACAGCAAAATAATGAATACTAGCTATCTAGTGTATATGCAAATAAAGGATAATTGATCACTATTATCTGTTTTACAATATCTGTATCTTGGACATGCAGTTGACCACTACAGAAATAAAATGCATTGTTACCGAGCGCTCTGGTCCTGTAGGTGGCAGCACTTCACCACCTGATAATACAGCCACACAATATAACAGCCACTATGTTATATCTAGTTATTACCTTGTTTATCAGAATGATCCTCGTTAACCCATACTGTGCCGTCTCTTAATATGATTGTCAATGCTGTCATTACATGGGCTATAGCCAAATGGGGAGGTCAGCTATAAGTCCTAATGTGTCCTGTTGTGGTCATGCACCATTTATGTGCTGGAACTTGGGCGCTTCAGCAAATCCTTTTCTGGGTCAGTCTGAACATATTAATATTGGACTGTGGTGAGAAGCTGACCAGAGCAGTACATCTCCTGGGAAGGTTTTTTTCTAAATTGCGAATACGCTATTTAATAATCATCCAATATGTTCATTAAATTATTACAGTTCATCAGTCACATATAACACAATTTAAGGGATCATGCACACAAATGTATTTTTGGTCCACATTTGATCCCCATTTTTTGTGGTTCATATGTGAACCTATTCACTTCAATGGGATTGCACCCATTGCACACTGTGTCCTGTCCGCACCCACAGAGGTGTAGAACCTGTCCTATTCTTGTCCGCATTACAGACAAGGATAAGACTGTTCTATTGTGGCCCAGACATTTTCTTCTGCAATTTGCGGACCGTAAAACAGGCAGCAGTCATGTACATGAGTCGTAATAATGTTGTATTAAGGGGAGGAATTAAATAAATGTTTCATGGATTATTTTGTTATTTTTTAGGGGTATTCCGGTAATTTCAAGTTATACCCTATCCACAGGATGGGGGGGGGGGGATAACTATTAGATTTGTGGGAGTTCTACCATTGAGAAGCCAACAGATCACAAGTATGGAGGCCATGTATACTGCAGTCTCCACCAAAATGAGCAGAGCTCACTGCCACTCCATTCCTCTCTATAGGACTTCTGGAAATTGCAGAGTGATTGTACTCAGCTATCTCCAGCAGTCCCACAATCAGGAACCCAATGCAGGCACTGATCTCCAGTAGGAGACCTCTGACACCAGTGATTGGTTGCAGTGGGAATGTGTGGTATACAGCCATGGAGCAGAGGGCAGATGGCAGAGCGGGAATAAATGGTTAGGATATGTTCTTTTATTATGTTGGCACACTTAGGGGCTTTAAGAAGGTTTTGAGATAAGTCAGACAAACCCCTTAATTTAAAGAACAGACAGTTTGCAGTCTGGTCCTAAAAAAAAAAATAATCATGAGAAGCTAGGGATAGTACTTAAAATGTCATGTTGGAAATCTTAGGAAGACTGAACGTACAGGTAATGCAAATTTAATTTCAATATTTCAGGGCTTAAAAGTGCATAACAGAATATAAAACCATGTAGTAAACAGAACACTTGCTTTGTCACATGGTTTCCACTTGCATAATACAATTCCAGCATTTTCATGCAATCCAGGCTGGTTGGTGCAATCAGATGTCATGACTAGTGACCACTAGATGGCAGCCTCATGCACTGAATAAAAGGCATACGATTCCAGACAAACCTTTATATGCAGCTGCTTCCCCGATGGCGACTGGGGAAAGAATGGCTTGTTGTCATTAAGGTCAGTGATTGTGATGTAAACTGCAGCTGTGGCATTACGGCGTGGCGTGCCATGGTCAGTCACCAATACAGTGAGGTGATGATATGCTTTAACTTCACGATCCAAGGCTTCAGAATTCATCAATTCGCCTGTACAAAATATAAGCAAGGACGATAAGGAATTTAAAGTTATAAAACTGCCAGTTGTTACGTTATTATCTGTAAGACTAAGGGGCAGACTTACTAATCCTATAGATGGCGTAAACTTAGACCGGCTGTCTAGACCTGCACCAGATTTATCACAGGGGCTCATGGCATGAGAAATGTGGTGCAGAGATAGGTAAGTTTAGATTAGTAGATAATAGTTACAATGCTAACGCTAAGGTTGTATTACACAAGCCAATTCTGAAGGCGATTGTCGTGAGGGAAGCATTATCTCCTGACAGTCGCCTGCTCGCTAGCGGAGAAGACTGCTGCTATTACATGCAGCGATCTCCTTTACAGCATGGGGGGAGCGATAGTTATGTCATTGCTTGTCCCCATAAGGACTCATTGTTTGCCAGCAGCAGATCGTGATTAGACGGTTGCTTGTTCATCGGCAGCAGTATTAGACTGCCATATGATCGCTAACAACAGTTACTGCGAACACTCGTTAGCGATCATCTGGCCGAAAATGTGCCAGTGTAATACAGGCTTAACAATTCATGTTGGACGATAATCGCGTAGTGCATGTAGATACAAAATGACTGAACGACTGTACTGAAAGCGTTCACTCAACGCCTGTAATATTATTTATGTGAACAAATACATTATCATTTGCCATTACTGAATTGTGGTAATGTAAAGATGCATCATGTGATATTTTAGTAAAGTGAACAATGTAAAAAGCAAGTGTATTTTATGTAAATCATTGCCATCGAAATACAGTGAATGATCCTCGATTAATCAAGTAAATGATTGCAGCAAACTAATTTGTAATCTTTTCATTGACTTTAAATGACTAAATATGGTTGCATAGTCGCCTTAGCTTTATGCCAACTATATTGGATGGCTTGCTTTGAGACAGAATTTTACACAAGAACTGTGACATAATTTTGGCATAAAATGTAGTGTCTTAGGCCACCCCTCTTTTCCGTGCAGCCACAACCATTTATGTAAGCCATACTCCCTCCCCCCCTTTTTGGACTAGGTGGAGAAACATTATTTACACCTAGATGTACCAAATTGCGCTACTTCTTGAGTCCTTAATTCCTCCATTGAATTATTTTCAATAATTCATTGAGTATCAAGCTTCACATTTGAAGACACATACAGTATTTAGGTCCTGATGAGGGGTTGGGTCACTTCAGCAAGTGGCATTTATTAAGTAGAGAAAGTTAATACAAGGCACTCACTAATGTATTGTGATTGTTCATATTGCTTCCATTTCTGCCTTAATTAATTTTTCCATCACATTATACACTGTTCATTTCATGGTTACGACCACCCTGCAATGCAGCAGCGATGGCCATGCATCTCTAAAATTCGATTTGGCTACAAATAAAATTTGCTTTGTGACGAAGCCTAGCAGAGCTTCTGTAATATAGTAGGACTCTTTTACCTATGTCATGTTACTGTGTAGTACCTGCTATACAGATGACACATTCCCAATCACCACAGGAGAATAAAGTGGAGGCACTGGTGAGTCTATCATAAAGGTGCAACAGGGTAGCAAAAAGGAACCCAAAGTTGAACTGTGCCTCTCTTAAACAGTACGTTCAATTACAGAATGGACAATGTTTGTCCTTCAAAAGTTCCCTGATCTGCGCGGCTGCTGGGACAGTAAAGCACAGCCCAGAAGTTGGGATGACTGCCACTTAAGGACTAACTTGGGATTTGGAGTATATAATGGAGTGGCGACCCAAGAATCAACACAAGAAGGGAGAAGACATCTTTGACATCAATAAAGAGCTCTCCCAAATAGCAGACACAAACAAAGGATACCTTTTTCCATAAAGCAATACAAATAAAGTATGTTGAGGTAATGCTTGTAGACCCATATGAAATATTGGTGACCGTACAAGGTCTTCTCCACCTTAGTACATGAATAGATGAAATTCTAGTGACAGTATTTGTGTGGCATTACCTGTCTTAAAGTTGATATGAAAATAATTGTCCTCAGAAAGCAGAAAGTATGAGAGCTGCCCATTCCTCCCTGAGTCCAAATCCAGGGCCCTGATTGTCCCAACCACACCATGCGGATTTGGATTTTCTGGAAGAGTGAAGAAATAGATGTGCTGATTGAAAATTGGATAATTGTCATTTACATCCAAAATCTTCACAATTATAGAAGTGGTTGCAGTCTGATCTTTAAACGGGTCCATGCTTCTTGCCATGACAATCAGTTTACATATGTTCGCTTTCTCATAATCCAAAGACCGACGCAGAAAAATCCATCCTGTATTCCGACTGATTCCAAATGTAACTGAATCCGCAGGGAGCAAGGAGTAAATGATTCTAGTCTGCTGACTTTGTGCCCCATCAAAGTAGGCTTTCACCTGAATGATTCTTGAGTTTATAGTGAAATCTTCATTGATTTCAACTTGATGCACCAAATTTCCAAACGTCAAAGCATTACCAAGATCGTTCTTTGTAACACTAACAGTTAATGTAAAGAGGGAACTTAAGGGAGGATGTCCGTTATCTTCAGCCGTTATCAGGAGAATATGTTCACAGACCATTGTTAAAGTTCTATTTAGGTACAAAATTCCAAGGTTAGGGTCAATGCTAAACATGTCTTGCTTTTCACTAGCAATGCTGTAGGTGATCAATCCATTATAATCATCATCTATGTCTTCTGCTTGAGCAACATACAGTGCGCTGCCAGGAGGAGTTGTCTGGGGTACGCTCATTCTTTCATTCACCCTTAAAAAAACAGGCGGGTTGTCATTGACGTCAGTTATAGTAATGTTGACCTGTGTACTGCTGAAGACCGGAGAGCTCCCTAGCTGTGCCTGGACAGTAAGAACAATAATGGGCTGAGATTCATGATCCAGTAGCTTTCTTGTTGTGATGATACCAAACTGGGAATTTATGGAGAACATCTGATGTGGATCACCAGACAATATTCTGTATGATACAGGATCAATGGAATCTAAAAAAGACAATACAAAGCAGAAGAATAATGTTATTAAAGGGAAAAGTACATACTGTACTAGGTACATATCAACTAACAAACAGTCAAGTCAGAAAGTGTTCATAATAAACGGGGTTTTCCAAAACTTTAATACTGATGACCTATTCTCTGGATTGGTCGCCAGAATGTGATTGGGGGGTGTCGGACACCAAGAAACCCTCAGCTGTTTGAGAAGGCAGAGGCGTTCACTGTAGTACCCCGGCCCTCTCTCAGCTTTTCCTAGGCCAATGACAACACATTTATCGGTCATGTGGCCTAGGAGCAGTTTAGCCCCATAGAAGTGAATGGGGCTGAGCGAGATACTAAGCACAGCTGCTATACAATGTACGGCACAGTGCTTTGTAAGATGTGAGAAGGCAGTGGCCTTGTCATTGGCCTATGAAATGCTGAGAGAGGGCCTAGAAACTACAGTAAGCGCTGATGCCTTCTTGAACTGCTGATCTATGGGGTCCAAGTTGTCAGACCCCCACAGGTCAGATCCAGAGATCCAGAGAATAGGTCATTAGTATTAAAGTCTTGGAAAACCCTTTTAATCTTTTTCCAGACCAAGGCCTGTAAGTGCCTGAATGTCGGAAAAAAAGTTCACCTTTTGGAATGCCACATTTTAAGGGACAATATATATTTTTCATTTTGTACTTTTGTCAATGTTTTTGAAGAAAGGCTTACATCTTTATTTAATTTGGTACAAAGAAAGAAGTTGTATCTTTTCATTTTTATATATTTTAGGTAGCAGAAGAGGGGTAAAACAATGGAAAAAAAATTCCTTCATATTTTCCTTTTGTGATCTATCACAATTTGTTTAAACAGCCAGATGAGTCAGATAATAATTCCCACACTCTCCCATGTATGTTACCAAATATGTGCACTTTGCCCCACCGACATCACTGTTATAACAACTCCATTTTTTTAAAGTTCATTTATTTCACTTTTTCTAGTGTGCCTCCTGTCTTAGGTGGTATCTATGGGATCTGTGAATGGTGTAATCTGGGATCTGGTGGGGCTAGAGACAAGAAGTAGTGACTGGCAATAATTAGTGTGGATTTAAAGTAACATGGATTGGAGCTTGAAAGTTTTTAAACCCATCAGAATTTTTAAAATGTATCATTTTAATCAATAAATAAATGACTGAGTGTAATATTTTTGACTAATTTGTTTGATTTGGTTGTGTGAAAATCTGATGTAGTTTCAAACTTATGCAAAAACTAGCATTCAATCACCACTAGATATTCTGTGATATGGAAACAGTTTTACATGTGTGCAATGCATGCCTCCTAGGTAAAATGTATCCATGTCAAAGAAAATAGTCCCTAACAGTATGGGAGGCAGACATTTCTTCTTATTTATTTTTTCATAAGTCTTGCTATTCTTTGTTGATTTTAATTGTCTTTTTACTTACTTTCTTGTCTTTTTTTTCCATCTTTTATATAGTTATTTCACCACTTTTTGTTTCAGCCCCATCTTTTAATGGCAAAGCACTATATACATTGCTGCAGTATGATGTACATGCTGCAATGTTGTAAATATCCAGACTGACAATATGAGAAGGTTTATTTTAACACTGGGTGAGATCTGGATCATGAAAAGACATGCTAGGCTTTATCTGTATAAGTATGTACATTTATTATAGTAATAACTTAACGATAACTACTATATAACATATAGGTGTAGTAAAGCTTACAAAGCTTGACATTTAAAGGGAGTCTCTGCTTCAAGAAAAAATCACACCAACTGGGGAGCAAACAGAATACTTAGGCCTCTTTGACACATCAGGACCAGTGAATGAGGCCTTACCTGTGCTCTCCTTTTCTTCTTTTCAGCTGCAGATCCACCACTTCCCAGGCTTCTCTTCTGTCTTTCTGACTCTCTGAAGCATACTGTGCATTTGGTAGTTAAATATACTTCCTGCTGTCTTTGGATTGACCAAAACTTCTCACATAAACAGTGCTGGACAATCAAAGAGCATGGCTGGACAAGCAGAAAGTGTATTGGATTACCAAATGCATCAGGTAGTCTGAGACGTGGTGCAGCCATCTTGTAAGACAAAAGAGGAGCCTAGAATTTTGTGGATTTGCCAGTAAAAAGATGAAAAGCAGGGCTCCATGTAAAGCTTCTTTCCCAAGTTCATGTGATTTTTCTTTTTTCTTGAATCAGAGGGTTGCTTTAACATGTTAAATGCACTGTTGCATAACATTTAACTAGACTTTTTTTAATGGCAATTTAAGGTTTGATTCATATGTAGTTAGCTAGTTATCGTACATTGATACCTGGATTGAGAAAAAACATGTTTGTCATTGATCAACCATAGTCAGACCTAGCATTTCCACCGAGACAAAATAAAACCCTCTGGATGAATGAAGCTGCTGTTACAGGGGGTCATAGAGTACATTTCTCCCTGACCCCGCAATGGCAGTCATATAATTTATCTGGATAAATAAACATCATTCATCACCCATTATAATTTTCCATGCCATCAGTCAGAATAAATCGCAAACTTTTATGACAATTGTTTTTGCCATTCCTATCACTCTTGGTAGCACTCTCCAAAGTTCTAATAGTCTGAAGTAAAGAACTCTTATCCCTAATTTAATTAGCTTCAAAATACAAAAGTGAGAGTGACAAATATAAGGGCATTCTGTTTTTTAAGTAGCCTGTCATGTTGTGTATTATATATGTATAACTTCTGCTATATATATATATTATATATACTGTGCAGTATGCTGAAGTTTCAGTCAGCTACACTTTGCAAAGGGGTTGAGGCAAAGGTATACCTATGTATACTGCAATAAGTGTATGTAGTAGTCTATGGTCCCGCTAAATTAGGATTCCAGATTTAGAATACACTCACATTTGTTTGTAGTCTGTAATGATGGAAACACATAGATCCTATCTCTCTGGCTGCTTCAATACCGAAGAAAAACGATTCTGTTTTGTCCCCATCCATTGTCAATGTGGACTAAGCTGAACTTAAAGGAATGCAACGCACCAGAATGCATTCTGTTCCATTTTGGCAGCAAGCAGCGGTTTTCTGTCCGGCATAGGATGCGGACAGAAAACGGACACAATAGAAAATGGATCCAGCACTCATTGACTTGCAATGGTTTTAATGTCGGATCCGTCTTGGCTATTTTAAAGATAATACAACTGGATCGGTTCATAACTGATGGAGATGGTTGTATTATCAGTAACGGAAGCATTTTTGCTGATCCCTGACGGATCAGGCAAAATCGCATATGTGAAAGTAGCCTAACCCACCTAAACTTGATATTTCAGTTTAGGTCTGCAGCACTATCATAACTCCTGGGCAGCACGCCCGCTGTCTTGGGGCCACATTTGACTCTGATCTTTCCTTTGTTCCCCATATCCAGTCACTTGCTCGCTCTTGTCATCTGCATTTTATGAATATCTCCAGAATCCACCCTTTTCTTACTGTGGAAAGGGCAAAAACTCTTGTTGTTGCCTTGATTCATTCTCATCTTGACCACTGCAACTCATTACTAAGCGGTCTCCCTCTCACTAAACTCTCCCCCTTTCAATATGTCCTAAATGCTGCAGCCAGGCTCATCTATCTGTCTACCCGCTACACTGATGCTACTAGCTTGAGCCAGTCACTTCACTGGTTGCCCATCCACCACAGAATACTGTTCAAACTTCTCACCATCATCCACAAAGCTCTCCACAGTGCTGCACCTCCATATATCTCCTCCCTCGTCCCCATCTACCACCCTACTCGTGCTCTCCATTCTGTTAGTGACTTAAGGTTAACATCCTCCATATTTCGTACCTCTCACTCCCGTCTTCAAGACTTTTTTCGAGCTGCAAATACTCTCTGGAATGCTCTGCCTTGGAATATCGGGTCAATTCCTAACTTCCCTACCTTTTCAGGCAGGCTTATCAAGCTTCCTAAAATGACTGTTCCCCTATTAATCCCTCCCCCCCAACTCCTCAGACCTGAACTCTATCTTCTAACAGTCCCACACCCGAAGCAGATCAGCCTACACCACTGCTTTCAGTACAATAATGGCTTGACTACTACATATCACAATCAACTACCTTATGTGTCACCCCCACTTCCTCATAGATTGTAAGCTCTTGTGAGCAGGGCCCTCACTCCTAGTGTATCAGTTGTATATTAGCCAGTTACATTGTCATGCCTTTTGCTTTGTACATGATCCCTCTAAATTGTAAAGCTCCGCGGAGTATGGTGGCGCTATATAAATAACTAGCTATCTGCATAGGAGCTGTAGACAAAAAGTTTTCTTTTCAAATATTTTTTTCAAGTTCTTTTCTTATTTTTGTCTACCACAGGAACAACTACGTAGTTCAGAGCCAGTTTTTATGAATACACTTATCCCACTTACCACATTATATTTTCTGCAGATTTGAGTATCCACGGGTATTTGTATAAATTACAACAGAAAAGAGCCAGAATCCCATAAGCTGGCAATGTTATATGAGAACAGCCTTTTCAGATTGTATTAAGAATATTCCTGTGACAGATGGAGAATTACACATGCTGCAAAACTGTTTAGCTAACGCTGCAGTAAATGTACGGTACGTGCAATTATATGTTCAGTTAGATGCTAAGTCTGCAAACCAGAATTGAAGTAGAATTATTTTTGAAAAGAACTCTTTTTTAAGTTCCTACCTATTCAGATCCATTCTCTGTTTCAGGGCGGAGGGTTGTAATATGAAGTATGTTGTCTTAAACACAGTGGGGGGAGATTTATCAAACTGGTGTAAAGTAAAACTGGCTTAGTTGCCCATAGCAACCAGTCCAAACCAATCCTTTGGAAAATAAAAGGTGAAATCTGATTGGTTGCTATGGGCAACTAAGCCAGTTCTACTTTACACCAGTTTGAGAAATCTCCCCCAGTATATTTATCTTTATTCAATGGGTTATTAAATGGGTGGGCGTCAAAAATAATGAAGATGTTACCAAGGCTGTTACCTCTCTTTTCCCACTCCCCATAGCCAGTCATAGAAATTGTAGGCAAAGAAGACAAAGAAGATGGAGCTAGATGCCTTTGGTGAATTGCGAGGCATCATAGGAGGAAATTGGAATGGTTGGACTGACTTGATCTTTAATGGATATGTGGACACATTTATAACCGTTCTTATTCATTTTTCCAATAGATTTTAATGACAATAAATAATCAAATTTTGCTAATTGCCTTTACCAAAAATGTACTGTTATTTGATGTGTCCCTGGTTAGTAGGTATTGTTGTATTGATTTTTTTTGTTGTTCTATATGTGCCCTAAACTTTAGATTGTTTCATCTTCCCTTTCAGTGGTTTAACACTGATACATTTAAGAAGCAGGCAGCCATACATTTTTCCTCTTGTGACCACTGGCCACGGCACAGAAATGTAGTAGAAGACCAGCTTCTCATATATCCGGGAGTCAGTCTCAATTGCCCTTCGGTGAGGTTCAAAAACGCCAGAAGGGAAACTGAAGTCAGAACTGATCCCATAGTGGGATCATTCATATTCATCCAGTGAATCACTGATGACTCTGGATGTCAAATGGCGCAAGCATGCAGAGTTTCCTGTCCGGCGCTATCAGTGTACAGACGCCGGATCTGTGCACTGCAGTGCACATATATTAGTTGTGTCCAGCTCCCAGCCTGAACTAGCTGGTCGGACACAATTGATATATGTGAAGGGGACTTTACATGGAGGTCGTTCAGATGAATACTGTAGCTCTCCATTTGGTACATGGATGGGGTTAGTCCACCAGACTGAAAGCCACTGCTTGTTTGTGACTCCCTTCTTTGGCTCATAGAGCAGAGCAGAATGGGTAATCCTCCACATAGACAAGGGGGAGGTGTTATCAGTGATTAATAGCATTGTGTGTATTAGGCCCCATTCACACGTCTGCAAATCTGTTCCGCATTTTGCGGAACGGAATTGCGGACCCATTCATTCCTATGGGGACAGATGATGTCCGCAATCGCGCTCCCGAAAAAAATAGAACATGTCCTATTCTTGTCCGCAATTGCGGACAAGAAAGGGCATTTTCTATATAGTGCCGGCGATGTCCGTGTTTTGTGGATCCGTGGATCCGCAAAACACTTGCGGACGTGTGAATGGGGCCTAAATGTGTATACAGAGATAGCTGTCAGTCACTGATATCATCTCCTCCCTGTACCAATAGCTGTTAGAAAAAGCAAAGATATAGATGCATAAATTTCAGGTTTTACTAAATCTTTTCCCAAAAAATATATATCAACCTGCTCCTCCTGCTCTATAGGATGGTGCCTTAAGATTGCACTGCATTTTGTGGTAACAGGTCCTCTTTAAAAGGACAACCCTTGTCTATATGGAGGATTACCCATTCTGCTCTATGAGCCAAAGAAGGGAGTCACAAACAAGCAGTAGCTTTCAGTCTGGTGGACTCAGTCCATCCATGTACCAAAGGGAGAGCTACAGTATTCATCTGAACAACCTCTATGTGAGGTCCCCTTCACATATATCAATTGTGTCCGGCCAGCTGGTTCACCTGCTCAGCTCCTCCTGCTCTATAACATGGTGCTTTCAGATTGCAGTACATTTTGTGGTGACAGTTAATTTGGATAGGGTAGTTTTCTTGGTTATCGGAGTTACCAGCTTCTCTCTTCTGCCCTTCGGTGAAATTGATAAATGGAAGAAGAGTCAGTCACTGATTTTATCATTCTATAGGATTGCAGTTTTATAGTTTCTTTTTACTGTTCTACTGTTGTACTTATTATGCAATCTGCAAAGTGTCACATTGCACACTTAGATGTCATTATTTAGATACTCTTTTTACATTGCTTTTATATTACAGAAACTGTGCTAGCTCCAGGTGCTTTACTGTGCAACACATTATATAGTTTTTTCTAGGTTATTTCTTTGGAAAGCCTATTTTCTTGATAAAACGGACACTTAAAAACAAATATTGCCTGCAAATTTACTAGTTTATTATGTTGAGCTAGTAATATGCCAAGAGACATGTACTATACCGTTATAGTTCTTTTATATCTGTATGATGAAGGAAACTATGCACAAGTTTATGCTTGCGTGTACATACTTAAACAGTACAATCGGAGCATGGCTACGTTTATCATTTAGCATAATGTATTAGGAAATCATGCTGTATCAGCATAGACCTGCTGCTATTAAATATATTGCACTAGATCAGCAGGGGATAGATTTATTAGTCATTATGCCATAATTTAACTAATTTTATACCACAGACCTGTTGTACATGCTTTACACCATATTTAACTGTTGTAGACACTTTTCCTGACTTGTCTGTCAAGGGCATGGCTTAGCAAGACAGGTGTGTAGCCTATCAGGAAAGAGGCATGAAGATTAGCGATTAGCAAATTTATTTGTAAGAATCAATTTATGGCATCAAGCAGAGTTCTACACCCATGATGGGATGTCCCCAACGCTGAGGAACCCAACTCCACCTCTTGATTGACAGAGTTGGTGCTCCAAGTAACAGCTCAACCATTTATCATCCAGCAGTCACTGAGATAAATCTGATACATTACTAGACTGTTTTGTCTAAGCGGGTACTTTATTATGTTGGTGATAATTAAAGTACTAGGGATTGTTTTATGCCATTTTTTATATATCCCCTGTGCTGCTGGAGGATGCGCTTAAATGATAAAGAGGTGCAAGCCTCATCATAAATTAGGTGCACCCTTCGCCAATCCATGTGCACAAGTCGAAATCTATTCCAGCTCCTCACTGGATTAGATTTCAATCATCATTTGCTCCAGGAAACTGGCGTAAATGATTGTGAATTTGCCAGGGCTAATGGCCAGTCCCTCGCCACTCCACACACTATCCCCGCCACTCCCCAGTGTGGAAGTAGGTGTAAAAACACAGTGTGTGCCTAAACTTAGTCACATGGGTGTGACTTATTTTATGCCAAAAACTGGCACAAGGGGCCATGAAAAATGTCCCTCACTTTTTGCTTTAGTTTGAATCAGCATACTTTGTGCCAAATTTATCAGACAATAAATTTGCATCTTTAAACCTTGCACTTTTGTCTAGAAACTCTACTTCATTTCGCTTACGCTACCCTCCTACGGGAGCGAATTTGAGACTTTTTGCAAAAGTCACAGTGATAAATCTGGAGTGAAACTCTAACCATATCCACTTTCATACCCACTTTTCAAAAGCAGGGGGTGGCATAAAACTGGAAAAAGTCACATAATTTAGGGCAAACTGCTATATTAGTGAATAAAGTTGGCAAGTAACTTTTATTTACTGAATACTTGCTGGTTATAGCAGTTTGAGTTTCTACTAGGTTTTCTTGCGATCCCATATAAAACTGCTGATAATAAATCATATTATTAATCAGCTCGAGACCAAGCCTTACCCCCCTTCCTGACCAGGCACATTTACCATTTTTTAGTATTCTTTTAATATCATCTAGTCATTTTTATTTTAGTATGTTTTTTGTTTTTATTTTTTTTAAAAAGAAGAAATGTAAAAGAAGAGGAAAATGGTCTTTTTTTACATTCAACAATTTGTTGATAGCACAACGTGCAACTAAAATATTTTATTATTATGTGCCCATTCCATAACAATTGTTTTGATATATGGGATATGAGCTAGAAGCTGTGTTGCAGCGTGTGCTGGTGTATTTTTTGGGATAATTTTGTACATTTTATCATCTTTTATATATAATTTTTTTACACTTTGTGCCCCCCCCCATAAGGTTACATAAGACCTTTCGGTGACATTTAACATTAAATAAATAAATAAATGGATTACTGATTTCTCTTGTGACTTGGGCTGATATATGATACTCAGTTACAAGGGAAATACAGCCCTAATATCCAAAAGGACATGCAATACATTAATAACAAAAATAATGAGTAAAAAGTAAATGCAGAAGAGTGCAGTGGAAATGATAGCCCCACCAAGAACCAGGTCTATACATACTAATTACTCTCACTTAGAGATATATATTAAATAATGTTAATTGAACAATCATTAATCCAAGATACTCATCAGTACCAGTACTATATCATTTTACAGGTGGAGTTTCAGTCCATTCCCCAAATTACCATCAAATAATAATCAGTATCAATATAAAGCAGGGACATAAAAATACCAAACTACCACCGTATTATCCTATAAAGCCTCCCAATTAAAATGCAACTGGAAAGCATAAAGAAAAAATTACAATGCATACATGAAAGAGTACTGGAATGGATGAGGGATACAGACCAGGAGCTGGGGTCTCTGCATGGACATTTTAAAATATCCATGCAGAGATACTGTATGTGCAGACTGCCCGGAAATATATAGTCAACAGGCACTTGGCAAGAGTTTGGAATGAGCTGTGCCCAACTGATGAAGTCTTTTCTTTCACTCATATTGAACCCCTTCAAATTCAAATAGAAACGTCTTGATCAGATTACTACTCTACCATGGATTTGTGATACTTCTGTTGCGGCTTCTTATGCTCCTGATTAAGAAGGATTGGACTGCATAATGTACTAGAATATTTAAATAAATTAGTCATATAGTTACTGTAGAAAACATTGAGGAAATTCTAAACATCTGCAGGAAACATCTGGGCCTTGTAGCTAATGTCCAAACACAGTGGGGGCAGATTTATAAAACTGTCTAAAAGTAAAGATGTCGTAGTTGTCCTTAACAACCAATCGGAGCACAGCTGTCATATTCCAGAAATAAAAGCTGAGCTGTGATAGGTTGCTCTAAGCAACAAAGACAACATTTCTTGCGATATTAACAGAAAGTAAGTTCTTGTGAGCAGGATCCTCGTCTATTGTTTGCGTTATTGCAGGGGCAGACATACCACCTGTGCAGCCAGTTTAGCTGCACAGGGGCCCAGCGTTGAAGGAGGCCCACTCTGCTTGGACTGGCCCACCGGGGAGCCAGTGAAATCCTCGGTGGGCCCCTAACTAACAAGTGAGCTATTGTGCTTTTAACTTGGTTGCCAGTAAGCTTTGCCCCCTCTGCGGTCGTACACAGTAGGAAAAGTGGCTGGCTGCCTGCAGTAGGCCACCCCTTCCTGAACTGAGAAGGACTAATAAATAACGTGCTGCTGAGGGGCCCTGCTCAGCTGCCCCAAGCAGCCGGTATAGGCAGTACATCCTGAATACTAGTGCTGATTCATAGGAGGACTGACAGGTTTTAGTGTAATCAGCACTCCTGGACAGTAAGGTTGTGTCCACATGGTCTGATTTTTACAAAATCGCATTAAAAAAACACACCATTTTGCCACGATTTTCTGGCAAATAAGACCATGTGTACACAGCCTTGTTGACCAGAAGTGCTGATTACACAAGAACCTGTCAGTCAAATGCACTAACAGGCTCTCCTCCAATTAGCCACCACTGCTAGAATGAAGGACTGCTGCCTGTATGGAGCCAAAGGCCTGCTGCTGCGAGGGGGAGGAGCTCGGGGATAACAAGCAGAAGCTGCAGTTACAAGAACCAGTAATACAGAGGGCTAGGAGATAAGGAAGGGATCTATATGTATTGTAATGTGGTGTAAAAGAATGCCTGCATGTATGACAGTGTGTGTATGTGAGAGTGCCTGCATTTGCATAAATGTGTAAGTAAGAGTGCCTGCATGTATACAACTGTGTATATAAGAGTGCCTGCATGTATATAAGTGTGCGTTTGTAAGGGTGCGTGCATGCATACAAGTGTGTGTATGTAAGACAGAGTGCCTGCGTGTATATAAGTGTGTGTATGTAAGGGTGGGTGCATGTATACAAGTGTGTGTATGTAAGGCTACTTTCACATTAGTATTTTCAACTCCGCTATTGAGATCCATCATAGGATCTCATTAGCGGAAAAAAATGCTTCAGTTTTGTCCCCTTTCATTGTCAATGGGGACAAAACTAAACGAAATGCATCAAAATGCAATCAGCATTTTTCTGTCCGCGATGCAGTGTGGAGCAAGACGGATCTGTACTGGCACACAATGTAAGTCAATGGGGACTGATCTGTTTTCTCTGACACAATAGAAAACGGATCCATCCCCCATTGACTTTTAATGGTGTTCAAGACAGATCCATCATGGCTATAGAAGACATAATACAACCGGATCCATTCATGGTGGATGCATGCGGTTGTATTATTGCAATGGAAGCTTTTTGAAGATCCATGACGGATCTGCAAAAATGCTAATGTGAAAGTAGCCTAGAGTGCCTGCATCGTTGTCCAAAAGTATTGGGCTTACTGGTCCTTATATGCTCTTTGGTCTTCCCGGATCAGGCACGTAATATGTTTATATCTGTTTGTATGCTTTGGGAGGGGTGGGCCCAGGCACATTCTTTGCACAGTGTCCCTCTGCCGTCTGTGTCCACCCCTGTGTTGTTGGTTAGCTTACTATGTAATGTATGACTGTACATTCATCTTGTGATTGCAAAGTGCTGCAGAATATGTAGGTATTGTATAAATGAAGGGTTTTAGATTACTAGCAGAAAGACCAGGCTTCGCACGTGTTTATTTCATCTATTTCATTTAATGTTTGTGTGTGTTGTTAAAAGATATCCATAGTATCCCCCATAACAGTGACATCTACAGCATCCCGCACCTATAAACAATGAACTCCACAGCTCCCTCCCCTTAACACTGACACCCGCCACAGCGACCGCCTCCTTAAAATGTGACCACCGCAGCATCTCACCCCCTTAACTTTAACCTTCACAGCAGCCCGCACCTTTAACAGTGACCTCCACAACACCCGACCTGCCCCCCTAACAAAGACCTCCACAGCGGTCTACCCCTTAACAGTGACCTCCACAGAACCCCACAGTCTTAACTGTGACCTCCACAGGACCCATCCCCTTAACAGTGACCTCCACAGTGCCCTTCCCCCCTTAAGAGTAACCCCCACAGTGCCCGCCCCTTTAACTGTGACTTCCACAGTACCCCACTCCCTTAACAGTGACCTCCACTGCGCCCACCCCTTTATGGGAGTTACATCAGCCCTAAAAACAATGTTGGCTAAGTGTCGCAATGGAAATCATATTAACTCACACTTAAGCTGTCTTATACTAAGAGTATCCTTTGTTGCCTATAGGAACCAATAAGAGCTCATATTAATGACCTGTAGCAAAATAGAAGCTGAGCTGTGATTAGTTGCTATATGCAACCTGATGAATATCCAGGCTAACTGCCACAACAGCCAACAGACAATGGCTCCTGTAGTTTGGCGGTTAGGTTACTAAGCGTATTTTTTGGCAAATAATTGGAAAACGCTCGGTGAATATTTTCATTCAAAACATTGTCTATGACGTTCCCTGAGTCACAGGCGGTGGCTGTGCAAAATTTCTTGATTGTAAATGTGACGATGCAGATTTCTTTAGCGGGCACACATACATACATACATACATACATACACTCAGCTTTATATATTACATTATTGTTATTATTCTTATTCTTTGGCAATATATCTTTGTATTCTAACTATGTATTTATTTATTTATCTATCCCGCAGTATCTTATTTTTATCTCTATCACTCGCTATAGATCCTTGTGTAGCTACAATGTTCTGTATATAGTTCTATTGATCTATCTATAATTTTCTTTACCTGCACCTGAAGTATGAATTGTGGAGTGCACCTGCATTTAATACAATCCACAACCAGTGACAGCTCACAATTTATATAACAGTCTGCGTATTTATTTGGAAAGAAAAACTGAATATTCACTCCAATTAAACTGTGCAAGGTCACAGTCTGAATACTAAAGTTTTGCCAGTCACGTCACAATACAGCACACAGCTGCATTTTTGAGGGCTCCAACATAAAAATGACTTTCTCAGAGAAAAACTATAACTTATACAGTTGTTGACAGGTAATGGCTTAACCAAATTGGAATTTGAGGTATGGATATTATCCATGGAAATCAAACATCTGTTATTGGCTAAGCAGGTTGGAAGCAGACATTGTGAGCACAGGAGTAACATGCAGTAACACTGGATTACTATGAAAGGAATGTATCATCAGAAATTAAGTTTTTGTTTAAATTAAATTTTTATGGTAATCATATGTTTTTAAAATCTGGTGATTTTTTTAAAATTTTGTTTGTGACTATCAACAGTATGGTTTAAAAAAAAAACTAAAATCACAGACAGCTAACACAGGATCCACTATTCACAAGACGAGAACACATTCTCTTTAAGAGTGGTGTATAATGAGATTATCATTTTGATTTCAAATGAACACAGTTTGTGTCTACATGTATACTGTATACAGAATTGTGTCATCTTCAAGCATAGCAACATGCTAATAAATTTACAGGATTGTCTAGGTTAGAAAACTCATGTTTATACACCCTTTAAGTAGGGATGGGCAGACTCATGGATGTTCGGGTTCACCGAACATGAACCCCATTTTGGTGCACTAAAATGGCTGTAAAGTAGTCGTAGTAAGGGCTAGAGGGCTGCAAAAAGAAGCAAAATGGGGGTAAGAGCAGGACGGTTGCCCTGCAAACAAATGTGGATAGGGAAATTACTTAAATTAACATAGAATAGAAAAAAATTAAAAATAATAATCTTGAACTAGGAGGCGGAGGTCAAAGTTGAGTAGGAGGTTGAGGAGGCGGTGGCGGTGGACGTGGCGGTGTAGGTGGAAGCGGCGGTGGAGGAGGAGGTAGCCAACACAGTTTTTGTTGTTTTTTATTTACATTTTTTTTCCTTTTATTTATTTTTATTTTTAATTTTAATTTTTTATAAATTTGTGAAGACCCCAAAGCATTGGGAAATAGAAAATAGAATGCAAAGAGAAAGGGGTACAACAGTGGCTGGGTGTGGCCGGTAAACTTGTCTACTCAGCACAGGGTAGGGACAAATCCTATGGGATCCATGCCTGTTACATTTTAATGAACGTGAGCTTGTCCACGTTGGCTGTGGACAGGCGGCTGCTCTTGTCTGTGATTAGGCTGTATTCTTTGTGTAGTTATACATCTGCTCCTGAGGAAGGGGATTATACTAACCCCGAAATGCGTCGAGCCACATATGTATTTGAATAAAAGTGTTTGATCTGAAGCCTCTGGTCCTCCGGCTGCCATCATTCACTAAGATCTACAGGCGATCCTGGCCGGGGGGTGTCTGTCCCAGGTATCTTGAGTTTATCCTGTGGACAGCCCCCCAGTAAAGTAAGTGCTTTTTGTTCCACTCCAGGAAGTCTTTGCTTTTATCTATTGGTATTACCATTGATTTTATTTATCTATTTATGTTGATTTCACGAGTAACAAATACTCTTCCAGAATCATATGTAGTTCTCACGAACTGATTCTGCTACCAAGAGTATCTTGTTACCTGTACATGTTTTAATCATTGGACATTGCATGGTTTCAGTCCTTGACATTAACCTTTTTTAAATACATATTCCTAGCTATCTGTACTCCTTCTAAGTCTCTATTGGCGCTCTCTATCCTCCCTTTCTTCCCCTCCCTTGGTTAGCTGAATACCCTTCAGCTTACCCCATCTATTGTTGACTACTTGGTTGTGCCTCTGTATAGAGACACTGGTGAGCTGCCTCCCCATTGGACTTATACACTAATCTTGTTTCCAATTTTACTCATACCCACCCTATTGGCGCCTTCTTTCCACTCCTCCTGGAGATTGTCACTCTCCCTGAGCGTTTGGATTAACTTCCGTTTTTTTTCTTGTTTCTTTCTCTCCATTACCCCCCATGCAATGCTAAACACATGTTCAGACAATACACTTGCTGCAGGGCAGGTCAGCACCTCCAAGGCGTAAAGGGCAAGCTCAGGCCATGTGCCCAATTTGGAGATCCAGAAGTTGAATGGGGCAGACCCATCAGTCAGTACTTATAAGCGTGTGCATGCGTATTGTTCCCCCATTTTGCTGAAATGCTGCCTCCTGCTAAAAATTTTCGTATCAGCTGGTGGTACTGGTTGTTGTGGCGTTCTGACAAAGTTTTTTCATAATTCGGCCATGCTAACCCTTCCTTCTGAGGTGCTGGCAGTGCCCCAGCTGCGTTGGCAACTTCCTCCTCCTCCTCTGCCTTCGTCTTGTGCTTTCACTGAGCCCCCGCTGTCAGGTGTGAATGCCATCGGCAGCGCATCCACCAGCGTGCGCTTGTACTCACGCATCTTCCGATCACACTCCAGTGACGGAATTAAGGACATCACGTTGTCCTTGTAGCGGGGTTCCAGCAGGGTGGCCATCCAGTAATCAGCACTGGTTAGAATGTGGGCAACTCGGCGGTCGTTGCGCAGGCACTGCAGCATGTAGTCGCTCATGTGTGCCAGGCTGCCCAGAAGCAACGACAAGCTGTCCTCTGTGGGAGGTGTATTGTCTGTGTTTCCGCAGAATCCCCTCAGCTGCTGTGAGCACGTTCCTCCTCATCATCATCCTCTTCCTCCTCATCATGCAGAACTGTGCCCTGGCTGGACAGTTGTGTACCTGGCCTCTGTTGGTGCAGGAACCCACCCTCTGAGCCACTTGTAAATGACTGGCCTGATAACCGTGGAAATGATGCCTCTTCCTCCTGTGCCACATCCTCTTCCATCATCACCCGAAGTATTTTTTCAAGGAGACATAGAAGTGGGATAGTAACTCTGAGGACTGCGTCATCGGCACTGGCCATGTTGGTGGAATACTCGAAACAGCACAACACGGCACACACGTCCCGCATGGAGGCCCACTTGTTGGTGGGGAAGTGGTGCTGTTCCGCAGAGCGACTCACCTGTGCTTGCTGCAGCTGAAAGTTCACTATCACCTGCTGCTCGCACAGTCTCTCCAGCATGTGCAAGGTGGAGTTCCACCTTGTGGGTACATCGCATATGAGGTGGTGAGCGGGAAAGCCAAAGTTACGCTGCAGTGCAGACAGGTGAGCAGCAGCAGGGTGAGAACACCGAAAGTGCGCACAGACAGCCCACACTTTCTGCAGCAGCTCTGACATATTAGGGTAATTTTTCAGGAACCTCTCCACCACCAAATTCAGCACATGTGCCAGGCAAGGGATGTGCGTCAAACCGGCTAGCGCCAGAGCTACTACGAGATTTTGCCCGTTATCGCACACCACCAGGCCAGGCTTGAGGCTCAGCGGCACCAACCACTCATCGGTCTGCTGTTCCATGCCCGTCCACATCTCTTGCGCGGTGTGTTTTTTCCCCCCAAAAAAGATAAGTTTCAAAACAGCCTGCTGTCGTTTCCCCCTGGCTGTGCTGAAGTTGGTGGTGAAGGTGTTACTCTGACAGGATGAGGAGGTGGTAGAGGAATAAGCGGAGTATGAGGAGGAGGAGGCAATAGGAGGCACAGAGAAATGTCCTGCAATCCACGGTGGTGGTAGAACATGCGCCAAACTGCTATCTGCCTCAGGCCTAGCCGCCACTGCATTTACCCAGTGTGCAGTTAGGTAGATATAACGTCCTTGCAGGGCACGGATGGATTGCCTGGAAGTAGTGGTGGCTGGGAATCGCGTACTGTGGGACAGCCACCGCCATAAGATTTTTAAAAGTCTCTGACTCCACCCGACGGAATGACAGCATTTCAAAGGCCAGGAATTTTGAAATGCTGGCATTAAGGGCCAGGGATCACGAGTGGTTAGAAGGGTACTTCCTCTTTCTCTCCAGTGTTTGGGGGATGGACAGCTGAACGCTTCCATGGGACAGTGTGGACATGCTGGGTGACGTAGGTGGAGGTGGTGGTGTTGCTGCCACATCCTCTGTTTGCGGGGTGGCAGGTGCTACTGTCATTTCAGAGGGGGAGGAAGAGGAATGCAGAAAAGAGAACAAGAGGAGCCTGAGATCTTTTTTGGTTTTTGAGGTGTTTACTCTACTGCAGCTCGTGCTTTGCATTTAGATACCTGGTCATGCAGGTGATGCTTAGGTTTAGAACGTTTATGCCTCGCTTCAGGCTCCGATTGGACAGCGTGCAAGCCACTTGCATCTTGTCATCAGCACATTGTCTGAAGAACTGCCAGGCCAGGGAACTCCTTGGAGCTAGCTTTGGTGTGCTCTGTCCCTGGGTGCGGTGGGCAGTAGCAGGCATACTGGCTAGGGGATGGACACTCTCCTTTTGCACCCTGCTCCCTCTTTTGCTGTGCGGCTGGTGCTTTGTGACCACCACCTCTTCCTCCGAACTGCACACATCACTCGCATAACCTTGATTCCATGTGGGGTCTAGGACCTCATTATCCTCCACCTCATCTTCCACTCACTCTTCACCGCTGCCCTCCTCACCGCAGCAGGTGGCACCTGTGTTTCGTCATCAGCATCAAAGAAGTGCTGCGGTGGTCCTTACCATGTCTACATCCTGAAACATAAGTGATTGGGCATCAGTGCACTCAATCTCTTCCGCTAGGTGGATGGCCCACAGAAACCCCGCCAGCAGACTCATCAAAAATCATAATAGACTGCTGCATGACTTGGGGCTCATACTGCTTGTCTGATTTGCAAGGGGGTGAGGTGAAAGACAGATGCTCATGGGCTGCAGGTGCCAAGTCTGTGCTTTCAATAGGGGACTGGGTGGGAGACAATGTGAAGTAACTGAAGGCACAGCCATCCAATCTACTACCGCCTCTACTTGTTCTGGCCTCACCATTCGTACACTGGTATTCGGGCCTACAAAATAACGCTGAACGGTCTGTCGCCTACGTTCACCTGGGGAATTTGTTTCATTTGAGCGTGTAGCTGGCACAGATTGACCACGTCCTCTCCCTGCAACAGTTGTTCCACCAGCACCAGCAGCACCACGACCAGGGCCATGTCCCATTATTTGATGCTCTCCTCATTCTTTGAGGTCACCCACTGAACTAACAGACGGATTAACTATATTAATTTCCCTGTCATGTAAGCAGTGCAGGTGTACCTCACACCATCAATGGGTAAATGTCACCCACCGATCTAACAGATAGATTAACTATATTAATTTAATGCAGTGCAGGTGTACCTCACACCAAAAGTGGGTATATGTCACTCACCAAACTAACAGACGGATTAACTATATTAATTTCCCTGTCACAGATGCAGTGCAGGTGTACCTCACACCAAAAATGGGTATATGTCATCCATTGAACTAACAGACGGATTAACTATTATATTTTTGTGTCAGGGGTACAAAAATGGTGCATTGCACCCACAAAAAAAATCGCTATAGGTTACCCACAGAATTAATAGCCAAATTTATTATTATATTTCTGTGTCAGGGGTGCAAAGCTGGCGTATTGCACCCACAAAAAAATCTTTATAGGTCACCCACAAAACAAATAGCCAGATTCCTAACACTCTCCCTTGCTTCAGCTGCCTGCTTCCTGTCCCTGCACTACTCAGAGCTGATGGGCGGTGCTACATGTGATCCAGCTTGTATGGAGGCTGGGTCACATGATGCACTGGCCAATCACAGCCATGCCATTACTAGGCATGGCTGTAATGGCTTCTAAGTGCCCACAGCTTAAAAGCTTGTCGATTGGCTGCCCCGCAGCCTTTCAAAAGCTTAAATGCCTAAACACCGAACTCAAACCCGAACTTTACAGTTCGGGTTTGCTCAACACTACCTTTAAGGTAATTCTTACTTTCATAGAGATAGGTTTCCTCCTAAGGATCCTCATCTCTTGACCAGAGTGTATATCAGTTACAAACAGCATTTGTCACTCTGGAAGACCTGTCCTTTGTTTAATTGAATGGGCAAAGTGTGATGCTAAATGGCTATGTACACTTTTGGGACCAATTTTTTTTATGTTTGCATTTTACTCATTTTGGGATAAAAATATATTGGTCTTTATTAAAAAATATTGCGCCATTCTGTAACAAAGAGTTAACTGGTCATCTAATAACGCTAAACTACTAAAATTAAAACTAAATTACTAAAAGGTCATAAACAATTATTTAAAGATGCATTTACACAGCCCAAGAATCCTTCCCAACTATCCGGCCATGTAAATGTGCCGCTGATCACCCGATGAACGAGGCGAAATGCTCATTTATTAGGTGATCCTGTCGTTCATGCAGGCATCACAGATCATGGCTTCTGGGCAGCAGATCGTGCTCCTCATATTGTGAAGGAGATTGCTGTATGTAAATGCAGTGGTTTTCTTCACTGAATAAGCAGCCGACTGTTGGCAAGGAAGCCTGTGTAAATCAACTTAAGGCACATTCTTATCAGTAAGATAAGAATTGAGCTTTGATGAGTGTTTATAATGTCAGAGAATAGAGATAAGGAGCCCGTCAGCTCCCCAACTGATGGAAAAGAGAGAAAATCCAGAGGCTGCTACTAGAACAGGGATCAGCAACCTCCGGCACTCCAGGTATTCTGAAACTACAACTCCCAGAGTGCTCCATTCACTTTTATGGGAGTTAGAACAGCTGTGCATGTTTGCATGCTGGGAGTTGTAGTTTCACAGCAGCTGGCGTGCCGAAGGTTGCTGATCCCTGTACTATGTCATCTCAGCTCTGTACAGACCAATTGAAAAAATATCTTTTTTACTTCAAAATGAGTAGAATAATAAAAAAAAAAATTGCCACCAAAGGTGTTCATAGCCTTTTATTTGCCCTGTGGTGTTGCTGCAGATAAACACAGCAGTTATAGATAGCTGATTGCCGGGGGTCCCAGTAGGAGGATACTTTGTGATCACCTTATTGTCAATAGACCCATCTAACAAGTAGGAATTTCCCAAAGCACAGGAACTCTTTGAAGAGGATTTTAGATAGTTACAAGTTATACATAGAGATTGTTTACAGCTTGCTTCATAGAATTTTGTAGTGGTGACCACTGTTTTAAAGGTGACAACAGGATCTGCTGCAATATTGGTTGTCATTTTATAGTTAGCTTCTCATGAACCAAGAATCACCTGTAAACTGTCACTATTAGACTACATTCACATGGCTGTATGTATTTTGCAGTCCACGTGGATCTGCAATATACTTACACTGGCTGTGTGCTGTTATAGAAATTCAAAATGCACAAGAATAGGACATGTTCTATAATTTGCAGAATGGCCTCATGGCTCCAGACAGCACATGTATGACATCTCTGTGCTGTCTGCATTTTTTGTGGCTTTCTAGAAATGAGTGGGTCAGTGTGGGATCCACAAAATATGCGGATTGGATGTGAAACCAAAAGACAGTTGTGTGAATGTAGCTTAAGTTTGGGTGGGTTTTCCAAACTGTTCTTCTTATAATTTAATAGCTACCCGTGCTCTCCGTTCTGCCAATGAATTACGACTAACATCCACCATAATCCAAACCTCTCATTCCCATCTCCAAGACTTATCTTGAGCTGTACCAGTTCTCAGGAATGCTCTATGCCAAGCAATTAGGTTAATTTAGTTCACAATATCCACAGCTTTTGCCGCTCCCTAAATATAGATCTTTTTAGGGTGGCCAATAATGTTGAGCGAATCGTTCTTCAATTCTAAGATCCAAAGTCGATTTGCTCAAAACTCTGTTTGAATTCTGTACAGAGATTCGTCTCCATATAGCATTCAAATGTATGGGTTCTGGACAGGGAAATTCATTATCGTCAACGTCCTGTGACTTCGGGATTTGATTTTTCAACTTTAAAACCATTTTAAAACTTGGATCCAAAGTCGGCTTTGGTATCGAGGTACCAGCTGGTAGTGAAGCCAACTTCGGATTCCTATTTTAAAATGGTTTTAAAGTTTAAAAATCAAATGCCAAAGTTATTCACCTAAGTCTCATGAGACTTCGGTGATAACTAATTTCTACTTGCCAGAGCCCATACATTTTAATGCTGTACAGAAATGGGTCTCCGTACAGCATTAAAACGAAGTTTTGAGCGAATCGACTTCGGATCTTGGATCGAAAGCTCCATTCGCTCAACACTAGTGGCTAATCACATCCCCATGCACCCAGAAACAGTACAAATATCAGCTGGTGACTGGCTCATGCAGCTTTATATCTACTCCTCCCCCATTGTGTTAAGATGGTTGGACCATTGTACAAAAAAAGCACTTTTTACCATTTTGTCACTCCTATCTCCACATAGACTGTATGCTATTGCAAGCAGGGCCCTCATTCCTCTTTTTTTAATTGTTGACTTGTTTGTTGCAATGTAATGTTTGTACATGAACCCTCTGATTGTAAAGCGCTGCAGAATGTTAGTGCTATATAAAGATTATCATTACTATTTACTGTCAATGTGGTTTTAATGAGAAATGATTGTAGGCTGTTTCTAGTCTAAAATCTGTACCCTATAGATTCTTCCTGAGATCTATAAAACTCCTGCATATAATTGCATTTTAACTAATTGAATGCATACCAAAATAAAATTCTGCAAAATGCATCCTTTTGAAATAAAAAAAAAATCTGCACTTACTTGGAGGTTCTCTAGCCTTGACAGTACCAACAGCAGTGCCATTTGGAACATCCTCCGATATTACAAAGGTGTAGCGGGATTTTTCAAAGAGTGGAGGTGCAACCATAGTCTTTTGGATGTTAACAGTCACAGATGCATTCACTGCGGACGTAAGGCCGCCTTTATCTCGAGCACATACAGAGAACGTCACTTGCGAATCTTCCAGATGATTGAGAGCAGCAATCAAATAGATAATTCCTAAAGATGAAAAATGATAAGCAATCATGTGGAATATTACACTGAATATTTACAAATGAGAGTGCGTGAAGGAAATTAAATCATAAAATTTCCTGTATATATCTGGACGGCTAATAGAGCAGAAGAACACCAGTAATTTCATACATTTGTCAAAACTTCACATAAACTTTATAAAACAGGTCTATACTGATGAACATCTGTGACAACCTAGCCATGAAATCTTATTTAGAAAGAAATGTAAGACTGTAAATGCATGATGTAGTTCATACAGTCACACTGTGATAGTATATAATACAGCATATAGCACATGTTTCAGAAGCCAAATTCACTGCAGTTTTCAGCCAATGACACAAGAATCCTCCTTGATGACATCATGACTACAGAGTATGAAATACTGCAGTACCCCCTTTTAAAATGCTATCACCTTTTTTACTAATTAAAACCAGATACTGACATTGTTTAATTGTAGATTTATTTTATTTTATTTCCTGAACATGATTATTAGGGCAGCCATTTTGCTTGAGCTGCTCTTAACAGAATTTAGAGTTATGCTTTACAGCAGACACCGTGGGCCATAGACACAATAAACAGGAGGGGACCTCAATGACTTCTATGGGAGAGTTTTCTAGGCATGCTCTGTGACCTGTGCAGAGGTAATTGTCCTGGGGGTCGGGGACTTGGGGAGCCATGATATCACCTATTGTGAATAGTGGATCATGTGGTCTCCAGAGTATATATAGGTGTGTATATTGTATCTATCTTGGATGGTGGAGCTAGTGTTATCTGTCATTGTAATCTTGCCTTCAATGATAATGACTACTGAAAAGTGTTCTTTACAGAACAGGAATGTTCAGCCTATTATGCAGCTTATTAGACTGGTAGATAATTTTTCAATAACAAGCGGCCATCGTCGATTTAGCAAATCATTTGAATTCAAAACACACAAAATATAGTACTTACCATCTATAAACTAGCAGAACTGCTCCAACCAGACAGCTTCCACGTGCCATAATTCACATTCTGTACTGAACCTACATTCTGTCTACAGTGTGCACCCTCTCGATACAGATTTGGACACCACAAGGAATTGGATTTCTGTTACAACACAATTATCGGGACAATCGATTGAGTGAATAAGTCTTTAGCCCTGGTAGGTTCTGAACAGAATGTGAATATGTGAATTATAGCATATAATTAATACCTTAGGGCAGAGTCCAATGGGTGAAAGTTGTCCAGTTGGTGCCACAGTACTGACAGTTTATAAATAGTTGGCGTGGGTACTATATTTTATATATACATAGGAGTTTTTATTGGTCAGATAGCTTACAGCACTATCATCCTACTTAGCACAGTGGTGCCAGAGGGTGGTATTTGATTTGCATTAAAAAGACGTTCAGTTACTGAAAACATGATCATTTTTCGTTATTGAGATCCCTGATCATTGCCCCTAGGGCATTAACACTACCAACGGGACAAGGGGATAGGGCATTGACAAATGATAATCTTTCAGGCAGACTTGTCAGATTCAGAGAAAACTAACACTATCACTCGCTAATTTCTCTAATTTGAACAACTATACAAAAATTCTAACGATAATCGGAGCGATTATCGTTTGAATTTTTGTATAGTTGTTCAAATTTGATCCATATTAGATGGAGCATCTAATATGCCCTAAATTGATAAGTGCGAAAACCGCAGGATTTTAAGATTTTTTTAAAAGTATACATCACCAAAAAATCTTAAAATGCGTTTAACATAAAACAATGTCATTTTCTACAGATGCCTTCCCTTATTTATATCACTCATTATATAGCGCTGACATATTTGGCAGCACTTTACAGTTATTATTATCACTCGCTGTCGCCAATGGAGCTCACAATCTAAGTTCCCTAGGAGTGTGACTTCGGAAGAAACCCACGCAAACATGAGAAAAGCATACAAACTCGATGCAGATGTTGCCTTTGTTCGGATTTAAACATACGACCCCAGCGCTAAAAGACACAAGTGTTAACCACTGAGCTGCTCTTTAAGGTAAATTTGTGCTTGTCTCCTCATATATCCTTCAATGATATCCTTAAATGTGGGTCACCCGTATTTTTAGGTAAAGAAACCTTTCAAAAATAAAATATTTGCAGTTAAAATTATTCACCTACTTAAAAAGAACATATTTTAGGAAATATGTTTCTGGGGTCTAAGAATAGCACAAAATGAATTTCAAGCGTTGGGACAAGATTGAAGATGACTTAGTACAGTGCAGTAATAGTCCAATTAACCTTTTAGCTATCTGTCCTGTGGGCCGAGATCCAATATGTCAAACTTTGCAAATGGATTTGTAAAATATGCTTCTAAAACAAGTGTAAATTCACTTAACTGTAATTTATAGGTCGCCTTCTGCTGGCTCAAATAAAATACAATTTCTACAAGATGCACTTGTATCATTTTACTTGAGAAATAAATGTTATGCGATAATAAAGTGGTGTCTTAGCCACCGGATATAACATATTGCTTCAGTGCTAAGGTCACTAAGTAGCCAGAATTTAATCAGACAGGAGGCAGATGGCCAAGTAGGGCGAGCAGTTTGTCACCCAAACTAACCTTATACTTTAGCAGACAAATTATGTGAAAATCTTTAAGATGAAGATAAACAGAACAAGATTAGTTATTTAAAGGGTCGTGTATGGCAGATATCAATAGAGTGAGACCTTTATGAAGGTCACAGTAAATTAGGCTTAAATGAGCTCAAATTTTCGGTGAAGAACATACTGATACAGTGAAAAAAGTACTGTATAATGAACTAAAACTATAATTTTTAACTAAAATGTTAAAAAGGAGAATCAAATTTTACTAAGGTAGCCTAACCAAAAATGAACGGTCTTAATGAATGTATTATTATAACAATATTTTCTGCATCATCAGCATTAAGGCTCATGCAACCCCCAAAAAACGGATCCTGTCTGTCGAGCATCCGCCTTCACTCGGTCAGCATTTGGTCAGTAATCCATCAGTATTGCTAATGCAAAAAAAAGGCTGGATCCAAAACAGAGATGCCCGAGTCAACCATTCAAGAACCGCTGGGTTGCTGGTCAAGACACGACTGCTAGATGACACAGGGAGCTCAGGCCTCTCGCTGCGACTCCTGCTGCCACTCCCCCTTACTCTGCTGCAACCTGTGCCTGCGCCAGAAACATTTAGGCCTCTGCCACACCCCTGTGCAGGGCCTGGCACTTTTCTGTCTGACATACTGTTAGATCAAATAAATAAATAAATAAATAAATAAAGGAAATTAAAACACCCCAAAAAAGTCTGTAATTTTCTCACTTCACCACACAATGGCTAATTAGCCCCTTTTTCAAACTAATACAAGCCAAAAAATGCTTTAGAACATATGACTGTGCTGCACAAGGGCAAATAAGATTATATAAATGTTTCCTTGTAATAAACCCTGTTAATGGCTGTATCAAACAGCACCTGCACCCCAATAACAAGAACGGTTTGCTGGAATTACAGAGCTCTATAATGGCAATTTGGATCCGCAGTCAGTGCAGCAAAGTATAATAGGATTGTTTCTATTACCCAGGCTGTAAACTCCCCTACTGAACTCTGTTCAACATAAAAACTGTGGAATGATTCCACCCTATCCTTTCCCTACACCTTGAATAATCTTTCTCTGCACTTGTAAATTGTTTTTTTTAGCACAATTAAGTCTTTCCTAGCACTGTCCCTAGCGGCTGCTGATGTCTCTCACTGCACTAAGTACACTGGTAAATGGCAGAATCCAAGATGGCTGAGGCTATTTAGAGGGCTGTGACATCACAAGGCTCGCTGGCTGCTAATTGGCTGCATGCATTACATTATGGGTGATCCTGCCTTTCCAGAGTTCCTTGCTCAATGTTCTCACACGTGCAGCAGCCATTTTAGGAAAAAATGCAATTCGTTACCACGAAGCAAGAGAAAATTTGGATTCGGTGCGAACAGAATTTTCCACTTCGTCAACTTCGATTCGCTCATTTCTAATCAGCATGGTTCACTAGGCATGCAGTACATGAGAACATGTTATTTACTGTCTTTTTAGACACCTGTGTGCTGTTAACATTTTTATAGAAGTTATAAATGACAAACCTAAAGGTTTTTTTGTGTCAATCTACACAATTTTAAAGAGTTATGTCAATCTCCACCATATGCACCCATGAAAAGACAGCTGTGCTGTACATGGGGTATTTATATGATGCATGTATAAAGTCAATCCTACAAGGGCTAAACACGCTGCCTGTTAAACCTAATGGACTGGAGTTCAGGGGGGCTGTACATGGACTGTGTCACCCATCTGAATTTCAGCATTTTTATTTACTCAGATTCATTCTCTTTTTTGGGGAATTGGTTAAAAAAGGTTAAAAAAAAAACACCTCATCGTACTGTAGCTACATATATCTATGTTTACTTGGCACCACACTGTTAGTGAGATGCCTTATTTTCCAGCAGGAGAGTTCTCCCACGATGGAGTCCGGTCACATCCTGTAAGGAGGCATACTGTGTATTATGAGTAACATTGGAGATCAAAATTTGTTTGTAGTGTTGGAGAAACCATAACAGCTAAAATAAAATGAGAGGAAATAGTGCTGATGAGGTGCGCACCAGGCAGAGGTGTAGAGGCAAATCATCTATACGTCTTTATAAGGTTAAACTAATGGAAGGATTGGAAAACATCTGTAAATTCCAGAACTTTTTTTCCAGGATCCGTAGAAAAAAATGTGTGATGTGTAGTGTTGAGCGAACAGTTCGAGAATAGTTCGGGTTCGTGCCGAATTTTGGGGTGTCCGTGACACGGACCCGAACCCGGACATTTTCAAAAAAGTTCGGGTTCGGGTCCGGTGTTCGTCGATTTCTTCCCGCTTTCTGAAGGGCTGCACAGCAGCCAATCAGTTAGCATTTTACTTCTTGCCCTAAGAGCCCATCACAGCCATGCCTACTAATGGCATGGCTGTGATTGGCCAAGTGCAGCATGTGACCCAGCCTCTATTTAAGCTGGAGTGACGTAGCGCCGCACGTCACACTGCTCTGATTAGTGTAGGGAGAGGACGCAGCTTCTGTGAGGGCGGGATTAGGCAGGGAAAAGTCAGCAACAGCACCTAATGAAGTGATCGATCTACAGCTGTGAATGATTGAACTTCTGCTAGTTACTTGCTCACTGGTTTTTAGGCTGCACAGAGCGTTTTTCTGTCACTTATTTTCTGGGTTGATCGGCGGCCATTTTGTGACTTGTGGTGCGCCAGAACAAGCTGCTACCAAGTCCATCAATCCATCAATACTAGTTTTTTTTTTTTGCTATATCCTACATCAGGGGCTTGGCTGTGCTAATTGTCACCCCTAGAAACTCAGGAAAGAAATTTCTATATTTTATTAAGGGGTTAAATACAATTGCCCAAATACCAATCCCCTAAATCTGGTGTTCCAGCTTTGGCTAGACAAGTATAATACTGTCTGCTGTCTGGCAAAGGATAGATTATTTTCTGGGGTTAAATTCAATTGCCAAAATAGCAATACCATAAATCAGTGGTTTCAGCTGTGGCTGGCAAAATAGAATAGTGTCGAGGTAACGCACACACGTACAGACGCACGTACACGATTCTTGAATAGTTGTATTATCGCGATAATAAAACTAACAGTGTAAAGTTGACTGTATTGCTCTAAGTTATATTAGCGTACGAATGTAACTTCTATTACAGCACACCAATACTAAAACTGACTAAGAGACAGCTTTAAGTTCTATTCGAACGCGATTGCAACTTTGGAACTTAAAGTGGTGTGCGATTTTAAAAGTTGAGTACTAAAAAGTTGGAATCGCAATGCGATTCTTATGTATTTGCTTAATCGCATTGCGATTACAACTTTGAGCTACCGATCACCATAGAACGCCTCCTCAGTAGAATGTACTGTCGGATGTGAGAATTAAGTTGAAATCGCAATGCGATTATTATATATCTGCTTAATCGCATTGCCGTTTCAACTTAGCATTGCTAAATAATTCCATCCATATTCGTTAACTTACTGACTCAGTAAGTTAACGATATGAATGAATTATTAGCAATGCTAAGTTGAAATACAATGCGATTAAGCAAATATATAAGAATCGCATTGCGATTTCAACTTAATTCTCAGATCCGACAGTACATTCTACTGGAGGAGGCATTCCCATGGTGATCGTTAGCTCAAAGTTGTAATCGCAATGCGTTTATTGTGGTATATTATCCCTCTGGGTGTCTTTTACAGCCTTTTTAGTGCCCAAAAGTTCGGGTCCCCATTGACTTCTATGGGGTTCGGGTTCGGGATGAAGTTCGGGTTGAGTTCGGATCACGAACCCGGACATTTTCCGGAAGTTCGGCCGAACCTCTCGAACCTGAACATCCAGGTGTTCGCTCATCTCTAGTGATGTGTCTATAATCCTTTCTGTAATTATTAGAATTATTATCAAAGTAATCAATGATAATGTGTTTTATCAGTACATTGAGCTACAGACCGATATCACTTATCTCTCTGATTTAATATAGTTTTCAAGTTTGTCCATTTAAAATGTTGGTTGCCTGAGACTTTTTGATAAGCAGTCGAGAAAAAAAAAACTGTCTGGCAACCATGCCTGTAGGTGTACAATGAATTTCCTGATGAGATTGGGCTATATGTATACCAGATTTATACACACAACTGCTTCTTATGATGTAATACTGTTGTAAAATGATGCAGGGGTGTCATGGTGCCAGAGTGCACCAGGGAGGGATTCTCCAAACTGATCTACCATACCTACACTTGGAATGTAAGCACCTGAAAATACCACTGTAAACTCATCCTCATAGATAGTGTTCAGCAAAGCGGAATTCGGTCCAAAGTTTAGGAAAACAAATTCACAACGAATCTGAATTTCGTGGTAATCTAAATTTCCTAAAATGACATCTGCACGTGTTACAAAGTGAAAGTAAGAAGCCCTGGAACGCAAGATTACGTATAATGTGGTGCAGCCATATGTAGATAGCCATCCCCTATGATGTCACAGCCATATAAAAATTTCATCCCGCACAGTCTCCACCATTGTCCTCGGAACTGAGCATAGGGAGAGACGTGGCGAGCATGCACGCGTTAGGGACAGTGTTGCTTAAAATGATGAATAGCTGACTATTGGAGCAGGTGTCACAGTCGCTACCTCTGGCTGTGACCTTCTGTTCACGCTCGTACTGCAGCTCCCCGCTGCAGTTCCGTTCCTGTGTGTCTGTGATTCTTTTTGGGTTAACTCCCCTGTGTGTGTATCAGGAGTTCATCCTCTCTGTCTGCTCCATGGGTGTGGCCTCTCTGCTACACCCATGGAACCTGTATATGAGGCTGACTTTCCCTCAGTTCGGGGTCAGCTCTCCTGGTGTGTGTTTGTCCTGTCGTTCTTCTGGTTTGTACTCTGTCTCCCATGCCGCTGACCCATGGGATCCATGTCTGTCTGTGCTCTGTGGGTTCGACTACTTGTTCATTGTTGCCCGTTTTCTATGTCTTGTTGCCTTTGCCCTGATTTGTTAATGTTATAGTCTCCCTGTATTTATTATGTCTTTGCCTTGCTTGCTTTTCCTGACCCCACAGAAGTGGGTCTGTCGTTCCACAGAGGGGGAACATTATTCGTCTCATGGCTATGCTCTCGGAGCAGCTCTCCTGCTGCTGGTGCAGCGGGCATCGCCCGTGCAGCAACTCTCTTGTTGCTGGTAGCCATGAGCTGTGTCTCCTCTCAGCAAGCCCTTGCTGCAGCTTGCTGCTGCAGAGTGCTATGGGCTAGGCCACGCAGTATACCACTGGTAGAGCAAGTCCTTCTTGGCTCATTGCCACTCCTGGTTCCTTGCTATGTACCCTTGCTCGTGTTTCCAGTTGTTTAGTTTTTATTCGCCGGTATATGTTATCACTGCCTATGTACTGTTGGTATATATACTGGAGAGTGAATCTGGATCTCACATCCTCAACACTATGCTTTTGATATAACGACTGTCTCAGCATAATTACGTGGCATATCCGCCCAATTTGTAATACATTGCATGCTGTGCAAAAGAGGCATCAGTATACAGTTTGATCAAAGAGCATAGGCCCACTTACCGCGACAAGGAAGCCTCTACAAGTGGGAAACTACTCTAACCTATGAATGGCACAGCCGTGCGCGGCGACCACCGGCGCCCCAGCACCGCACCGGCAGCAGGCGGCGGGACCCAGGAGGCACACAGCAACCCCACTGTGCAGCAAAGCCTCCTTGGCTCTGGGTCCCACCACCCCACCAGCACAGCACTGAGGCAGCAATGGCAGACACGCAGTACTGCACCATGTGAACGAGTGCAAAGCGCTCACCCAGTCACAACCCTCAGGAATTGCATCTGAGAGATAGTAGGAGTTTATAAACCCCTTGCAAACTAAGGCTAATTAAAAACACCTAGTCCAAATGGGGAGGAGTGCTGACCCCAGAGGGGGGAAAAAGAAAATAGATAATTACAATATATACTGGAGAGTAAATCTGGATCTCACATCCTCAACACTATGCTTTTGATATTACGACTGTCTCAGCATAATTACGTGGCATATCCGCCCAATTTGTAATACATTGTATCCTGTGCAAAAGAGGCATCAGTATACAGTTTGATCAAAGAGCATAGGCCCACTTACCGCGACAAGGAAGCCTCTACAAGTGGGAAACTACTCTAACCTATTTTCTTTTTCCCCCCTCTGGGGTCAGCACTCCTCCCCATCTGGACTAGGTGTTTTTAATTAGCCTTAGTTTGCAAGGGGTTTATAAACTCCTACTATCTCTCAGATGCACTTCCTGAGGGTTGTGACTGGGTGAGCTCTTTGCACTCGTTCACATGGTGCAGTACTGCGTGTCTGCCATTGCTGCCTCAGTGCTGTGCTGGTGGGGCGGTGGGACCCAGAGCCAAGGAGGCTTTGCTGCACAGTGGGGTTGCTGTGTGGCTCCTGGGTCCCGCCGTCTGCTGCCGGTGCGGTGCTGGGGCGCCGGTGGTCGCCGCGCACGGCTGCACCATTCATAGGTTAGAGTAGTTTCCCACTTGTAGAGGCTTCCTTGTCATGGTAAGTGGGCCTATGCTCTTTGATCAAACTGTATACTAATGCCTTTTTTGCACAGCATACAATGTATTACAAATTGGGCGGATATGCCACGTAATTATGCTGAGAAAGTCGTTATATCAAAAGCATAGTGTTGAGGGTGTGCAATCCAGATTCACTCTCCAGTATATATGTACTGTTGGTACCTTTGGTACCTGTTATCCCTTCTTCCTGTTGTCACTGTCTAGTTCACGCCCCAGAGTGGACCCTGGCAACTTCCTGCAGCAAAGCCTATCCCTACCATCTGGGGCCCTAGTGAATACAAGGGGTTGCTTAGTCACGCCCCTCTGGAGTATTACTAGACAGTGGCGCAGTGTGGGTTTTCTTCCCCTGTGCGGACAGTACATAGAGCTCATGTTTCCCCTGTGTTTCCTTTCTTGTCTTGTTTGTGCAATAAACTTTGATGTGACTGTCCCTGTGTGCCGTATGTTTATTGCTGATGACGCGGAAGTCTCTCGCGGGACTTCCAACTCGTGACAGCAGGAGAGTGCAGGGAGACTGCAGTAGACCTATGCTGCATCAGTTTTATTTATTTATTACTACATATACTTATTCCTATATCAGCCGTAAATGTAATTCAATGCCAATATGATGGAAACCTTTATTATTCCGGTGCCAACCAATACCATCCAATCTGCACCCCTTTGGGGGGCCAGGTCTTAATGATGACCATCCTCATATTTTGGTGGCTTTCTTCCTAGAAAAGTCAGCAAGATGCAGAGAGAGGAGGGGCTGGATTTTCCTGATGACAAATTCTCATTAATATTTGATGATGTGCAAAGGAGGAAAAGCAGATGGCAGAAAAAGGACTCCCACCTGTAGGGCAGGAGAGCGCTGGGTTTAAAAAAGTGGGTATGCCAGAGCTGATTAATATTCAGGGTTTACTGGAAATAACCTGCAGGGGATTGCAGGCCAGAACAGCAATAATATGCCTATTGTGTCCTCCCCCACCTAACCAGCCAAACCCCACACCAGCAATAACCCGTTTAAAGGTGCTGCACGGCCATTACCAATGAAGAAGGACTATACAGTGTGGTCCTTATTATTAAATGAAAGGCAGCTGTGGGCTAATTGCCCTCACCCTCAGTTCACACTTGCGCGTTTTACAGCGCGTTCGAACGCGCTGTAAAACGCTCAACAGGAGAAAACTCATGTTTCCCTATGGGCATGGTTCTCACCTGAGCGTTTTACAGCGCGTTTGAATGTGCTGTAAAACGCCCTACGCTCAAAGAAGTTCTTGAGCTTCTTTGGGGCGTTTTGTCGCGCGTTTGCACCCATAGACTTCAATGGGAACGCGCGTAAAACGCGCATAAAATGCGCGTGAAACGCGCGTTTAACACGCGTTAAAGTGTAGATATGCCTTTTTCAATTGGTCTCCATAGTCACGAACGCGCTGTAATACGCGTGACAAAAACGCGCGTAAAACGCGCGTCTCAGAAACACTCAGGTGTGAACCCAGGGTCATGGTTCTTCACCGCAGCCTGGCCACAACCTGCCCTCAACATGGCGGCTCTGCATGGCCGCAAACTAAGACCAAGTGGCCTGGGTGTACCTTGTTTATAGTGATTCATGACAAAGTAACAAATCAATTTTGAAAGATCAAACTTTGGCATGTGCAGCCAGCTCTGTGAGTCAGATAAAGAGATGAAGAAAAAATAAAAACACAGCAGGTGGTGCTATAGAGAGCCATTTTATTGAATAACTCAGTGGCTATACTACATTTTTAATTATATAAAATTACAAAAGTATTCAGATCCAGTTGCTAGTTTGAAAACTGTAGAACTGCCCCTTTAACTTGTTTTAGACCCATATTCTCAATATCTACTGCCTTGGTCATCACAGTAGGATTCATTTAAATCCAGGTCCCATCAGACTGTTTACCTCATTTCTTCTAAACCCATAAAAGAAATGGAACCCTGTGGCCCAAGACTATATTCTGAGATGAATTAACCATGTTTATACTCTTCCAAATATGTATATTTATTTCCAGTACAATGTTTAATTTTGTATTATTTAAAGAATGAATTAAAATATGGGGCCACATAAGGGACCATTCTTCTACCTTCAGTTTTACAAGTGAATTCATGTATAGACCGAGACGTTCCAAATGTCTCAAAATAGAAACAGCAAAAAAATCTGCAATTCGACAAAGCAAACAAACATCTGCTATGCGGTTTAGCAAAAAGATGTATTGTATGTATAACTTTCTGTCACTGTAAAATATTAGATGTAATATTCAGAAGGGGGGTGAATTGAACTGAAAGAAACATCTTTATCTTCTCATTCAACCTTTTTTATTTAGCAGCCAGCAGCTAGCTAGTTGTTATTGCAATGTTGCTGTTTTTTCCTACCTGTGTTAATTAAGCGGTATAATTGTCATGCTTTTTAATCAGACATACACATGGATGCGGAAACTTTTTGCTAATTGACAATCAGCTTTCCATAGATTATGTTAAGCAGGAGGCAGAAAGTAGTGTTTTGATGTTACTAAGTGCTACGTGTTGTTTGTGTTTTATTCCGTAATTTCCCTTCCCAATCACTCCGCAATAAAAAGTTAATTTAGCCAGGTAAACAAGTCAGAATTTTTTTTCCTCCCAGACGTGATATGTAATATTTGTGACAATGAGAAAACAGTTGGGTGGTTTTTGAAGCAAATATATAAACATGCCCAAGGTCAGAAGCTTATTTGTACCTTTGATGAAATAATATAAAACAGCATGTTTTTCGGCATATTGAACGGCAACCAAAGTCATGTAGCTATCATCTAACGTCTTCACATGGTTCTTATTAAATACATCATATTTTTTCCTAATGGAAAAACAAGCAGGATCAAGCACTCAAGTTTTGAGTTAAGTTTAGCTACAAAACACATCCACCACAAAGGTTTATATATAACTCAAATATTTAAACCTGTCATGCTTTGCCAAGCAATCTTATTATAGAAATGCCATTAAGAGAAGTAACATAGAAATAAGCCAATGTGTTTGTTTCAAACTTTTTTTATGCATCAAACACACAGCACATAAGGAACAAACCAATTGTTACTGAATGTTCTCAAGATGACTGAGTGAGTGCACACTGGAGACCGATGACTTAAGAGCGCGTAATGCTGCATTAAGATTGCTGCTCTGTGCTAATTTCAAAGGTCAGATATCAGGGTCTCTGGAACTTCATACTGCATGAGTAAACAATGGTCTGGTTCCCAGCATGATAGAATATTTTTACAACTTTTATCAATATACAGTTGGAAACGTTAATCTATTGTGCTCGAAAACAATGACGGTTTATTTGGATTACTCACCATTGGGAGTCCTGTGCCTGAAAAATGCACAATATACTGTATGCCATTTAAATCATCTTTATTCAAATAAAAGTTATATAAAATACGAAAATTGGACACTGGTTTCTGTATGTTCAAAGGGGTAGTCTAAGTTTAGAAGAAAAAATCTCTTTTTCCAATAACAGTAGCCTTTTTATCCATGGACCAGCTCAGCATTTACCATTTAGGCCATATTCCTTCGGGAAGTATACGTTTTTTCAATATCCATAATTGGCATTTGAACATATACCACAAAGTGTACATTCAATTAAAGAAGGCAAATATATTGCATAGGATTCGTCATAGAACTTCTGTTGATCTTTTTTTTGTTTGATTCCAGCTTTTTTGTGGGACAGAATGCGTAGACTGTGCTATTCTGTCCAGCAAATACGCTAGAAACAAACATAAAGCAAGTCAAATTAAGTTATATGCTTTATTGTGCCCATTGCAATATATGTTTGAATACCACTTTTGGGTATTCAAATGTATATCCCTGATGGAAAGCCCAGCGGAGAGCTACCGCATTTTTCGTCCTATAAGACGGAACTGCCCATAAGACACATCTAGGTTTTAGAGGAGAAAAATAAGAAAAAAAATATTTTTCATCAGACCACCAATCAGACCCCAATTGTAATCAGACCTCAGCCCAGAGCCCCATTCAGACCCCCAATGTAAATAAGACTCGTAATCAGACCTAAGCTCAGACCCACAGTGTGAAAAAGACCCCCACTGAGACCTCAAATCAGACTCCCAATGTGAATGACCCCCATCCAGTCCTCAGATCAGACCCTCATGCTCAGAGCAGACAAAAAAAAAAAAACAACTCCAAACGCCGATGCCGCTCCTGACATCCAGCACTCTTCCTGATGTTCCTGCTGTCACTTGGGGGAGGGATTACGTCTTATTACTGTATCAAAAATACAGTAAGTGTTTTTGTCACTTTAATATTGATAGTCTATCCTTAGGAATTTACACCTGGACCCCTGCTGATCAGGTTTAGTTTATCCCTCCTCTATCTCCCACACACAAGTTCATTTTACATTAACCCTTTCTTAGTCCTATGTTATCATCGATCTTTACCATCAGTCCCTTTTACATCTCACATCTCAATCACCCCTCCCCTTGGCAAACACACATCCCCTGTCAAACTTTATCACAGTCCCTCCTTTGAATTCATCCCTCCTCTCTCTCACATAGCGCTCCTAGACGCACTATATCGGTCCAGCACATAGCATTACTCTGGACCACGCCTCTTAGCATCGCAGCAAACCTCAGGGAGATCGCGCTCCCTCCTTCTCTTCATTAACCCCAGCACATCGCGCGCCTCCTGACAAGAGTCGGCGTCCTACACGTGCTGCGGACCGCACTGTCAGCATACCGCTGACTGGGAACTTAAGGTAAAATTATATACTAAATATCTTTGCATCAGGACAAAAACATTAGAAAAACTAATATGAAAATAAGATACAAATAAGGAGGATAAATCGCTGTTGCCATAGGGAATTTTCACTCCATCACCCCCTCATTTGACTAGACATTGAGGATCAGCATACCCTTCCCCCTTTCAGAAATAACAGATATACATATATATAAATGTGCTTCCCTCTCTCCAGTTCACAGAACTTATTAGGCTATCAGGCTCAATCCCAAGCCTCTAGCCTCCTTTGAAGAACCCCCCTCTCCTGAAGACTCCTTCATTTCTACAAGAAACAGGTACCTATCAACTTCTAATGCATGATCAGCCAGAGTCAGCATTACCGCTTTTTGACACATATATATATATTTTTTATGTATTTTATATATATATATATGTAATCTTTTTTTTTTTTTTTTTTTTTTTTCTTTTTCTTTTTCTTTCTCTATATATATACTGTCCATATACATTTTTTATGCGCCATTTTCTACAGCCAAAAAATAGATACATTTTTTAAGAAAAGACCTTTTAAGCACAAACAGATTCTTCACTAGAATAGTACATAAATGAAGATCTAATCATTTTATGCAATTTTTATGAAATTTATGACATATTTTATTCCAGTTTATGGTATTTATTTATTGTATTATATTGTATTTCTATATATGCACATTTTCTCTTAGACTTGATAAAGGGGCGGTCGCCCCGAAGCGCGTTGTCTATCCAACCAATAAAAAAAACCTTAATTCCACCCACACGGATCTCACGAGTGTCAGAGTGCGCCTTGGGCTGTCCTGCGTTGAATCAACCAGATCTGACGCCTCCTCGTCCTTGACTTACCTGACCAGCGGTTTGGCCCCGCTAAAGGTCCAGACAAGCCTCGGCTGCACCGACCACGTTCTAGAATGAGCACAGGGTTTGGAGCGTCATCTCTTTCATTGTCTATACAAAGAGCTTATCTGAGGAAGGTAGTCCATTGCCAAAGCACGCTATGAGCTGATCATCATTTCTCCCCTTTCTATCTATTTTTTATGTCCAGTTTTTATTATTTTATATGTAATTTTTAGCTTTACTATTGTGCAGTACCCATTCTACTGATAAAGGCATCATTGTTTATACAGGCATTTATAGCAAGCAATGGGGGAAAAAAGTTAAGCAATGTAGAAGGAAAGCTGCACCTGTAGTACCACCTATTTGGGTAACAACCCTATAAGTCAGTGTCATTAATCTGGCCTTGGAACATGTACACAAGGAGAAACTTTTTCCCAAACTCATATCAAAAGCCTTTCATCCAGCCAAACCAGTAGTGTGTTCTGCACTAAAGAGGGGCAAGAGCCCCAAAACTTTACCTTATGGGAAAGATTCCTATTTAGTTGAAAAAGGTCGGACATTGACTTATAGGGCCGCTACCACCAGTAGGTGGCACAAGAAAGACAGCTGTACTTCTTTCAGGGAAACTGATTTGCATATATCTAGTATAGCATACTAAACTTTCTGTCTATGAATTCATAGAAGTGCATTTCAAGGAGATCCAGTACTGAAAATACCTTGAAGCAATGAGTATTAGTTTACACCACACCTACTCGGATGCATAAGGTGCACCCCGCTATGTTAAACTTCGTCATTTCATCTCCATTTATAAATATCTAGCTTGTTAAGACACTGATTAAAACAAGACCATCTTGCATTTTATATGTAACAGGAATGTAATTGAAATTTAATAGGTTTCCCTTAACAATCATATTTCCTTTTCGACATCCATCCTCATGGTGTATCCTGTTTATTCTATCAATTGCACTATTTACCTTTCCCATGATGTAACGTTCCTGCTCAAACCATCAGACCATCACATGAAATTATCAGACTCTTTCAGTCAGGCTATTCCCACGGATATACCTAAACTATTGCTTTCTCTATCACATTTGGGGGAGAAGTACATTGAAAAGCCTTTCTGAAGTAGAACAAGTGTCCTTAATATTTGGATACAGTAACCAGGGAATTCAGTTGTATCGTGTTTCATTATTTCATTTTAAGTACATGTTTGACCATTCCTTACATCATGCATAACGCATTACCTTGATAATTTACAGTGGTCTGTTAAAATAGCAATAACAGAAAGAGTTACATGTATGTCACATATAGTAACATTGTAAAAGCAAGCATAGTTTCATGATACACTGGATATTCTCTGCTCACCAGAAGACCTTGCCTTTACTATCTTAAATGATACAACTACTACATAGAAAAACAGGACAACTGCCTTACAAACAAGCTAGTGTCTAAAAATGGCCTGAATCTAAAGGCTGTATTAGACAGCCAGATTTAACAGACGCTTCCTTCCCGGCAATCGTCTCCTCGCTAGTGGAGGAGGCCGCTGCTATTACATGCAGTGATCTCCCCCAGTATAGGGAGGAGCGATCATTATACCATCGCTCTTCCCTAGACTGAATCATTGTCTGATTAGACACCACGATCCGCCACCTGCAAACAATGATTTTTTTAATTGTCAAAAGATTTGGATTGCCCGATGAGCAAGCGTTTTCTCGTTCATCGGGCAATCAGCGACAGTATTAGACTGCCAGATGATGGCCAGAGAGCGTTATTATAAACTCTTGTTAGCAATGATCTACCCAGGTGTAATACACGCATAAAGTTTGTTACACCTGCAGATTTTGCAGCCGATTGTTGAGAGGGACGCGTTACTTTCCCGCAATCGCCTGCTTATCAGAGTATGAGACCGCTGCTATTACATGCAGCGATCTCCTCGTCAGTATGGGATTGCGCTATCGCTAATGACATCACTTAGGCCTCTTTCACACGGGCGTCACGTTTGACGCCCAGATAGGATGCGGGTGCTTTGCGGGAATATGCGTGATTTTTCCGCGCGTGTACAAACTTTGGTAATGCGTTTTGCACATGCGTGGGAAAAATCGCCATGTTTGGTACCCAGACCCAAAGCCGGACATCATCACTGAAGTCCGGTTTTGGGTTGAGTATTCTGGAGATTTTATTATTTTCCCTTATAACCATGTTATAAGGGAAAATAATGAAGATTAGCAACCATGCGGGAAAATTTCACCGCATCCGCACTTGCTTGCGGATGCTTGCGATTTTCCCGCAGCCCTATTCACTTCTTTGGGGCCTGCGTTGCGTGAAAAACGCTGAATATAGAACATGCTGCGATTTTCACGCAATGCAGAAGTGGTGCGTGAAAATCACCACTCATGTGCATAGCCCCATAGAAATGAATGGGTCCGGATTCAGTGCGAGTGCAATGCGTCCACCTCACGCATTGCACCCGCGCGGAAATCACGCCTGTGTGAAAGGGGCCTTCATGATTCATTGTTTGCGAGGACTTTTAAACATCTTGAAAGATTCAAATTACCCGATGAAGGAGCGTTTGCAGCAGTATTACACTGTCAGATCATGAACAAGCGTTCTTCATGATTATCTGCAGGTCCATAATGGTCACACAAGTAGAATGTAGACATCATCAAAGTAGAATGTAGACATAGTTATTCTTTTAAAATAGCTTCATCAGCTTTATTTAATACCTTAGCAACCTCATGTTACTAGGTACGCCGTCTACCCCAACCAAAACTAGGTAGGGATTGTTTCATGACACAGGAATTCAAAGAACACAGAAAAGGATAATTCAGGACCTGCTGTAGGTGTAACACATCAAAATACAACAGAATAAAAAGACACCTTGCACCAAATTTGTGTTATAGACACTTTTTGGCTTATCGAACACGGTGAGTGACTAAGTGAGCCGCCTGAAGCAGCTTTGCTTGCATACACAGCACAGTGCTATAGTCCAGAACAGCGCCCTGCATACAAGCGAAGCGGCAATAGAGATGGAATCAGCCGGACTTTAGTGCATGCCATGGCTAAACTCATATGAGTAATGCGTTTTCTGATTTGGCAGTAAATAAAAGTCAATTTTCTAATTGTATTGGGGGTTGATTCTCCAATCTAGTAATATACACTATACAATACTGAAAACAGTGTAAACTGTTTTAGAACACAATAAATAAGGACTGCATTGGCTTACAAGGAAAGCTGGAGTTATTCAGTATAACACTATGCCATTTCATAATTGTAGCTATAAAAAAACCTAAAACTCTCACATGTGGCTTGCCATACCAGTCCACTCTCAGAAAACTCAGTCTTTGTTGTGCTGCCCTTTTTGTATTCTACATTTTGAGAACATCTTTATATATTCAAACATGTAAATAAGTACAATGGTAACGTGTCTTCTTTCCTAGTTGTAAAACATATGACCAAATGCATTATAAATCATGCACCAAAACAATTTATCACTTGTAATTAGCATTTCTTTCCCTTCTGAAAGTCAATGTGCTAGTAATTAAATCACAATAGTAATAAAATAAACATCGGTATTTAATTAAATGTTACTAGTTAAAAATGTCAGCATGAAAAGTCAGATTCAAAAAAATATTTATAGTTGGAAAACGTATGTAAGAAAAAACATTTCATACACCATTGTACTAGTCATATAGAGCCTCTGATTAGTAAACCTCTGGAGATGGTCATTGGAAAACAAACAATAAAGCATTTCAAGCCATGCCCTTTACCTTAGAAGATGCTGCACTCTTCCGAATAAGTGTCCTAAAACATATGTGAAGTAGCAAAGTGTTTGGGTGAAAGTTCTATAATTGTATTCTTTTTCAAGAATATACAATTTCTCACTTAATATAAAGTTTACAGCGGACTAATCTGCACTAGCCTGTCAAGGGAAACACCAAAGCAAATCCCTTCTCCACTTAGTTCCAATTTAAATGGGTTTCTGGTAATGTTATCAAGTGCCCCCAGCATGGTCCCTGAAACAGAACACTCATACTTACCTGATCCACTTCCCTCCTGTCCTCCCTGCTTCCTTCACTATCACCATTTTCCAGTCCCATACTGTTTACATCTGGCTGGTGCTGCAAGCTCCAGAGGAGTGGAGGATGGGGATGGTAGTGGCTCTGGCTGCAATAATTATTACAGTGGCAATCCTCACACCGATTCTCCCTAGGCCCAGGGCAGTGATAGGAGGATGCACCCTTTCTTCCCTTGGGCCACCCCCCAATGTTGGGGCTCCTGTCTGATGGTTGGGGTGCCCGTGTTGTAACGTGTGTTGTTCAGGTGAAGGCAGGAGACGTAGGTACAATAGCCGAATTATGGTGCTGGAGTCAGTAAGCAGACCAGTTGTAGAAGATAAACATCTCTCTTTACTAAAGTGCAGAATGTGCAGCTGTATCAAAACACAGTTCCAAGCAATTCTCAGTGCAGATCTTCCCAGATAGCAATGTATGGATATTGGTCAGAATGGGGTTTGTGGTATTCCTTCACTCTATTTCTCCAAAGTCTGTCTCTGCAGAATCTAAGGCTGGCAATATTATTCTTCGTGGCTGTAATTCCCAGCTGAAGGGTAGAGAGAAGATACGGTGGGTCAGACCATGTCTGAGTGAAATGGGTGTTTTAATAATGTCTATCTCACTGCAGTCTCTTTCAGCCTTAAACAGCAAATATCTTACTGATTGACTCCAATGCTTAGTCATGCAGATTGTGGACCTTCTAGTTGTTTCCTTTCTCTTTTCCTGGAGTACTGTGAAGTAGAGATGGTTTTCTCTCTGTGGATCCCTCAAAGATAGTGGTTCTCTGGAGTTCAGGCCTAGATTTCTGATGAGTGAGCACATGTACCTTCCTCTCACTTCCTCAGCTATTGCGAGCTAGAGGTAGACTTAAGTCCAACACCTAACTTCCTACAGTGGCAGAGTCAGGATTATTAACCCAACTGATCCATACAAAACTATGCGGGTGCAATACAATACATCAAATAACAGTAAATAACAATAACAATTTGCAACAATTAGCTCAGACTTCAGAGAATTTAGCACAGTAAGTTGTATGAAGACCTCCAGACCTTGTTAAATAAGTCACTCACCTGAGCAACCCAGTGCATAACTGCACTGATCAGGCCTGGCTGAGAATGTTATTGTAAAGGTCGCAAATGCCAGATTTGCAAAACCATGCTGCATGACTCTTTAACAGGTTATAATTTAACACTTCAGGAACACAGTGAGCAACAATAAAACTGATCTGGAGCAGATCTAGAACACCAAGGCATTTTAGACGCCGGTCTTAATAAGGCCCAGTGCTGGCGGTGGATTCACCGAAGGCACTGGCCTCTAAATAATTCAACGCATCCACCGCCGCTTCTAAATGTAAGACAGCTTCCTAGCAATTTTTTTACTTAAACAGGTGTAGAAAATGGTAAATTAGATGGGCCTGCCGGCCCATCCCCTTCCCCGTCCGTGCCATGCCCCCTTTTTTAGACCTGGCTTGAGCAGGGTGAAGTCATAGATTGTGGTGCAAAGGACCTTTTGCCATAATCTGCGCCAGAAATACGCCTAATATAGGCATATTTCTGGTTAATAAATTACCCCCCCCCCCTCAGTCTCTTTTAGGTATGCATTGAGGTACTCAGGTGCATGACTCATTTAAGGCTACTTTAACACTAGCCTTTTTACTGGATCCGGCAGGGTTCAGCAAAAATGCTTACATTACTGATAATACAACCATTTGCATCAGTTATGAACGGATCCGGTTGCATTATCTTTAACATTGCCAAGACATATCCGTCATCGACTCCATTGAAAGTCAATGGAGGACGGGTCCGTTTTCTATTGTGGCAGACGATGTCAGAGAAAACGGATCCGTTCCCATTGACTTGCATTGGGGGTCATGCTGGATCCTTCTTGCTCCACATCCCAGGATGGAAAGCAAACCGCAGCATGTTGCGGTTTGCTCTCTGGTATGGGAATGCAACTAAACAGAACGGAATGCATTTTGGAGCATTCCGTTCTGTTTAGTTCAGTTTTATCCCCATTGACAATGAATGGGGACAAAACAGAAGCATTTTTTTCCGGTATTGAGCCCCTATGATGGAACTCAATGCCGAAAAACTAAAACGCTAGTGTGAAAGTAGCCTAACAGTATTGAGATTTATTCAAACAGCAAAGTATCTGTAAAATTATAACTACACAGACTCTGATTTCAAAGCTAACCATCAGGTTGGTACACCAGCTGCCTCGTGTGTTTTGCTCTTCTGCTGACACGACACCACTGCTTTGCTGCTTCTCACACTGACTGGATGCTTTCTGCTGTCTCTGATGCATTCTAGTGACCCATTTGATTTGGTGGTAATGCAACCCACATGCAGGCTGCACTACTCTAGTGTACACTATGTATAGAAGGCTAGTCCTGTCCTGTCGCCGGCCTTGCACGATTTCTGCTTTTTCTCACCACTTGGCTACTTCTCCTAGTTCTCTTCAGTACTCTGGACCACACTGTGCTCTCATCTGCTTGACCTACAGCATATAGGATCCTACCTTACATCAGACATTGGCCACTTACTCTCATGTTGTGCCATTTAGCACAGGCTACCTATAAACAGTTGCATTAAAAATGGATGTTAGATTGTACCTATAATTCAGTTTCATGAAATTTGGTAAATACATATAGGATAAAAACTGAATCCATTGGACCTATATGAGTGATCTAGCTTTACAAAGTATTACTTGAAAACCTTTTTCTTACATCAGTTAGGTAGGTTTGCCTACTATATTAACACATCCCTGTAAATGTAGGCATATGTTGACTCTTGACTCACTATGTATGTTTTCCAGCACTTTCTAGATCACAACCTTTTCTGTTTGGGGGCCACATTGTCAGCCTGAATCAATTTCATGGGCCGAAAATAAAACTTAAAGTGGTATTACCAACTAAAATACTGTATTTTTGGCATATTGAACATACAGTATATACTGTAAATGTCTAGTTACAGTTCTAGGACTCCCATCTAATAGGAGAATACATGAAAGAAACATGTAAGAAGCCATAAGACATAGACCTACATGTCATTTACCAGATGCTTGGGGGCCGCAAAGAATGGTATCGAGGGCCGCATGTGGCCCCCGGGCCGCAGGTTGTGCACCCCTGTTCTAGATGTAACGTGTGAATCCAGTATTGACATTCACACTATGTATTTACATGACTGATATTTTGGCTTTTTCACATATTTTTAAGAGATATTTTGAATCAGTGGAAACAAACTTGGGAATAACAGTTGTTTTGGGATAAACAAAGTAAGAATAAAAGAAAATGAGTAATCTTAAAAGCACAGCCGACTAAAGACATCTGGTTTGGAGTTATTTAGATCATGAGGACTGAAGCTCAGTTAATATTTTGCCAAAACAAAAAAAAATCTCTAGTTCTCATACATACAAAAACAACTTTGCAGCACCACCGAAATCAGCAATGGAGTGCCAGCCGGCTGTAGGGTTGATTCAATGTCCCAATGCTTGATACAAAAAAGAAAAAGTCCACGGCACCTCCAGTGACAGTGTCTTTTATTTACACCAACGCGACGTCTCGGTCTGCACAATGGAACCTTTTTCAAGCAGTGATACAAAACAATGCAATAGTGCTAGTATATAAAGGTCCCCTAATTGGGGTCTCATCAATTACATAATCACCATCTGCTTTTTTAGGAGAGGCCTCGCATACCATAAGAGGTCCAAACCAACCAAAAGTGGCGGACACCGAAGACGTAGACAACAAAAAAACGCGGAGCAGGAAAACATCCAAACGGAAAAAATTAATGGACACTAGTACTGTGGTAAATTTCCTCTCATATTTTGACTCTGATACAAATACAGGTTTTGGCTAAGGGGTTAAGTTTTTGCCCTAAGATACATACGGATTGGTTGCAGATGGAAGCTGATTTTTTGGAGTTTGTTAGAAAACTAAAATTGAAGGTGTGGTTCTCTACAAACCCCAAAATCAGCAAGGATGAGCAAAAGTTTGAATTATGCTTTCAAAAATTGGGTCTGTTTAAGAAAAGTGATTTCATACCACCTGTTAATTCTTCAGCTATAGACACATTTACTGATGCGGTTTTACGGGAAAGTGACTTCAGGTATATGCTAGTAGACCATGTTCCCCTCTCACGCAGGGGAGGGAACAAAATCTTGTCACTTAAAAACTTGAATTATATTGGATTAAAACTCTCAATTCACTTAAGCCGTATGGACGTAATGTGGACTTTAAGCCCTCTCTCCTTACATGATTGTATTGTAGGCTTTGATGATTTGGCTCCTCTTTTTGTATATAGTGCTATAGATTAACTGCCTTTTTCTTGTTTTTACAGTGATGTTGAGGAAGGTTGGAGGACCACATTCAATATAAACTGTCCACAATTGGGATTTATCTAATATATATATGGATAGATGGGAGATTTTTTGTTCCTTTGCCATATATATTTTTTTCATATTTCTTCATACTCCTGTGGTTTGTCTGCAAATTGGTTATGTTGGGTGTGGTTTACATATTCATAGAGGGCAGACATGTTTCCCTTAATAAACACTCCAACCTGGGCATGAATTTTTTTTCTATTTTTGTTTTTTATTTTGCTTGTTATTTACTTTACTTTTATTTTCCCTTTTTTTGCTCTCTATGTGTCAATGGGTCCCGTATATGAGCTGTTATTATTGCGAATGGATGCCTAGTGCTCACTGATTTTCCTGCTGTAGACGCTGTGGTAGTCAGTGGGCGTGACAGCTCTCCACTGGTTTCCTAAGTGCACGAACGGCATGGTAGATCCCGTGGATGCGACCGAATACTTTAGCACAGCACATTGTTACCCTATCTGTGGCCTCTGTACATCCAGTGTCCACGTGATTCAAAATATGACCTGAGTGTGCGATTTTTATCCATATGTGGTACTTCCACTAGGGCTTCACACCACAGCAAATAAAAAGATAATGCTTATTATTGTTTATTTTTTATTTTTCAATTGTTTCTTTCATCTATTTCATTTCATTAAATGCTTTTTTTAAATCTCTCTAATCGCGTTGGAGTGGTAGATTAATTACATTTCTGTATCCGGCCCCCATGTCTTTTTGCAGCACTACCAGTTTTTTTCCAGATGCTAGAGGTCCGTTTACATTAAGCATTTTTATATAATCAACTTAAATGCATTTGAGTATATGTTTTATAGTGGTGGTATAAATATCTTTACATTCCCTCCCTCTTTTTGCTCTTTGCCTTATAAATCGTTCTATAGACACGATAGTATTAGAGCAAGATGTTGTGTCGGTTTTTCAGCGATGAGATCATGTGACTGTTTGAGCACATGACCGCTCAGCATTGCTGTGACTCCCGATCAATCATACTACGATTAACCATACTGCGATCATACTTATAGCAGCGCTATGTAGTTTTGAGGGTGAGCGATCTTCTTGTTATCCCCACTGTCAATAATAACAGTTTTGTTGATTGGTATATATCAATAGCAGAGACTGGTCTAGCTTCCGGCTTCTGTGGTAGCTAACCAACACGGGATCATGTGAACGGTCCAGTGTATACTCCCATTGCCTTAGGCTACTCTGGGTAGGCGCAATGTGCTCTCAGAGACGCCAATGCACATGTTATACTCTCATGCTGGTCTCTGTGGTTCCTCCGACTTTCCCCCCATCATTTAGGTAATTTTAATGAATTATGTATTCAGCACATGTTTAGATAACTGAATGATTATTACATATCATGAAATATAAACGGAATGCACTTTTAATTGAGCACAGTTTCCATTATATGTAATACACATGGATGTTATATTGATGCACAAGATTTTTGTGCACGTTTTATTTATGCATATCACATTTATTTGGCTTTATTATATTATTACACTTGATTATGTAATTGATGAGACCCCAATTAGTGGACCTTTATATACTAGTACTTGCATTGGTTTGTATCACTGCTTGAATAAGGTTCCATTGTGCGGATCGAAACGTCGCGTTAGTGTAAATAAAAGACACTGTCACTGGAGGTGCCGTAGACTTTTTCTTTTTAGTTCTCATACATGTTAGGGATACTTTGTGACAATTATATGATCTTCTAAAAATATAGCACAAGATTGATACTTTAAACTTAAAGGGGATATCCAGGACTTTAGAACTGACTGGCAGTCCTTAGGATCAGGTAACAAGGGTTGACCCATTAAGGTGACTTATACTCTATCCACAGGAGAGGAGATAAGTATCTGATCGTCGGGCATCCGACCGCTGGGTTCCCCGCTGATTGCAAGAACAGGGGGCCCTGCTTCCTGTTTGAATGGACTCTTGATGCATATGTGTCCACTGCTCCATTCTTATCTATGAGATAGCCAAGATCAAGTGCTCAGCTATCCCTGGTAGCCCCATGGAGCTGAATGGATCAGCAGCTGTGCTATTCAGAGTGGCTTGTTTGAAGCCTGACTTTGGAAGCGCAATTGCTAAACAGGTTATTTCCCACAAAAAGATAAGCTGCCAATATTTGATCAATGGGATATGACTTTCTGCAAACTTATTTATAGGGGTCATGCCACAAGAAGGCAGAAAAATGCTTCCCCCTCTCCCCTATAAAAAGGTTCTCAGAGGCTTCTTTTAAGTAGTGAGAGATTGTTGAGAGATTGTTAACTGTTATAAATTGCTCTTCAACACACTCAAAGACATTCTGTGGAGGATGGTTTAAGAGAAGCAGGATGGTCCTTTGGAAGAATTGCCCGCCTAGGACGTTCTGACATAGCTGTTAGGAAGTGTTGGGAGCAGTGGTTAAGTGACAGCACAAACACAACGTAAAAGGCTCCGGCCTGCCCATAGAGACAACCAGTAGAGATAATTATTGATGATATGAGCAGCTCCCACAGTTTTGTTCACCGTCCAGAAACAGGTGGCCCTTTTGTAACGCCCCTGAGTGGCATTACCACTCCTACGCCCTGCTTCTATGTGTATGCTAGTACGGGGTCATTCTATGTATTTTGTCCAGGTCCTCCACATTGTGCATTTCCTATGTTTGAAATTGTTATTGTTCATGTAATGTACCTGGTTCACCAGAGGTGGCAGCAGACTTGGCAGTGCTACTGTTAGAAGAGAGTGGAACCTGCTTTCCTTTCGGACCCCCTCTAAGAAAGAGAGCAGACTAGTTGGTTAGAGGGCAATTCAGCTTACCCCCTTCTAGGGGAAAGTCCTAGCTTACCCCAGCTAAGCAAAGCAAGCCAGCAGAACACATTCAGCTCTGCAGGATACAGAAGACACAGCTTGGAGCATCATAAAACAAAGGAAAAGTGCCCTGGTACATAATCTAGAGACAGACAACAGAGAGAAGTTGCAGAATACATCAAAGGAAAAGGTCCTATTTAAGATTGTCAGCATAGCAGAGCCAAGATTGTTACTGCCTGCCATTTTATGCTAAAACCTGCTGGAAACCATGAGAAAGCATGTAAACTGTATGGAGAGACATTTATGCAAAGTTAAGCTGTTTCAACTTTAGCACAAGGTCCGGAGTCAATTTACTATAAAAAACCCTCAAATGTTCACCCTATTTGCTCTGCTTCGGACGACAACGCCTGGGTCCAGGATATCCAGGTAGGAGCACCGTGACACGTGCACATCCACATCTAAAGGGACATTATAGGCTACCCTTACACCACTCTGGCATTCCTACACCTAGGTATCACCAACACCATCTACTTAAGTGGGATCTGTCCCTTGTTGCTTCAATGCAACTGGCGTCACAACAAATTAACTTAAAATCAACCTCAGACGCATGTCGGACGTTGCACTTTCATTACACACCCCATTTCCAGTGGAAGAAAATTTGGTGTCATGGTGCCTGTTACATGCCCTGCCATTGACAGCCAGTTGCCTTCGTTTGCAATAGTGTTGTGAACAAGAAATATGACAGTCAGTCACAAATAGTAGTGATACGAGGGACACTAACAACTCAGCAGTATGTGCAGGACATCCTGCAACCACATGGCAGGACTTCTAACTTGCATTTTTCAGCAGCATAATGCTCGCCCACATACAGAAAAGGTTTCCTAGAAATGTCTCAGCCTTCTTTTGCCTGCCCAATCACTATATTTATCACTTATCTTGCATTTATGTGAACAGATGGGATGCCATCTTTAGCAATAAGTGTAATATTGTAAATTATTGTACATCATTAATTGCCGATTTGCGCAATCGCGAATATATCAGAGCACTCTATCTGAATATAAAGCTTTTGTAATGTTTTGCCATGCCAACCATTTTCTCCATTCTCAGGAAACTCCTAGCAGCTTGAAAAATGTATACTAATAGTGACCCACGCCTGTATTGCGCATGCAATAAGCGCATATTACAATGCCGATTTTTGCAATCAAGAAAGTAATAGCGAGTTCTCGAATTCATGAATTTATGGTGAATATTGGCCCAAATATTCGTGAAATATCTCGAATTCGAATATTGCCCCTGCCACTCATCACTACTCCTCATTCACTGCATGGCTAGATTTATATCAAGCTGAAGGCTCATGGGGCGTGTCAATGCCCCGTAATGACAAAATGAAAACAGAATGTTTGAAATCTTTGCTAATGTATTGAATAGGAAAAACTAAAATCTTGCATTGCCTTAAATAATCAGACCCTTGACTCAGAACATCTTAGTTGAAGCACCTTTGGCAGTGATGACAGCCCCATTCTTCTTGGGTATTATACCCCTGGATTTAGGGATTTATTGCCATTCTTCTCTGCAGATTTTCTCAAACTCTGTCAGGTTGGATGGGAACCATCAATGGACATCCATTTTCAGGTCTCTCCATAGATGTTCAAATGGGGTCAAAGCACGGGCTGAGACACTTAAGGAACTCACAGAGTTGTCTATTGTCTTGGCTGTGTGCTTCGGGTCATTGTCTTGTTGGAAGGTGAACCTTCAACCCAGTATGAGCTCCAGAGCACTTTGGATCATGCTTTTATTAGGAATATCTCTGTAGTTTGCTCCATTCAGCTTTCCGTCATCCCTGACCAGTCTACCCTTCCCTGCTACTGAAAAAACATCCCCACAGCATAATGCTGCCATCAGCATGCTTCACTGTAGGGATGGTATTGGGTAGGTGATGAGCAGTGCCTGGTTTCTTGCACACATGACACTTAGAATTAATGCCAAAAAGTTCTATTTTGGTTTTATTAGACCATAGAATCGTGTTTCTCACAGTGTGAGAGTCCTTTGGGTGCATTTTTGAAATTCCTGGTGGGTTTTCATGCGTCTTTTGGTGAGGAGAGGCTTTCATCTGGCCACTGTGTCATAAAGCCCAGATTGGTGGAGTGCAGCCATGATGGTTGGTCTTCTGGAAGTTTCTCTCTTACCAAGGCCTTTCTTCCCCAAATACTTACTTTGGTGGGATGACCACCCATAGGAAGAGTTATGGTTGTTACAAACTTCTTTCGTTTTAGAAATATTGAGGCCATTGTGCTCTTGGGAACTTTTAGCAGCAGAAATCTTTTTTACCCTTCTCCAGATCTGTGCCTCCACGCAGTCATGTCTCTGATCTCTACAGGCAGTTCTTTGCTCCTCATGGCTTGGTTTTTGCTCTAATATGCATTGTCAGCTGTGAGGCCTTATATAGACAGCGGTGTGCCTTTCCAAACCATGTCCAATCGACTAAATTTATCACAGATGGACTCCATCCAATGTGTCGAAACATCTCAAAACTGGTCAAGAGAAAAGTGGAAGGCCCTGAGAGCTACATTTCAAGTGTCATAGAAAAGAGACTGAATACTTATGTAAAGAAGTCTTCATTTTTTTGCAAGCATTTCTAAAATTCTGTTTTTACTGTTTCATTATCAAGCATTGAGTGCAGACCTTATTTTTTTATTAGAACAAGGCTGCAACATTACAAATTGTGAAAAATGTGAAAGACTTTCCGAATGCAAAGTAATTACACATGTCTATATTTGTGTGTACATCTATCCAACCTTCCAAAATATCCTACTGGAAAGGCTGTGCGTCACAAAGAGAAAGGGTCCTAATACAGAATGCAGAAGTATTTGCTTAGTACTGCTGGGAATTTTGAATAATGCTGAATAAGCCCGTCATCTAAATACTTACATATGCCTTATCAATAATTGGCTAGTAACACTTACTGTCTGTCTGTGTCTCCTCAACAGCCTGTGAAAACTTCTTCATGCTTTTGCAGAAATCCAGGTGCAGGGGCACAGATGTAGGCTCGAGGCGCTTCCAAGTCTGCTATAGTACTTGTTTCGGTCATTTTGCTTGTCTTAGACAATGGTCATTGTGTATTTTCAATTTTTTTTTTTTTTCAGAACAAATATTAATATTTGTATACAAGTAATTTGGTATCTTATATTATTTAATATATCCTCAAATGCTCTTTAGGGAAATAACATATCCTCCATAGAAAAAATACAACAAGAGTTTGCCTCCCAGAAAAAAATGCTCATTTTTCCAGAGGCCGTATTTTAGTTCTCTACAATCAGTCTAAAGTCACAAGCCAGGTGGAAACTACTCTACATGCACGAACACATAATATGTGTCTCACAGAACACAAGATAAAGTATACACCACATGTATCACATGTCTGCAACAATACATATCATGTTAAAAAATGTGCATTGTAGATTTTCTTATCCACATCTGGGAACAATGCTTCTGATCTCATTGCTGCTGCTGGTAGTGTTTCAAAGTTTATGCACGTAGCTTAGAAATTATCATGGCAGACGACGGTAACTCTAGAAATTTTATTCCACTCACACAACTGCAGCAATCTGGCCGTCAGCAGACCTTCCGCAAGAGCCAGGAGGCACCACGTTGAGTTCAGAGCACTACAACTGCAAAATGAAAACAGGCGCTTAAATCAACTATGAATGCCTATAGCTTGAGGAGAACAGCAGGAGTTATCATACAGGGGATTGAGTTTAGGTGGGAGCAAATACATCTCTTGCATTGCTTAAGCCACAACAATTCTTATTACTGATTACTTATTACAACATACTACTATGTTCTGCAATGTGTTAACCAGGTTGAATACATTCTGGTGTTTTACAATAATAACCTTTACTTAGCCGGGATCCACTAATACATATAGAATATGAGATAGTATAAGGGGAGGATCTGGTAGTTGGGAATGAAAATCAGAGCAATGGCAAATTCTCTGTTGCTTGTTGATATACCTGGGGCTTACACAAAAGCAATGGGGCCCACAACAATCATCAGAATTGCCATTTATATATACAGTATATCTTTATATATATACATCTATATATATATGTATATATATATATTTATATAGTCAAGGCTGATTTGTCAGCCTGTAATTGTGGGAGGGGCGGAGGCCTTCTTCCGTGCTGCAGCTGTGTTTCCTGTTCGGGGTTACGTCACGTCCGCTCCACAAGCGATCGCCAGCGTGGGTAAGTGTATACATGGAGCGCGTCGGCTGCCCGCCTCTTCTCTAGGCGAACCGCTTCCACGATCCAGGGCCCTCCCCGCTTCCCTGGCTTGCCGAACCGTAGCTCGCGCCTGCCAGGGACGCCACGCTTATCCGCTGGCTGGCAGCGAATTGGTGGTGAGCCGTTACAGGGAAGAGGACAGCTGGTGCCTCGCGCTCATGTTTACGGCAGCCTTCGCGAATGCCATGCATCCAGAGTGATCACAAGAAGGTTAGAAGGTAATTTCCCACTGCTAGCCAGTTTTTAAGTTCAGCAAAATCTCTTAAATCAATAAAAGACTTGTAAAAGTCCTCACTGTCGGCTACACTGTTTCAGATTGTGCTAGTTCTCATTAGGTTTGTTTTTATGCGCATATATTAATGAAACATGGTTCCTGGTTCACTTTTGGTTTCAACACTGGGGCATGCAACTGGTTCAGATCTTCTTAGCCATAAGTTATTACTGGTGCTGCGGTATTTTGCTTAATATTCGATTAAATAAAAAAAATTTAATATAAAAAAAAAACTTCACTTCTTAACTACTCATGCAGTGAATTAGTTGCTTTCTTTAGACTAAACTTAGCAGCAGTAACATCATTCCTGCTATGTTATCCAGGCAGAGTCTCTCCTACCAAACAGTGGTCCGTATGCAGACAACTAGGTGCTCTGACTGATCTAGAAACTTCTAGTGGAAGGGGGACGCACAGGGTAAAAGAAACAATGTTGCAGTTCAAGGCTGCTGTAGACTTGTACTCGGCTTCAATATAAAAACCCAAAAAATAGTAAAAACTGGGATTCAATAAATCAATATATCTTTATTTCATGATTGTAATAAAAACACACAATTAAAAAGGATTAAGGATTCAGGGGGTGATGAAGCTTTGAGCGAAACGTGTGCAGGGTTCTCTCGGCCGGTATGGTAATTTTATGACTTGTATTATATGTGGATTCACCTGGCGCTTTCTTTTTAGCCCATGCTTATTTGCTTATTTGGTTAGTTTTTTCGGCATTTGCACTTTACGAGTTACATTTCCAATCTTATATTATTTGGCAAGGTCTATCTACTTGGCATTGAATATTTATTATACTACCTTTTATGCCCGTGTATGTCCCCTACTATGGCTATTGGTCTTATGTATTCTATGTATCACCACAGATTTAATCCTTTTTAATTGTGTGGTTTTTGTTACAATTATGGAATAAAGATATATTGATTTTTTAAATCCCGTTTTTGCTATTTTTGGGGTTTCTATATTTTGTGGGTAATTCTGGGTAGATGGTTTCTATTTTGCCCAACTTGCTTATTGGTGGGCTTCAATACAAGTCAATAGGAATGACAAAGCCGGTTTCAGACGTAAACAGCAATCTGACAGAGCTAAACCAGACAGACAAAAGTTCAGTCTCTGGCTTTTTCCTCTAAAATTCAGCTTTGAATAGTACCTTATAACAGCAGTGAAAATTCCTACCTTTTCAGTGCAAAGAATAGAAATTCCTAAAGTCTCAGTGTGAACTGGCTTTGCATTAACTATTACAACAATTTAGTGCAAAAACAGTGCAAATGAACAAAATCTATCATTAAATGCAATTTAACAGTATAAAACAGTATAAGTGCAAACAATACCATAAATCACAGCAAACCCTTCACAGTTAACACATCAATTGCACTAAAGAAGTGAGTTAATGGCTTTCATAGCAGCAGTAGGGGCAAATGTCCACAAACATCCAGACTCCTTGCTCGAGGGCACTGTACCTGCTCTATATATTCTTGGTTTTCCCTAGAAATCAATACGATAGTAACAGGCAGAGGTATACTGTAGCTCGATCTTTTTCACACTTGCAAAAGATTATTTTATGCCCACTGTTGTAGGACTGTCTGTCTTATAGCCCTTTCAATGATGACCGTTACACCATTGAGCAACTTTGGCAAATGTCCTTCCACTTGTCCACCATAGCCATTATTAATTTTCCTCTGGCTAACTAGCAAGTAGAGGTGTTTGGTACCAGTCATAATGGTACAACATCCCGGGGCATAGATAGTTGAGGCTGGAGCTGAGGGGTAGACAGAAGCCATCTAGTCCACGCACCAAGGCCTATATGAAACGGGCCTGTAGCTAAGACCAGAAAGCCTGCAGGCTATAAGCCACACTGTTTGAGAGACAATACAATACTGTTATAAACAAGGGCATACCATTACTGATAACAGTGTGCACAGTGGTTGTGAAGACAAAGACATTGCAAACTGTAACTCCTGTTAGAGGCTTTATAGATTGTGCAGTACTGCACCATGTGGATAGATAACCATGATGATGACTGCAGATGCAACCATCTACATTGCTGCCACTCTGAAGAGACTAAAGCCAGAAGGCCAACAACCAGGGAGCTAGGTGTAACACAAGGCAGAGAGAGAAAGTTGTTGCCTCCTAAAGGGACTTTTATATTTGCCAGTTCCTACTTAAACATAGTGAGAGAGATCAAAACTTGTGTAACGGAAAACTGGCTTAGTTGCTCATAGCAACCATCAGATTCCACCTTTCATTTTTTCATAACTCCTTTAGAAAATGAAAATTACTTACAAAGTCTAGGATCTTCATCCTAAAACAATCAAATAACCCCATATATTTTTTCTTCCATCGGTTTATTTGATTGTTTTAGGATGAAGATCTTAGACTTTGTGAGTAATTTTCATGTTAAAAAATACCTTTGTTTATGATTTTATTCATTTTATTAAAGTGTTTTTACCCATAATCCTGAGGGTACCTCACTATTTGGTTCCATTCACACGTCCGCAATTCTGTTCCACATTTGCGGAACGGAATTGCGGACCCATTAATTTCAATGGGGACAGACGATGTCCCGGCCGGGTCCGCAATTGCGGATCTGCACTTACGGGTCTGCAATCGCGTTCCCGAAAAAAATAGAACATGTCCTATTCTTGTCCGCAATTGCGGACAAGAAAAGGCATTTTCTATGTAGTGCCGGCGATGTGCGGTCCGCAAATTGTGGAACGCACATCGCCGATGTGCGTGTTTTGCGGATCCGCGGATCCGTGGATCCGCAAAACACACACGGACGTGTGAATGGACCCTTTGTGTGATCTCTTGGGGAACCCCACAGTGATGGGTGAGAGGAGGAACATACTTGAATGTGGAAGTTACTGATTTCCAGTGCCAGTATATATGGATGGATGTGCTGAAGCGGCCAGTGTGAACAGGGAGCAGCGCGGTTCTACTATCGTTTCATCATGGATAAAGGTATGGCTTCTGGTAGTAACAAACAGCCTCTTTAAAAAAAGAACTGCACTGTAGGATTTTTGAAATAAAAAACACTTTTCACTTTTTCACAAATACCAAGCAGTGTGTATACATACACTCATATACACGTGGCTTAGGATCAGATCCTTCCCGTCTTCTAATCTGAAAACGGATACAATTTTAAGAAATTTGTCTGAATTGAATTGAAAAATTCGGGTCAAATTCTATTAGTTTAGAGTCGATTTGTTCATCCCTAGACACAGCTTATTACATACTGTACACTCCAAGAAATACTAGAATATGCAAACATATACGTGTCACATTTACCAGGAGGTTTGAAAGACATGTTCTAATCCAAAACAGTTATGAAATTTCAGAGTGCAAACCCTCTGATTCCCAAAAGTGTCCTAAATAAAGGTTTTAGATATAGTTGAATCCCTGCGAATGATTTTGATTGCAAATGTTCTGTAACTCAGTGTGACCAAGCTCAATTAGCTCCACAATAGATCCTCATTGTATTATGGTTGAAACTGCTTTCACTCTTGTCCACCAGAACAGCCATTTGCAGGAACTAGCCAGGAGGCCATACTTCATAATCTGAATTTAGGCCCCAGCCCTATATGCCAATGTAGTTAAATTGAAATTGTAGGAGGGTATGAATGGTTTAGCTAATATTATGTTCTACATAAATTAGAGGACAGAAACCACAGGTAAGCCTGACCACCATTTTTCAATGCAGCTACACAATGTGACCACTTTCTGTTCTTCCATTCACATAGTCACTGTGCTGCCATCCTCTGAAATAGTCTCATCTAGTATTTCTACCCTATCAGAACAGGACATCAGACCCACATTCTCTTGCAAAGCCAGACCAACTAACTGAACCCAAACAGATTTTCTTTAAAATTTGAGCATATGACAATTATGACAATCCTGTCCTGTGTAATATGTGGCAGAAATCCAGTACTAATGTAGTAGGAAGTGTGCACTTACCTGAAGATGAGTCAATAGTAAAGACTGGTGTCTTATCTCTAGGTATTAGCTCATATAACACTTCGCCAAACATTCCTCCATCTCTATCAGTGGCCACAACATTTAGTATCTCTGTTCCTGGTTGAGTGTGACTGCTAATGCTTGTCACGTAATTAGTTTGATCAAAGACGGGTGCATTGTCATTTATGTCTTCTATATCGACTCGAACAAATGCTTGGGCACTTAAGCCACCCTGTGAAAAAGAAACATGAAATATATAGGACAATATTAATAAAAGACAAACCCAAGTTGTCTATAGAAGCCAAGAACAATATGTAAAAGTATGAAAAGGCCTATTTGGCCTTATGCAAGGTGCAAAAATATAACTGGAGTACATCCATTAGTATCTTGAAATTGAAATAAATTCAGTGGAAATCTTCAGTTCTCTGATGAGTGCAAAAATGATCTCTCAAAGAACATGAAGTCACCAAGTTCAGTACGCATACCAACATTACCAGATTAATCTCAGGAGCCAGTAAGTGCAAATTGTTCTCCTTAAACTATGCACACCACATAGACCCCACTGTAACTTATGTATCTCAGAGAAAGTTTTGTCTGCTCTTAAGGTACGGCCACACAACGCAGCCTTTTCACAGTGGAATTTACTGTGAAAATGCACCTATGAATTGCAAAGGGTAAAATCCACAGTGGATCTCTGCAGCATAAATGAATCCCTTCCGGACAACCGCTGTACATGTACATCAAAAGTCCAGTGTTTAAACATGGTGCCTACTAAAAAATAACGTCCAGCATTTCTCTTTTTTCAAGAAATGCTTTAGAAGGATCCCAACAAAACATTGGGAGTTCTTTATGAAGGATAAAAGTTTAAAAGGATTTAAATCGCATAGAAAGAAAAGGTTACAAAGTTTAGGAAGAGAAAAATAAAGCACAGCAAATAAGTCTCAGAGAATAATAAGCAAGCAATTAAACAATTTAAAATGAGTGAAAAAGCTAATTTCTCCAAAGTAACGTATATGTGTGAATCTGTGTGTGTAGAGAGCAACAGGTGTCTGTCAAAGAATGCTCTCCTTATGTCGTGAGACAAAGCCTTTTTTATAGTCTGACTCTCCACTGAGTTGCATTGTATCCTACATTTAACATTCTAACAAACATATATGGTTAACAAGTAAAACCCCTTACATCATGATTTCCTATGTAATCCTTATATGTAAAGCTAATAATAATATGCTGAAGTAGGAGGATTCCCAACCTTTCCAAATACTATTGTAGTCTCAACCTGTCAAAAATGGACACTCAACACAAGTGCTGGCCTCACATGGTCTTCAAAATAACCCTAGCCTGCTAAAAAGTGTTAGTTATGTTATTTTACATCCACTCAGAAGCCAAGCAGGCACCACAGCCACCAGGTGCCTGCTGTTTTACACAGCAGACACTCAGAGCTAATGTTTTTGATCAGTGACAATGCAGACATTTGACCACTGAAATGTCAATTGTGACCACTGCATCTAAGAGGCTATTCCCAGGGCCCAAACGACTCCCCTGCGCTAAGACAAGGGGAGTTAATTTGTTTGATGTGGTAGCCTTAAGCGCTGGAAGTGTGGCAATGTGGTAGCCTTGAGCCTGCTACAAGTGTGGCTTGGAAAAGTGTGAAAATGTTTCCATGGCGCCCTGACTGTTTCAGGGCTCCATAGGAACTCATTGAATCTCCCATAGGCAGCAATGTTAATTAATTGCAGTCTATGGGAGAAGCAATCTTACAATTGCACATTTAAGTGCCCTAGGGGACTTAAAAAATAAAAAAATAAAAGTTTAAAAAAATATAAAGTTTCATATTACTCTATTTTCTTATATTAAAAATAAACAATAAAAATAAAGATCATAGGTATTGTTGTGTCCCAAAATTCCTGTAATATTAAAAATAATAAAATAAGAGAAAAAAAATTGGCTAATTCACACTCCAAAATGGTATCAATGAGAACTACAGACCACTCCACAAAAAATAAACTCTCACACAGCTCTATAGACAGATAATGGAAAGAAAAAAAAACATTATTTTTATTGTCATTTTTTCAAACTTTTTTTTTTAATATTAAAGCATAAGAAAAAAAAAACTAAAAAAATGGTATCACTGTAATCCTACTGACCAGGAGAATAAATGGCACAGGTCAGTTTTACCATATAGGGAACGCCATTAAAACGAAACCCATAAAACTGTGGCAGAACTGCATTTTATTTCTGATTTGGCATTTTTTCCAGCTGCAAACTACATTGTATGTAGTACTAAATGGTACCATTAAAAAATTAAACTTGTCCCACAGAATGGAAAAATAAAAAAGTTATGGTTTTAGAAAGACAGTAAAAAGAGAACGCAAAAACAGACAATTGCAAGGTTCTGAAGGGGTTAAAATCTGTACTACAGGTCAATTTACACTGAGGATCTTTCTCACAGCATTTGGATGAGAGGTCTTAAAGTTTCATCCACTTTGCTTGTACTGTAAAATGCTGTGGATCAAACTTACGCAAATCTGTGGCAGCAAATCCACAGCTTATCCATCTCATGTGGACAAAATTTTCTGTGGATTTCTCACATTTCCATCTTTCTGTAGCCTTCTGCTAACCTATCCCTAGCAGTGCTCTTCTACTCAGTGGTTTACTGCTCTCCATCTTTTAACTTCCAGAAGGACAGAGTCACATGCATCACTATAGCCAATGACTGGCCTCAGAGGTGACATGTCCCCAAGTGGCTCACATGACACTTTAGGGAATGTCACCACTAATCATTGACTACAGTGGCACACATGACCCTCTCTGTGCAGAAGTTGACAGGTGGGGACCAGAAGATCAGGGAAGTGAACCAGGAGCTGGAACTGGTTGGCAAGGAACAGGTGAGCAGGGAATTTTCCACAGGTACAGTCGGGATGCAAATAAAAAAAAACCTGGACAACCATTTAAGTATCACTGATCATGAGTTCAATAGTTGTTGTTAGGTCTAAAGGCCCTTTTTTGGTCAAAAAAATAGTGCAACTGAATGATACAATTTTTTATCATTTTTTTAATGATACAATTTACCATCTTCCATAATTCTGTCTGATAAGCATTAATAATTAGATTAGGCATTAACTTTAAGCTGACATTCAAGTTAATACGCTCTACCTATAAACATTATAATTTAATCTCTATTTTATGCTTTTTACTATATTATTCTGTACTTTCCTTGCCAATGTCTAAGAAGGGCTCAAGTCCAACTTTTAAACAACCTATTCACAATTTAATGAAAATTGTGGTCATTTTCAAATGAATTGGCAGGGAGATGATCTTCATAGATGATGAAAATGATTCCCTTGAAAAAGTTTATCATTTCTGTCAATTACCATCTTGGCCTGTACTCAGTCTAACTCATTGAGAAGCAGATCACACTCGACTCATTCACATCACTCGACACCACATTTTAGTTCATTTATATTTTAATGGTTGTACTTTGCTCTGAACACCACGTAGACCCCACCATAACATGCATGTTCCAATGGTCTACCGATATTATGTTTTATAATCATTGCAGTACAGATAGGTTTGATGCATTATGACTCAAGACTTGTTTTCTATTAAATAAATCAATGACTTTTAGCATTCTGAGTAGACTTCTCTGGCTATCATTGAGTTCCTTCTGGTAAACGTGATGCTATTTGTTTTGCTTCTGAACCTAAATCAGTAACCTTCTGCATTAATTGGAATTGCAGGCAGACTTCTAATTCACACCTGAAAGAAAATAGTGTTTTGCCTTTATTCATCCCCTGAAAGTTCTTTCTTTAAGCCTCAGGGAACAGATAGTCTGAAAATAGAAGAAAGGCATCTTAACTTACTGTCACTATAATGACAGCATTACCACTGTATAATGTTCTAGGCCGTCAATAAGAATCCATCTTTTTTACATTCTGAGAAACAGACGTGCGCAACCAGACATTTGTATTAGAAATATTAGTTAATTTGCTATGTAGGTAAGTTAACGCATATTGATTACACCAGATCCATCTATAGGAATAGACAACACAGCAGTTATCTGAGAAAGGCATCTCTGGCTGAATGAGAAAATATCTATTTCAATGGACTAAATAATTGCTACCCAGGGACAACCCGGCATGTTTAATGTTGTTGTTTTGGGTAGACTGTACAGTATTTGCATTATATTTGTATTTCACATTTTTCCAGTACACATTTGTGTCAGATGTAGAGGCTTTCCTTGTCAGCATAAAGGACTCAAGTGCCTTCATCACAATAATGATCATTCTAGACACGGACAAGCAATTTAGATGAGAATTTGAGACACCTTGAAAATGTAAAACTGTTCTTAAGATACAGACTATTTAAAATTCAAAACACTTTGATAGCCAAAATGTAAAACATATCTATCTTAAAATGTTCTATGCCTAGAATAAGGGCAAGGGACGTACCAGCATTCCTCCACCTTTTCATGTATATGTCCAGAGCTGCCTTATAGCCTCATGGATGCCCTTGAAAATCTCGAAAAAAATATTGTATTGAAATTGACTTTGTATGAGTCCACATTTAAAATTCATAGATTAGAAAACCATGTGGTTTTTGCAGCCATGATTTATAGACTTTTGAAATGTCTAAAATGTTCCATTCCCATAGCCATATGATGAATAATTTTTTTTGGGGACAAGTTATCTGTGTTAGTGGCACTTGTTAATTCCATATCTTGTATTGGGAAATAAGAAAACACATTCTTTGTGGGGTGAAATTGAAATACATGCTTTTAGTGCTCACTATCCCCTAAAAATGACACAATGAGCTTATTCTGTGGGTCTGTATGATTACAGTGATACCAAATTTATATACTTCTGTTTTAAACTGTTTACAAATACAAACCTTTGACAAAATATAGATTTTCTTTGCATCGCCATATTCTGACACTCATAACTTTTTTAGATTTCTGTCTACAGACGTTTGTGAGGGCTTACATTTTTGCAGGACAAGAAGTTTTCACGAGTACAATTTTTGGGTACATACAACTTATCACATTTTATTCGATTTGTTTTTGACAGGGAAGGCAAGGTGACCAAAAAATGGTAAATCATGCATTTTTACTTTTTTTTGCATTATGGCATTTATGGCACAGGAAAAACATTTTTATATTTTAATAGTTTGGAAATTTTCAGACGTGGCTATACCTAGTATGTTTATTTTTTATTGTTTCTTTTTATATACAAAATTGGGAAAGGGGGTGATTTGAATTTTTAATATTTTAGTTTTTTAGTCATTTTTAGTCACCCAAGATGCTAGGGAGGCTCGTCCCCATCACAGCCCGATATTGGCTACACCCACCCATCACTGGATATTTTGATCCGCACGATGGGGAGATGCAGGGGATGTATGCGGGCATCTGGAGCGGCGTGGGTGCTGGGGAGCAGGATAACTGTAACCTGTATGAGGCACCTGGGCATTTTGGGGGACATTATAGAGGTTGGATAACCCCTTTAATACTAAGCAATAACTTTTTCATCTTTATGTGTACGGTGCTGTGTAAGGGCTCATGTTTTGCAGGTCTGTACTATTCATTGATACCATTTTGGGTTGTGTATGATGTTTCGATTACTTTTTATTCAATTTTTTGTGGGAGGTGAAGCAACCAAAAACACCAAATCGACCATTTTGACTTTTTTTTCCATTTCGCCATATGGGATAAATATTTTTATATTTTAATAGTATGGATGTTTTCCCACATAGCGATTCCCATGATGTTTTTTAAAAATTGTTCCTGTTGTTTAAAACATTTTTAAATGCCCCATCGCCAACTTGGTTTTACGTTGGGGAGGCAGGAATGCGTTAAACAGTTTTGATAAATGTGCTGTGTCCCTACTTCCTAGCACTCAAAATAAGATGATAACAACATTAAACACTCATTCAATGTGCATAGAGATTAATGAATTTCCCAAAATTTGTTTTAGGTTTCATTCAAACGAAGTAGCCAGTGTCGGACTGGGGTGCCTAGGGCCCACCAGTAAAATTTATTTTGGGGGCCCACCATACAGATACATTCAAATATTACCTGCTCATACAGCAGCAAGATGCTACTGGATGACTGAATATGGGGGTCCCTGCAGCAACTTTGAGAAAGGTAGGTACTGGGGAGAAGAGAACACTGGTAGCTTTCTTCTATACCTAGAAGTCATCTCAGCTCTGATCGTGTCTATAATTCTATAGTTTTTTTAATAATCTATCAAGTTTTTTTATATGAACATAGGCTGGTTGAGGTGCTGTACACTGGATATGTGTAAGTAGTGCAGGAAGTATACTGTGTTATGTGCCACTTGTGGAAGGGGTGAGAGACTGGGGCCCACCTTGCTCAGGGGCCCACAGGGGGATTCACCTGTACCCCTGTGGGCCAGTCCGAGCCTGGAAGCAGCCATCAGATTCAATTCAGGTCCAAATAAATTTAACCTGAATTGAAAGTGCCCCAATTGCCCTGAAAAGTCTTACATGTGAGGTCTCATAGAGACCAAGATAGCATTAGTAATGTCAAAGTGACAGTGACATATATGGCTATTGGAAAATTGATGAAAAAAGTTTATTCCAGCTTCCGGATAAAAGAAAAATGGAACCCTCTATTGAATAAAGATCATAAAATTCGGTATGCCAAACACATAGTGCACTGAAAAATGCAATTCCTGTGACGCGTTTCAAATGTATACAACACTGTTAGTCATAGCAAGTGGTGTGAATACTACTTACTGCTGCTTATATCTGAAACTCGGGCAGAGCTGAATTCATTAATTAAGAAATGTAATACATGTGTGGCAGCAGCTCACAGTGAATGACTTCTCTTGCTTCAAATGCAACAGCCACAGCAAAATACGTAGAAAACAATAAAGTTGACACCAAATACTTGGTTTAGTCTATTAGGTACACAAGTATCCAATTTGAATCACATAGAATAATCACATATACTGTGGGCTGCTAATGTGTGATTAAAATGTTGATTCCTTTAAATCTAACTAACTAGATATTGTCTTCCCTGTCTCTAAACTAGCTTTATTCTATGTATAAAGATACAATCAACAATCAAGAAGCATACAAGCCCATAAAAAACATGCATTTTCTAGTTGGAATCATGTTTTGTGCTTATGACATGAGTCAGTCTTCTGTAGTCCATCCTGATTAGCTGAGATTGATTTCAAGGAAATATGGGCAATCCCGCCAACTGGGGAGTCATCCAAGGTCCTCATCCTAATGTCCTCTGAAGTTCTGAATGATCCATAAGATGGGGTACACTTTGATGCCATTTTGCTTTCGATGGTACAGAGCTACCTTGATAAAACCTTTGAACAGTGCTGGTTCGGGCGATAAGGCAGCATTTAATGGCTGCCACATTAACCCAAGTTGACCCTTATGGTAGTAGTAAAAAAATTATTAGGTGTAGTATAGGAATAGGCTTTTGAGAGGAAGCCTCACAAAAAGGATGAATCAAAAGAGTTCATCTTGCAAACATTTATCAACATTGGGGCAAACCAGAATGTGTGTGTTTCTGTGTGTCAGTGTTAGGTGGTAGCATAGGCACCAGAAATCTTGCAAGGCTAAAGGGAGATATTTCAAGCACCTAAGAGGCTGAACTGTTTGCTCATTTTGAGCCTAAATTAGGCTCAAAATGAAGCAATCTTTTTCTAACAAACTAGAACCAAACCTGTCCCTCACATCGATCCAGAGATCTCCCGATTCATTGCTCTGCTAGATTTATATCAAGCTGACAGCTCAGGGGAGTGTCTTTTCTGCTGTAGCTCAGGGGGCGTGTCTATGTTCTCCCTATCACAGGAGGCACTTGAAGGATGAAACTGAGCATGTGCGGCCACCTCAGTGAGCCGGACAAAGAAATAAGCTGGTGGCGCTATACAGATACATTTTATTGAAACACTCAGTGGCTATACTAAATTTTAAATTACATGCAATTACAAAAGTATTTAGATCCAGGTGCTCATTTGAAAACTGTAGAATATTTTTTGTGGGACAACCCCCTTTAAGAGACAAAACATGAACTGATCAGTACTGTGTGTCTGTGTACTTACTTTTGTCCCACCCTGTGGTAGTCATTCCTTGCTCCCCAACAGGTATTTGCACATTTCTTTTTCTCCATACATACATATAAATGTGTATGTATAGCTTCAACTACAACAGAGCATGCTCCTGCAGCTAAAAGATATTTTAAAGAACAATAAAAAATATATGGTTTTATGCTTCTCCAGTGCTATATTTTTCTCATATCTGTGCATCCAAAGTAGAATATTTACAATGTAACCTATTATATATATACTGTATTATAAGTTCTCACAGTGCTATGTCTGGCAGTTAGTCTGCAGTAATAATCAACCTTGTTTCTCAATGTCTGCTAAGAGTTGGTACAGAAAGGATATGAATAGGAGTGCATGAAATAAGGTTTATGCTATTGACTATTAAAATAATCATTACAAAGCAATATAGTAATCCGTTGAACTTCATTGTTCCACACTCAGAACTTTAGAGATACTGAAGCTTCGCAAGTTATTTCATTTAACCCCTTCCCACTCTAGCATTTTATGACAACACCGCAGCAGGGTCATTTCCACTCTTTGCTGTATAAGTATGTTATGGCTATGGTGTGGGCTCAGCAACTGGGCAATTGCCATCGCTTGTGGCTCCCAGCTGTATCATACAGCAGGCACCTGGCTCTCACTGCTGATCAGATATAACTCTGAGTCTGCCAGTTTAACTCCTCAGATGCCACACAGTGAGAGGAAGTTTCCTCTGTTCTCCACACAGCACTCCGCGAACGTATTCACGAGGTGCCGAGTACTCATCATGGCCTGCAAGGCCTGCAATATCCTGGCTTGACTCTGGCAGGATGTCAGACCTCCCAAGGGTACCTCTTTTTGACCCATGTCCCTAGTTTCCTCTTTGCTCCCTATATGTCCCTCTTTTTAAACTTCTTAGGTATAGATTTGCATTATTACATTCCCACTATTGACCCAAAAAGTGTTTCTCTGGTTCCTCTCTGTATATTTGAGCCTGTTTTGTATATTATTTCATTATCTGATGCAGTTGGGAGTTTAGAAATGTCTATATTCAGATTATTTTTGTGTTATTTCATAAGAGATAACTGTTGAAGTGTATAGATTTGCTGGAAAAATAGATCTTTCACAGAATGGACCATAGATGTACCTGTTTAATCATCTAAAAAGTTGAGAGGTATGGGATATACAGTATTGTCGTGCCTGCCAAAATGACTATGTACTGTCAGACAGGATTATTACAATAGCTCCTAGATGGGACAAGCCCAGGCACTCAGCATATACACAAATATAATACACAAATGTATATCCAAAAATATATCTTTATTGAAATCGATAAAACAAATAAATAGATGCATAAATTGGCAAAGACAACCACAACCACATGGAGAGTGCACAAAACACTTTGGGACATCAAGTTATAGCATTACAAGTAACGGAGAAGGTGGGATGGAAAAACAAGTATAAATAAATGCAAAATCAAACCATGTGGCTCCTCCACCTAGATAAAAAAACACGATTCACAACATATTCACAATACAGACCCAGCTAATGGCATCTCCAAGAGACCTCCAATGGATGAGCCTCCCGCGATGCTAGGGAGGCTCATCCCCATCACAGCCTGCTATTGGCTGCTCCCCCCTTTGCCAGATGTTTTGATCCATGCGACGAGGAGATGCAGCAGCAGGAGCCAGGAAGTGGGGTAAGTATAATCTATATGAGGGGCCTGGGCATTGGGGGGCATGTTTTAGACTTTGGATACCACATTTAAATAGTATAGCATAACAAAAACCATATGAATTTAGTATCTCCATAATCATATTGACCCGCAAAATAAAGTTAAAATGTCAATATTACTGTAAAAACAAAACTATAAAAACAATGATGGAATTTCATCATTTTTTACAGTTGCCCCCCTAAAATTTTTAAAGTTATGCAAATCATCTGATGTACACCAATAAAATTACAACTTGCCTATTTTGAGAGACAAACCAAGAAGCTATAGCTTTGGAAATGTGGAGATAAAAAAAAAACTATATAAAATCACCAAGCCCAAGTTCAAAACTATGCTGCGTTCTTAATGGATTAACATGGTGGGACTGTAAGCCTTTATGATTTCTCATGCAACATTTGTATAAACCGTAGAATCACAGGTCACGCTATAATTTATCTACAAAATCTACAAAACACGCTGTGCACTATGATATGCTGACTGTGTGAAGATGTGCTCTTGGAGAAGGATGTTCTGTATACTCTTCTATGTTCGTGTTTTTACAACACGTCCTCAGTGTGCGAGGTGAACAGTGTGCCACTGGGAAAAGTACCATGGATTACTATGGTTTGTTCAAGACAAAAGATCCAGTTTGGTTATAAATTTCTAGTGGTTTAAAGGGCATCTGTCAGCAGATTTGTACCCAGGAAACTGACTGAATTTCACATATATTTTATATATGCAAATGAGCCTATAGGAGCAACGGGGGTGTTGCCGTTACACCTAGAAGTTCTGCTTTTTCTGTAAGGCCTCACGCTCTGCACTTTGATTGACAGGGGTCCTGTTTACACTGCCTGGCCCTGTCAAAGTACAGATGGCGCGGCAGTGGCAGAGAGAGCTGAGTCTGTATGAAGGGGCACTCAAATACCTGAGAACAACACTGGGTTACTTTACCATTCTTAATCCCGTTAATGCCGGTCTGTAACTTTGTTTTCGCTAGCAGGACTCACCACGGCGTCCCGTGTGGTCTCTCGCTAGAGTTTGCGGCGTCTCACGTGACTCAACTCTGTTCCACGTCACTAGGGTACGGCGTCTCACGTGACCCAACGCTTGTTCCCCATAACCGGGCGTCTCACGTGACTAGTCCCGGCTCTCTGTTTGTAGAAATAGCTTGGCTGTACTGAGAGCTACTCTTCTGGCACTTTAGCCGTATTAGAGCTTTATGGGGCAGTCCTCCGTTCAATTGTAAAGTTCCATACGGATCTTAACTTGCTCCAATTAAAAGTATCGCTTGCTGTCCCACACCATACGCGTTTCGGGGATGCTCCCCTTTCTCATAAACTTAATTATTAAACTTAATAATTCTAGGCAATGCCTTCAGCTGCTAAGAATACATGCAAGTCAGCCAGTTTCATAGGTACAAATATACTAACAGATGTCGTCTAAAGTGTATTTTTAATTTTAAAATATTTATTCTACCTATATAAGTCAAATCATTATTTCCAGCAAATGTTTTGAAGCTCCTTCAACATGCGGCCCTAATACTGAAATATGTCTCATTGCCATTTCCTATCGATTCCTGCTTCAACTTTCTCAGCCTAAAAGCTTTTTTACATGGGGTCAATATTTCAAACTTCTGAGAAGCAATCTATGGCTTGAAAAGTTATTCAGTGAGGACTGGGACATTTCCATTATATCAATCGCCACTACCAAGCAAGAAGCATCATTACTACCCAGTGACTGTTCTTGTGAGAGCCGTCACACACGGTAAATGTAAATGTCACTTTGAGCGGCATTTACACTAATGATTGTGGCACTAATAGTAACAAATAAAGAACAAGTATAAATGAAAGTTCACATTGGCAGATCAATATGATTGCTCAGAAATGAGTCATTTCTAACGATAATTGCTCAATGTAACTGAAGATAACATTCAGGATAGTAAATTGAGAAGATAAGCCTATTACAGTACATGGAAAAAAGAGGAATAGGGGGAATGCTACTGGCTTTTCTGTAGGCAACCATAACGTTTATCCATGGTCTTTAAAGCATTTTAGGAGGTTCTACTGAAGTTGTGACCTTTTATATGACCCTTCATGATCTACATTCATATTTTAATGCCTTCTACATAATTTATGTTGATTTATAGGTATATTATTTATTATATAGTTTTGCCTTAGACCAATTATTACATGACTTGGAACCTCTGAAAGTATGAAAAGGACAATTTCATTTTCTTTATATTTAAAATGGATCAAATGGATCAAATCACTTCTTCAATGGCTTTCAACCTTACTGTACCAATTAAGCTGGAATGACGGATATGTCATCTGACAGACATAGATCCTTTTTTGATCTAATTCTACATACTAAACCAATGACATACTCTGGCATGCACTGTCGAAGTAATTGCTGTTATAGTAGTTCTTCCCATGACGTCATGATGACTCTATCAATTTCCACTTTAGACAGTTAATTTGTACTTCGGTGGGCGAGGCCATTTTAGATATTGACCTGGAATTTATACGTAATTAATACAGTGCACTTTGGTATCCATTTCAATGAGCGGAATAGGCCTTTAAAAAGTAGAAAGAAATTATATCTAGCTACAAGAGGATGTTACTCATCTCTAAAAGTCAAGGGAGAAGAAAAATAATGCATTTCATGGATCAAGAACACACATCTTTGATTCATAGATAGTCTACGGTGAGGTCATACAGAGTAAGTGAAATAAATAACTGATGTCATATATTAAGGGAAGAAGTAAATCAAATCTGTTTCAGCTATATAAAGAATGTTATACTCTGATCAGGGCTGAATTTTCACACACAAGAGATAAATGTCTATGGGAGGCCCCGTAGAGGATAGCACCTGTTGATAACACAAGGATTGGATTACACTGCATGCACTGGGAATGGTTCTGTAGTCTCCACTTAATACCTATATACACTTAATCACACAGTATATATATATATATATATATATATACATACAGTATATATAATATCTCTCTCTCTCTCTATATATATATATATATATATATAGAGAGAGAGAGAAGAGAGAGAGAGATAAATAGATAGATAGATAGATAGATAGATAGATAGATATAGATATATAAAATCAGGGGATGCAGACAGGGGTACCACGGTGGGAGTAGAGCAGATGATTACTTAGAGGACTAAGTGATATATGTAACCCCCACTCACACCCAATTCCAAAAAAGCAGAGATTAGTCAGACAAGTCTAAAATGGTAAAATCCACAAAATGCAGATCTAGAAGTGGTCACATCGAATTAAATATCACTAGGTAAAACATAGTTGGGGCAACTCACTCCCCCTACCTGCCAGGATAAACCACAGAGGCACTTAATTAGCTAACCCTATTTGTAGACGATTAGGCTCTAGCACAGTATATGGGTTTATAAGTTAGTGGTGTCCATGCATATTATACCTACAAGCGCAATTTATTATGAGGGTAATTCTTTAAGTCATTTTCTGCTTGCGTTTGTGTTAGAGTACTTTGTGGCCAATTCATCAAATTTATCAACCCACATGCAACATTTGATACATCTTTAGACCTTACACTTATGTCTAGAATTGCTTCTCCATAATTTTTCCTAGTGACACTCCCTTTAAACCTCATACAGAGGATCGTTGCCATTTTGTGGCCCGCAAACCACATATCTGTGACTCCACATTTCTGTCCATTATGCTTCAGTTCCACAAGTATGGTCGTATTGTTTACGTGTGTCATCCGCATATTTTGCAGACCCATTGACTTGCATGGGAACACTGACCACTGACCATGGGACCAGTTTGCAGCCAAGAGTACGACATGCTCAATTTTTTTGTGGACTGTCTGCACAGACATATGGCTCCATTGAAATGAATGGGTCCGCATCTAATCCGCAAAGAAAGCTGATTGGATGCGGACAAAAAATATGGTTGTGTGCATGAGCCCTAATGGTAAACTAAAGGCTTAAGGATGTAAAAAAAAGTATTTTAAATTCTTGAAACGGTTAGGCACAGACTGAATGAGTTACTAAAAGAGAATCCTTTTCTTATCTTAAAAAGAAACATGGAATCAGTTTTTGGAGAGAGGCAAAAACAATAAAATGTACATTTATGTAACTGAGGGAAAGGGCTAATGTGTTTTATTGTTGCATTCCAAATTCTCAGTGCAATAGATTAAACCTGTCAAGTTCTGGAGTTTAGTCGTACAGCGATGTCATTTTCGGATGGTGATTAATAATATATACAAACATTTGTTCACTCCTCCATTTATTTAATGCATCTGTTTGTAAAATATCATTTTTCATAGATAGCAGCTGGGCTGGCATAAAATGTACCATACAATAACTAATGTTCATGTGTAAGAAAGGGCATTTGATAAAGTCTAAGGCTACCTACATGTTTTTTCATACTGATTTCTGTGTGTTTCTGCGCCAAAAACTGCATGCGTTACTTTTGTTTTTTTTTGGTGTAGATTTAATGCGGATTTTCTGCATATCTAATGCTTGCATTGCAAAGGGTGAAATCTGCACACACAAAAAAATAAAAAATAGCACAAACAATTGACATACTGTAGATTTCTAAATACGCATGGCAGGTCTGTTTCCGCATGGAAAAAAAAGCAAAGCGTACATGAGATTTGTGAAGTGTCATTCACTTTGCTGGTACTGTATGAGGGCTTATGCACACAAACGCATTTTTTGTCCACATCCGATCGGCATTTTCCCATTCATTCACTTTAATGGGGCCGCAAAAGTTCTTTAAGTCCATTCCTTGGCATCTGCAAAAATATAGAACATGTCTTATTCTTGTCCACATTATGGACAATGATAGATAGGACTGTTCTATTATGGCCTGGACGTTCCATTTCGCAAAATGTGGAATATACATGCCCAGTATCCGTGTTTTGGATTTCTGGACGGGTAACGGTCGCTTGCATGAGCCCTTAGGCTGCATTTGCACATAAATCTGAGCATAAAAACCATGACTAATGCCCATGTGAAGGTAGCCTCAGAAATCTCAACAGAGTAACCACTGAGTAACAAAAGTTTTATATAGCACCTTTCATTTATCTGAAACGTTTAATTTTTAGTTGGAACTAATTCGGCTATGTCAATATGGCATTTAAAATATTCTCTATTGAATGAGTGATGATTGAACAACTCAGTTAGTACTAGATTCCCACTTAAGACCTAATCACATAATAAAGCTATCTTATGCCATTTGCCCGTTGCAGCCAACTTAACTAAGGTGCTCCCACAGCACATGCTATTTGTGCAGTAAGACCATGGTAAAGAACAGCAATACCCACCCAAGCAATGCAATCATCCTATGTGCCTCTGATGAACCAAGAGGATACCATTCTCAATACATATTGTAGAGACACAGATGAGATAGAAAGAACATCTTACATTTTAGTTAATGTGATGCCACCCTGTACTCCTTTTTTTTATGGGACTTAATGGGCAACAGATGTATTGTCACATACACAGTCGAGTCACATTATTATGACAATCAGCTAATATCCAGAGTAACTGCTATGTGCAGCATGGACAGCAGCTAGACGGGCTGGGAGTGACTCAATTAGAACCTAGTAGCTAAAGCCATGATGACTGTAGTGCATCCCTCAGCTGCTGGAGGGGGCCTGGGGGAGGATCCATAGAGAGAACACAACTATCAAGATGGTCCCACAGATGCTTAATTGGGTTTAAGTCTGGGGAATTAGGAGCTAGGGTAGTACATGAAAATCTTGGTTCTGCTCTTCCAACTAATGTCGACACTTCCAGCTGTGTTGCATATTGCATTGTCTTGCTGGAAGATCCCATTTGCTCAAGGGAAGACAATCAGCATGTATGGGTGTACGTGATCTAAAAGGATGGATTCATACCCAAATTAGTTGAGGGTGCCTTCCACACCGATGAGTGGGCCCAGAGAATGCCATGAGAACATTCCCCAGACCATAATGCTGCCACCAGTTTGTGTTCTTTCAGCAATGGTTACAGGGTTTTTTTGGTTTGGTTTTTTTTCTGATATTTCCGACACGCCAAGTCCCTCCTTCCTATAAAGCAGTAAACATGACTCATGAGAAAAGGAAACCCTTTGACAATCAGCGGAGACCCAATTTCGATACTGATGTGGAAATTGAAGTCTTTTCTGATGATTCAACTTCATTAGCAGAGGTGCAGTGACCATCTGTCTTCTTTGGGGCCCAATATTCAGTAGGATTTGCTGAACTGTTGTTTTAGACACACGTCTGATATCCCCCTGATTCATTTTGGTGGAGAGCTGGTCCACTGTAGCATGTTGGTCCACCCTCACACACCTTCGTAGTTGACATTTACCTCTCACATCAATGGCACGTGGTGCTCTTCGGTTTTCAGACATTTATTCTCAATGGTGCCATTTGTACACTTTTACCACAGCAGCACGTGTACAGTTCACAAACTGCACAAAGAGCCAATATTCATCCCTTTTTTCAACTCTGATAAATCGCGCCTTTTATCCATGACAAAAACGATGGTGCAGACACCTTATGTGTGCAGACAGCTTATCGCATCTTATATACCCACCATCATTCTTCATGAGCTATGCGCTGCCTACATTAAACGTAGGAGGTGATCATAATAATATGACTCAACTGCGTAGTTGTATATGTGAGAAATACCCATTGGGTTTATAAGACATCACATATGACCTGTGGTGTGACGAGGACCTTGAACACTGTCCATTTTTCTGTTTAGATTAAATATTCTCTCATTTACAATCAGTTTTGCAGTTTTCACTCTAAATAATTGGCCTTCAAATTCATAGATAGACAAGTTTGTGAATGATAGAAAACTATTGCTATACAAGTTCATCATCTAAGTTTTGAGCTATCTTTTTAAATGTTGCAGCAGTGTACTAGAATGCCAATGTAAACTAATATCGATTTTGTGTCATGGGAACTGCTAAAGCATTATCAGACAATGATAGTAGTATGGCAGGAGAACATCAATGTTCTACTCCCAAAAAATGTTGTAGGCTAAGAAGCTACAAGAATAATGTCTGCTCTTACAAAGTACAATTTTTATGCACAATGTACAAAACACATAAAAAAAAAGATAAAACAGCATAAAAATAACTGGTGTGAACACTAACAGGGAATACACTACACATAATTGGGGTCATTTATCAAACTGGTGTAAAGAAGAACTGGCTAAGTTGCCCATAGCAACCAATCAAATTTCACCTTTCATTTTTGACAGCTCCTTTGGAAAATGAAAGGTGGAATCTGATTGATTGCTATGGGCAACAAAGCCAGTTCTACTTTACACCAGTTTTATAAATGACCCCAAATCATATACTGTCATGGGTGCCAACTAGTGACAGCACATACTGGTGTACTACCTGGTCAACTGAGAGCAGCTCTATAACCCTGGGTTCACACCTGAGCGTTTCTGAGACGCGCGTTTTATGTGCGTTTTAGTCGCGCGTATTACAGTGCGTTTTTGCAAATAGGAAACGCGCGTCATACACGTGTTCGTGACTCTGGAGACCAATTGAAAAAGGCATATCTACACTTTAACGCATGTTAAACGCGCGTTTTACGCACGTTCCCATTGAAGTCTATGGGCGCAAACGCGTGACAAAACGCCCCAAAGAAGCTCAAGAACTTCTTTGAGCGTAGGGCGTTTTACAGCGCATTCAAACGCGCTGTAAAACGCTCAGGTGAGAACCATGCCCATAGGGAAACATGAGTTTTCTCCTGTTGAGCGTTTTACAGCGCGTTCGAACGCGCTGTAAAACGCGCAAGTGTGAACTGAGGGTTAGGGAATTTCTTTGAGAAGTAGAAAAAAACGTCTGCTGAGCAGTGAAAACTGAAGATTGTAGAAGATAAAGTATTGAAAATTTTTAATAAAGACCAATTGGAAAAAATATTGTTGCATAATTACAAAGGCAAAACGTTATTCTTTTGAATGTTCATTTTGTAACTTTTCATAACATTTTTGAATTATTTTTACTATGTGTATCTCCGGACTCCATTCATATTACACTCTACTACATGTGTGTCTCTTTAGATACAAGTATAGAGAGATGTTCCTACACAGAAAGCATGGAGAAAAGGTTAATGTCTTTAGCATATATTTATAAAGCTCTTTTATATCAGGAACAAGAACACAACATTACATAGAGCATCTGTTATTCCTCATGTATTAGTATCTCTTTAGCATATACAAAGATCACATTTGTTTACAGTCAGATTATTCTGTCACGTGGTAATTAATTCAGTATTTGGCTGTGTTCGACATGCTAGTTCAGTATAAATGAATTCAATTTATTTTGTTTCTATGTTATAAATACCTGTAATTTTGCTGAACTCGGCTAGCTTAGACTTTGGAGAGACAGTGTTAGGCTGCATTCACACGGGCGAGTTTTCCGCACGGGTGCAATGCGTGACGTGAACGCATTGCACCCGTACTGAATCCGGACCCATTCACTTCTATGGGGCTGTGCACATGAGCGGTGATTTTCACGCATCACTTCTGCGTTGCGTGAAAATCGCAGCATGCTCTATATTCTGCGTTTTTCACGCAACGCAGGCCCCATAGAAGTTAATGGGGCTGCGGGAAAATAGCAAGCATCCGCAAGCAAGTGCAGATGCAGTGCGATTTTTCCCGCATGGTTGCTAAGCGACGGGACCCGATCTTCATTATTTTCCCTTATAACATGGTTATTAGGGAAAATAATAGCATCCTTAATAAAGAATGCTTTGTAGAATGAGGATTAAGGGGTTAAACATAAAAAACTTAACTTACCTTAGCCACTTGATCGCGTAGTTGGCGATCTCTCTTCTGTCTTCAAGCATTAGCTGTAGTCTAAAGGACCTGTGATGACGTCACATCACATGGTCCGTGATGGACCATGTGATTGGACCATGTGATGTGACGTCATCACAGGTCCTTAGACCACAGCTAATGTTTGAAGACAGAAGAGAGATCGCCAACTACGCGATCAAGTGGCTAAGGTAAGTTAAGTTTTTTTTATGTTTAACCTACAAGGCATTCTTTATTAAGAATGCTATTATTTTCCCTTATAACCATGTTATAAGGGAAAATAATAAATTCTCCAGAATACTCAACCCGAAACCGGACTTCAGTGATGAAGTCCAGCTTCGGGTCTGGGTACCAAACATGGCGATTTTTCACACGCAAGTGCAAAACGCATTACAAAAGTTTGAACACTCGTGGAAAAATCGCGCATATTCCCGCAACGCACCCGCATCCAATCCGGGAGTCAAACATGATGCCCGTGTGAACCCAGCCCAGACTGCCTCTCCAATAAAATCAGTAAAATGGAAGACACTTTCCCTGTTGTAATGATGGGTGGGGTCCCAGCAATGGGAACCCTCTACGACTAGAATAGGTGATAAGTGCTGATTCTGGGAATACCCCAGAACTCTCCTACTACTACTTCTCACCTACCTATCAAACTGTTTACATAGACACATCGGTTTACATGATTAAAAAGCTGTTTTTTTCAGTTTTTTTAAAGCTCCATTCCCAAGTTATGATGCTTTTTCTTAATAAAAATAAGCATAAAATGCAGTTTCAGAACATGTTTATATGGGATCAGTCTTGTCAAACTAATCTAATCAGTTTCTATGAGGAGGTACGTTCTAGACTGGACCAGGGTGACTTGTTGGATGTCATTTGTGTTGACTTCTCCAAAGCATTTGATATTGTGCCACATAAAAGGTTAGTACATAAAATGAGAATGCTTGAGGACTATGATCTTGTGGGAATAACTGAGACATGGCTGGATGATAGCTATGACTGGGCAGGTAAAGTACAGGGTTACAGTCTTTTAGAAAGGATCGTGAAAACCGGAGAGGAGGAAGGGTTTGCCTTTATGTAAAGTTCTGTCTAAGGCCTACACTCCGGAAATACATAAGTGAGGGACATGAAAATATGGAGTCGCTGTGGGTAGAAATACATGGAGGCAAAAACAATAATAAAATACTAATAGGAGTTTGTTATAAGCCACCTAATATACCAGAGTCCACAGAAAATCTACTACTAAACGAAATAGACGAGGCAGCAAATCATAATGAGGTCGCTATTATAGTAGACTTAAACTACTCAGATATAGACTGGGAAACTGAAACCTGTGGATCTCGTAAAGGAAACAGATTTTTGGCAATAACCAAGGACAAATACCTTTGCCAACTGGTTCAGGACCTGACTAGAGACACGGCCATAAATGACAAAAAGAAAGCAGTTAAATCAGTAAAACAGGAAGGTAGTAAGGAAGCATTGAAAAACTATAAGGAAAAAATAGAATATGTAAAATACAAATGAAAGCAGCCAAACTAGAGACAGAGAGACTTATTTCCCAAAAGAGCAAAACTAGCCCTAAAATAAAATAAAAATCTTCAATTATATAAAAGGTAGAATATTTAAACCTGAACTCTACAGAGTGATGAGGGAGGAATTGTAGACAGTGATGAGAAGACAGCGAATCTATTAAATATATTTTTCTCCACTGAATTCACTGAGAAAAATAAACTGTCAGATGAAATGCAGAATGTAAAAGTTAATTCTCCATTAAAAGTGCCCTGTCTGACCCAGGTAGAAATGCAGCAGCATCTTAAAAAGATTAAAATAGACAAATCACCAGGTTCAGATGGTATACACCCCGTATTCTAAGAGAATTAAGTAATTTCACAGACAGACCCTTATTTCTGATATTTAAGGAGTCTATAGTAACAGGGAGAGTTTCACATAATTGGCACTTCGCAAATGTGGTGCCAATATTCAAAAAGGGGTCACAAACACAACCCAGAAACTGTATTCTGTATAGTTTAACATCTGTCATGAGTAAACTGTTTGAAAGTCTTTTAGGAGGTGCTGTTCTGGAGTATCTCAATGACAATAAGTGTACAACGTCTTATCAGCATGGCTTCATGAGGGATCGGTGATGTTAAACTAATTTAATCAGTTTCTATGAGGAGGTAAGTTGTAAACTTGACCGGGGTGAGTCAATGGATGTTGTATATCTTGACTTCTCAAAAGCATTTGATACTGTACCACATAAAAGGTTAGTATATAAAATTACAATGCTTGGATTTGGAGAAAATGTCGGTATGTGGGTAACTGTGTCAGTAATAGAAAATGAAGGGTGGTTATCAATGATACACACTCAGATTGAGTCACTGTCACTAGTGGGGTACCTCAGGGGTCAGTATTGGGTCCTTTTCTCTTCAATATATTTATTAATGATCTTGTAGAAGGCTTGCACAGTAAAATATACATTTTTGCAGCTGACACTAAACTCTGTAAAGTAATTAACACATAAGAGGACAGTTTACTGCTACAGATGGATTTGGATTGATTGGAGGCTTGGACAGAGAAGTGGCAGATGAGGTTTCACAAATGTAAGGTTATGCACATGGGAAGGAATAATGCAAGTCACCAGTACATACTAAATAGTAAAACACTCGGTAAGGCCTCATGCACACGACCGTTTTTTTATGCTGTCCGCAAAAAGGGGTTCCGTTGTTCAGTGATCCGTGTCCGTTTTTGCCTTCCGTTGTGTTTCCGTGTGTCTTCCGTTTTTTTTAGCGGACATGACCCAAAGGATTTTACCAAAAGACAGGCTGACAATGTTTCCCAAGTGCCTGCCAAGGGATCCGCAAAAAAAACGGACACGGAACGCGGATGACACACGGATGGCCATCCGCATTTTCCACGGACCCATTGACTTGAATGGGTCCGTGAACCGTTTTCACGGACAAGAATAGGACAGGTTATATTTTTTTGACGGACTGGAATCACGGACCACGGACGCGGAGGACAAACGGTGCATTTGCTGAGGTTTCCACGGACCCATTGAAAACCAATGGGTCCGCAGAAAATCACAAAAAACGGAGCAACGGACACGGAATCAAACAACGGTCGTGTGCATAAGGCCTAACACTGACATGGGAAAGACTAAGAATTTTAATAAACAGCAAACTAAGCTGTGGAAACCAGTGTCAGGCAGCTGCTGCCAAGACTAATAAGATAATGGGTGATTTAAAAGGGGCATAGATGCCGTAATGAGAACATACAGTAGTCCTGCCACTTTACAAATCATTAGTCAGACCACACATAGGAGGTGAACTAAAGTAATAACCGGAATGGGTGGAATACAGTACCCAGAAATATTGTCAAAATTACAGTTAGGCCTCATGCACATGACCGTATGTATTTTGCGTTTCGCAAAAAACGGATCCGCAAAAAATACAGATGCCGTCCGTGTGCATTGCTGGCGTGCATTGACGTCCATGTACAGCTGGCCCCTAATAGAACAACAATCCTTTTCCGTAATGCGGACAATAATAGGACATGTTCTATTTTTTTACAGAATGGAAATACGAACATATGGAAACGGAAGGCACATGGTGTAACTTCCATTTTTTTTTTTTTGCGGACCCATTGAAATGAATGCTTCCGTATACGGTCCGCAAAAAATACAGAATGTGTGCATGAGGCCTTATTCAGTTTAGAAAAAAAATGACTCAGGGGAGATCTAATAACTATGTATAAATATATCAGGGGTCAGTACAGAGATCTCTCCCATCATCTATTTATCCCCAGGACTGTGACGCAGAGGCGTAGCGTGGGGGGGGGGGGGCAGGGGGGCTGTTGCCCTGGGCGCCAATCTGCAAGGGGGCGCCCAGCAGTCAGTGAATGTTTCCAGCAGTCACTGCGCCTGCCACCCACAACAGCTGCGCTATGGCAGGAAGCAGCTTAATTAGTTTGCCCTACGCTACAACTACAACGTGGGAGCAAAGGAGAGAGATCGTGTCACCTGACAGCCTCCTACTCCTCGCTCCGAGCAGGTACTTGCTATTTCCTAGCTGCAGTGGCTCCTGATGCCCGCCCCTCTCCCTATATACAGGACCCGGAAGTGGTGGCTGCAGATCCTCTGAGGCAGACGGCCAGACGCAGGCAGAGCGGGAATTTCATTTACAGTGCTCTGTCTGCTGACCGTATGTTGTTTCTGACTCAGTCCCTGTCTGGTTACCCAGTCACACAGCACCTTCTAGCACTGCAGCTCATACAGGTGGAGGCAGGCTACACAAGTTTTACTGTTCCTAATCACCTCACTGTGCCCTCTGACCTTCTGACAGAAGCGGTCAGCCCAGCCGCTGAAGAGGCAGATCTCCTACTTCCCCTGCCATCAGCTTCTTCCAGACTGCAGGTTAACCCCTAACATCCTGGCCCCAGTGTTATCCAGCATGTAAGTTTCTGCTTGTCTATCTGTCAGACAGGTACATTATATATATACATACACACACATATACACACAAATGTCTATATTGTATATATTTATATATATTCCCAATCCATGTATATATGGATTGGGAATGAATTCATGTGGTTGTGCCGAATTGGAGGTTATCTAACTGATTAGTGGGGTTCTGACTATAGGGGTCCCACTGATCCCAAGAACCGGAATCCTGTTCCCTCAATCTAATGGAGTGACAGGTCAGGCTTGATCTCTGCCACTCCAGTCATTCACTATGGGACTGTCAGAAATGGCTATGTCCGGCAGTCCCATAGAGAATGAATGGAGCAGTCACTTTATCGGATTGATGGAAAGAAACTCCCAGTATCAGTCTGGTGTAATATTCAATCACTATGAGGTGATAGTAAGTGTTCATGGCTCTGTGTGGAAATTAAACTGCTGTGTGGATTTTGATATCTGCAGCATGTTAATTGTCTTTGCAATTTTTTATGTGGATTTCACCCTTTTCAATAGAAGGGTGAGATCTGTTAAAAATGAGCATAAAATATGAAACAAAAACCACAAGTATGGGTGGGTTCACACTAGTGTTAGGGACACTGTTATGGCTTTCCATTATAATAGGGTTTATAACCGAAAATAACGGAATTTATAAGACTGAAGGACGGATCCGTTCTGCTGCCCATAGACTTGTATTATGACAGAATTAAAAAATGCATTCAGTTTTGCTTTCAGTCCTAATAGAAGTCTGTGGGAAAGCAAAGCAGATATATCTGGTCTCCATTATGCAAAACGGAGAAGAAAGAGGACTTTGTTTTTTGTCTTGCTTAACGTGACCCAGACGGATCCGTTACCTTTCCCATAGACTTCTATTAGGACTGAAAGCAAAACGAAATGCCTTTTAAAGGCTTTCGTTTTGCATTTCATCTGGGCATTCCGTTATTTTCTGGCCATTCCGTTAAAGCCATAATGGAATCCACAACACTAGTGTGAACCCGCCCTAATACATGTGCACAAAAGTCAAGCTGGAGATAGCCTATAGTGTTTAGTGTTGGTAATACTGGTTTTAGTATAGTCTTGCATTATTATTCAGTATCAGTATTGTGGTAATATTCTGATCATATGTGACCATGTGGTATTAGTATTATTTAGCCTTTATATAGTGTTATTGGTAATGTTGGTCTTTGTATAATTTGGGTGTGGTTTTATAAAAAGGAATGTGTCCACAGATGAAGGGGCGCAATACTTTGCCTGTCCCGGGTGCTGGTAACCCACGCTACGCCACTGCTGTGACGAGGGGACATCCTCTGTGTCTGGGGGAAAGAAGGTTTGTACACAAACATAGAAGAGGATTCTTTACGGTAAGATCAGTGAGACTATGGAACTCTCTGCCTGAGGAGGTGGTGATGGTGAGTACAATAAAGGAATTCAAGAAGGGCCTGGATGTATTTCTGGAGTGTAATAATATTACAGGCTACAGCTACTAGAGAGGGGTCATTGATCCAGGGAGTTATTCTGATTGCCTAAAATGAGGAAAATTGGCTTCAACCTCATAAAAAATTTATTTTTTTGCCTTCCTCTGGATCAACTTTGCAGGCTGAACTGGATGAAAAGATGCCATTTTGCAGCCTTATAAACTATGTTACTAATATGCAAATTATGCCTTTGGTGCAATAAAGGCATCAGCTTTCCTCTTGTTGTACCCAAGCTCCACTCCTTTCCATAACCAGCCCTCCCTTGTTGCTTTACCACTGTCTGGCTCTGTCAATCAAAGTAGACAGGGATATATTAAATAATATATTTTATTATGTAATTTTGTTCTTTGATGGAATGTTGTTTCTAGAATTCGATGTAAACTTTGATTAGTTTTCTGCAGGAAATAGGTAGTTTAGCCAGTATAGCTCTTGTGGGTAATCCTACTGTACAATACTAAGGATCACCAAAGCCGCCAAAGTGCAGCAGTTTTATAAAAGGACAGTATATATATATATATATATATATATATATATATATATAGATATTTTAAAAACATTTTGGGAGGTAAACTGTATAGGGAAGTGCCAGTCACAAACTTTATGTGTTAGTAAACCCGAAAATTTGCAAAACCATTATTTGCTACTTTTTAAAGCCAGTATTATGTCATGCAGGGATTGATAAATTCCTCCTTATATTTCTATTTATGTCAATAACTCCATAGGGACCAGCGCCGTACATGTACGGCAAGCTGATCGGGCGGGTGCAGGAGCTATCAATTACTGCCGGACCACTGCTGTATGCGCCAGCATCGGTGAAAATACTGATGCCTGGCTCATTAACCCTCGCACTGCCACGGTCAGCGCTGACCGCGGTATGTGCGGGTTCCTGTCGCTGTGCGGGGTGGCCATCGGGCTGGACATTCGTTAGGCATCATGGCTGCTTTCCATGACAGCCTGTGAGATCCAGCCCCCTGGATCTCACAGGAAGCAGGCTGTAAGTGTATTACAGTGTGTAATACACTTACAGCCAATGCATTACAATACAGAAGTATTGTAATGCACTGTAAAGGGGATTAGACCCCCAAAAGTTGAAGTCCCAGAGTGGGACAAAAAATAAAGTGAAAGAAGAAGTTAAAAAACATAAAGTTTTACAAAAAAATTAAAAGTTTCAAGTAAAAAAAAAAAAAGCGTCCCAAAATAAAGTTAAAAAAAATTGTAAAAAAAAAGAAATAAGAAAAGTAGACATATTAGGCATCGTCGCATCCATAACAACCTGCTCTATAAAAATAATGACTTAACCCCTCAGGTGAACACCGTAAATTTTTTATTATAAACGGTGTAAAAAGAGCCATTTTTTCGTCACCTTACATCACAAAAAGTGTAATACCAAGCGATCAAAAATTCATACGCATCCCAAAATCATACTAATTAAACCGTCATTTCATCCTGCAAAAAATGAAACCATACCCGACAATCACCCGAAAACATAAATAAAATTATGGCTCTCAGAATATGGAGACTATTACTAAAACATGATTTTTTGGTTTAAAAAATGCTGTTATTGTGTAAAACTTAAATAAGTAAAAGTAATTATACATATTAGGTATCGCGCATCCGTAAGAACAAGTTGTATAAAAATATCACATCCCCGAACCAGGCGAACATCCCCGAACCAGGCGAACAAGCGATCAAAAAGTCATATGCAACCCAAAATAGTACCAATCAAACTGTCAACTCATACCGAAAAAACTGAGCCTCTACATAAGACAGTCGCCCAAAAAAACCTATGGCTTTCAGAATATGGAAACACTAAAAAATCATTTTTTTCAGAAATGCTTTATTATGTAAAACTGAAACAAATAACTAGAAAAAGTAGTCATATTTGGTATTGTCGCGTCCATAACAACCTGCTCTATAAAAATACCACATGATCTAACCTGTCAGAGGAACATTGTAAATAACAAAAAATAAAAACAGTGCAAAAACAGCTATTGTTTGTTACCTTGCCTTACAAAAAGTGTAATATAGACCAAACAAAAATCATATGTACCCTAAAATAGTACCAACAAAATGGCCACCTTATCCCGTAGCTTCCAAAATGGGGTCTTTTTTTTGGAGTTTCTACTCTAGGGGTGCCTCAGGGGGTCTTCAAATGTGACATGGCAACTTAAAATTATGCAGTTTAGAAGAAAAAGAAAAATACGGATTAAATAGTGGGGTTCAATGGAGGGTTCAATAGTGGGGTTCAATGGACCTGTTTGACAGCCCCCCAGCGAAGTGAGTAGACTCTAAGTCACATTTGTTTTTAATATTATTTAATATTTAATTATAGATTTGCATGTTTCCAAGATATAGTAACATCTATACTCTATATTCTATATTTTATCTGAAGAGGAGGTTGGCGCTTGGTAACAAATCCTTACAGGGATACCTGGACACTCTAGCCAGGACCACACATATTTGTCTCTATATACATTCTTTTTTTTTTTTATCTTTCCTTTTGACCATTTGAATTTAAAATTATCCCAGTGAAATCTGCCCTCCAAAAACCATACAGCGTTTCTTTCCTTCTACACCCTGCCGTGTGCCCGTACAGCAGTTTACGACCATATATGGGGTGTTTTTGTAAACTACAGAATCAGGGCAATAAATATTGAGTTTTGTTTGGCTGTTAACCCTTGATTTGTTACTGGAAAAAAATGGATTAAAATGGAAGATCTGCCAAAAAAGTGAAATTCTGAAATTTCATCTCCATTTTCCTTTAATTTTTGTGGAACACCTAAAGGGCTACCAAAGTTTGTAAAATCAGTTTTGAATATCTTGAGGGGTGTATTTTCTAAAATAGGGTCACTTTTTGGGAGTTTCTACTCTAGGGGTACATCAGGGGGTCTTCAAATGTGACATGGCAGCTGAAAATTATCCCGGTGAAATCTGCTTTCCAAAAACCTTATGGCGTTCCTTTCCTTCTGCGCCCTGCCGTGTGCCCGTACTGCAGTTTACAACCACATAGGGGGTGTTTCTGTAAACTATAGAATCACGGCAATAAATGTTGAGTTTTGTTTGGCTGTTAACCCTTGCTTTGTTACTGGAAAAAATGGATTAAAATGGAAAATCTGCCAAAAAAGTAAAATTCTGAAATCTCATCTACATTTTCCTTTAATCCTTGTGGAACACCTAAAGCGTTAAGAAAGTTTGTAAAAATCAGTTTTGAATACCTTGAGGGGTGTCGTTTCTAAAATGTTGCCACTTGTGGGTGGTTTCTATTATGTAAGCCTCACAAAGTGACTTCAGACCTGAACTGGTCCTTAAAAAGTGGGTTATAAGTAATAACTATTTCAGGAGGTATCACTATTTGTTTTAAAAGCAGAGAAATTAAAATTTTAGGTAAATTTGGTATTTTTTTAATAAATGAAAATGAAATATTTTGACTCAAATTTACCACTGTCATGAAGTACAATATGTGACAAGAAAACAATATCAGAATGGCTTGGATAAGTAAAAGCGTTTTAAAGTTATCACCACATAAAGTGACACATGTCAGATTTGCAAACAATGGCCTGGTTCTTAAGGTGAAAAATGCCAGGGTTCTGAAGGGGATAAATATGTTTCTTCATGTTTCATTTTCAGTTCGAACCCAAACAATAACAATGAATTCCTCCATACCTATAAACACTGTTTTATGATATGTGATGCGTGACTACAACTTCTTCTATTATATCAAATGAAGCTTTATATTTTGCCTAGGGTTGTACTTACATTGTATAACAGTGTGCAAAAACTGGCACATACATTTATCATAAGATGTTTTTCCCATCATAAGTTGATGGAAATCCCAGTACAGATTCATGTGTCAATGTGTTTCATGCAAATGTCAATACCACAGACACAGTTTATGCAGTTTCTTACATCAAAGAACTTTTAATTATCATTAAAATTAATCTATGATAGGAAATGTTTACAAATGGCAAATGAAGAAGTAAACATTGTAATATATAAATACATTGCAAGAGGGAAATTGATAAAAGCAGAGGACATTCAAACTTCATACAACATACCGCACAGCCACAGCTCATACAACAGACACATGCTGCATACACACACAGCTCATACAGCAGACACATGCATACACACACAGCTCATACAACAGACACATGCTGCATACACGCAGACACATGACACACACAGCTCATACTAACATGACACATAGCTGCATACACGAGCAGACGCTGCATACACAGCTCATACGCGACACATGCTGCATACACACACAGCTGATACAGCAGACACATGCTGCATGCACACACAGCTGATACTGCAGACACAGGCTGCATACACAGAGCTGATACAGCAGACACATGCTGCATGCACACATAGCTGATACAGCAGACACATGCTGCATACACACACAGCTGATATAGCAGACACATGCTGCATACACAGAGCTGATACAGCAGACACATGCTGCATACACACACAGCTCATACAGCAGACACATGCTGCATACACACATAGCTGATACAGCAGACACATGCTGCATACACACACAGCTCATACAGCAGACACATGCTGCATACACACACAGCTCATACAGCACACACACGCTGCATACACACACAGCTCATACAGCACACACGCTGCATACACACACAGCTCATACAAACACATGCTGCATACACACACAGCTCATACAGCAGATACATGCTGCATACAAACACAGCTCATACAGCAGACACAGGCATACACACACAGCTCATACAACAGACACATGCTGCATACACACACAGCTCATACAACAGACACATGCTGCATACACACACAGCTCATACAACAGACACACGCTGCATACTCACACAGCTCATACAAACACATGCTGCATACACACACAGCTCATACAGCAGACACATGCTGCATACACACACAGCTCATACAGCAGACACATGCTGCATACACACACAGCTCATACAACAGACACATGCTGCATACACACACAGCTCATACAACAGACACATGCTGCATACACACACAGCTCATACAGCACACACACGCTGCATACACACACAGCTCATACAGCAGACACACGCTGCATACACACACAGCTCATACAGCACACACAGTCTGCATACACACAGCTCATAGAGCACACACGCTGCATACACACACAGCTCATACAGCACACACATGCTGCATACACACACAGCTCATACAGCAGACACACACTGCATACACACACAGCTCATACAACAGACACATGCTGCATACACACACAGCTCATACAGCACACACTGCATACACACACAGCTGCATACAGCACACACTGCATACACACACAGCTCATACAGCACACACATGCTGCATACACACACAGCTGATACTGCAGACACACGCTGCATACACACACACAGCTCATACAGCACACACATGCCACATTCACATAGAGCTGATACAGCAGTTGTATGCCACATGCAGATAATAATTAATACTTATGTACTGTTTGACTTACAGTATGAAACTCTCTTTAACCCTAGGGCTGGGCACTTGTAGTAGGGGTCACTGTAGTAGGGGTGCCATTTTTAAACACTCATACTTATAGCATTTCTGGGAAAGCATGTCCCTTTTTTAAATCCTCAACTACTATTCCATCCACAGGGTGCAATAAATAGGAAGTACTGCACCATAGGGGGTGGGGGAACACATAGGATAAGTCCACCGACCTGGGAAATGCCCATTGCTACTGTAAAGTCAGGGAGGCAATCAGAAGCAGCATTCACTAAATAAGCTCAGCCTATATGCTGGAGGACAAAGCAACAGACGGCCAAGGGTCCAATCACCATTCAGGCACCAACACATCAATAGCCATGAAAGTGAGCAGAAATATGCCACATATAAGGGGAAGAGCTGGGAAAGAGTGAATTCTGGTGTGGATCACCTTGGATGATTTTAGCTGCCTGCTTCTGTATGTGTTAGTGCAGCAACCAAATTTCCATTAAAAAGATAGAGCTGAATCTGCAAGATTTAAATCATGGGACTGCCCCATTGTGTACACCCTTTAGGCTGAGTTCACACTTCAGTTATTTGTTCAGTTATTTCCATCAGTTATTATGAGCCAAAACCAGGTGTGGGTCAAAACACAGAACAGATGCAGAGCTCTCCATTAGACCTAATCCCTGAGTAGGTTTTACTACTGGTTTTACTCACAATAAGGCCCCATTCACACGTCCGTAGTGTGTTGCGGAACCGCAAATTGCGGATCCGCAACACACCTTGCCGCCAGCCCTATAGAGATGGCTATACTTGTCCGCAATTGCGGGCAAGAATAGGACATGCTCTATAGTATTGCTCTATAGATCGGCGGCACGCCCTGCAAATGCGGATGCGGAGAGCACAGTGTGTGCTCTCCGCATCCATCACATTCCTATTTAAAATGAATGGGTCCGCACCCGTTCCGCAAATTTGCGGAACGGGTGCGGACAAACATTGCGGACGTGTGAATGGGGCCTAACTGATGGAAATAACTGATCAGATAGCTGAAGTGTGAACTCAACCTTTAGTCATATAGATATTATTGTAACCCTTGAATTATAGGCATCTTACATAAGGTTATGATACCTTGCTTTGAAGATAAGTTCTAAAAGAAGAATATGGAAATGATAACTTACCCCATCTTGTGCTTTTATAATAAGATCATAACTTCCAGGCTCTCCTTCTCTATCAACATCTTGAGACACGCAAATACGTCCAGAATCATGATCAATCCAGAATTTCTCAGACTCTTTAGTGATATGGAACCTATCATATAGGGAGTAGTGGACTTCTCCAAAGGAACCTGAGTCAGCATCAGTGGCCTTCACCTGGAAAAAGAGGTGGAAGTTCCTCATCAAATTACAATTTATTTAAACGCTATGTAGTCTCTTTTAATGAATATAAACATGCATGTGCTATACAAGACATATTAATTATTTCGATAATCGTAAAAACTGTTAACCTCAAGATAAGCTTATGAAAATTAGACCATTTTCACATAGCAGTATTTTGGTTAATGTTTTGCATCAGTGTTTGTGAGCCACAATCAGGAGTGGAATATCAACTATAAAGAAATACAATGTTAGGATTTGCACCTCCACTCTCGGTTTTGGCTTACAAATACTACTCTAAAATGTTGACCTAAATACAGTATATGTGAATGAGGCCTGGAGAGTGGAGATATATTATATATGGAGTATATTTCCTGAAAGTAATTCCATTGAAGAACACTTCACTTACAGCTTCTCACCTGTTTACAAATTGTCATTCAATTACTATAATTAGTGATAAGCAAAGTTATGCTTCACAAAGAAAATCAATTTGTGACGAATTACTTCGCCACAAAGTGCATTCCTTTGTATGTAGCAGGCGCAATGATGGGACATGGTGATCGTGCTGCCCCATATGCTGCATTCATCGCTGATCTCGCCATCTGATACTATAATTGTTTGTTTTCAGGTGTTAATTCTGTAAAAAAAAAAAAAAAAAAAACACACACGCATGTTATCTATTTGCTCGTGGAGAGGCTGTCACCGCTATCTGGATTGAAGACCGTGCGAAATCTCACGTTCTGACCTGATGATGTCATCACGTCATCACACTGCCTGGGTGCTCTGACAACATCACTATTGACATCACTACGCCCATCCAACGCGCTGGCGTTGTGACGGCACGTCACCTCACATGAGATTTTGCGTGGTATCTTCAATCAAGATGGCCACAACTGCATCTCCTTGAGCAAAAAGAAAAATGGAAAAATAGATTCGCTATCCGCAAAATTCTTATTGAAGTCAATTAATTTGGGCATAGTAAGCTTGACTCTTCTCCTGAGAGTCTCCACCTCTGTGACTCTGGCAAGGAAATTAGCATACTATATCACATTCTTGGGAATTAACCCTTTCCTGATTTTCTTTTCTTTTTTTTTTTTGCATTTCCGTTTTTTAAACACCCTGCCTTCCAATAGCCATAACACTTTTATTTTTCCATTCACTTAGCCGTATGAGGACTTGATTTTTTCAGGACAAGTTGTACTTTCTAATGGCACCACTTAATATTGCATACATTGTACTGAGAAGCTGGGAAAAAATTTCAAATGGGGTGTAACTGAAAAAAAAACTAAATTCTGCCACCGTTTGATGAGTTTTGTTTTTACTGTGTTCCCTATATGATAAAAGTGACCTGTTGCCTTCTTTCTTTCGATCAGTACTATTACAGTATGCTTTAAAAAAAAAATCTTCAAAGCTGTGTGAGGGCTCCTTTTTTGCAAGGTGAACTATAGTTTCCATTGATACCATTTTGGCCATGTAAATCGGCCATTTTGTTTTTTTATGGTACAGTGTTCACTGTTCGGGATAAATACAATTATATTTTAATGGGCTGGGTAATTTTAGGATGCCACAATGCCTATGTTGTTTATATTTATATATATGTATATATTTTTAAACAACTTAGAGGTCCTGAACATACAATCTTTAATTGTATTTCTCATATTCTACTGTGATTGTATACAGCAGGCTACCGCAGGAACTACAGTACAGCTCTAATACCTTGGTTTTCTTTAGAGAGACAGGGTTTTAGGACAACCAATGGCTCCCCTAATTGCCGTCCAGGGAGCTGTGCCGACCCCGGAAGAGCATCACTCCCAAGGAAAAGCCTCTCAGATGTCATGGTCATGTTTGACCCCAGCATCTGAGGTATTAAAAGTCTGTAAATTAGGTTATCGCTGATCGCAGACATTTTCCCCGGGTATCTGCTGTGTGAACCCAGTGGCTATGGCATGTACGGCGGATATCAGGAAGGGGTTAAGGTGCTTCTTTAACAAAATCCTGCTTTTACTTTTCCTGATAAAAATAAAAAGAAAGGCAGTAGAGATGAGCGAACACCTGGATGTTCGGGTTCGAGAGGTTCGGCCGAACTTCCGGAAAATGTCCGGGTTCGTGATCCGAACTCAACCCGAACTTCATCCCGAACCCCATAGAAGTCAATGGGGACCCGAACTTTTGGGCACTAAAAAGGCTGTAAAAGACAACCAGAGGGATAATTAATCGCAATAAACGCATTGCGATTACAACTTCGAGCTAACGATCACCATGGGAACGCCTCCTCCAGTAGAATGTACTGTCGGATCTGAGAATTAAGTTGAAATCGCAATGCGATTCTTATATATTTGCTTAATCGCATTGCGATTTCAACTTAGCATTGCTAAATAATTCCATCCATATCGTTAACTTACTGAGTCAGTAGGTTAACGAATATGGATGGAATTATTTAGCAATGCTAAGTTGAAACGGCAATGCGATTAAGCAGATATATAATAATCGCATTGCGATTTCAACTTAATTCTCACATCCGACAGTACATTCTACTGGAGGAGGCGTTCCCATGGTGATCGGTAGCTCAAAGTTGTAATCGCAATGCGATTAAGCAAATACATAAGAATCGCATTGCGATTCCAACTTTTAGTACTCAACTTTTAAAATCGTACACCACTTTAAGTTCCAAAGTTGCAATCGCGTTCGAATAGAACTTAAAGCTGTTTTTAGTCAGTTTTAGTATTGGTGTGCTGTAATAGAAGTTACATTCAGTACGCGAATATAACTTAGAGCAATACAGTCAACTTTACACTGTTAGTTTTATTATCGCGATAATACAACTATTCAAGAATCGTGTACGCATGCGTCTGTACGTGTGTGCGTTACCTCGGACACTATTCTATTTTGCCAGCCACAGCTGAAACCACTGATTTATGGTATTGCTATTTTGGCAATTGAATTTAACCCCAGAAAATAATCTATCCTTTGCCAGACAGCAGACAGTATTATACTTGTCTAGCCAAAGCTGGAACACCAGATTTAGGGGATTGGTATTTGGGCAATTGTATTTAACCCCTTAATAAAATATAGAAATTTCTTTCCTGAGTTTCTAGGGGTGACAATTAGCACAGCCAAGCCCCTGATGTAGGATATAGCAAAAAAAAAAAACTAGTATTGATGGATTGATGGACTTGGTGGCAGCTTCTTCTGGCGCACCACAAGTCACAAAATGGCCGCCGATCAACCCAGAAAATAAGTGACAGAAAAACGCTCTGTGCAGCCTAAAAACCAGCGAGCAAGTAACTAGCAGAAGTTCAATGATTCTCAGCTGTAAATTGATCCGCTTATTAGGTGCTGTTGCTGACTTTGACCTGCCTAATCTCGCCCTGATAGAAGCTGCGTCCTCTCCCTACACTAATCAGAGCAGTGTGACGTGCTGCGCTACGTGACTCCAGCTTAAATAGAGGCTGGGTCACATGCTGCACTTGGCCAATCACAGCCATGCCATTAGTAGGCATGGCTGTGATGGGCTCTTAGGGCAAGAAGTAAAATGCTAACTGATTGGCTGCTGTGCAGCCCTTCAGAAAGCGGGAAGAAATCGACGAACACCGGACCCGAACCCGAACTTTTTTGAAAATGTCCGGGTTCGGGTCCGTGTCACGGACACCCCAAAATTCGGTACGAACCCGAACTATTCTCGAACTGTTCACTCAACACTAAAAGGCAGCTATCTAACAGCCGGTGGTGGTGGTCTAGGAGGAAAAACCCAAACTGTGCATTAGAAACCAAGACATATATTTGGGCTCTTTATCAATAACAGCAATTATGCAAAAGTTTCTATACACAAAAAATAACAGACATGCATTAACAGATGGTTAAATGGTTTAAATAAGAAATAAAATAGAATTATAGCATTTATTATAGTTAAAATTGCAGTCAGATTACAGTTGAACTAAGTAGGCATTACACATTTGATATATAACCACGTGTATGTGTATTTTTCTCCCATATGGCAGTTATAAGCTTTTGTTATCCCTCTATCTATTATAATCCTTATCCTTTAAGCACGTTAGATCTAAGGTGATCTCTGGCATCTCTACTGTTGAAACACATATTACACATAGCATAAAACTGTCAAAAAAGGTTAAGCCACAACTGCTAAGATCTGTTCTTCCCACCCAACCGCTAAAATGACAAAAAAATTAGGGGGAGTGTGTGGTAACACAATAAGTGCAGTTTTTAGGATGTAAGGTATGATTTCATAATTAAAGGGTTTTAAGAGTTCTCAGTGGCAGCACTAGGAAGAAATGTACAGCTGCTTTGAAATGGCAAAGTAGGAAATCTAGAACCTATTTATTTTTTATAGCACTAAGGCTAACTAAAATATTTTTCTTTATATTATGTCCCCTTCCTGTTATGATTATCTTACATAATATATCGTTTATGGTTGATGGAGGAAGGGCTAGAAGCTGGTATTTATTTATTTATTTAATTTTGTTTTTTCTTTAGTTATTTATTTTGCACACTGTGCCCCCGATAAGGTTGTACAAGACCTATGAGGAGGATACAGCTTCTACAGATTCACTGCATAAATGTGTTGAGACCTAGCAGCTGGCGATCATGGGATTGTTGGGACGGGAGAAGGAAGTGTCATGGCCACTTCCTGAACTGTATATATGACACACACTGAGCACCATGTTTTCATCAATTGAGAAAGCATGGACTCTAAGAGGTATCTGTACAACTTCAGACTCACCGAGGATGTGACATGTGAACCTGGCATACATTTTAAGTCCTCTGGTGGTTCTGCAAGTAGTTAAAGTTTATAGTAAAATTCTGTCAAGCTCTGGGCATGCCATTTTTTATGGATTTAAGTAAGTACACCAGCATCACCAGTTATGAGATCTATTTAACAATGTATGCAGTTAACTTGTGAAATCTGGTAACAGAACTTATAAAAAAAAAATGGAATTGGTATACCAACATATACCTACCAAATGCAAAACTGATTTTCCTTAAATTATGCAGCTATTTTTGTTACAACATTCAACTTTTCTCAGCAATTTAGTAATGTTGATGTGGAAGCAAATAACCAATTATTCTTAAATTTTTTGCTGTGTATTGAGTAAATATTTTATGGAAATTTTTAGCAATAAGCAGACAATAACACAACATATAGTAATTGGTCTGCTGAAACTATATTTCATACACATGTACGAAGTTAATGTTTTCCAGAAAAGGTTCCATGGAACCCTGTTGTTCCTTGAAACTTGGTTGGGGATTTCCTGGAACAAGAGCTTTAATGGTAGGTTTTTTTGCTCCTTGCAGAGATTTTCTAGTAGAGAAACATATTTTCAGGGTATAAAAAATAATAATAATCGGGTATTACAGTTAAAGCCCATTCATCTTGTTAACGTTTTTCTCCAGTTTAATGTTGCAGTGTCCTGAAGAAGAAACAAAGGCAGATGGGGCACGTTCTTTTTCACCCAGTTATTATTGCATGTCATGTATTTAATTTTTTAAAGGACAAGAAACAGAAAACAGCAGTTTGAAATGATTGAAAGTACCATAAGGAGTTAATTGAATATGTAGCAATAGGTTTAACTACAATAAGAGCTTTATAGTGCGACCACAGGAAAGTAACTCGAACCACTGTATTACTAGGAGCAGAGCTCTCATTAAGAGTACCACCCACTCCTACATTAATACCATTGATCTGTTTTATGACACTGGCTTTTCAATGGCAAATGAAGTATGATTTACAGAACTGAAAACAATAAAAGCACCGCAGATGCTTTTTCTGGAATACGGATGCAGTTGAACTGAATTCTTTCTGTGAAAACAACACTGGCTTTAAATCATGCTATTAAATTCAGTATAACATCTAGGATCCTGCAGCTGGGCAGCCATAGTAAAAGTTGGCAGAGTATCTTAATCTATGCCCTGCTATGTTGTTTTTACCAGGTTTATTTGAGGATACCCTTATTTACTTGAGTATAATTTTAGTAATTTGGCCGTGAGCCATCGTAGATGGCATAGTAATGAAATGCTTGAAGTCTACAGGAATGATAAATGAAAGTTCATTACATGCTTTGTTTCTAAAGCAGGTTATTCATCAAAGCAAAAAAAGTTCACATTTCAAATAAATTGCTGAATATTAAAATGCTAATTCACATTCCATTATCATTTCCTACTCTTTTAAAGTTCAATTTAATGCTCATTTTAATGATTGTCTGTCACCTCCAAAATTGGTTTTAAGGTAAGCATATAACCATATAGAGTATGCATCATGAAACATAACTGGTACTGTACCTATCTTATAAAATGCTGGTCCTCTTTTCATGAGAAACGCTTTTTTTTTTTTCAGTTTTATGCAAATAAGGTTTCCGGTGTATTGTGGGTCATCCATTTCATGTACCATCACTCCACTAGTAATGCCTCCCAGGGCTTCAAACTTTTATTTAATTGACAGTCCCTGAGGTTTCAAACCGGGTAGCAATGACCCAAGGGACATCAGGTGCACCAAAACCATATTTGCACAAAATACAAAACAGCATTTTTCAGGTTTAGGCACAAGAAATGTATGATTATGTTTCAGAGCACCTACCCTTCATGGTAGTATACTTACTTTCAAATTGATTTTGGCCATAACAGACTCCGTTTAAGGAAAACCTCCTACTACTCTTTAATGGCACTTTCACTAATGTCCCCCAAACTGCATTGGAAAAATAATGATAATATAATGCTCCCAATAATCTGCAGATTGGCAACCATATTGCCTTGTAAAATATAGGGAGCAAAACAGCTGACGGCACGCAACAATATATAAGACAATTACTCATGTAGAAAAGTAGTTAACAACATTAGTCTACAGTAAAGGTGAAAAACCACTAACACTGACAACAAAGCCTGGGTATTTGCAGATGTAGCATTCTTTGAAGAGTATCTGTCAACATGATCAACCCTATAAAACTGGACATACAATCAGGTAGGATTGATAATGCTGATTAGTGTTGAGCGAAGCAAAGCATTCGAAGAATTCAGTCTGCAACAAATCAGAATTTCCTCACACTTCATGGTAACAAATCAGATTTTCCCAAAATGGCGGCTGCACGTGTTACAAACTGAAATAAAAAAGCCTGGGGATGCGAGATTACCCCTAATGCCAGCTAATGCACAGATAGCCATCCCCTGTGATGTCACAGCCCTATAAAACCCTCACACCGTGCAGCCTCCACCATTGTCCTGTGAGCTGAGCAGAGGGAGAGACGTGGCAAGCGCTCATGTGCTAGGGACAGTGTTGTTGAAAATGATTAATAGAAGAATATTGGAGACGGAGAGTGCAGTGAGATGTATTCTGCGTCAGTTTTATATATTTTTTCTTACATTTACTTATTCCTACATCAGACATAAATTAAGATATTTAATTCAATATCAATAAGATGAAAGCCTTTATTATTCCACTGCCAGTGTGCCAACCAATACCATCCAGTCTGCACCCCTTAGGGGGGCCCAATCTTAATGATGGCATTCCTCATCTTTTGATGGCTTTACTTCTTCCAAATCATCCTTTAAAGTCTCCATGTCCTAGAAAAGTCAGCAAGATGCAACGAGAGGAGGATCTGGATGTTCCTAATGACATATCCTCATCAATATTAGATGATGTGGAAAAGGAGAAAAAGCAGATGGCAGAAGAAGGGCTCTCACCTGTAGGGCAGGAGAGCACTAGGTTTAGAGAAGGGGGTATGCCAGAGCTGATTAATATTCTTTGTTTACTGTCAAGCTGCAGAGATTGCAGGCAAGAGCAGCGATAATATGCATATTGTCCGCACACCTACCCAGCCAAACCCCATACCAGCAACAGCCCCCGTTGAAAGACAGCTGCAGGTTAATGGGTCACATGGTTCTGCACTGCTCTATGGCCTGCCCGCAACACAGACGCTCTGTGTGGCCGTACTCTAAGGCAGAATGGCCTGGGTATGCCTGATTTATATTGATTCATGACCAATTAATTTGTAATGTAACAAGATTAAATTAATGTTGCCAAATCAAATATTTCAAAACTTAACTCATCTCTAATGCTCATAAAAATGATACTATTATTATTACTCTCCATGGCCCTATTACTGAGAAACCTGCATTGTTATTTATATGAAAATAACTGGAGCACCAAGGGTCTCTCCAGCACCCTCCAAGCACCAGTTTCTCAAACGCTCTTCAGCCTCAGTCTCCCCCCTTTCACCTGGATTAACAGGGCTGGTCTTCTAGTGCAAGCAGCGTATATTCAAACTGAGCAAATGCTGGAAACAATTCTTGCCACTTGCTCAGTTTGAATCTATGATGCTTGAAGTGCAACAACAGACCAGAACATACAACCCAGTTGGGAGAATATAGGTATCAATGCTGGGAGAGCAACAGGCACTAACAGACTAGCCCTGTCAGACTCCCAACAATCTGGTATTGATGACCTATCTTAAGGATAGGTCATCAACATCTGCAGCCCAGAAAACCAATTTGACTTGACATTTATGACAGTTGCAGCAAACTTGAACTTGACTTTTAATGGCTTTTGTTAAGTGTAGTTTGCTGCCAGTGTGTTTAACATGTTAAGTATAATGCTCGTCCATGTTTGATTCGTGTAACCCGCAATATTTTCCCATGAAAGGCTATGCAAACCTTCGGTGGGATAATTTTTGTATAGACGTCATTTTGGTCTAAAAATAATTTTTTCATTTAGGGTACTTTCACACTTGCGTTGCTGGATTCTGGCAGGCAGTTCCGTCGCCAGAACTGCCTGCCGGATCCGGTAATCTGTATGCAAACAGACAGCATTTATAGATGGATCCGGATGCGGATCTGTCTCAAAAATGCATTGCAATACTAATTTGTCACTAATACATTTCAATGGAAATTAACGCCGGATTCGGCATGTGTTCCGGAATTTTGGACGGACACGAAACTGCAGCATGCAAACTGCAGTATTTTCTCCGTCCAAAAACTGTACGGGGACTGAACTGAGGATATCCTGATGCATACTGAACGGATTTCTCTCCATTCAGAATACATTAGGATAAAACTGATCAGTTTTTTTCTGGTATTGAGCCCCTAGGACGGAACTTAATACCGGAAAAGTTTAACACAAGTACCCTAAGTCTTTACTAAAAATGTTAATTTTTTTTCTGATACAGCTTTCATTTTAAAGTGTAACTGCCATTTCACTACCAAAAATGAAATTCCTAACATATGTGATGCTGAAGGGAAGATATTCATGAAGCTGTATTTTTCAGTTAATTTTACCTTTCTGATTTTTGTATTCAGCCCTTAGAAACCCTATATCTCTGTGCCTCTATTTCAGCATCTTCTCAAGATGGCCTCTGCTGCACTTCCTGTGGTGATGTTTGTCATGTCCTTGAGGCCATCCTGTATTTCCCTCACTTACCATAACCCCTTGCTCTTCTCACATAAACTAGCAGACAAGCAAGACCAATCAGAATGCAGATAACTTACTCCACTACCCCGGAATAGTGTGTATCTTTTCATATACAGCTAACCAGAGACAGATAACACCAATCAGAATGCAGATAACATCCCCCACTACCCCAGAGCAGTATGCATCCTCTCCCATACAGCTAACCAGAGACAGAGAAGACCAATCAGAATGCAGATAACTTCCCCCACTACCTCAAAGCAGTGTGTATCCTCCCACATACAGCTAACCAGAGACAGACAAGACCAATCAGAATGCAGATAACCTCCCACACTACCCCAGATCAGTCTGTATCCTCTCACTTACAGTTAACCAGAGACAAACCCTGCAATTACATGAAATCAGTAAGCATTTGTTTTAGCCTCTTAATAGTCACATTAAAAGGTTTTTAGGACCATTTTGGGTTATATCTAGTGTATTAAATAAATTATTTTATTTTTAGGGAGAAAGATAAAAAAACAGAAATTTTTAAATTATTTTGTTGAATTTTTTGACGCCGTTCACTGAGTGGTAAAAATAGCGTAATTTTATGTGGGTCACTACACTGATGATAATGTCACATTTCTACATTTCTATATATTTTTCTACTAGCTTTCTCTCAGTCTGTCAGCTCTGCAGCTGCTCCCTCTCCTCATCCAGACTGACAGGGGGAGGGGGGGGGGTGACTTTAGGTGCTCATATCTCTGGTTTGGTACCAGCTAGAGATATGTATTGTTTGAAATCTGACATTCCAAGCTTTCAGACAATACCACAATGACAGCAATATGTTCAGTACAGGGAAAGATATCCCTGATAGAAATGGGGATGCTGTGAATGCAGCTGAAAGTGAAAGTAAAAGCAGGTTTTACCCGCGATTATTCCCGACTCGATTTCTAACAGTGATATCTCTTCTGTTGCTTGGACTTTAGCTGTCATTTAGCTGATCTTGTATGAAAGCCTGGAACAAAACCAGGTATATGTTTCTAGTTCCTACCATTTAGGAGAAAGCATCATCTAAAACAGCCCTCCCCCTCCACTTTCTGCCCATGCATTCAGGGCTGTGCTACTCCTCCCAGTGCTCTCCTGTTTCTTGTTTATATCAGAAAGGAGGAGACGGCCTGCACATGACAACGCTGTGGGAAGAGGCTGCTCAATGTGAAAGTGACACACATTTATGCGTGTTATTATGAGGTGAAACTGAAAAAGATTACATTATAAAGCATAAAAGCATTTATACAGCAGGCTGTACTATACCATTAGGGTATAAAATATGAAACCGCAGTTACACTTTAAAGGGGTTCTGTAGTTTGTTACAACTGATGATCTATCCTCAGGATAGATCATCAGCATTTGATCGGCCGGGGTCTGACACCCGGGACCCCCGCCGATCAGCTGTTTGAGAAGGCCGCGGCGCTGCAGGAGCGCCGCGGCTTTCTCACTGTTTACCGCTGCTAGCGCCCCGCCCAGTGACGTCACGACTTGTATCAAGTGGCGTGGGCGGGGCTAAGCTCCATTCAATGAACAGAGCTTAGCCTCGCCCACGCCACTTGAATACAAGTCGTGACATCACTGGGCGGGGCTCTAGCAGAGGTAAACAGTGAGAAGGCCGCGGCGCTGCTGCAGCACCGCGGCCTTCTCAAATAGCTGATCGGCGGGGGTCCCTGGTGTCAGACCCCGGCCGATCAGATGCTGATGATCTATCCTGAGGATAGATCATCAGTTGTAACAAACTACAGAACCCCTTTAAGTACATTTGCAAACTTCTTGTTTTATACAGAATCCATCAGACAACTGTTGGCTCCATGTGTTGCCCTTATTTCTGAATTCCTGACAGCTCATAAACATTCACTGTAGCTAAACATTTACTACTCTGATAAAAACTTTCAATACCAGAAAGATTGCTCCAAAAATTTCCAATGCTGGCGGCAGAGTACGTAGTTCCTTGGGCAACCGAGGAGGGGAGACGAGGGGAAGACACAGAAGTTCCAATAGAGGCAGGGCAATATTCTCCAAGGCCTGGGACAGTTTCGTAACACCCTGCCAGCACCCTCACCCTGATGCGTGGCCTACTGTCGCAAGGAGGGAAACATTTTGGAAGATGGTGGAGTACGTAGCAGACCGTGTCTGCAACCTCAATGATCCCTCTGTGCCTTACAACTATTGGGTGTCCAAGCTGGACACGTAGCACGAACTGGCGTTCTACACCTTGGAGGTGCAGGTCTGCCCTGCCGCCAGAGTTTTGTCAGAGTGGGTATTTAGTGCTGCTGGGGGCATAATAACTGATTAGCGCATCTGCCTGTCAACTGAAAATGCTGACCGGTTGACTTATAAAAATGAACAATGCCTGGATTGCCCCTGAATTCTCTACTCCACCAGAAGAAAGCGGCGGAACATAAAGGCACTTTAAATGTGGCTTTTATGGTGTATTGAATACACTGTATTCTCATGCACCCCTTCCATCACAAAAGATATGTGGTTTATGGGTATATGGTTCAATCTTCCTTTTCTCGTCCTCCTCCTCCAGCATATTAAAATGCTTATTAGGCTGCCCTTGCTCCTAATGTTTTAGAGGGTCAGATCAGCAGCAGGCCCTCACCCATAATTTTTTCCATGGTCAGATCATCAGCAGACACTCGCCCCAAGTACCCCTCTTCAGAGCAGGGGGTACTTGCTTTAATGCTTGGGTGCTCAGTAGAGCACCTGAGCATCCTGAGGTATTCTACTCAAACACCCGAGCACCCAAGCACTTTGGTGCTCGATCAACACTAGTAACCTTTCAAAAATATAAATAAATTTACCAAAAAATTATATTTATGGCAGACTAATGCAATACATGTATGAAGGAGTTTTCACAGTATTTTGCTAAACAGAGGATCATAGACATGCTTGTGCACACATGAAGACACACAAACACTAGCCAAGTTCAGTACCATATAAGTGCCAGCTGCAGTGCTCAGACAACAGTGCCAGATAGTGTGCTACCATGACCCTTTCAACCACAGTGTCAGCAAAAAAGTGCCAGCTGAAGTCTCAATACATAGTGTAGGGATCTGCCCCAATGGTAGCCTTCAGATAAGAACAAAGTAGCCTTTTAGCAGTGAAAGCAAAGCAATGGTTGTCTTTTATTCTTGACAAAACAATAAGGCAGTAAACGGCAGTGACCGGCTTGCTCCAGGCGGCCTCAAAGAAACAATAAAGTCCCGTATCTATAGCACAACACAGGTATGGTTTTGCACAGTACCGTAAACCCACGGGGTGTATGTGGACTTCGCTTTGTGCTCGGTATTTCTGGGCCTGCAACTCCAGCTCAGACTCTGATCCCACAAAACACTCCACAGAGCTTCACAGTCAGAGAGGTAATCACCCCCACCTGACACTGCTGGCTGTTTTTTGTAGGCCAGTCAAGACCCGGCCTGGAACGTGGGGAGTAGTCACCCACCCATCACTATGACTACTCCCAGTAAGAGCCGTCCTGGATCAGCTATTCACAGCTATACTAAATAAATGAAATGTCAACCACCTACTGCCGCTGACACAGCTGAACTACCGGCTTCTACTTCACTGAGGACAGGAACCTCAGTGACACGTATCTACCATCAATGATAGTCCCTTGTGCCTTCCTACAATAGGTAGTAACAGTCAGACAATGTGACCAGATAACATAGTCAATATGAAAGTACCTATAACAGGTCAAGCGACAATCCCCGATATAGTGCCAACCACAAGGATTCCATATTGATTACACGCAACAAAATTTCCACTGCCAGGAATACAGCAATATTGCCCCTGTACAGAGCCTCCACGCAGTGCAAGCCACAAAGCCCCCATTGTCAGCTACAGAACATTAACACAAATTTAGTCAGGTATATCTGAACACTGCCATACTATTGTCTCCTCTACAAGACGGGGATCACTTGCGGGCAACTATTCATATTTCTCAAATTTATCCTTCTATAGTGAGAATTCTTCCCTAACTAATCACTTCTACAGGAACACATCATCATATCCTGAACAGTAAGACAGTTCTGCATCAGGTACCATCCTGCTAAATCTTGAGACTTGTTTTACCAAAGGAATTTAAAGGAGTTGTCCTGCAAAAAATATTTTACAGTTTTCAAACCAGCACTTGGATCTGAATTATTTTGTAATTGCATGTAAAAATGTAGCATAGCCACTGAGTTATTCAATAAAGTGTATCTGTATAGTGCCACCTGTTGTTTTTTTTCTTATCCCTTTGTCCTACTCACTGAGATGGCCACACATGCTCAGTTTAATTCTTCATCTGCCTCCTGAGTAGTGATTGGGAGAGCATGGACACGCCCCCTGAGCTGCAGTAGAAAAGACACCCCCCTTGAGCTGTCAGCTTGATATAAATCTAGCAGAGCAATGAATAAGGAGATCTCTGGATCCATGTGAGGTACAGGGCTGGTTCTAGCTTTGTTAGAAAGAGATTGTCATGTCCTATATGATGTCCGATTTTCATTTTTTACATTAGTCATGGAATAACTCCTTTAACTCCACTCCCCTTCAGAACACATTAGTGTTTATGGCAATTTATATAGTCACTAACATTGCACATCCAACCAAGAATGAATTTATGAAAAGTTTTATTGCGAATATCTTGATATTGCACTGCAAGATTTAGCTTTATAAACATATATTTGTTCTCTTTCTGTAATTGCAATACTACTAACAGCATTTGCTGAAGAAACACAGAAATATAGTGGAATGTACATACTATTTTAGTGTATAAAATGATGACTTCAGAACAAGTTTATTGATAAGGTTGCTTACAGAGAAAGGGTTGTTAAAATATCGGCCATCAGGGTTGTCAACATAAAAAATTTTTTTTTTCTGGACAACTTATCCCAAAATCATGGACAGCAACCATTTTTAATGGAAAAATTGGAAAACCATAATGAATGATAAAGATGATAAGTAATACATGTCTATAGCTAAATATACTGATAAACTTCATTACCAACTTTTACTGTGAGCTGTAAAATGATGGTAATTAACACCAAAATAATTTAGTCAAGTACCACCAGGCTAAAAAAAAAAAATCACGGATGGATCAATTTTTTTCACGGACGCAGGAAAAAAGTCTCCTATATTTACGGACTGTCAAGAAATTCCTGGACGGTTGGCAACCCTGATGGCCATAGTGTGGATATAATGTGTAACGTGTAAATAACATGAGGTGGAGTATACATAACAGACAGGTAATCAAATTAATAGTGTATCAGTCAAAAGTGGCCAAGGTCCATTTGGCTGCAGCTTTCTACTATTTACGTCCAAGTATCATTTGTAATCAGTTGAAGTCCCTTTGGTCACAGAGACTCAGGCACAAAGTTCTCTACTTGGCTGCTTGCCTGTGCAACAGACTCATAACAAAAGGGTTTCATTAAGACTGTAAAACAAACAAAAATCGTATTGGCTCAATTTAAACCTTGCAGATGTGGATCAGGGCATCTGACATTCCACAGAAGACAGAATGTTTTCACAAGCTAAAATAACAGAGATTGCGGACAGGTTGAGTTTGTTTGGTTTTTATGTTATATTATAGATTATAGACACGTAGGTTTCTATTGATTGCATATGTTATTAGGTCACTTTGCCTGAAAATATTATTTGTGCTTTGATATATATATATCTATTTATCTATCATGTATTTGACCTTGTTCACACCTGCGTGGTGCTTTTAATCGGTACTATCACAGTATCACAGTGGACACTCAGTGTTAGAGTAGGTCCCACCTTGACGCTTGGTAGACGGGCCCAACATAGTTGAGGGCCTGCAGGTGAGCTGACCCTCTAGATTATTGTAGGTAAGGGCCTGCAGGTGAGCTGACCCTCTAAAATATTGTAGGGGAGTGCCTGCAGGTGAGCTGACCCTCTCAAATATTGTAGGTGAGGGTCTGCAGGTGAGCTGACCTTCCCTAAATAGGAGATCTTGTGCACTGATTCCCAAACTCTTTAGCATCCACAGTCAGAAGAAGATGACGGGGGGGGGGGTGGCAATTAGTGTTTCATGAGGTGGATGATGCAGATGAGACACAGTTGTCAATAAGTGAGGGTCTTGTTAGGTCAACAACACAAGTCAGGAGGATGACCCGACCTGGGAAGGTGGCAAGTGAAGTGAGGACTACAGTTCAGAGGGGGAGGGACTCATAGTACCGCAACAGCCTGGAGGAGGCTGTGGGATGTCAAAGGGGAGATGTTCTTAACCCAGGACTTTGAAAGTAAGCGATAATACCCAGCCACCCACACTCAGGCCATAGCACTAAATGCACGCCTGGCCCTGGAAATGTTGCCATTTAGGCCTGTGGACACTGAGGCTTTCCTCAGCCTCATGGCGGCGGAGGTCCCTCGTTATTCAGTCCCTAGCTGCGACTATTTTTCTCGGTGTGCCGTCCCCGCATTACACCAGCAATTGTGTCCTGTAACATCACCCATGCCTTGACCATCGCAGTTATTGGGAAGGTCCACTTAACGACTGACACACAGACAAGTGCTTTTGGTCAATCACGCTACATTTTCGTGACAGCACACTGGGTGAACCTTGTGGAGGCCAGTAGCTAGTCGTACCCTGGGATGGCACAGGTGCTACCCACGCCATGGATTGCGGGTTCCCATTCCATCAGGATGTTCACCACCACCTACATTAGTTGCAGCAAACCCCCCTTCTCCTACTCCTACTCTATTTCCACCTCTGAATTCTTATCTTGCAGCACCAGTCAGCTATCAGTCAGTAGCTGGAAGCAGTGTACTGTATCACGGCAGTGGGGAAGCGGCAACAGGCCGTGCTGAAACTCATTTGCTTAGGTGACAAACAGCACACCTCTGTGGAGCTGTTGCAGGTTATAAGGGACCAGACTGAGCTGTGGCTCTTGCTAATCAAACTACAACCAGGCATGGTTGGTTGTTCTGTCTGATAATGGCCGTAACTTGTTGGCAGCTTTGGAGCTTGGCAAGCTCACACACGGCAATCATACAGCATATATGTCCCATGCACAACAAACATCCCAAACTTATACATTAATATAACAAAAAACATAACACTCGAGAGTGGAGGTAAACCAATGGCATGGCCTGTTAATTAACTCATCAATACCCAAACAACAATAACATATTTTACAACTATAAACCATAATAATAATAATAATACCAACAATAATACAACCACAAACCATAATAATAATAGAACAGAATGTCGTTGCGGATAAATTTACAGCTGACAACGCTGGCCGCAGAGTACGTAATTCCTTGTGCAACACAGGAGGGGAGATGAGGGGAACACAAAGCAGTTCCAGCAGAAGCAGGACAACACTCTCTACAGTTTCATTACACCCTGCCAGCACCCACACCCAGATTAGTGTTGATCACAAATATTCGAATTGCAAATTTTAATTGCGAATATCGGCACTTCGAGAATTCACGAATATTTAGAATATCTCAAAATATATTCAAAATAAAATACCAGTCTATGCGAATTTTTATGCGAATTGTATGCAATTTTCTTTCATGCGAACTTTCGCAATCAAGAAAATAATGCCTGAAGATCAGGAATTCGCGAATTTGTGAATATATGGCAAATATTCACAAAATATAGCGAATTCGAATATTGCCCCTGCCGCTCATCACTAACCCTGATGCGCGGCCTAGTGTCACAAGGCGGGAAAAATTTTGGAAGATGGTGAAGGACTACATAGCAGACCGTGTCAGCATCCTCAGTGATCCCTCTGTGCCTTACAACTATTGGGTGTCCAAGTTGGACACGTGGCACAAACTGCCATTCTTTGCCTCAGAGGTGCTGGCTTGCCCTGTCGCCAGTGTTTTATCAGAGCGGGTATTTAGTGTTGCTGGGGGCATAATAACTGATAAGCGTATCCGTCTGTCAACTGAAAATGCTGACAGGTCGAAAATAACAAGGCCTGAATTGCCCCTGACTTCTCTACTCCTCCTCCTCCATCATATCAACATGCTTTTTAGGCTGCCCTCACTCATAATGTTTTAGAGGGTCAGCTCACCTGCAGGCCCTCACATATAATGCTTTACAAGGTCAGCTCACCTGCAACCCCTCACATATAATGTTTAACAGGGTCATCTCACCTGCAGGCCCTCGAAATTCATGTTTTTTAGGGTCAGCCCACCTGCAGGCCCTCACATATAATGTTTTAAAGGGTCAGCTCACCTGCAGGCCCTCACATATAATGTTTTAGAGGGTCAGCTCACCTGCAGGCCCTCACATATAATGTTTTGGAGGGTCAGCTCACCTGCAGGCGCTCACAAATAATGTTTTCCAGGGTCAGCTGCCCTGAAGGCACTCGCAAATGATGTTTTAGACGGTCAGCTGATCGGAAGGCCCTTCTAAATAATGTTTTTGAGGGTTAGTGCACCAGGAGGCACTACGCTACATTCTTTTATTCAGTTTCATCGCGACAAGAGCAACGGCCTCTACCTGCACCATTAGCATCACGGCCATTTTCATGACCCTTACTGGCTGCCTTCTTAATATTAAATGTTATATATGCTTAAAAGTATGTCACGCATACAGTAGCATAGGTTTTGTAAGTGCATACGCCAATAAATTAAAAAAGGTATTTGTGATGCGCACACATTACACAGGAGATGTAGACCTGATAATGTCACAGACTAGCATACACCGTCTACGGATAAAGTACAGTATATGTCAGTGATATATATTAAACGCACACACAGTACATGTGGCACAAATTATTTCAATTTGCGCTACAGACACTGTTTTCTGATGTAGTAAAGAATTTTTCACAGAAAGACACACAGTATGGACACTACATAGGCCCGAATTATTTAAATTTGCACTGCAGACACTGTTTTCGGATGCACGACAGTATATGTCACAGAAACCCACAGAATATGGACACTATATTAGGCCCAGATTATTAGAATTTGTAATACAGACACTGTTTGCAGATGTTCTTCAGTATTGGTTACAGACCACCACAGATTATGGATGCTAGATGTGGCCCAGATTATTGAAATTTGTAATAGAGACACTGTTTGCAGATGTTGTACAGTATTGGTTACAGAACACCACAGAATATGGACACTAGATGTGGCCCAGATTATTTGAATTTGTAATACAGACACTGTTTGCAGATGTTCTTCAGTATTGGTTACAGAACAACAAGATTATGGACACTAGATGTGGCCCAGATTATTAAAGACACAGTCTGTGGATTATGTACTGTATATGTCACTAATAGGTATAAAATAAAAATATCTTGCTGCTGTCAAACACACACAGTAGTCCAAGGACTTTGGGGTATTTGAAAAGCTTTGGGTAGTAAAAATAGCAAATGTTTCTCCCTGCACTATCTGTCCCTTCCAAAGCACTGTCCCTGAGACTGCAGGAGGTAAATAGATTACTGCTTGAAACACACACACACACACACAGTAGTCCTTAAAAGGACTTTTGGGTCTTGGAAAAGCTTTCTCAGAATAAAAACTGTGAAAATCGCTCCCTACACTGTCTTTCCCTTCCTATGCTCTGCTCTCCCTGTCTACGTGTGAGCCGAACATGCGTCATTGGCCAGCTATTCACTGTAATGCCAGCAGCCAACATGGCTACTGGCATTACCGTGAGGGCAGTACTTACCTGCACCTTTATTGGCTGCTTAAAAAACGCAAAATGTACGGGTCGGAGACTCGAGCATTGCGCTCGAGCACATGCGGTACTCGGTCGAGTACCACCATGTGCCGAGCATAGCGATGCTCGAGCCGAACAAATATTCGGCCAAACATGCTTGCTCATCACTAACTACTGTACATATTCAGTTCTCATCAATTCTAGAAGCAGGTTTTGCAGGCTTGCTGTGGAAAGTGTTCTGTGCTAAAAAAAAAACAAAAACAAAAAAAAAACTGGAGTAATATTTCTAGATAAACGTGTTAGGCTTAAAGGGTTGTTTAAAGATACTGATGACCTACTTTAGAATAGGTTTAAAGATATTGATGACTTATTCTCAGAAGAGGTCATGGGTATTATATATGTGAGGGTCAAACACCTGACACCTTCACTGATCAGCTGTTTTATACAGTGAAGGCAGCAGAAGTCTCTGTACACTGTGCAGGTTGTGGCACCGGTGTACTGCAGCTCAGCTCCCATTCCATGCAGTACCCCAACATGGGTACTACACATTATACAAAGCTTCCAGCTCTGTACACTGTATATTTTCCAGCACTGTCGCGCTCTGAAAAAGCTGATCATCGGGGGTGCCCTCACCGAACTGATACTAATGACATATTCTGAGGATAGGTCATCAATATCTGTAGCTCAGAGAACCCCTCTAAGAATGTGTCACATTTGACAAACAACTTGCGCTGTTTGCTAAATTTAGGAAACTACACCAATGTAGACACAAGCAAAATCTGTTCTCCAATATTACCCTCATGATGAATTTGCCCCATGGTGCCTTGTAGTAGACATTATGGGTGGCCACTTGCCCGAGCTGTAGGCAAACCATGACATGGTGCATATAAACACTTGGAAGCTGCAATGTTAACCCTTAATGACCAGTGATGTGCATGTCGGTCATTGCTCGTCACTAGGAGTGTATGAAGTAGGCTCAGGAGCTAAGCCTTCTCCATATATGGTGGATTCTGGCTGTGTTACACAACTGACACCTGCTTGTAGCAGCTGGAATAAAAATGCCATATATAACCCAAAATGGTGGCAATACAAACTGAAGCTCACTCTGCAAAAAAAAAACACTAGTGATCACCTACAAAGCAATTTTTTAAATAAAGATTTTTACAAGTAGAAAAACAACACAAAAACTCTATGAATTTAGTATTGCCATAATCACACTGACCCGCAAAATAAAGTTAACATCATTTTTCATGGACAATGTAAACAAACGAAACCCAAAAAAACAAATTGTGGTGGTGATTTACTACCTGACTTACACCATTTTTTGTCATAATTAGATTGCATATTGTTGCAAAGGTGTTTTGTGATAAAATCTGTGACTTTACCCCACTCATGTCCTTTTGCGAAGTGGTGGAAAAAAGGGACGTGGCCTGGGCAAAGAAGAGGGCTGGCCAGTCGGCCGGCCCATCTCATTCATCATTTTCCATGGCAGTTCATGGCATGAAAAATGGCCTTAAACTACGCCAGCAAGGGAGCTGGCGTAGTTTAAAGCATGTCGCACGGCCGGCAGCAGCCGGCCTGCACCTCTACATGACTTTGGCGCATCTACCACCCCAAAATATTTTTTTTACAGTTTACTATATATGGATATATATGGACCATTAAATGGTGCCATAAAAAGGTAATCGCTTGTTCCATTAAAAAACTAGTCCTCATATTGCTGTGTTAATGGAAAAAAAAAAAGAAAACATTGTTGCCCAGTTGGATTGGTCTTTAAGGGAATAAATTATAAGACCGAGGCACAAAGACTAATGGTTCAGATTTACAAGGTTTAAAGATTTAAGGTGTACTGTCGATCAGTCTACAGAATATGGCATCCGATTGAAAGGCAGCATTATACAATGATGAGTCCACTGGCCACAAGATGACACAAAAAGTTACGAGTCCAGCAAAGTTCATCTTTTGTAGACTCTTCCAAAAACCTTATAGTCAAGACGGTGACATCTGACATTGAATTTAGAAATTTGAAATTTCCAAAATTCAACTTTACTGTGCTGTTTTCTTCTGGTCCATTTTTGTAACTGTTTCATGTTTTACAAGCTTTTTGTTCTGACTGTGTTTAAAGGGATTTTCCAGGAGTTTAATATTCATGACCTATCCTTAAGATAGGTCATCAATTTTAGGATCTGGTGTGTGCCAGAACCAGGCATCAGAACACTGCAGCTCTGTAGACCGTGAAGCAGACATGACTGGTTGCTGCAGCACTGATCCCATTCACTCTTAAAAACAGCTGGGGTGTCAGGAGTCAGACCCACCAATCTGATAGTGATGACCTACCCTAAGGAGGTCAACTTTGTAGAGGACGGGCAGGTAAACTTTGTAGAGGACACAGTGCTCTAACAAGAGCTGCAGCCTCTTCAACTAGCTGATCAGCACGTGTGCCAGAAGTCAGACCTCCACCAATCTGATATTGATGACCCTGCACAACTCCTTTCAATTCTCAGAAAACCTCTTTAATGGTAATTTGAACTGACAAATATTTTCCCACTACTGATGTGTAAACTCTTATTAATATACCAATAAAACAGTATGTTTTTGGCCAAAGATCTATGTGTTTTCCATATTTAAAATGGAAATAGATTATTTATGCCAACTAAATTATGCCTTTTTTAACATTTTTGCAGGTATAAGGTCTTGTATATATGGTACTGTAAGTATTATTACTTTTTTTAACACTTTTGAGAGAAATTGGAATCAGTGTATGTTTTGTTTATTTGACATGACTGATGCTTGGCCAGTGTCTAGAGGGGTGTTAATCACCTTAGAAGTTAACTGCATTTACATCCATATACCATATTATATGATATTATATGCTTCTCATATTGACAGTTGATGGTTAGGGCCATCATACCTAAGGTAACATTCAACATAATTACTCACAATAGACAGTCACTCAGTTGCTTACAGTCACTCAGATTATCATGCATCGCCTGGAGATTTCAGGAACAAGACAAGGTGAGTCATTGCTTCCCGCTTCACAGAAAACTGGCATAAATTATAGGAAAAATTTACATCAGCTCATGAATGACACACCATTGAATTCGACATATCTGTCACTACTGTCCGTGGGCCCCCCACCTATAAGACAATGGGAGCATATTCTAGTGAGATGCCCCCATTGTCTGTCATGAGACAACCACTTTAATAAATGACTCCCCTATGAGTGTCCAACGCAGTTTTTATAAAGTCTTGGAGGCATATTATGTAACAAAACTACATGCAAACATAAAGAAAAAAATTCTAAAGTTAAACAGAAATTAAGGAAAAAACTATTTACTGTAGATTCTTGCATATGGGAATAAATAGGCTTAAACATTTGCTAAGTAAATAAGTAATTTACTGAATAAAAGCAGTAATAAGGTAAAGAAACAAAACATTCACAGGTCAGGTCTTGATAAGATATTGTTGTGTATAAATGCCCAAGATGGCAGCTAACAAGACACTAGGTAGCATGTTCAATAGACATTTTATTTAACCCTTACATGCACAAATATATGCACCACCCTTGCTAACCAAATTGTTGTAATATTGTCATGTTGTTCACCTGAGACAATACATAATACATATTAAAATGACCAAAACAAAATGAGGAGCCCATATTAATAATTTATCTTAGTTTGAATTAGCAAATGTAACAAATAAAGACAATACAATGAAAAATATATTTTTTGTGCACTTTATCCTGAATAAAACACAAAAATAAAAATAAAATTTTCTTTAAAAAAGGTATCACAAAAATATTTGGGTAGCCTAAAAAAGGGCTGTTAAAGGGGTTTTCTCACTTCAGCAAATAGCATTTATTAAGTAGAGGAAGTCAATACAAGCCACTTACTAATGTATTGTGATTATCCATATTGCCTCCTTTGCTGGCTGGATTAATTTTTTATTATATTATACATTACTAATTTCCATGGTTACGACCACCCTGTAATCCATCAGCGTGCTTGCCCACTATAGGAAAAAGCACTGGCCTCTCGGGTGGCCGGGACCGTGGGAGCACACATAAGCTGTTGCTTTTTCCTATAGTGTGCAAGCACGGCCACCACTGCTGGATTGCAGGGTGGTCATAACCATGGAAATGAGCAGTGTATAATGTGATGGGAAAAGGAATCCAGCCAGCAAAGGAGGCAATATGTATTAATTTTCTCTACATGATAAATGCTATTTGCCGAAGTGAGACAACTCCATTAAATTACAGTGTGTGTTCCAAATCTTATGAGAAGCATACGCTCATTTAAGTCCTAAACACTCTGGTCGCTAAGCTACTATGCTCAAGTATTTTAAATCTGTTTCTTTGCCAACATGGAGCTGTTCTGAAAATTCATTCACTCTAATCCTAATAATACACACACAACAGAAGGTTAAATCATCTATGAAAATTTTCTGGAATATGGGAGACAACATTAGAATACCTTACAAACTTCTCGCCAACATAGCCTAGTCTTGGATTCAAACCTGTGAGCCCCCCCCCAACTCCTCCTTACTACACTGCTAACCCTATTGCCACCATCTTTCCTTGCCAACATTGAAACACTGCACAAAAAAGGTTTCTGGATATCTATATACATAGAATTTTGCCACTTACACTCCCTACTATAAAACATTTGTCTACAATAAGAATTTTTTTTTTAACTAGGATACTTAGCAATGCCAACTGCTGCTGATTCTCCTACAACTATATAGTAGGAAGATTTATGAGGTTAAAATTTGGAGCTTGATATAGAAATTTGAATCTCTAAACCGTAACAATAAAATAAGCTAAAAAAAAAAGTGCAGTCAAGAGAATTTTCACCCACTTTAGTTTCTTTTGGCACAAATATAACTCAGAGAATACTTTCATTCATGTGAACTTCTCTGTTTTGATCTGTTCTGCTGTGCTTTGCGGCATTTAAAGGATTTGGAAAAACATGAAGAATATACAATAGATTTAACAGCTTTAGTATAGTATAGGAAATTAGATACTGTATTAGAGAATCATAGCTCCTATGATTGAAAAGAAACAATGTTTCCAATTAAATGACTATGTTTAAAGGAGTTTTCCCAGGAGTACAATATTGATGACCTATCTTCAGGATAGGTCAACACCATCTGATTGGTTGGGGTCCATTTCCCATTACCTCCACCCATCAACTGTTTCTTTGGTGAGAGCCGCAGACTTTTCTTAGTCCAGTGACACCATGGTCATTGGTGACATGGCCTCTGTGCAGCTCAGTCCAATACCCCTTTACTGTAATACCAAGCTCAGCCACTATGCAATTTATGGCACAGTGCTTGGACCTCTTCAAAAAGCTGATCAAACAGTCTTGCAATTCAGCTGATTCCAGGCATGTGGGGTGTTGGACCTCCAGGGATCAGATATTGATGGCCATCCTGAGAATAGGTCATCTATTTTTTATTCCCGGAAAAAACATTTTAACCAGTTAAGGACCGGGCTCATTTTCACCTTAGGACCAGGCCATTTTTTCAAAATCTGACCACTGTCACTTTAAGTGTGAATAACTTTAAACTTTACCTAGGCCGTTCTGAGATAGTTTTTTCGTCACATATTGTACTTCATGACACTACTAAAATTGTGTCAAAAAAGTTTATTTTTTTGCATAAAAAATACAAATTTTACAAAAAAATTTGCAAAATTTAGCAAATTTTAAAGTTTCAGTTTCTCCACTTCTATGATACATAGTAATACCCCCAAAAAAAGTGATGACTTTACATTCCCCATATGTCTACTTCAGGTTTGGAGTATTTGGGAAATGCTATTTTATTTTTTGGGGATGTTACATAACTTAGAAGTTTGGAAGCAAATTTTGAAATTTTTCAGAAATTTTCCAAATCCCACTTTTTATGGACCAGTCCAGGTTTGAGGTCACTTTGTGAGGCTTACATAATAGAAACCACCCAAAAATGATGCCATTTCAGAAACTACACCCCTCAAGGTATTCAAAACTGATTGTACAAACTTTGTTAACCCTTTCACAACAGTTCATGGAAAATGGAGATAAAATTTCTGAATTTTGATTTTTTGGAAAATTTTCCATTATAATCCATTTTTCCAGTAATAAAGTAAGGGTTACCTGCCAAACAAAACTCAATGTTGGTTGCCCTGTTTCTCTAGTTTGCAGAAACACCCCATATGTGGTCCTAAACTACTGTTTGGCCAAACGGGAGGACTTTGAAGGAGGGAACGCCATATGGGTTTTGAATGGCAGATTTTGCGGGACTGGTTTTTTAACACCATGTCCTATTGCAAGCCCCCCTGATGCACCCTAGCATAGAAATTCCAAAAAAGTGACTCCATCTAAGAAAGTACACCCCTCAAGGTATTCAAAGCTGGGTTTACAAACTCTGTTAACCCTTTAGGTGTTCCACAACAGTTCATGGAAGATGGAGAAACAATTTTGGAATTTCGATTTTTTGGAAAATTTTCCATTTTAACCCTTACTTTATTACTGGAAATAAAGGGTTAACAGTCAAACAAGACTCAATATGGGTTGCCCTGATTCTGTAGTTTGCAGAAACACCTCATATGTGGTCCTAAACTACTATTTGGCTAAACGGCAGGACATTGAAGAAGGGGAACGCCATATGGTTTTTGGAAGGCAGATTTTGCAGGACTGGTTTATTTACACCATGTACCCTTTCAAGCCCCCTGCTGCACCCCTTGAGTAGAAACTCCATAAAAGTGACCCCATCTAGGAAACTACAGGATATGGTGGTTGTTGTTTTGGGACTATTTTAGAGTAAATATGATTTTCGAAAACCAAACTGGGGCCTATGGAGTGACAATCAAAAATTCTCCATTGGTCAAAGTCACACTTCCAATATATAATCTCAAACCACTAGTGGACTAGACTTAAAACTTCACTTTTACTAGTTAATCGTTAAAAGTACTGTAAACATAGAATATAGCAGTGATAACATACATATCCGGACTCAAATGAATCAATTTTTTAGTCCAAGTTGTCCTGTGGACGGAACCCTCATGATTAATGTACATCCATGAGGGTACGACATCCAAAGAAGAACCCGGTCCACAGAAACTGAACCCGGACAAAATAATTTGGCACGGCGTACAACACAATAATATTGGTGCAATGTTTTTTGTGTATAGCGTACGTACGCGTCTTAGCACCACATAAGCTCTATATTACACTTTTTTGAGGCAAGATAACAAAAAATGGAAATTCTAAAATTATTTCTAAATTCGCCATTAAGTTTTGTGGAACACCTAAGGCCTCTTTCAGACGGGCGTTGCGGGTGCACTCCGTCAAACAGTGCGGGTGCGTTGCGGGAATTGCCGCGATTTTTCCCTGCGAGTGCAAAGCGCTGTCATGCGTTTTGCACGCGCGGGAGAAAAATCGGCACTTTTGGTACCCAGACCCGAACCTGCACTTCTTCACAGAAGTGCATGTTTGGGTCAGAAATTGTCCCGCTGGTATTATTTCACATTATAACATAGTTATAATGTAAAATAATACCCTTGGCCATCTCCCTAATGTTGAACCCGGTGCAGAATGGGTTAAAAATAATAAACTAATCTTAACTTACCTGGTCCATTTGATCGCGAAGCCCGGCCTCCTCTCCGTTAGCTTGAAAGATGTAAAGGACCTGTAATGATGTCACAGCATCACATGGCCCAATCACCTGCTCCATCACTATGGTGATGGAGCATGTGATTGGTCCATGTGACCACGTGACATCATCCAAGGTCATAAGCACTATCCACAGCCTGAGGATAGTGATTAGGACCTTGGATGATGTCACATGATCACATGGACCAATCACATGCTCCATCACCATAGTGATGGAGCAGGTGATTGGGCCATGTGATGTGACGTCATCACAGGTCCTTTAGATCATCGATGCTGCAGGGAAAGAGAGGACAGATCGCGACTACGCGATCAAGTGGCTAAGGTAAGTTAACTTTATTATTTTTAACCCTTCCTCATCATTTAACAATGGATTCTTTATTAAGAATGCTATTATTTCCCCTTATAACCATGTTATAAGGGAAATAATAGAGATTGAGTCCCGTTGCTAAGCAACAATGCGGGAAAATCGCAACGCATCCGCACTTGGTTGCGGATGCTTGCGATTTTCCCGCATCCCCATTCACTTCTATGGGGCCTGCGTTGCGTGAAAAACGCAGAATATAGAACATGCTGCGATTTTCACGCAACGCAGAAGTGATGCGTGAAAATCACCGCTCATGTGCACAGCCCCATAGAAATGAATGGGTCCGGATTCAGTGCGGGTGCAATGCGTCCTCCTCACGCATTGCACCCGCGCGGAAAACTCGCCCGTGTGAAAGGGGCCTAAAGGGTTAACAAAGTTGGTAAAGTAATTTTTGAATACCTTGAGGGGTGTAGTTTTTTAGATGGGGTCATTTTTTTGGAGTTTCTAGTCTAGGCTACATCAGGGGGGGCTTCTAATGGGACATGGTATAAAAATAAAAATCTGCCTTCCAGAAACCATGTGGCGTTCCCTTCGTTCTATGCCCTGCCTTGTGGCTATACAGCAGTTTACGACCACATAAGGGGTGTTTCTGAAAACTACAGAATCAGGGCAATAACTATTTAGTTTTGTTTGACTGTTAACCCTTGCTTTATTACCGGAAAATATGGATTAAAACGGAAATTTGCCAAAACATGGTTGTTTTGGCACCGTTTTATTTTATTTTTAACGCCGTTCATCCGAGAGGCTGGGTCTAATGTTATTTTTGTAGGGCAGAGTATTACGGACGCGTCGATACCTAATATGTCTACTTTTTTTGATGTATTTAGATTTTACACTATTTTATCATTTTAGGAAGAAAAAATAAATAATTTTACTATCTCCATAGCCTGGGATCTAATTTTTTTTTGTTGTTGGGGTAACTATCTAATATAGGGGCTCATTTTTTGCGTGAGGAGATGGCGGTTTTATTGGCACTATTTTGGGGGGCATATGACTTTTTGATCGCACACTATTACACTTTTTATGATGTAAGGTAACAAAAAAAATGGCTTTTTTTTTTTTTTTTTGACAGCGTTTATTTTAGGGGTTAGGTCAAATGTTATTTTTATAGAGCACATTATTACGAACGTGGCAATACCTAATATGACTACTTTTATAAAAGTTGGCTTCAGCATGACATCATTAACCAACTTTGGAAAAAAAAAAAAATTGCACCTCCACATACTGGAAGCCATAATTTTATTTTATTTTTTTGGGCGTCTGTCTTATCTAGGGGCTCATTTTTTGCGGGATGAGATGGCGGTTTGATTGGCTCTATTTGGGGGGGGCATTAGATTTTTTTTATGACGTGCTATTATAATTTCTGGGATCTAAGGTGACAAATTTTTTTTTTTAACATGGTTTTTAATTTATTTTTAAAAGGGTGTTTATCTGAGGGGTTAGGTAATATTTTATTATTATACATAAGATTGTTACGGACGCGACGATGCCCAATATGTATGGCTCCCAGACTTTGGATACACTAAAACAACATTGTTTTAAAAACTTATATACAATAAAATAATTTATGGAAAAAAAAAAGTTGTTTCCATGTTTCCAAAGTCTGAGAGCCATAATGTTATGTTTTTTCTAGGGGACAGTAGGGAATTATAATAATTTAGTACTCCATGGAAGTGTGATACCCCCTGAAGCAACCGTCAATGCAGAGGCCCAGGTGATCGGGGCACGTGTCACACTGAGTGGTGGTGTATTTCTGGATCCCCCTCTTGCGACACACTCTGCACTTTTTTTGGGATCGTCCCTTTTTTTCCAGTATGGGGGACCACACCTGGAAAATGTTGGCCAGGGACGACCCGGGCGCCTCCAATTCCCGAGGTACTCCGACCTGCTCTTTCCCGGTCTGAAAAGATCAGGTCCTTGAGGACTGGCTCATAGAACTGGAGGAAAGTCTCTGTGCTGCCAGCCCATCGGCATAGTACAAAAGCGTTGTACAAGGCAACCTGTACCAAGTAGACCGCAACTTTTTTGTACCATGCCCGGGTTTTGCGCATGGCATTATATGGTGTGAGGACTTGATCAGATAGATCAACTCCTCACATATACCGATTGTAGTCGACGATACAATCGGGTTTGAGGACCGTTGCCGCGGTTCCTCGCACAGAGACTGGGGTGATGCCATTACCATGGATTGTGGTCAGCATAAGGACATCCCTCTTGTCCTTATATCTGACCAGAAACAGGTTATCGCTGGTAAGGGCACGGGTCTCACCCCTGGGGATAGGTACCTGGAGGGGGTGGGTAGGGAGGCCGCGATTATTTTTCCGCACGGTCCCACAAGCGAACGTGGATCTGGCGGAGAAGGCCTGGAACAAGGGAATACTGGTATAAAAGTTATCCACGTACAGGTGGTAACCCTTATCCAGCAGTGGGTGCACAAGGTCGCACACAAGTTTCCCGCTAACACCCAGAGTGGGGGGACATTCTGGGGGTTGAATACAGGAATCTCGTCCCTCGTAAACACGAAATTTGTAAGTGTACCCTGAGGTACTCTCACAAATTTTGTATAGTTTCACGCCATCCCTCGCTCGCTTGCTGGGAATGTATTGGCGGAAAATGAGTCTCCCCTTGAAAGCAACGAGAGACTCATCAACCGCGACCTCCCTTCCAGGTACGTAGGCCTGCGCAAATGCGGCCCCAAAGTGATCTATGATCGGCCGTATCTTGTACAGCCGGTCATATGCAGACATTTCCGTATGGCCTCAAACCGGGTACATGCCATAGCCATACTGTACAGTGGGGTCTGGTAGAGGACGTCCCCACTCCAGTAATGCCTGGCACTTGGTTTTTTGACCAGGCCCATGTGCAGCACGAGGCCCCAAAACTTCCTCATTTCGGCTGCACTGACTGGCGTCCAGCCACCGGGCTTGGCCAAAAAAGAGCCTGGGTGCTGAGCGACGAACTGTTGGGCGTACAGATTCATCTGCTCCACCATCAGATTCACAAGTGGGTTACTGAAAAAAAAACTGAAGTAGTCTATTTCAGTAAATCCCACTGTGGGAATCTGGATTCCTGGATTGCCAACAAATTCAGGAATCGCAGGCTGATAGTCACTGGGATGCACCAGACTCGTTCACCTGAAGGGGGCTCAGGTGCACTCGGCTGGTGGGCCGGAAAACTAGTACGAGTCCCAGGGTTGCTCGTACTAGTGCTGGCCACGGGGTCCCTAGCATGTGGGGACCCTGGCTCCGCCTGGCGGCGTCTCCGCCGCCTTGGGGGCTCATCATCATCAGATGATGAGGAGGATGTGGATGACAGGAGGAATGTGGGGTCATCCTCATCTTGGCATCTGCCACTGGTTACCACAGAGGGGTGGCTTCTGGGAAGGTATTGTGTGCTGCTAGGGCAGTATTTTGTGTTGCACTGTGGTATTTGGTTCTGCTGGGGCAATATTTTGTGCTGCATGATATTTGGCCCCACCTACTTTGGTGTAACCACTTTCTATCAACACAGCAAAACTCATAATTTTTTCAGATATTACAGGCTCCTTTTAGTTATATCGAAATTTGCCTCGCAGAATATGTACTGTATTCGTTTTGTCAGCACTTTATTGACATTGTATGAAGGAAATTGTTAATAACTACAGATAAAATATACTTTTTATTTTTGTGTATTTTTTATTTTATTATCATCAGTATAATTTTATTAACTTGTGATCAGCACTGCAGAACAGGGAAGACACGCAACTGGGGTTCCCTGTGAAACAACAATATTTCAATCCCCTTCCACCAACTAAAAGTTATAATTACTCATATTTAAAATAAATAATAACTGTTGTCACTGTTATATATCTTTTCAAAGCCAGTCCTAATTCCCCCTGCAGTGCCAGTCCTAATTCCCCCAGCTTAACATCCAAGGTGGCCTAGGACAGTGAAGTGGTTAATGATAACATCCTTGGTGGGATAGGGCTGTGAAAGGGTTAATGGTAATTATATCATAATAATATTAAGAAGAAGGATAATAATAATACTAAACAAGGAATTAAAGGAAAACTGTAAAACATCTCCAGCTGTAGTTTTTTTTTTATTAGGGCATTCTTTAGGCTAGCACCTGAATAAGTAATCCATTAGTCTGTAGATGTTTCCAAATTTAGGAATTTAAAGAAGAATTAAAGGTGGGTATAGCTTTATTTTCCAACTAATGTATTTTGGAAGAGGGCGTGTTGACAGAGCACAGGAGTTTTTCTTTAATTTGATTCCGCCAGAAGCAGTCATGCAATAGCTGAGTAGAAATTACCCATTTTTCATGAAAAATTGATAAAAACACAAACGCTTAAATAAATATCTTAATTAGAATGCTTCTGCAACATTCAAAGGCTAAATTAGTTAAAAATACATTTGGGAAACATCTGTGCTAAACCACCAAACTGATTGAGCAACTGCTATAAAAACCACACTTACAAATAAAATAAAAAAGACATGAAAGAGCAAGAAAACATTAAAATATTAACTCACCACATAGGACAATCAGGACCACACCGAATATCGTCATTAATTGAAATGCAAGCTCCAAGAAAATGTTGCTCAATTATTAATACATTGACCTTAAGTCATTAATGTCAAAAGTAGTTGAAAAAAGTGAGTGAATCAGTAAAATGACAATGTATAGAACGTGAAAATTAATTGGAGGTATGTGCTTTAATTGTAGTACAATTTCTCACTTTCTGAAACTTCGTACTAACATTTAGGGTAAGTTGATGTATGTATGTTTCCAGCAGCTCAAATGAAGCTTTTTCTCAGATTTGCTGAAAATTGATGAGCAGTAATTTTTAACAGCTGCATGGGAGGTTTATTTGCTGTAATTAATCTTCATCTGAAAATGGTGAAAAAAAGAAACTAGTTTGTTTGTATAAAATTGGAGTTCATATAAAACCATTTTGTGGGAGAAGAACCATTGTAACGGAAAATAGAAGTTAATATATCTCTACAATATTATACCCCACAGCAATGCCTAAAAATTCTAGGCAAAACACACTGAGAGTATCAATGGGCAGTAAAGGGCTATAGCAACACTCCAGGCTCCACCTTACTAAAGCTCACATAAGCCTCAGTATGTGTGCAGAACTGCCTGATAATCATCTTTTTCACTGGTGGTTTATTAGTCTTCCTCTTTCATTCCTTGTTTTTGCTGTTATAGAAATCAGCTCTCCTTGTCTTTTGGGGAACCTTTGGTTGACTTGTGTTATACATAGCTAGGAAAAAGAACAGCAGCCTGAGCCAATGAATAGAAAGGGCATGTGTCTCAACACCTTAGACTCCCCGAATTCACCGAAGCTAAGCTATAGTCATTGCTCTGCCTGGGTGGAGCTAAACTAAAAGGTAGACTTAAAGTGGATTAAATGGGCAGATAATCTGGCAGATTGTCAGGAATGAACAATCCTGTGAATGCTCTTTCCTGACAATCTGCCCTTGCAGCTGATCGCCCAATGAATGAACAAAACGTTCCTGCAAATACTCATTTCAAACAATCTGCCAGTCTAAATGGGCAGCTGATCACCTGATGAATGAACGAAATTCTTATTCATCGGGTGAAATGATCGTGAGTGTAGGCACAAAAATTATCGTTTCTGGGCAGCAGATTGTGCTCCAGATGTGTCAGGACGAGCAATTGCAGTAGCAATCTCTCGTCCTCATACTGTGGAGGTGATCGCTGCATGTAAATGCAGCTTTTCACCTCCACTTACCTGGCAGCCAACCGTTGGAAAGGAACATTTCTTTCCCGACAATCTACTGCTCATCTGCCTTTGTAAATCCACCTTTAGTAGCAATCAATGAGATAAATAAATGGAAGGTAAGCATCAATGATAGATACTGGAAATTTCGGTTAATATGTAGAACCGTCGTAACCACAGCACTCAAATAAAGGTTTTTGATGGGTGCTCATCTTCGGGGGGGGGGGGGCGGAGGAATCTCTCTCCACCTCAGGATCACCAAACATGTTAGAATTGTCCAGAGCAATCAGCTGTAAAGAAGTGTAGACAATTCTTGCTTGATCGGTGAAAAACATCGAAAGTACAAAATGTCAACGTTTAACCGTAAGGCCTTTTTTCAGGCATGATAGGAGCACCTCGGTCAGGGGTATCGGCTGCCATGTCATTTCGGTTAATATGGCCAGGTCACCAATTGGAGTTGCTTTTATCAGGGTAGATACTCTGTATTAGTCAAGCATAGGGTCAGGGTATACAGTATATACTATATGTGAACTAGTGTATTACAAACTATGTGGGTAATTCATCAAGCTCTACATGCCAGAATTCTGGCTTCAAAAGTAACAAGTTCTGGTTTTGTGACTTTTTGAGCACTGCACCTTCCAGCAGCACCTACAGATCTAGAGTGAAAATTTAGACAGAATTTCAGAGTAGATCACTTTTGTGCCACATTTATAAAGTAATACTTTTTAAAAAGTGGCCAAAAAAGTCACAACTTAATGCCAGATATCCCCCAGGTGTACTTTTGCTGAAATAGGTGCGACCATATTTTACTTTCACAAAGTTTTTTATTACAGTGTGACAGTTCCATATATTTGGTTCAGGTGCGTAGAGAAACTTTAGTCTAAAAACTAACTTCTAATATAGGTACCTACAATCATAAATTTCCCCCTATGTCCTAAAAAGTTTAATCCCTAAACAATTTAATCCTGCATTTAACTGTAAAAGCTGGGCAGCATACATGGTGAGACCACAGACTCATTTACAATTTACTTTCATCAAAATACATCAAAGGCTGAATCAGCCTGAATTTATCTTGCTCAGAACACAGTATCAGACATGAGTTAATGCCTCGTCAAGAAAATAAATACTAATTAGTGGTCTGAGTTCAATTAACTACTTCCTCTATTAAGTAAATGCTCAACACAGAGACCCATCACTTCCTTTACTGCATTGCTAGACGTTAACCAAATAGTTTTTAACTAAAGTTAGGAAAAGTAGTATACAAGATATTTGATTGGTCTTGTACTTATCTTTTTTTGAGGCAAAAAATTGGTTCCTAATTCTTTCTTTAAAATTTCTTTAACAAGCAGGAAATTAAACTCTGACTTAAAGTTCCCAAAATGTCATAGTATTAAGAATCAATGCTGGATAAGAAGTTTCCAACTGGTTCCACTTCTAATAACACCAATGCTTAGTATTGGACATCTGATAATCTTGAAATCAATATGTTATGTGCTCAGATATTGTATAAAAAGTCTCAACGATTTGAGTAAATACTGAAAAATCTTGGTTAATCACATAAATCAAGCATTATCCATCCACCTTCAATAACTGCCGGGTGAATGCTTGCTTAACTGACAGGTGTGCCTTCTTTCTCTCCCATACTCATACATGCTCAGTTCGGCCAAGTGTGTATGTATTTTTTATGGTAAGTGAGGAGACGGCTGCTAGACACCTCTGGTGGCAGCGTGTCTCCTGGCAGAACAAAAGGATCGGGTGTTAAAATACAAGTGCCCAATCCTTTTTTCCCAGCATCTCTAAGGGCAGATTCTGGATTTCCATTTAGATGTTACACTGTCAGCTGGTCCCCAAGAAAAAGGTTTTACCTGACAACAGCATGAAGTATATGGAGGCCTCTAGTCCTAACTTTGTAGTATTGGCCCACCACACCTTCCAGTTCTGGAGTGGACCCTAATTTAGTTTTCTGCAGCTTTATAATGGTTGCATTTGTAGTGCATTTACAATTACTCATGTAACTCACTATACATTTTTAGTTTTTCTCTCCATTATATATACATTGAACAGACAGTTGGGTGTTGAAATCCCAAATGATGAGCCATTTATGAAACATAGAAAACTCGTTGAAACAGAAGGGTCGCTTTAAGCTTTTAGTAAGAAAGAATCTTTCCCAAACTAAACTGTCTTAAAGGGAGTCTGTCACCAAAATGTCACCTTCTGTGCTGCTTACATAATGCTGTAGCACAAATGAACATGATTTAACTGGTACCTTTGTTCTTTTTTTCGGATGTTTATAAGCAGCAAAAACACGGTTTTAATAATTTGCAAATTAGGGCTTGCAAGTGACCAGGGGTGGGGTTCGAGCAATAAGTGCCCAGTCCCCTTTGCCTTCTGCGTGCATAACTCCTCCCTAACCCCTCGTCTGTCTCGTCCTGTAATTCCCTAGTGTCATTCTGTTGAGTGGCTGAGAAAAAAAATGAAGGGCCCTTTTTGCAAAAAAAAAATAACAAGCAAAAAAACGTAAAAATAAAACATGGAGAAATATGCTCCAAAAGGCTTCTCTGCATTAACAAGGCTTAAATGTCTCTCACTTTTCCCATGGTACTCACTTGCTGAAATGAGTAAGACGGTGGGATCGTTTTGTTCAGTTAATATTTTAAGATGTATTTGTTGTGCTGTACTGGGATAACTAAGTGAACATCTGTGTATATTCTTTTCTCATGTTCTACCCAGATTTTCGACAAGCTTCTTAAAAATACATAAGCTTAACAAAATAAGGATTTTTTTTCCAGGAAAATGATTATTCCACAGTATTTTGTAATTGTTTTACTTTCTTCCAGTGTAGATTTTTTTTAACAAAACCAATTTAACAAGAAAACTTAGTAAACACTATGTAATTAGTATGTTACTAGATCAAGAAGAGAACTGATCCCAGATAATATAAGAACATTTATAGTTCTTACCACCTACCAATATCAGATGAAGAATAGTGATGAGTGGCAGGGGCAATATTCGAATTTGCGATATTTAGCAAATATGTGGTAGAATATTCGAAATTATTCTCTTGTATGCGAAAAATTGGCAATGTAATATGTTCGTTAATCGAGTAAGAGCAGAATATAGTTATATATTTTTTTTTTATCTGAACCCATTACATTTACTTATGGGTTCAGATGAAAAAAAAACAAATGCATATTAGGTTATATACGAATATATCACTATAGTCTACATATTCGCGATTTCTAGCAAGCCAACCCAATAAGAAAGTTGCCTATAACCCGCTCCTACTCGATTAATGCGCATATTACATTGCCAAGTTTTTGCATAAGCTAAAATAAATTAAATAATGAAAGATATTCTAATTCATTACAAACTACGATATTGCAGCCTTGTCACATTGGCCCACAAGCAAGAAGCAGGCAGGTAATGGGTTTAGATGAAAAAAAAAAAAAGACGAATATTCGTTTTAACAAATATACATATATCACTATATTAAAAATATTTGCGAATTCTCGAAGTGCTTATATTTGCGATAAAAATTTGCATTTTGAATATTTGCGCTCAACACTGATGAAGAACATATAGCATACCTCCTCTAAATAAAAGAGAAGATAGCCATTTAGTAGGATGCACCATCTACGCACCATGCCAATTCATTTGTCCATGGTGCTTGGCTGCTTTCTGATAAGTTGTTAGCATTAACTTTAGATTACACCAAAACCATCAAAGAAATATAAAAAGGGTATTATGGGTTTGGTAAATATTGCTTCAAACCAAAACTGAATTAACAGTTATGAGTTTAGTCTGTGTAAGACATTGAATCTCCTCAGCCGTCCTTGACTACCACACTAAAATCTAGTCAACATGACAAGGACAAGCCTTTGACCACTGGACCAGGATTTCATACATGCTAGTGACCCCCAGCTTCTACTTCCTGGTGACCTAGAGCATTGCTGAGCCAGACTGGTGTCATTTTGGGGTAAAAGATAAATCCTGACAGCCGAAACTATGAGGAACATTACCTTGTGACCTCTCTGATGTAGAGGACTGTACTGCATTATTACTCTGCAGTGACAAAACCTCTGTTTGTGAATACAGCCTTAGATCTTAGCATGTATCTAGACCACTTCAGATATTGTTCAAAGAAGCTTGGCAGAAATCAAGATATGCCATGCTACACCTCAGCCTGCATTAGATTATTATTTATTGATTTGCTCAATTTTTTTCTGAAAATAAATTTTAACTTTGTTTTTATTTACTCATAATCCCTAGAGAGCAAGCAGTATAATGGGCATCAAACTTCATGTGATCAAATTATGGGTATTCATATCTAGAACATTGATGGCATATCGCTAGGATATGCTATCAGTGTCGGACAGGTGCGGGTCCCATGACCACCCTCTGTGCATGCCATGCATGCACTGTGTGCTCTCCTTCACTTTGGGGGTCCCATTCTCTAGATAGAAGTTATTCCCAGAGGTGGAATCCCCACTTGACATTGATTTCAAGGGCTCATTCACACAAATTTTTGTTTTGCCATTTCTTGGCCTCTAAACAAATCTGGTAAAAACTCTTTCTTTTGGATGCCAAAAAACTTGCTATTTAAGGATTGATGGCAGTTTTCAGTGTGTTTTTTCTCTTCACAAATGTTTCAATGGTGTTTTTTTTCAGGCCTTTTTCATTTCCTATAGAGAAGGGAAATCATATACACCTGCAAAAAAATGATGTTGCTTCAACATGCTGCATTGGAAAAAAAAATTACCATAGACCCCAAAATTGCCCACAAATCAAAATAAATGCCACTAGCAAAAAAAAAATGTATGCCAATAGACTTTCATCTAACATCTGGAGGTGCCAATTTTTTCACAAGAAAACACATAAAAAAATCATGTGCAAAAAGAGCATTACAAAAAGAAGTGCAATGGTAAGAAGAAGAAAAACGCAGCAAAATCTATGTGTGAATCCAGCCTTAGTATTGTAAAGGCCAAGGTTTAACTAGAGACTGAGGACATCTGGCAGCTCATATAGCCTATTGTCTAGGTAAATAGGCTACAGAGAGATGTTGTTGTACAGTATATACGTACTACAGTGTGTGCATAAAGTCAACAAATAAAATCTGAAACTTGCAGGAATCAGATGTGAGTATGTTCAATTGCAGCAGTAATTACCTTGACAGTTACAATAACAGTGGAAAAGAACCTCCCTAATACATGGGTGTTCTGCATCTTTATTAATACCCGTGGAGGCGATATAAAGAAATCAGAACGAGCATGACTTTACCAGGTTTCATGTTATTTGTATAGCAATAGAGTTGGAGAAACGTGAGTCACAGAAGTGACATCTAATTGCTAAAAACTGAGCGTGGAATATTAAATATGGCTCAGCAGAGCTTTAAATCCGATTACACTGATAAAGAGCTACTGCACAATGCGTAAGCCATGCCATGTCATGCAAACGACGACCAGGATAAAACTCGCAAGTCATCCTTATAAAATATTCAATATTTTTCAAAGTGTCAGTTATGAATCCTATTTGTATGCCAGAAGTTCTGCCATCTTACCATGAATTAATACAGAATAACACAGAGGATATATCACATTTGAATGAATCCAATTAACAAGATAAAAGTTTGTTCTTATGCACCCGTCATATACTGTATGACTATTCATACGACTGTATTTTTGGTCCGCATCCGTATGTCCGTTCCGCAACCCCACAAAAAAAATAATATTTCCTATTCTTGCCCATTTTGCGGACAAGAATAGGCATTTCCAACAAAGGACGTGACGTGCTGGAATGCACATGGCTGATATCCGTATTTTTGCGGATCCACAATTTGTGGACCATAAAATGGATGCAATCATGTGAATGCTCCCTAATCTGTGCAGAAATACATTGTCAGGACTGACGTGTGAGTCCTCTCCATTGTGTTAGTATGACACAGTAGCCCCATCAATGTATTTCAGTGCCTACCTGACTGCTGGCAGCATGGGAAAGGGACAATTGGAAGATAAAAATATCAGTAGCAGTACTACTACACCGCTGTGCCAATCAAATGGCTGGTACTGTAACACGACCATTGTTGAAATGCCATGTCAAATTATCAGATGCTGAGTTTGTTTTTAGAATCTGCCAGCAGATGAAATATTTTTGTTGGAGTTAGAAAACCTCTTTAAAGTTGAGCACATTACATAATGTGCTTAATTTATAAATGAGAAAATAAATCTGTTCATCAATAAAAGCAATAACTTTGGGTCCAAGTGACCCATTCCTCTTATATTGTAAGTCATTTTGGTAAACCCTTCAGAAAGTGTTAGAGATGGACTTAAAGGGAACCTGACACTCTGAACATGGTAGACAGCATGTTATAGAGCAGGAAGAGCCGAGCAGATAGATATTTTTGTGGGAAAGATTCAGTATAACCTCTATTAAAAATCCCCTGCTCTTTCATTGCTTAGGAGTCCAGTGAGTGGTCTTGTTCCACATAGGCCTCCCTGTATCATTGCATATACACTGCATAGGACCATGCACCATTATGACCAACAAGACAATATTTGTGCTATTCACCAGCAATTGTGTTAGCATATTTAGAAATAGGGGCATAAAAAAATAATTTTTGTTGCTGTGCCCACTATGCTGAAATTGGGATGAGTAGTGGAAGTGATCACATGCAAATACCATTTATTCTAAAAACACAATTTGTGCAGTAAGTAAAGCTGCATCTAAACTTTTGGAAACATTTGATTAAAAACTACTCTAAATAACGTAAAGATTTTTTGTAATATACTTTTTTTCCCCATTTTGCTTATGAAATAGACAATTGAGGTTCAGCAGTATGTATCGCTTTGGGATCCTTAGGCTTATACGCCACTGAAATGACAGTGGAGTATGGGGGTATGGATTCCACTGGGGCCGCATTGGGCAATGTACAAGAAGGATCACACATCTCCGCTCTACTAAAGCCTGGCATTAGTGGAGCAGCCACAGGCAGGTGCAACGACATATGCAGAACTTCTGCCTGTTCCCGCTCACTCTGGTAAAAGACTTGCACAGCACATTGGTAGCGAAGAATGTATTGTTAGCTATAAACATACAGAACAATTTTATGCAAGTTTTTCAATGCTAGTAAGCTGCCCTAATAATTTGGCCTAGCAACAGTGATACTGGATATGATTTCATAAGGTTGTAACCTACCAAATGCAAACAGTTAAGGGGACTGTCCAATATGGAGGTCAGTGTTAAGGGACAGATTGCTGTAGAGGCCACTGTTAAGGGGGCGGGGTGTTGTGGAAATCACTGTTAAAGAGACGGGTGACTGTGAAGGTCACTAATAAAGTGGCGGCCGCTGCGGAGGTCACTGTTAAAGGGGCAGCCCACTGTGGAGGTCACTGTTAAGGGGGCAGGATGCTGTGGAGGTCACTGTTAAAGGGGCTAGCCCTATGGAGATCTGGGGGCAAGGAGCGGTGGAGGTCACAGTTAAGGGGACGGTCTGCTATAGAGGTCAGTGTTAAGGGGTGGGGTGCTGTAGAGGTCACTGTTAAGGGGCGTGGGATTGTGGAGGCCACATTTTAAGTGAGCGGAGCTCTGAGGAGGTCACTTTTAAAGGGTGGGTTATTGTGGAAATCACTTTTAAGGAGACGGGTTACTGTGGGGTTACTAATAAAGGAACGGCCACTGTGGAGGTTACTATTAAATGGGAGGGTGCTGTGGATGTTACTGTTAAGGGGGCAGGCCATTGTGGAGGTCAATGTTAAGGGAGGAGGGGACTGTGGAGGCCACAATTAAAGGGGCAGCGGGGTACTGTGAGGTCACTGTTAAGGGAGCGGGGTACTGTGGCAGCCACTGTTAAAGGGGCAGTCGCTGTGGAGGTCTCTGCTTAGGGGGCTGGGAATGGTGGAGGTCACAGTTAAGGGGACTGTAACCTATGGTCAGTGTAAAGAGGCAGGTGCTGTAGAGGTCACTGTCGAGGGGTTTGTGTGCTGTGGAACACACTGTTAAAGGGACAGGCTGCTGTGAAGGTCAAAGTTAAGGAGGTGGGCTCCTGTGGAGGTCCCATTTTCAGGAGACATGGCACTGTGTGTGTGGGGAGGTGGGGGGTCAGTGTAAAGGCAAGGGGAGCTGTGGAGGTCACTGTTAAGGGGGCGGGGTACTGTAGATATCACTGTTATAGTGGATACTGTCGATATCTTTAAACAACACACAAACATTTAATAAAATAGATTAAATATACCTGTGCGAAGCCAGGTCCTTCAGCTAGTATATATATATATATATAAAAATATATAAAGCTAAAATACTCCATAATATTCTAGAATATATAAGGAGCACCTGTGTATACAGTACACAGCACATATACCAAAAGCACTAATAGACTTGCAGCCATGGAAAGTATGACATGACTATTAAAAAAATAACGGATACAGTAAAATATAGTACATGCCTGTTTTAGTTGATACTAAAGGGAAGTCAGTAAAATCAACTGTTAACGAAGGGGAAGTCAAAATATTGGCCATGTTTCTCCATCCTAGGACCATATTAGAAACACATTGAATTGTGCTTATGGCATGTCCTTACAGGCTTTCTTTGTTTTCTGGCTGTCAGTTACCTCCCAAGTAGTTGGATCCTTATACACAAAGGCAGAAATAATTTGCCACATAATTGTTTTATTGAGTTTATTAAAGTTTAAAGGGAAAAAAAATAAAAGCCTAACCATCGAATTACCTTCTGTAGGACTATTTGCATTTCTAAACCTTCTAACCCATTCCATTTCTATATTGTTACATTCTAACCAGAGACTATACATAAAATATGAAGGCTCCGTGATTAATAGCATCATTTTAACAATACAATTTTAAATCAGTAGTAAAAAACTTTGTAATATATCTTATGAGGGAGAAATATCTAGTTTTCCTTTTATCAGCTGTTTACCACTCCCCCTAAAGCTTACTATATCCAACCAAACCCATGATGCACTTCTCCTTTTTCTGCCGGAGCACCAGCACTGCCCCTAACAATGCACAGTTAGTTTATAGATCCTTCCACCCAGCTAGTTACATAGGCACTCCCTTATCACTGCCCCTGTTGCTGCTTTGACACAACTATGGACATAACATCACAGTAAAATAAGAAAGAGCCGCATGTGACTACAGCTCAGAAAGTAAGATGAGAGCAATAAAGGTAAAAGAAACACATTACAAAAATAACAGCTAACGTTATAAATGAGTGTTTTAAAGAATGTTGATGCAAACCAGAAAACCTCTTTAACACCATGCTGCAAATATACAGTATGGTAAGCTGAACATTAACACACTATGACATACATTTATGGCATGCAGATGGCAGCAGCTCAGGAACAGAACCACACTATCAGCAGTGGGTGTCAGCTGTATGTTACAGTTGCAATGACCGATATCGGTGCTAGCGCTGATCCCGACTGTCTTACTGCTTACAAAAGATTACACTGCAATAGATTAGTATTACAGCGTATTGTACAACTGGATTGTTTTATGTTTAAGCCCCCAAGTGGGACTTTAAAAAAAAGTGAAGACAGAGTCTTCCCTTTTTCATGTATCCAGTCATAATTGGTTAAAAAATAAAACATAAAATAAAACTAGCTACACATAATTGGTATTGCCATATTCATAATGATTTCACCTATAAAAGGATCATGTTACTTATCTTATCCCTCCCCAAAAAAAAAAAAAAATGTGAAAGTTCTTTTAAAAAATGCCACCATAAAGTATACATATGAAAAAATGACCACATTATTCTAACCTAAAAGTGATCATTGGTCAGCTGTAAATCCACACATAGAAACACATACTGTATCTGCCTGTCACTTCTAATGTAATTGTACCAGAGGGGGAAAGAACCGTCGTGCAATCATATTTATGTAAAAACTGAACACTTGTTAAAACATGTATAGTAAATGTGAATAAATGGTCCTCCACTGAATTGCCCTTTGTTGAACTGGCGCTCTTTAGGGGCAATTTATCTGTCCATGTAAATGTGGTAGACAATAAAACATAAGACACAGGAAACGTCCATCAAATGGGCTCCCTCCTTGATAAAACAGAAGACCTCAGCAAAAAGGAAACGTCCATCAAATGGCCTCCCTGATAAAACAGAAGACATCAGCAGAAAGGAAATGTCCATCAAATGGGCTTCCTGGTGTCAATGGAATTTCCTTTGGATCAGAAACTTATTGTTCACATTTTATAAGAAAATGTTTCATGCAAGCATTTTTTTTTTTAAATCTCAATGCGATAACATCAAAAATACTCCCTACTTCTTGAAAATAGTGCAACTTTCTGTGGAGATGAGGCTGAAATAAGATGGATTTGAGCTATGTGACTGTGGCATATATAATAGCTATTTTCCATCCTCTAATCAGCACTTTTTAATGGCATTACGACATCTCTAAACTGGCCATATACATCAATATTGGCTGAGGGTGCTAAGTTCTGTAGGGTCTGACAGTGATGTGCATGGGAGCTGCCCAGCCATCCTTTGACATCATCGTAAATTTGTATCAGGTACATTGTCCACAGAAAAGAAGTTGCTGTCAGAAGTGGTTGTAAGCAACTTTTTCCCCTCCTCCCCCCAATGAAATAAGTATGCACACTCAGCCAAGATGGTCGACAGCTACCTACTGTTTATGTGTTTAGATGTTCCACTGCTTGTCCTGGTGACAGGTTTGCTTTAAAAGAAAATTGAACAATATTTTATGGTGACTTTGCCGTTTACAGAAAAAAACAACTAGCTATATAACAAAATCCCTAAATATTTCAACCATAAAAATTAAAAAAGTTAAATCTGCAATTTTTTTTCCTGTTGGTTCCTTTGTATTTTACCAATATGCTATATTCTCACCAGAGTACATGCAGTAAATAATGTGATATCTCAGGAATGAAGGGCAGCATTTTCACAATATCATTTCAAGTCTTCCTGGAGAATTAATTCCCACTGAGCAGGCCATCTTTGTGGCATGAATTTCTTGATGGAGATAGGCCCCCAGGACCATGGGCCGGGTTTACTATTAAAAAGGCACCAAAAATTCTAATGCAATTTGTGCCAAGAAGATGATGTACATGCCTTGCACTACATTTATTACCGGCTTTAGGCTCTTGTAGACACTTTTCCTCTTCGTCCAACAAGGTGGTGTAGCTTAGTAGAAACGAAGTGTGGCTTTACGGTAAAGGGGTATGGCTAAAATTCGACACTGTCCGCCAAAAAAGATGCCAACATTTTGGTGCTTTTTTTTTTGTAAAACAGAGGCACCAGATTTATCAGCTAGCATCAGCCACCTTGATGACCCTGGCGCAGTTTGAGACTGTCTTCTGTTACTGTTCTTCAGTAAATTGTTTGTACATTATTTTGTCTTGAAAAACAGTTCAGTTAATGGGTCTATTTCAACAAAGTCATTTTCAACAAGTCATTTTCTGCTAGACCAGGGTTTCCCAATCATTCTGTCGATGTCCCCTACTCAAACTATCACAATTATTCTCTGCACTGCATTTTAAAAGCACAACATAAGGACAATGTAAGTACCATCTAGAGGTGTGTCATATACCCCCACAGTACATTATACAGGTTAACAACCTATGGCTTTAGACAATAGTTTTATTGTCTTATACATTTACCAATGAAGAACCCTGGAGAATTTTAGTGTTAAAGAGATTGTCTCATGAAAAACATTCTTCAGTTCTCAAACCAACACCTGGATTTGAATACTTTTGAAATTGCACGTAATTAAACATTTATAGTATAGCCACTGAGTTATTCAATAAAATGTATCTGTATAGCGCCACCTGCTGTTTGTATTTTTCTTGTTTCTCTGTCTATCTTGCTGAAGTGGATGCACATACTGTACTCAGTTCAATGCTTCAGCTGCCTCCTGAGCTGTGATAGGGAGACAACTGCAGAAGAAAGGTCACACCCTCTGAGCTGCAGGGGTAGAGAGCTACGGCAAAAAGGACATGCCCTCTGAGCTGCCAACTTGATATTAATCTAGCAGAGCAAATGGAACAATGAATGGGGAGATCTCTGGATCCATGTGCAGTACAGGACTGGTTCTAGCTTTGTTATGTACTATATGATGTCTGATTTTAATTTCTTACATTAGTCATGGGATAACCCCTTTAACTTCATGATTTTTTAATGTATCTATTAAAGTTCAGTTTAGTTTACTTGACAAAATTTTTTCATATTGTAGAGTCTGTATAAACATGCTGTACTTGAGGGGTTGTGGTCAGTTCTGGAAGCCTTTCTTCAGCTGTTTGAGTTGGGGGTGCTACAATGTCAATGGCCACTAATGCACCCCTATAGTGAATGCGAGAATATGACAAGGCTCTAGAGCAGGGATGCCCAACCTGCAGCCCTCCAGCTGTTGTAAAACTACAACTCCCACCATGCCCTGTTGTAGTCTGATAGCTGTAGGCTGTCCAGGCATGCTGGGAGTTGTAGTTTTGCAACAGCTGGAGGGCCGCAGGTTGGGCATCCCTGCTCTAGAGGGACTGCATGACAACATATTTACTGAAAACAACAGCAGAACCAACATATTTTCCTGCAATTGTTACAAATCTGGAAAGCATTGTAAGAAGGCCATTTGTTCCTAATTTATATACTATTGTTAAAAAAAAAATACGTGTTTTTGTTTTTCGCACTAGCATGTGAAATAGCAGATCTGCAGCTGAGTACCAATCAGTAATATCCTGGACAGTTCCCACATTCTTTCCTCAGTTTCATATTCGCGTCACATGAAGTGCTAATGAAAAACAGCCTCTTCCTAATGGTTTATATTAATTTACCGTATTTATTGGAGGCTTTAATGTGTACACACAAAAAAAGTTTCAAAATAAGAATGCATGTTCAATGGCGACAGATGCCATGCTAACGGAAACACTCAGAGGTTCAAAAGATGTCTGCCTTGGGTGCCTATTATAGTGACATTAATAATAATTTTTGCATTTCACATAAAAATTGTACACATTTTTCTTCAATACATAACCCACAGCTGGAAGAAGAAAGCGACAAATGGCAGGCACACGATATATAAAACACAGGAAATATTTAAAATGTATATTCAGGGGTGACAGACTTATGAAATGTTAATCAAAGTCATGAGGGTCATAAGTAGTGATGTTCCCTCTGCGTTTTTAGCATGATATGCTTTTTAAAAGATTAACTTTTGTGAGTATAACTGAATAAAACAAATTCTTTTACTGGTACGTCCTAAACGAGTTAATTTCTCGAGGTCCACAAAATAGCTATAAGTGACGCCATCTTAAAGTTTCCTTTCCCTAGGAGGGATGATTACCATACTGAGTGCCCGGATGGAAAAAGCTATAAAGACCACTGGACCACTGATGTGACAATTTGAATTTGGCCAGCATTACAGACCGGCTTATCAGGAGGAGAAACTGAGTATCACCCATGTAGTGGTGAGTTTTATCTGTCTAAACTGATCCTGTTTTAACTATACCGGTACTTTATTTTAACCCCTTAGTGCTGTGTGACGTGTATACTCGTCATGGAGCACTGCTGCTTATATAATCGTCATGGCATTAAACAGCACTGAGACCCCGGATGTTACACACAGCCAGGGATCTCAGCTAACAGGCCCGGGCCCAGCACAGAGAACGTCATAAAGAAAAAAAAGAAAAGCTATGATGGAATTGAAATTTTGCCCACCTCACTTCCCAAAAAATGGTACCAATCAAACCGTCACTTCAACCCGCAAAGAATGAGCCCCTACATGAGACAATCGCCCAAAAAATGAAAAAAATATGGCTTTCAGAAAATGGAGACATAAAACATGTTTTTTTTTTCTAAAATGCTTTTATTGTGTTAAAGTTAAATAAATACAAAAAAGTATACATATTAGGTATTGCCGTGTCCATAACAACCAGCTCTATAAAAATATCACATGACCGAACCCCTCAAGTGAACACCATAAAAAAATTAAATAAAAACTGCCAAAAAAGCCATTTTTTGTCACCTTACATCACAAAAAGTGTAATACCAAGCGATCAAAAAGTACTATGTATCCCAAAATAGTACCAATCAAACCGTCACCTCATCCTGCAAAAAATGACACCCTACCTAAGACAATCACCCAAAGAATAAAAAAAATGGCTTTAAGAAAATGGAGACAAAATAAAAATTATACCACAACAACCTTTTTATTGGTCTACTTGCCCAATAAAGTATAATATTGAATGATCAAAACATATTATGTACCAAAAATTGGGATCAATGAAAATGTCAACTCTTTCCACAAAAAAACAAGCTACTGTCACATGACAATCAGCAGAAAACTAAAAAAAAAATGTCTTTCAGAAAATCAATATACAAAAACATTTTTTTTTCAAAAATGCTTTATTAAGTGAAAACAAACAAACAAAGAAAGTAGACAAATTTGATATCCGTGACAACCTGCTCTATAAAAAATAGCACATGATCTAACCTGTCAGATGAACATTGTAAAACTGTGCCAGAACTGCCATTTTTGGTAACCTTGCATAACAAAAAACATAAAATAGAGAGATTAAAAATCATATGTAACCCAGAATAGTATCAATAAAACTGTCACCCTATCCCATAGTTTCCAAAATGGGGTCACTTTTTGGGGGCTTCTAATGTAGGGTGCATCAGGGGCGCTTCAAATGGGACGTGTCTAAACACCAGTCCAGCAAAATCTGCCCTCCAAAAACCATATGGTGCTCTTTTTCTTCTATGTCCTGCCGTGTGCCCTTACAGCAGTTTACGACCACATATGGGGTGTTTCTGTAAATCACAGAATCAGGGTAATATATTTTGAGTTTTGTTTGACTGTTAACCCTTGATGTGTTACAGAAAAAATGGATTAAAATAGAAAATCTGCCTTGTGAAATACAGTACATAAAAGGTCAACAAAGTTTGTAAAATCAGTTTTGAATAACTTGAGGGGTGTAGTTTCTAAATTGGGGTCATTTATGGGTAGTTTCTACTATGTAAGCCCCGCAAAGTGATTTCAGAACTGAACTGGTCCTTAAAAAAATGGTTTTGGAAATTTTCTTAAAAATCTTAAGAATTGCTGCAAAAATTCTGAGCAGCTGTTTTAGAAGGCCAAGTGTCACATGGCCTAAGCACAGTTCAGCCATATAGAAGTGAATTGGGCCAAGCTGCAGTACCAAGCACAGTCGCTATACAACATACAGCACTGTGCTAGGTGAGCAGAGAGAAGGCCACAGGGCTACTGCAAGTGCTGCTGCCTTCTCAACCAGCTGTTCGGTGTAGGTTGGACCCCCACTGATCAGATACTGATAACCTATCCAGAGGTTAGGTCATCAATTTATAAGTCTCAGAAAACCTTTTCAAAGAGGATGGGCAGATTTACTAATCCTGCCTAGCATTCAGACAGTGTGAACATACTGATGTGATACTATTCTGGACAAAAGAGTATATTTCTAATTTACCAAAATAGCTTATTCCAGGGCATTCTAGTTGTAGAGCGTTTACTTTACTTAGTTTTAGCAGAAGAGCAGATAAAACCCGAATTTTCCATCTTTGTACCATCCAATGGCATGGCAGGAGTGAAAAGATAAAAACACAGAAACATTTTCTAACTTGCTTATATGACTAAATATATCCATACATAGTAAAATTATGTACATATGAAATTAACCACATAATAGTAATTGGCTAAAATTTGCTGCAATATGAAGTGTCTAATGACAATGATTGGCTGTATTTTTATATTGTATTTACTGTATTTGTATTTTTAGTATTTTTATATAATAAACGGGTCACTGTCACTGGTTAACAGAGCAGAGAAGAACGTGGAACTGGACCCAAAATTCACTGTTTGAGTGCCTTGTTCTCTCTCACTGCAGTGATTATTGTATATATTAAATCGAGCACTAGACAAAAGAAGGCCTGAAGTGATTACAGATGTAAAAAGAACTACTGTAACACGGGGTAATGTATGAAAGGGTTTGCACTAGGAAAGTGGAGTGTTTTTGGCTGTTTTGCTGGTTAAGTAAGATTTTCAACAAATGTATGAAGTGCTTGCGACAATTTTTATGTGGTTTGCGCCACCCACAGCATTTTGTATTCACTAAGGGGCGGACAAATGTTTTGTGGATGGAGTTTCATTTTTAGCCAGACTTATCAAATGTCGCATAAAAAGTGTACTTCAGTCCCCTGTCAGAGCAGAAACTGATGGAACCATTATAACAAATATTGCTTTTACTCCCTGCTCTCTAAGATCGTAACTTTCTTATTTTGCCGAGGGCTTGTTATTTTGCAGGGCAAGTTGTACTTATATTTTCATAGGCTAAAATGAAGTAAAACGATTTCGCTGAAGATGCTAATTTAATACCTGGAGGAAGACATAGAAAATCAAACATTCTTTAACAGTCTTTTCATGACTTTGTACAGTTAGATAGCACACACAGTATAACACAGTTAATGGTCCCTGCTGTGTGCAGAAATGACTGGAGAATAACATAGTGCGTCTCTCAGATTTTATTCCTTAGGGTTCAATTTGTGATAACACAAAGGTCTTCCAAAGAAATTTGCCAAACTACAGGCACAGGTTTCCATTGGACTAAACATACAAATATATACTGTATTCTTGCTTTATAAGACATGCTTTTTTTCCTCCCAAAGTGGGGGAAAATTTCAGTGCGTCTTATTTGGTAAAAACGAATGAGTGCTTCAATTATGAAAGCGCTCATTAGTACAGGAGGACCTGGAAATGGTGAATGCAGTGCTTCCCGGGCTCTGTACTCACCACTTCCTGGTCCTCAGCCACTCGCTGTGTTGTGACTGCGCACAGTGTGAGGATGTTGGCGCGCTGTGTCTGGAGCATGACAGGTAAGTTGATTTTTTTTTTTTAATATGATCTGAGCATGCCGGTCATTAACATGGAGGTCTGAATGGTGGACTTATGGAGGTCTGATCTGAGGTCCAAATAGGGTTCCCTCACATGGAAGACTGATTGGGAGTCATTTACATGGAGGTCTGATATGAGGTCTAATTGGAGGACTTATTAACATTGGGGTCTGTTCTGAGGTCTGATTATTTTAGGGGTCTGAGCTGAGGTCTGATAAAAAATATTTTTCTTATTTTCCTCTTCTAAAATCTAGGTGCCTCTTACGGGAAAGTGTGTCTTATGGACAGGTGCGTCTTATAGGGCGAAAAATACAAGTATATATCTATACTAAATAAACGTACACCACATACAGGCCACCATAGAACCACTGAAAAGTGAGAGCTGTATGATATGTATGTATATCGTTTGGTGCAGAAAAAATACCCATGGGTTTTTGCTTTAATTGTAAAAATAAGCACCTTGATCAAAACTGGTTGCTGATTGGCTGTTTCTGAATAACCAATTAAATCACAATCTAGTGAGTCTGTTTTAAAACAGTATGGAGGATATTAATACTGCCTAAAAGTGTCTTGTGCCAGATTTATCATAGTAGCTGATGCTGGTGAATAAATCTGTCGCCTCTTTAGACTGTCTAGTTGAACTTCACATCACCTTTTAGTTGGTTTAGTTTACTCCAAAAAATGCTCCAACATTTTGGTGCATTTTTTGACGCACAGAGATGCATCTAAACCATAACCCTTTCTCACAAACCCAAGCTCCACATACAGTAAGCCACACACCCCTGGTTATCAGCGACAAACTGGGTGAGGAAGAGGAATGAATACATCTGATTCATAAACATGGTATATTCTTTCTACAAGATAATGAGAAAAATGACATAATATTCTGTACTTTGCTTCTAGCTACTTTTTATCCTTTCTTGGTACAGTGCTGGAGTCTACTCCTTAAAGAGTAACTAAACTTTTGATTAACTTTTTGGTAAAATATCCCTAATGCCCTAATAACAGCTTTTGTAATATGCTTGATTAATGTATTTTGTATTTTAAATACACTTTTCCCTACCTAAAGCGCACCTTTCCCTGTGCACTAAAAATCCACTTTTCAGTGGTGTACGGAGTATCGACTGTGCAGTTTATCAATGGGGCCACGACGCATGGCGTGCGGGCAGGAGCGCACATTGAGAAGGTAACGGTGTACAGAAAAGTGTATTTTAAGTGCACAGGGAAAGATGCACTTTGGGGGGGGGGGGCATTTCTATTAAAAATTCTAAATGCAATAATAAAGTACATTACAAAAAGTATTATTATGGCATTAGGGACATTTTACCAAAAAGTTCATTAAAATTTAGTTACTCTTCAAAGGTGTTTTCCAGCCCAGGATCTGACATTAGTGGTTGAAAGGTGTACCCAATTGTAAAAAAAAACACTCACCTGTCTGCAGTCCTGCCATTACCGAGCCTGAAATGGCTTGGTCCCATGACTACTGCAGCCAACCACTGGCCTCAGCAGTGAGATGTGCCTGGTATGTCATTGTTTGAAGCACATTTGAATGCTGAGGTCAATGATTCCCACTTTCAGACAGAATCGGAATTGGCCAGGAACAGGTCTGTGGGCAGGTGAATCTTTATTTTTATTTTTATGACCACTGGGGTTGTCAGCTGCTTGGCTGAACAACCCCTTTAATTATGTTTATACAAATTTGTCTTAATGGGGTACTCTTTGGACAATTCCTACTTATTAGAACCCTCCAGTGATCAACTGCAATCTTTGGGGAAACCTGGCAGTAAGTATTCAGCTTATTTGCACTACCACCACAAGGAAAATGAAGCATTATACATTTTCCATTCAAATCAATGTGCTGTCAATGTGATACAGGACAGAACATGTCCTCCAGAGATGTTCTTTGCAACAGCTCTCCACTCTGACCATGAGATGAGGATCCTAAACAAGGGACTATTATATTACCTCTGAATCCCCCATGGCTTTTAATAAATTATTATACAGTACTACATTTTTTTTTTGCGTTTTGTTTGTCCTCATCTGGGATTTTTCTTGCACCTGATTTGAACAGAAGGAACTCTATTACACAGGCAATGGTATAATATTGTTCTAGCTATATATAAAACTGTATAAAAATGTATGTAAACCTACTATACATCTATAAAATAAACTCCATACTTAAATATCAGTGGTAGCACAGAACTAAGAGTTACACAAATGTTTTCACTTCACAGAATATGACCCACTCACTTTCCTCCATAAAACACAGGTAGGCAAAGCGTGTCCCTGACACAATTATAAAATATTGCGTTTCTCTGCACAAAATAGCTTATCTAAGTGGATTTCATACTGTTCATATGAGTTTCCTATTGCTAATGGCAGTTTTACAAGCTACACATACTTACCTACATTAAAACGTACATTTCTAGAATAAAACCTGTAAATTCTTTTTATGCGAGTGCAGCATGGAGAAATTATTTCTGGCAGTACAGATTAGGTTTATTGGTATGAATTTGTAGAACATTACTGAAAGCTATACGATTAGAAACATTTTTAAAAGAATTTAGTCTCTGAATGTCAGGGTCAGTAAAAAGTATTCAGAACATTGGGCAGTGCAGTCTGTTACTTCATAGAGTAATAGTTTATATGGTAGACAAGAAATACTGCAATTAGGCCAGCAAACATCAATTCTTAGAACATTCGAAAGAGCATAAAACAGCATAAAACTGTTGTTTTACTGCACTTCCCCAAAGACTGTTATTTAGAGCTTATTCACATGCCCATATTAAAAATTTCCTGTGTTACAGCTGCAGCACATGGACGATTTTTAATACAGCATTGAAGTCTGTACATGTGTAGAATACGGATCTGGCGGTCATCAGTTGAATATTGGGGGAGAGTTATCAAAACTATTCCAAAGGAAAACTGTCTTAAATGCCAATCAGATCCCTGGTCCTGTCAATCAAAGTGGAGAGGGAGCAGCACTTGCAGAGAGAGCAGAGCCTCTAAGTCAGAGATGGCCAACCTGCGGCTCTCCAGCTGTTGTAAAACTACAACTCCCACAATGCCCTGCTGTAGGCTGATAGCTGAAGGCAAGTCTTGGCATGCTGGGAGTTTTAGTTTTGCAACAGCTGGAGAGCCGCAGGTTGGCCACCCCTGCTCTAGGTGTAATGGTAACGCCCCCGTTGCTCCTAGAGGCTCATTTGCATATATTAAAACATCATTTTTATCAGTAATGCAGACACGTATGAACATGGGACCAACACATATGGCTTCAGCTGCCAAGCGCACATGTAACAAGTCAGCCAGTTTCAGAGGTAAAAATCTGCAGACAGATGTCCATTAAGCAACAAATTGCTTTGGTTTGATTATTTTCATACAATAGAAAAGTACATGTAACTTTAGTCTATTTGAAAAATTACACTTTTTTTGCAATGAAAAAAACACTGAATTCAGTTGTTACATGTCGGCCAATAGGCCCAACAAACATGTTTTTTTTTCTGATGGCATTTTAAGTCAGTTTCCCTGTATCTTTTATTCTCTTGTGTGTTCTTTTATTCCCTTTGGCATTTTTTTTTCAGAGGTTTTCCCATAGACTTTTCTATAGGAAGAAAATAACATTTGAAAGAAGAGTTGTGTAACTAAAAAAACAACGCCAGAATTTCATAAAAAGAGCCAATAAAAAGAGGTAGTGTGGCAGCAGCCTAAAGGCTCTTAGGGCTAAACTGGTTTAAGTGTCAATGTGTGATTATAATAAAATATAACAGAATAACATTGTTTGTAAATAAATCAAAAACTGTATATAAATGAGTACCCAGTACAGACAATATCAGAGAGAACACCTGTTCAATAAACCAATCAATGTCAGCCTGTCTACATTGCAGCAATACACAGAGTCTTTGTAAGGATTTGGTGCCACTGCCAGGAGAATAACACAATGGCATTAAACAGAGAAACGTCCTGATGACTTTCTCTTTTTTTTCTAATAAATGCTGGCTTTCTGTAGAAATAAAACAGACGGCGGCTATTCTTTCCCTTCGTACATTGTTACTGTCACTGACCAACATCTGCTTCCTGGTTTACACTACAGATGTAAGCAAATTTCAGTAATAGGATGATAGCTCAGCGATTAATCCAGAAGAATTTGCTATTTATTTTATTATGAGATTTTCTCTCATTATCTTTTTGACCTCTATGAACAAGACCACAGTACAGGAATGTACAGTAAGAACTCACTGATAGAGGTCGAATGATATAAGAAAATCTCATCATATTAAAATACCTAAGCCTATGTTCCGGTGAAATAATAGAAGGATGAGCGGCAGTTCCACCAGCTATTGAGAACCTTCGCAGCGTCCTAATTTTTTTACCCTAATCTGCGCTTCTTGTTGTAGTCATTGTACACAGCTCCATTCTCTGTCATTGGCCCCAGCTCCGATATGCTGTCCTTTAAAATGGACCCACCCAGATTCACTCTTTAAACTAGATAGCTCCCATAGAAGTCAATGAGGTCCCCTCCTGTCCAATGTGTCTATGGCCCACGTGGCTGCTCCCATATATTTTAGCACTGATTGTCAGTGTGAAAACTGCATAATTTTAGAAATTTTTTGTTAAATATAGATAGTGACATGGAGAAATAAAAATAAAAAATCACCAAAAATGTAAAACAAAATATATGTTTAACATTAAAACTTGATATACACCGTAGGTGAATGAAACTTTGGAGCATGCATATCTCCATGACCTTACTGAAAGGATGAATAAATCTTATAAGGAAACACCTAACCTATTTCTGCCATGTGCTATACATGTACAGAACATGAAGGGTCTTTGAAGATAGCACCTACAGAAGCTGGGTGCCATAGACCCCGGGTGCCTGCTATTTTACACGGCAGAAACCCAGAGGTAAAGTCTGTAATCGGTGATAATTAACGTCAATCATGTCAAACTTTTAATTGCGCAGATGTCCTGGTCAATTGCAACTGTCTTTCATTTCCCTGTACTGAGATCGGGAAAGCCATTTGTTTGCTGTGGCATCGTCGGGCCTTCTGCAGACCTCAAAGCCTGCCACAGTGATAGACTGCAATGGTATTTCAGTTTTTAGAAATATAAAAAAAAATAAACTATATAAATTTTAATCACCTCCTTTTCCCCATATTAAAAATAAAAATAATTTAAAAAATGTTCAAAAATGTCTGTAAAATTCAAATATATATGTACTTATCCTGCAAAAAATACACCCTGAAAAAACATAAACTCTCACCAAGCTCCATAAACTTAACTGTTGAAAACTTAGGGGAGTCAGAATATGGCGATGCAAAGAAAATTTTACATTTTTTTTACAGTATTAAAACACAAGAAAATCTGCAAAAATGTGGTATCACTGTAATGGTACTGACCCGGAGAATGAAGAGAACAGGTCAGTTTTACTGCATAGGGAATGCCATAAAAACAAAACCCATAGACCTGTTTTGGAATTGAATTTATTTTTCCAAATCCATCTCATTTGGATTTTTTTTCTAGTTTCCCACTGGCTCCTGAAATGTGGGGAGTATAAAATTTAAAATACGCTAAATCATCCGGTGAGGAAGGGGTTAATGAAGCCACAGGTTGGTAAACATAGATCTATAGTATTGTAAAAAATGATGTAGTAAAATGGAAGCTGTGCTCTGGTTAGCTATGGGATGAGAGGCAGTACATCAGCAGTTACAGTTATATCAGTGTATTCATTTCACTACACGCTGCATCAAAAACAAATTACTTTATTAGAATCTTCCAGAATTTTGTCAACTGGTCTCGACAACCCCCCAGTACAGGGGTGTACATAGAAATCACTGGGCCCCATAGCAAAAATCTAAAAAGGGCACCCATGCCCTATTCATAGCCCTCCCACTACCCATTCCAGTATATACAGCAGTGTACTGATATGTGAGGTATGAGGTACAAATTAAAGTTCGTACCTCACATATCAGTACACTGCTGTATATACTATATATCTTAACACACTGCATCTATTATAACTCATACCTCACATATCAGGGCAATGCTGTATAGTCTATATATCTGTACACACTGCATCTATTATAGCTCGTACTTCACATATCAGTACACTGCTGTATATACTATATATCTTAACACGCAGCATCTATTATACCTCATGCCTCACATATCAGGGCAATGCTGTATAGTCTATATATCTGTACACACTGCATCTATTATAGCTCGTTCTTCACATAACAGTACACCCTGTGTATATTATATATCTTAACACGCAGCATCTAGTATACCTCATACTTCGCATATCAGTACACTGCTATATATACTATATCTTAAATCATATATGAAACTCATATATTATATAGATTCATTACATACAGAGTGATCTATTTCAAGCATTTATTTATTTGTTTTAATGTAAAAGATTATGGCTTATAGCTAATGGAAACCCAAAAGTCAGAATCACACAACCTTTCACACTTGCGTTTTTGATGTCCTTCCTAGAGTTCCGTCCTCGGGGCTCTAGGATGGAAAGACTCTGATCAGGATTATCCTAATGCATTCTGAATGGAGAGCAATCCGTTCAGGATGCATCAGGATGTCTTCCATTCCGTATGTGAACGTTTTTTGGATGTTGACAAAACCTGATCAGGATCCTGATCAGTCTTCAAATTCTTTCAGGCGACTTGCGTTCTTATGGATCCGGCGGGACGGAAGTGCCCGCCGGATCCTCAGAACGCAAGTGTGAAAGAGCCCTTAGAATATTAAATAAGACCAACTAAAAAAATGATTGATATAGAAATGTCAGACTACTGAAAAGTATTACAGTATAAGCACTCCATACTTGGTTGGGCCTCCTTTTGCATGAATTACTATATCAATGTGGTGTGGCATGGAAGAAATCAGCCTGTGGCACTGCTTAGATGTTACAGAAGGCCAAGTTGCTTTGAAAACGGCCTTCAGCACATTTGTATTTTTGGGTCTGGTGTCTCTCATTTTCCTTTTGACAATACCCCATAGATTCTCTATGGGGATTAGGCCAGGTGAACTGGCTGGTAAATCAAGCTCAGTGATATCATGATGATTAAACCAGGTATTGATACTTTTGGCAGTGTGGACAGGTGCCAAGCCCTGTTACAAAATGAAATCAGCATCTCCATAAAGCTTGTCAGCAGACGTAAGCAGAGGTGCTTTAAAATGTCCTGGTAGACACTGACTTCCCATAACACCGTGGACCAACACCAGCAGATGGATTGTGTGCCTCTCCGCTATTCCTCCAGATTCTGGGACCTTGATTTCTAAATGAAATGCAAAATTTACTTTCATATGAAAAAAAGGACTTCTGAAGTTGTCTCTGGGTCATAAGTGGCTTGACACAAGGAATGCGAAAGTTGTAGCCTATGTCTTGGATACATCTGTGTGTGGTGGCTCTTAAAGCAACCCACTCCTTGTAAATGTCCCCCAAATTCTTGAATGGCCTTTTCTTGACAATCCTTTCAAGGCTGCAGTTATCCCTGTGGCTTTTGCATCTTTTTCTACCACACCTTTTCCTTCCACTCAACTTTCCATTACTATGCTCTGTGATCAGCCAGTGTAATGCTCCAGAGTGGCATTACCACCTTTGCACCTCGCTACTGTCTTTTTTGGTTAACCTCATGTCATCATGTGTATTTATTCCAGGTCCAAACACTGTGCATTTCCTATTTTGCAACTGTTATGTTCAAGTGTAATTAACCTGGTTCACTAGTAGGTGGCAGCAAGCATGGCAGAGCTACAGTTAGAGAGAATGGAACCCTTCTTTCCATTCTAACTCTCCCTCTAAAGAGGGGACTAGTTAGTTAGAGTTAGTTCCAGCTTACCCCCTGCTAAGAGAGGTTGTGCAGGAGCACATCCCTGCTGGATGTGCCCTGTCTAAGCCACCTAGAGCACCTTCAGCTCTGCTGTATATGGAGGCCACAGCCTTAAGCCTCAGAATCCAGGAAGTAGAGTTCCCTGGTACTACTTAAGAGACAGAGTACCAAGAGAGAATTTGCAGCATCCAGGGGAAGCTAAGTTATACAGCTACGCTGTTAGTACAGTAGAGCCAGAGAGCAACAAATGTAGCAGAGGCGAGTTTGCCTGCCAGAGTTTTAATGCTAAAGCCTGCTGGAACCAAGACAAAGCCTAAAACTGTTTGGAGAAACGTTTATGCCAAGTAAAGCTGTTATTGAACTTCATCACAAGGTCTGGACTCAATTTATTCTTTATCCCCAAGTTAACTTCCTCCCATATTTGCTGCTTCGGAAGACAACGCTTGGGGTCCAGTGTATAAATGTATTCTTTATCCCCAAGTTAACTACCTCCCTTATTTGCTGCTTCGGAAGACAACGCTTGGGGTCCAGCGTATCCAGGTAGGTGCACCGCGACACATACAAAACAGTAAGAGACATTGTAGGCCACCCTATACCAGTCAGTCATTCCTACACTTGGGTACCACCACCAACACTATTTCTTAAAGGGACACTGTCCCGTTGTTGCTTCACTGCAACTGGCGTCACGAAAATTTTATAAAGTGACCCTTTTCCACTGTCGAATGTCGCACCAGCTTTTAGCAATTAGCTTTTGTGGCTTATCCTCCTTGTAGAGGGTGTCAATGACTGTCTTCTGGACAACTGTCCAGTCAGCAGCCTTTCCTACGATTGTGTAGCCTTTTGAACCAGACTGAGGGACCATTCAAATGCTTAGGAAACCTTTACAGGTGTTTTATGTTGATTAGCTGATTAGAGTATGAAATCATGAGTCTTCAATATTGGATTTTTTTTACAATATTCTAATTTTCTGGGATACTGACTTTTAGATTTTCATTAGCTAAGCCTATAAGCCATAATCTTCCACTTTAAAAGAAATAAACGCTTGAAATAGATCACTCTGTGCATAATGAATCTATATAATATATGGTTTTCACTTTTTTAACTGAATTACTGAAGTAAATTAACTTTTTGATGATATTCTAATTTATTGAGATGCACTAGTATGTACCAAGTTTGCTTGAGATTAATCAAGGCATGTAGGAGCCTATGAAGAACAAACATACAAATGAACAGACTTTCACTTTTATACACATAGATGTTATATTACAATATATTCTTATGGGAGGATTTAGTTATATGGGGGTCTCATTTTAGTGTCCCATTGAGCTATTTTCTAGCAAATTTATTTCAGGGGTGAATAAGTCTAATGGTTGCAGGTGGTCACATGACAGATCAGCTTGTAGAAATACTGAAAAATGTATATTCTAAAAAGGCAGAGCCCAAAATAAGCAGACATTTTTGAAATATACACAAAACACAGTATGAGTATGCAAATGACCTTCTCATAGTGCAGAACATATTTATGATATCACCCTAAAAGGATTTATACAAAAACATACAAACATATATACGTGATTTTGTACCCAATATTTTTAAATCCAGGTAGGAACTTTTTGTTCAACACAGAATTGTTAACCTAAACCTCTAAACTTAAAAAGGATGATTTTTCAAAGCATCATTTCACTTTCCCAATGACACAATGCAGATGAATTTAAAAAGAAAAAAGCTTTTTATTGTACCCAGCAGGACAAATGGCGTCCCACTTACTCTATTTCTATGGCACATAAAGCTGTCTTTACCATTAAACTCTAAAGATGATAATAGATATCACATATCACATAAAACACATATAAATCCTACAGTTAACCTTAATGGAAATCTACAGTTTTATGTCTTGAAAGAAAAAAAATGTCTGCAGTTGTGAAGTTAAATATAATTATCTGTGTTACTTTTCATCCCTCAGGTCACTCATATGATGGGAAGATATGGATTCTTCAAATTTCCATTTCTTGATTGTTATAAAAAAAATTCCTATTGTTAAAATAAATAGAGCAAGCAATGAAATCAGCTACAGAGAACATAGTATAAAATATCGGTCAATTATTAAACTGTGAGAAAATCTAGAAGCAGGGGTTCAGTTTCTCTGCAGCACCTGCACAGGAGAAATGAGGCATTGCACAGTGCCCACTGAAATCAACAGGCTGTCCATGCAGTGCTCTTTTTTGATGCTCTTCACTCTATGAAATAAAAGAGTATGGAGGAACCCTTCTATTGTAAGGGTTATAACACCACAGGACTCCCTGTTGAGCACCGACTCCTCTTTTTGTGCATTTCAGTCAACCACTCCAGTTTCTTTTATGGGCTTACATAAACTGTGCTCCATAAGTCCCATAGAAGTTACTGCTCCATTCAGAGGGGAGATTTGTTGATTTTTTTTTCCAATTCCACAGCATTTAGAATTTTTTTTCCAGCATAAAAAGGTCATGACTCTTTCAAAGCAGAGTCATGAGTAAAACGAATTGTAAGAATCGCTGCTCCAGAGATTTCCCCTTGATTGACTGGTCCAGGCATCCCTATCGATCTTGCCTCTGTGCCATTATCCGAGTAGCGGCACAAGCACAGAGGCTCTGCTACTGCTACTGGAGCAGCATGGATGCAGACTTTGCTGGGAGTGCATGTAGGTGCATGCAGAGTTGGCATCTCTAGTTGTGATGCATCTGTGATTTTTCTACTTCATTGACAGTAGATCTGCACCTACATATTTATTTCACGGTGTTAAAAGATGTTTCCTTTTTCAATGAGTAGGTTGCTTGTCACAGATTCCTGTATACTGAATTGCCTAGGTGTTCTTTTTTACCAACATGAGACAGTTAGAGACAGTAGTCAAGGTATATCTGAAAATTGGGTGAAAGAATAAGATGTTTGCTTCTGGTATTCCATGAAGCTCAGCCCTATTCATGTCAGTAGGGCTCAGCTGCAATACCAGAAACAGTCTTCGGACAAGAACTACACTAATTCTAATTTAATATAACCCATTTAATATTCTAAGTTGTGCCTGCTTTTACGTTGTATTGAAAACATAAGGTATACTGTAAGTAATTTAGATATTTAAAGGTGTTGCAATGTATTTATTTTACCTTTATTGCACCTATCCTCATTCTGGGTAATGGCGACATGACCATGTCCATGCTGCCCTTTCTAATTTCCTGTGATACTATGTCCATGGACGTGTCAAAGCAGCAACAGGGGCAGTGATAGTGAGTGTCTATGTAACTAGCTGGGTGGGAGGATCTATACATGAGCTGGGTGTTATTAGGGGCGGTGCTGGAGCTGTAGTAGAGAAAAGAGAGGTGCATTATGGGTTTGGTTAGGTAAAGCAACAAGAAATGCTGCATACAGGTTGGAAATACATGAGCATATCTGTTAAAATCATAGTAAGGCATCTTTAAAAACATTTTTTTAGTGATATTGTTTTATATTATAAACATTAAAATAGCATAAAACTCTTATTGGGGGTGAGGGGGGTCTGATATTGAAACTACAATCCAATTACAATATGTAAAGGTTTCTAGGGTATGAAATGAAAATGGCCAGTCTCAACATATTACCTTGTGAGAAACTTGGAAAAGACTATATTTGTTACTTGCAACCCAATTTAATCAGTGCCGCTTTTTGCTCACACTACCACTTGAAGACCCACAAAGCACCATAACCTTTCCCACTGTATAATTTATTAAAATGGTAACGTTCAAGCCAATTTGAGATGCTATGGACACTAAGGACAGTGAATCTTGAAACATAGATCTGAAGGAATGTTCTGTAATGAATGGGCATAATAAGTTTATAAAGAACTGTCATAATATTTGAATTCTATCAGTGGTTGCTAGGACTGACCAACATTCGATAAATTATTCACTTATAGATTATTTTTATTCAGAGAAAGAAGGAAAACAATGTAACATCACCTTCTCTTGGTAAATGTGTCTAATGAAGGAAAATCATACAATAAACTATGGTATGTTGTTTCCCTTTGCTAAACCTAAACTTATATATTTAGGAATTAAATATTCTAACATTTTCTTTATATGTTATAAACAGAATAGCAGGTGTTACAACATAAGCAATTAAAGAAGCACCATTTTTTTTTCTTTGCCTATATGGCATAAGCCTATATAGGAGAGATTATCCTTTACATTTTCCCAACAGGGATTCCTTGGAACCTGATTCAAAGGTTCCTCAGAAGACAGAAATAGCAAGAGTTGTCACTCCTACACTAGTCATTGGATAGTTATTGGTGAAAAAACTGCATAAGTTCCCATAAAAAGTTAGGAATTACTCCATTAAAGGTTTTGAATAAACGACAATCTGTAAAAAGATGTACAGGAAATGTGGGGACTAATCGATTTTTCTAGGCTAAATGAGGTATCAGACTCTTGGGGAGTTTTTCACCCTTAACTCCTGCAAGGGGGTATGGCTTTTACACAGGGCTTTACTTCATCTCCATTAACCAAAGCTGGTATGTGAATGGTCTGGAGACACCAACACATATAGAACAAAAGCAGTATAGGGGAATTGTACTCAGACAGAGGAGGGGTCAAAACAGGCTATATATGTTCATAAACAGTAGAGAGTCAGATGTGAGAACAGGAAGCAAACAATAAGATACAGTCAAATACACTGACAAGAAGAAACAGCAATAAAACATTACAAAGGCAGCATGGAGAGTGTGGAACAGGAGAGGTGAGTCGGTGTTCTATTAGCATGTAGTAGCCAGGTTTGGAGTGGTCACAATGATACTCTGGGTCCCCCAGGCACTACTTACGTATCACTACATGTTGCTGCATTCTGGACGGGAATGTAATATGCAGTGCACACCAATGAGAAATTATTCTAGAGAGTCAGGGTTTTCAGTGCAGATCAATACAGACAAGACACTGAGCTGGTTTATCCAGTCTCTTCCCTGGCAGAAGAAGGTTCTGTGCTGAGAAAAGGCCTGAGCTAGCTTCTTCTCTATCTCTCAAAAGGCTGGCACCCTGGACAAATGGCTGGTGGCCAAGACTCTGTGGCTCAGTCATGTTGTTTGCCCTATGGTCAAAGGACTGGTGACCCAGGGCCTGTGGCAGTGTCTTCTTCTGGTCACTCTTGCAGACTGGCAGAGGCTCTCCTACTAAACACTGGTCCCTATCTGCAGACAACTAGGGGCTCTGACTACTCTTCTTACATACAGTTTCTAACTGAACTACAACTTTCTAGTTGGAGGGGTGGATTGGAGAAGCACAGCCAAACATAAAAATTGTTGTAATTTCAGTCTGCCACAGATTTGCATTGAGCCTCAATACAAGTCTATGGAAATGGCAAAGCTGTTTTTCCAGGCATAAATAAGTCTTCAGACATAAACAAAAGAGCTAATCCAGATAGTCAAAATGTCAGTGTATTTGTTTTTTTCCATCTATAACTTTGCATAGTCTCTTATAGTAACTGTGGATGTTTTCTAACTTTTCAGTGCATAGGTACAATGTCCCAAAGTCTCTCAGTATCAGATGGCTGTGAATTAAACCTAAGTTTAATTCATATAAGTTTAAATAAATGCATAAATAATATTGCAAGTTAATCCTTCCAAGCGCACTAAAGTAATAAGTTGATGGCTTTGCATAGTAGCAAAAGGGGAATATTCCACAAATGTCTATAGTCCAAGGTACTGTACCCTTTCCAGGGCATAACAAGAGCAGAGACTGGGATGCCTGGGAACAGAAGAGGTTAGATGGTGCTCTGTTATAGCAACCCTTTCCTCAGTGACCCCACTCTGACTTGTGATGGATGTTCTGCACAGATTCCCAGGATATCTCCTCAGAACAGAAAACTTTCAAGTCTATGAGATAAAATAATTTACAATAGGATCTACTGAGATTCAAGATCTGATTAATCTCTTATTCAACATCAGGACCAGAAGTATTCAGAGAAAAGGAGAGGTGAGCTGTGCAGAGAAAGGGCGCAGGATGGCTTGGAATGGAAAAGGCAATTAGGAATCCTGTTATACAACATGCCTTCATCTTGAACCAGGTGTCTTGATTCTACCATTTCTAACATTTCACGACTGTTTCAAATGAGGATTATTGCTACTTTTATATCTGTATTAATACATTCTACCTTTAACAATCCCTCTGTTAATTTCATACCAAGACTGGTCTGTGTATTAAAATTGTAGTCACATTTGCAGCTCCAGGATTTTTTTTTAAAATAGGGAAATGGTTAACCAACACATTTAAGAAAGCTGCAAAGTTATCTTTGGCTTTGAAATGACTAATCACAGCATAAGAAGGTGCTATAACTTTGAGCAAATGCAGCAATTTAGCAGTTATCCAAGAATACCATACTATGTCATAAAATCAACTGTAGAATTTTCATCCCTGGTATATTAATTGATCTAGCATAATCTAATTTTTATTGCATTTTAATAACCTTCTTTGCTTCCTCTTCCTTTTTTCTATAAATAGCAGTTTACTCCCACCATTTGGCACAGATGATTGAGAACCATTCCAAAAGTGTCCATTTCAAATGAGAGGACAGGATACATTTGGATTGTAGACCTGGATACTATACTACTTGTTACCCTAGCTGGGGTGGATGATATCTGGTATTTACTTTAAGAAATATTGCATTACTAAAATGAGAACTTTAGATCCCATAGTAAGCATTTATCATTTTAGTGAAAAACATTCCTTTAAAAAAAAAAATATTATATGTGAATATAAATAATATGTAGAGGACCTTGTAGTGACTTATGCAGGCATTGTACATACAGAAACTTCTCACAAAGTAGAGTAACTAATGAGATAATGAACATTTGAATGGTTAGGGTGAATAAAACTATTCCAGATTTGGCTGAAGCCTGTGATTGAGTAGCTGGAAACATAGTAATTACACAATTACACATTTCAGAAGTATAATAATTATCTTTACAAATTCACATTTTATTGGCCATAAATATGATGACTTATTTATAGGCAAATCAATTCAATATTTTAATATATAGAACCAATTTTAAAATCTATATAAATTCTATATAGATAATAATCACAAAAAGTTAAGGATAACTTTTAACTTAATGTGACCTTCTCTAAACTTTTGAATGCACATGTCCAACTGTTCATTGTTTCAGTACTTTTTGAAGAACTTGCTGTTCTCTAAAAAGGAGCTTAACGGCAAAATTCACAACAGGTGTTTGATCCATGAATCGCCCAATAAATTTCCTGGTTCAGTTAGAATTGGTATTTAAACAGTCCTCCTCATCATGAGACCAAGATGACACTTAACAATTGATCAACAGTACCTTGGCATTGCAAGGCTTCAAGCAGGATATTCTCATTTGGACGTGGTCACTAAGTTCAGAGTGTCACAGAGTGTTATCAGCAGTTTGCGACAGAGATACAGAGAGACTGGAAGAGTCACAGAAAGGCATAGAAGTGGACGTCTTTTGGCCACATCCCACACTGATGACCATTTCATTGTGAACAATGCCCTGCGTAACCGAATGATGAGTGCCACACAACTCCATTAACATTTAATGGAGGTGAGAGGCAACCAAGTGTCACATCAGACAATTCAAAACCATTAACAGCAGCGTGGTCTGTGTGCTAGAGGACCTGCAAGGGTACCTGACCACACTACCAAGCACAGGCATCATCTTCTTGCATAGGCCAGGGAGCAACTATGCTGGACGAGGGACCAGTGGGCCTCAGTGCTGTTCACTGATGAATTTATGCTGACCAGAAACGATGTTGGAGACGTCAAGGGGGGCTCTATGCATCAGCCACTGTTGTCACCAGATGGGCTTTTGGTGGTGGTGGTGTTACAGTGTGGGTAGGTGTGTCTAGTAAATACAGAACTGCCCTACACTTTGTGAATGGTACAGTGACAAGCACATACTAATGGAATAATATCATTAATCCAGTCATTGTGCCTTTGTATGAACAACACAGGCCTAATTTTATCTTCATGGATGACAATGCGCTAGCTCATCAAGGTCAAATCATTAGGGAATGTCTGCTAGAGACTGGAGTTGCCTGCACTGTCTCCGGACCTGAATCAAATTGAAAACCTATGGAATGAGTTGCCATGTATAGTTTTGTAACTCTGTACCCCAGAACCTCAATGACCTGAGGGCCGCCCTTCAAGAAGAGTGGAATTCCATGCCTTAGCAGACAAGAAGTCGACTTGTGAACAGCATGAGACATCGTTGTCAAGCTGTAATTGATGCTCAAGGCCACATGACAAGTTATTGAGACACTGACATTTTTTGTGGGGGTATACCCACCACTGTTGTTTTTTGTCTTTTGATTCAATAAATTGTTTGAGATGAATCACCATTGCATGCTTTTACTTAAATGCCATACTTTCATGATATAATATCACTGTAGTGTGAACTGTTTACGTTTTCCATAAAATTCAACCGAAAGCCAAATATCCCTAACTTTTTGTGAGTAGTGTATATTGGCCCAAACAGATTTGTCATACAGATTTCTCCAGGTATCTCCAGGTCCAAAGACACTTTTTGGTGAATTCCTTTGTTCTTTTCCCTCATGTTGAATGGCATTTTGATTATTTCATGTACAGTAGCATCTCTAGCTTTAGAGTGTACTTGACATTTTAGATGACTTTTCAGAACAACACAATGCCCTTATTATACAATTACTTCTGCCTAATATATCACTGTATACATTTTTTCCTGGTTTTCTCCTCTGCAAGCTTTATTTGTTCATGCCAGTTTTTGTCTGAGCTCAACTCTATGAGCGGTGGAGGGTAGCTGCTATGATCCGTCCCATGTACTGCACTTTTATTGGCTGCAGCTGTAACCTGATGATATCTGCTAACTTGTCTTCAATATTTTAGCAGTGAATGGAGGGTGAAAGATCAGTGCAGGAGGGTGAGTCTGATAAATGGAGATGTTTTTCTCGAATAAGAAATTTATAGTGTACAGTAAAAAAAACTAAAAATATCTTAAAATGTGCAGTAATAGTACTGCTTTGCTATATTTATATAAGCCTTGTTCAGTATAACACGGCTAATCAATGAAAGCTACTTACAATACATAAAATACATTTTGCTAGCCTCAATTGATCTATAGATATGTCTATGGTGCATGTAGAGAATCAACTGTATATATATATATATACACACATACTTATATCTGAATGTATGAACCAGTTTAGCCTTCTGTACATGAGTTATTAATTCTCTGCAATAATATCAAAGTGTTTCCAATTATTCATTTTCTTTTGTTTATTATGATATTTTTTTGGAATCTTGCACTTTATCAATTTCACATTCCTTCATCTTTAGCAACAAAATCAGTAAAATATGTTATTCTGAGGTACACTCATAAAACATATTTGTGCTATTCCTGATCACTGTGTCCAGAACTGGTCTCATGGTGCTGTTCCTTCTGTTACTGCCCTAGTTTATGGCATAGCATACATACCAACAGTTCTGATTTTGCTAGTACAATCACGGCAATGGGGAAAAATAGGGTCTGAGTTTATAAAACCACACCCTTAATTGAGTCTTTCTGATTGGCTCGGAGGTGCTATTAAACACTTTTTTGTGCGGCTTAAATGTCCAGATTTTGCTTATGAAAACTGAAAATTTGAGTGTACTATCATACAGTGTACAAATACCAATACCATATCAATCAATACCTAATTATTCCATATTTGTGTCATATAATATGGTGCCCAAGAAGCAGTGCCATACTGTGGCCATATGACACTTCCAAACAGCTGCCTAAATAATAATGCTATACTTTTCCATTGCTAACAGTCAGTGAGACAGGCTGAAGCAGTTTTCCAGTACATAGGGGCAGTTATAGGCAGGCAGATTCTCCCTGTCTCCTTGAATACTACACTTACTGCCAGTGGTGAGCACTAACAGCACTTTGTTCCTCCTTTTTTCCCAGCATCTATTTAGCTAGTGAGCACAATAGGGAGATAGAAGAGAGATGTCCTGACAGTAGCCAGCAGTGACGGTCATTATAATAGGCAGGGAGATGAAGAAAAATAGTCTTATTTATTATACTAAATTCTATAGCGCCAACATATTCCGCAGCACTTTACAGACATTAGCATCACTCTGTCCCCAACAGGGCTCACAATTTAAGTTCCCTATCAGTATGTCTTTGGAGTGTGGGAGGAACCCAGAGGAAACCACACAAGCACAGGGGTAACATACAAACTCCATGCAGATGTTGTCCTTGGTCAGATTTAAACCCAGGACCCCAGCGCTGCAAGGCACCAGTGCTAACCACTGAGCTGCACAGAGCTAGCTTCAGTGTACAGTACATGCTGAACACTGAAGACAGGTTTTCCTTAGCAATGATCATTTAGAGCACTGCTAAAGGTCAACTTTAGAGCCTGTTTTCTAATTACTTAAAGGGGTTGTCTAATCTCGTGAAGTGACATTTATGTTGCGTATTAACCTAATGCAAGTAACTTACCATTATACTCTGTGTTACAGTATTGCCTCCTGTTCTTACTTCTCATAATTTTCCTTGTTTTTATGCACTGCTCGTCTCTGCAATACATCAGCTGTGGCCACGCTTGTGCTCTGAAAGGCAACAAAGCCGGCCTTTCTAGTGGCCGGGAGAGCAGGAACAAGCACACATAGTATCCTGCGCATGCTCATTAGCTCTTGTCTCTGTCCACCTCATATGTCCTAAGGATCTGCCACAGTGCTGCGCTGAGGCTGCTGTCCTTCCGATGAGCTTACGGAGGCTGCTATGGAATCATTAGCAGCCTTGAGAGCGCATACACACAGACTCAGGGGGAGGAAAACAGTTTCCCAGTGCCGCTAGCCTGTGCTGCCAGTCATGTTAGCAGTCACCGCCACGCCCTAGAGCACTAGAGATCCGCGTCTACCGCAATGAAGGCGATGAAGACAGGAGGTGAGATAACAGCTTTAACCGCCTAACTATTTTCCCCGAGTCCAGCTCCGGCAGTGGAAAAAGTAGCTAACTCGGTCAGAAAATGGAGGGCTGCTTTAGATGCTGCTATCTCCTGAATGGTAGCAGCTAGAAACATACAACTGGTCTTGTTTGAAAGCGCACATTCTAGGCTTTCAACACAATGACAGCATTAGCCCAATCAACAGAGGAGAAATCACTGTTAGTAATTGAGTCCGGAATAATCGTGGATAAAACCTGTTTTTACTTTCACTTTCAGCTGCAATCACAGCATCCCGATTTCTATCAGTGATATCTTCCTTTGTAATGAATGTATTGCTGTAATTCTGGTATTGTCTGAAATCTTCGAATGCCTTCTTTCAAACAATACAAAAAGTACCAAACCGGAGATATGAGCAGTTAAAGCAGCCCCCCCCCCTCACCCCACCCCACCCAGTCCTCATCAGTCTGGAGGAGAATGAGGGAGCAGCAGCTGCAGAAACGGAGGAAAAAAACTGTAAATAGTATATAGAAATGTGGTATTATCATCAATGTACAGACCCACATAATAAAATTACGTTATTCTTACCACACAGTGAACAACGTTTTTTTTTATCTTTTCCCCTAAAAATAGAATAATAAGTTAATAAAACTTATTTAATACACTATATAACCCAAAAAGGTTCCTAAAAAACCTACAACTAATCCCGCTAAATAAAAATAAAATTTTAAGAAATTTTTTTACGTTATGACTGCTAGAACACAAATGGGGAAAATATTATTGGTCCTTAAGGCTAAAATTAATGATGTCACTAAGGGGTTAAAAATGCAATAGTGTCCTCTAAATTGTACACCAACAAGATTTACTGCAGACACACATTAAAAATTCACAATAAAAAAGTTTTGGGAAGGTTTTTCCAATTTTAACGTGACTGTTAGGAGGTTAATAAAGTATATTACAAAAATACTCCCAAGCACTCCCTGACATTTAAAAACAATACTTGAAGTGACAGTTACAGTTTAGAATTTGTAACTTTAGAGGAATAGTAAAGGCATCAAGTGGTTGGAAACAAATCATTTTTTTAGGACATTCAGGTGTTAAAGGGGTTTTCTAAGAGTTTTATAGTGATCAGTGCGGGTCCTATCCCGGGGACCCCACTGATCAGCTGTTTAAGGAGGCACCAGCGCTCGCAGTAGCACCAAATGCAGGTACAGAGCCGTTCATTGTATAGCGCTGTGCTTGGTATGGTAGCTCAGCCCAATTCACTTCAATAGGACTGAGCAAGTGACTAATGAACTTGTCAACACTGGCCTAGGATAAGCTGAGAGAAGGCTGCTGCACTACTGCAAGCGCCACTGCCTTCTCAAACAGCTTATCGGCGGGGTCCCAGGTGTCCAAACTTCACCGGTCAAATACTGATGACTTATCCAGAGGATGTCAAATTCCCGGAAAACCCATTTAATAATGACTTAATCATCCAGTTTTTGAGGATTCTGTCATCTCCAAATCGATTTTAAAGTAAGCACATCAGAATGTAGAGTTGGTGCCCCCAAAACCCAATCTGGTCCTCTAATCCACAGCAATGCTTCTTTTTATCTTTTATCTAATGATGCTTTAGGTGCACTGTGAGATGAGTTAAGCCATTTGGTGCACCATTACTCCATCAATTTCGCCATCAAGCACCTTCTGTTCTGTTACATGGCCAGGTTTCCCCTATATCATACCTCCTGGCACTGACCCACGCTTGTGCCGATTGTTCAAACTTATGAATAGAGGCCAGGAACAAGAGGCTGTTCTGTGCATGCGCCAAAGTATATACAATTAGTGCAGGCATGGGAACTTATGGCCAGGGGAAGCCTGACCCTGTCAGTCAAAGCTTAGCGGGAGGTATTGAGCAGTTTGATATTATTGCAGAGAATTAATAACTCATGTACAGAAGGCTAAACTGGTTCATACATTCAGATATAAGTATGTGTGTATATATATATCAACAATTTACAGTTGATTCTCTACATGCACCATAGACATATCTATAGATCAATCGAGGCTAGCAAAATGTATTTTATGTATTGTAAGTAGCTTTCATTGATAAGCCGTGTTATACTGAACAAGGCTTATATAAATAAAGCAAAGCGGTACTATTACTGCACATTTTAAGATATTTTTAGTTTTTTTACTGTACACTATAAATTTCTTATTCGAGAAAAACATCTCCATTAATCAGACTCCCCCCTCCTGCACTGATCTTTCACCCTCCATTCACTGCTAAAATATTGAAGACAAGTTAGCAGATATCATCAGGTTACAGCTGCAGCCAATGAAAGTCTAGGGTGAAGGGAGGAGCAGATGGAGAGAGAATGAGGTGCAGAAACTCTTCTACAGCATCTAGTAAGTTTTCTGTCTCACCCCATTGCTGGACTTGCAGCTACGCTACTGCATAATATCGTCAATGTTGCTACTGCTTCTCAGGGAGGCAGAGAGCAGGATATCCTACTCTCTATGTGTGCAGTACTTGGGACGGATCATAGCAGCTACCCTCCACCACTCATAGAGTTGAGCTCAGACAAAAACTGGCATAAACAAATAGAGCTTGCAGAGGAGAAAACCAGGAAAAAATGTATACAGTGATATATTAGGCAGAAGTAATTGTATAGTAAGGGCATTGTGTTGTTCTGAAAAGTCATCTAAAATGTCAAGTACACTCTAAAGCTGATGTACATGAAATAATCAAAATGCCATTCAACATGAGGGAAAATAAAAAAGGAATTCACCAAAAAGTGGCTTTGGACCTGGAGATACCTGGAGAAATCTGTATGACAAATCTGTTTGGGCCAATATACACTACTCACAAAAAGTTAGGGATATTTGGCTTTCGGTTGAAATTTATGGAAAACATAAACAGTTCACGCTACAGTGATATTATATCATGAAAGTTTGGCATTTAAGTAAAACCATGCAATGGTGATTCATCTCAAACAATTTATTGAATCAAAAGACAAAAAACAACAGTGGTGGGTATACCCCCACAAAAAATGTCAGTGTCTCAATAACTTATGTGGCCTTGAGCATCAATTACAGCTTGACAACGACATCTCATGCTGTTCACAAGTTGACTTCTTGTCTGCCGAGGCATGGCATTCCACTCTTCTTGAAAACAGGAGAGCGAGAGCGCACTGAATGGCATGGCTGCCCATGTTGCACCTGAAACTTCACTAGTATATATATAATACATATGTATTAGAGAACCAGATTTTCACAAGAATTGTAAGTTTATGTTTTGGGGCAATGACCCAAAATGCCGGCAAGCTTACTTTAAATTCGATTTTGGAGGTGACAGTCTCCAGTTAGCGCCATTGACCAGTATATAGCATTTCTAATTCTGGCACATGCATCCTATGAATAGATGACAATGTGAGATCTTTTATTAGTAACAGAGCTTGCTTATATAGTAGCAGTTTTCAGTCTGTTACTAAGGAGCTTCTGTCATTCTGCAAATGTCAGTGAAAGGAAACTTTCTGTTTACGTGCTATGGGCACCCATCACCGTCATCCATTTAAAATTTTTAATTTGCACTGAATTTCTTAATCTGTTTTAGCTCATCATGTTTCTGTAAAGCATAAATTCAGACAGTGTGAACTAAATTCCAGAAGGGGATATATTTTGCTTTCAGAAGAACTTGGATGAACTTTAAAAATCCATCTGAATAACACAGATGTGCTAGGAGTTGCTTCACTCTTGTTTGGAACCCATTTGCCGTTTCGGAAACTGCTAGTGACATTTATTAAATCTAAATGTCATCCTTACAACTTCAGGGACCTTTCTCTGGGATTTCTGTTTGCCAGAAGAACCTATACCCAACCCTTTCCAGCCAAAACCATTTCTCCATCCTTTCACTAGGTTTCTCCAAAAAATCTTAACCCATTGTTGCTTGTGATACCTTTTCATTTGCCAGCATAATACATCTTGTTATCAATTATGGTTTTAAGATGTTATAAATGTATTTTTTATATTTACTAGAACTTATGATATTTTGAGAGATCTTACTCCTCATGGTAAAATATACTTTTTTTCCAGTGCTAACTCCTATTACTGCATGTAAACACCATGGAAGATTTATTAACGGGGTAATAGCCATTCTGCTATCTGGGGGTGGCATGGGTGCTGCGTCACTCATCTAGCTTTTGTCCAGTCGCCAGTGTCCTGTGTCCTGCGTTGCAGGCCCTAGCCTGGCTGCAGTGCCTTTTCCTGTGTTTGGGATGGGATGACCCTTTTATTAAGAAATGTTTCATTTACTTAGATGGTGAGATACTAAAAATGAGTCAAGTTGCACACTGTCAAGGATGAAGCAAAATATGTTTGAAATACATAGTTGGCGCATGCCATGTATTTCACTCCAAATGCCACTTAAAGAATCATTATGCCCAATAATCACATGCCACACTGTGCTACTACATTCAATGGAGGATGCATTTCACATTGACATTGTATTTTCGCTCCAAGTACAGTACATAACCTTACATTTTACATTGCTAACACAAATAAAGTACAATACTGCCATAATTATAGAAAATATTCTGGTGCTAATGCTACACTTATTTTGCAAATTTGAGATTCTTGGCAAATACATTTTTTACAAAATTATTTGGGCCCGTCTGCCAAACGTCAAGGTGATCTCTATAAGATCGGAACCTAGCTCTAGATACTACCTGTTATATGCCATAATGGCCACCATAAAATTCAGGGAGTGCAGGTTCTGGCAATTTAGAAACACTTGGCTTTGAAAATGAAAAATGTCATTTCTTCTAATAAAATGTTGCTTTAGCCCCAGATTTTCAGTTTTCACAAGTGGTAATAGGAGAAAAAGCAATCCATGTTTTGTTATATAATTTTTCCCAAGTACAACAATATCTTCTATGTGGTCATAAGCTGTTGTTTGGCCATTTATATTTTATAAATATATATATATATATATATATATATATTATATATATATATAAAAAACAATCACATGACCACTGCAACCTGAGCAGGAAGCAGTATTCTTCTTGGTCTCTATATACAATGCTCCTTCATTGCAGTGTATAGAGAATTGGGGAGGGGGGGAGGATGGTAAAATAAAAAAGTTCCTTCCTTCTCTACATGGAGCCCTGGTGTCACTCCTCTCTCTACTTGGACATTTCAAAATGTCTTGACTCCCATATATAATCTATGAGCAGCCAAGAACTAGTTACTAACAACATTATCTTTTAACATTTTATTTTTTGGTTATTATTATCCCAATTACTCACATTTCCCAAGTTCCACTATTCCTATTTCTTAGCGTCAGATTGCTAGATTTTTAAAATGGCTGACACTTTATATAGGAGGTTAATTGTGACATATCAAGGCCCAACTAAAGTTTATTTTACTTGTCTGTATCTGTCTGTACTTGTCTATAACTTTATCTATAAATATTTATACAAAATTACAATTCATTATTGGAATTTTGTTTTTGCTAGAAATATCTTCATTCAAGCCTCATCTGTAGAGCTTTGTGCCGCATGCAGGTGGTGTAGCGGAAATATTATTTCAGTTTTGCTTGTTATTGTTGGATGAATTATGTTTTGACTGATTTTCAGCTTTGTACACCTGAGAAATTTCATTGTGCAGCTTTACCATTAATAATGTTTCATCCGATATATTTACATCTGCTTTCACTTGTAATCAGTGTGTTTACTACAGCCTACATTTTTTCTCAAGAAGATAAACTAAACAGGCAATATAGCATCTAAAGCCTGTGTTACACCAGGCGATTGTCAAGTCAATCATTGCTAACAATCATTCGTATTAACGCTCGTCAGCAATGATCTGGCAGTGTAATACTGCCGCAGATTACCCAATGAATGAGCAGATGCTTGTTGATTGGGCAATTCAAATCTTTTGAAAGGTTTAAAAATGATTGTTTGCCGGTGTCAGATGATGGTGTCTAATCACGATCTGCTGCCGGCAAACAACTGGACAGCATGGGGACGAGCGATGGTATAACGATCATTCCATCCTATACTGTGGAGAAGATCACTGCATGTATGCAATAGCAGCAGTGTCCTCCACTAGTGAACAGGCGATTGCCATGAAGGAATGCTTCTTTCCCGACAATCTCCAGCAGAATCGGACTGTCTAGTACAGCCTTAAAGGGGTTTGTCCTATCACAGACAATGGGGGCATATTGCTAGGATATGCCCCCATTGTCTTATATGTGCAGGTTCCACCACTAGGACCTGCACTATATTGAGAATGGATCCCTGAAAGTGGTGGAGAGCGCACTGCACATGCACATCCACCCTCCATTCATTTTCTATGGGGCCGCCGAAAATAGCCGAGCGCTGGCTCGGCTATTTCCGTAGAGCGCATAGAAGTGAATGGGAGCGACGCCGGTCATGCGCGGTGTGCTCCCATTCACTTCTATGGGGACCACCGGAGTCCTCCAGCCACTACTTTGCGGGGCTCCGTTCTCAAGATATAAGATAATGGGGGCGCCTATTGTCTGTGATGAGACAACCCCTTTAACTTCTCGGCTCTCAGTGAATGATGAGTTTCTACAAATTGTATGTCTATTTGTAACTATGCCCATCTGTACTGTGCTGCAAGCATGTGACAAACATATGACATTTGTGCTTCTTCTTTTTATGTGCACTGTTTTAAATATTTGGTGACCTCCTGCTGGGTTATGATCTCATAGAAGAGTGGGGGATTATTGAGATTTTAGGCTTCATCTTGCCTTTGTTTGAAGATACTGAAACTGAGCCTGGAACCATCTAGCTCCAGTCACTAAATAGATATCCTGGAGAGCAGGGCACATCAGATAACATTATTTGTTAACCATCTGATTGGGCAAAGGAAATATAGTGTGTTTGCCCAGGGAAAGTTTTTTTAAAAACCCACCTGGATACATGTAGGGTAAAGCCATGATATAACATCAGAACCAAGCTCCCTGGATAAAGGACTATAAAAACTGAATACCAAACTCCAGTGGCAGGAATACTCAAACCACATCTTTTAGTTTTTATGTAATCCCATTTTTTTGCCTCCCTTTGTATTGTCCTTCTGTAACTGTAACTTTTATGCACTGTTGGTAAATCAGATTAAACCATGTTGATGAAAGGTGGTGTCTGGTGTAGTGTGCTGTGACATAGCACACATAAGTTAGGATCACTAGGATCCAACGTCAGATAGGTGAAGGTACCTTCTGTAGAACGGGCCCCCAAAGTGAAACAGAGCACACTATGCAAGTGTGGCCACCCTGCATTCACCAATATGAGAGTTCTAAAAATAGTCAAGCACTGTCTTTGCTATATCTGGCAGTCCCATAGCAGTGAAATTAAGAGGTGGCCATGCACTTTCTATTCACTTCTATGAAACTTCCGAAAATAGCCAAGTACTCCCGCTCGGCTATTTTTGCAACTCCCACAGAAGTGAACGGCGAGCAAGTGCTTATGTGTGGTGGTCTCTTATACACTGTAGGGACCTATTCTGAAGATAGGAGCAGGTCTCAGAGGTGGGATTCGCACCTATCTGACCTTGGTAACACATCCTAGCAAGACCGCCACTAATTTATGAGATGGAAATACTCCTGTAATGCACAGGCCAGTTCTCTTACCCTAGGCTGCTCGTGAATTCTGGTTTTGATCAGGTTCTACTGTTTTGCATGCAGTTTTTGAAGCTAATGTATGGAGGGGGGAAAGCATGTTGAGAGTTATTTAAAATGTGTTCAGTGTGATGAAACATGTATAGGTGGTGGCAGCATTTGAAGCTGGATTTAGTAGGAGTACCCTGTGACTCCTCAGTGTATTAGGGTCAGGAAAGTGGGCCCTCTAGTGGTGTAGTTATTGTAGGGTGTATTATATGCTATTCAGTAACATAGTGGTGGAGAGTATCAGCCAGCACTCCCATGACTTTAAGAGCACCTATCAGCAATATCAACCCTGCTGACAAGTGCTTGGTTTAACAGAGTTGATCCCCCTGACATGGATCAGTTCCTGCTCCCAAAGTTACATTTACCTGAATGGCACCAATACGGATATCCTCAACTGCCCCCTACTAGGCTATAGCTGATATATGTGCTGCCATAGAGTGAAATGTGGAGACACTGGCCCCCATTTACCAACACTGTCTTAAAGTAAGACAGTGTGAAGTAAGACAAATAGAGGGGAATATATAATTCCCACACGCCAGTTTTCTGGTATAAAAAAGTTGCAAACGCCATGTTTGCAACTTTTTAAACACCACTTCTGACAAATTTGCAAGGGCCATTTATACGCGACCATTACCACTTTCTTGAAAAAGAGCCAAGTTGAAGGTGAGCCTAGGACATTTATCTTCATTTACACCAGTTTTCTGGTCTAAATGAAGACAAAAATCTACGGCATCTCTGAGATTTCTGTTTAAGCGCAGGCACTGCTGGAGCATGAGCCTAATTTATGACAAGGTGTGTGCCTCATCATAAATTAGGTTGCCTCCTTCGGTAGTGTTCGGGAGATGAAACCTGGATGCCTAGATTTCTGCATGGTCATCTCACCTGGTCCTGTCAATCAATGAGGAAAGGGAGGGGCTAGCACAGGAAGCAGGTAAAGCAAGAGTGCACAGAGTGTCTTGGGCCCGGTTTCGGTGCCCTTTACTGCTCATTTGCATATACTTTTTCTCCAGAATTAGGTAACAGATGAAGTGAAAGGCATCATTATATTCAGCTGAGCTAGCTTTATAAGTGTACCTCAAATTCCTGGTGACAGGCTCCCTTTAATTTAATAACTTTCCACATCGTAGTAACAGTGATAAACTTTTATAAATAAGTGCATCTACTGTGTATATAGTATCACATGTACGTTACCCTAGGCTGGTCACTGTGAGTCAAGCAGGCGAATGCTGAAAGCTATAATCCCCGCTATGTCACACACCTTTACCCCAATATCAGGTCTCTGGTCATTGCATTTGTTCAAGGCAAACCAGACACTTTAGAGACCCTTCCTAGGCAATTATATTATGCAACATATAACATAAGTAGAGTTTAGGAAAAAAACACGCAACAGTAATAAATTTGACACTTAAAATTTCAGAGTTAGGACCCCTGTGCCTCCTTCTGGGTTTATTGCGCCTTTGAATGCAAGTCCTTGTTATGTGTCACAGTCAAGGGCTCTTCTGAAACGGGAGGGTTTTATGGCGCAATGTGATATTGAGTTATCTTTGATGTGTGCCAGCAAATTGCCTCTCAGCAACCAGTCTAGGCTTGTTTAATGTGCTTATGCACATGTTCCTAAGTACAAAGTGCTCCGTATGAAAAGAAACCTGGGAGCACTTAAATTGCTGAAAAACCTTTTCCTTTTCATGTACTGTATTCAACTCTGTCCCTTAGCAATAGAGCTACCCCCCAAGTATTAATGACAAGCCAACAACACACAAAACAAGACCCCGCATATTCCAGACTTCCATGAAACAAATGTATAAGCTGAGTTGCTAGTAAATCTGTACCTCTAACCACACCTGATAAAAATGGAACAATTACTGCTGGAACACTCAGCAATAAATATCTCTTATGGCAGCCTACAATAGTAGAGTCTTTTTATTGGCCTAATCTGAGAGCAGGAAGAGCTGCTCTACACCATTTATCCTTCATAATATGCATCATTGTTCTGGGGCTGAGAACGTCACATAAATATATATAGATTTTTATCTAAGCTGAGTCTCACACTTATTTCAACTTGTAAAAATGGAGAGGCAATGTTCAAGAGATCAAATTGGTGTTATTTCAAAGGCTGACGTTTTGCATTGACCTTACATGGCCGTTTGTTTCTTTATAATTGAAGCTGAGCTCATATCTTATCCTGCAGAGAAAATATGTTCTAGTCTTCATGTAAATTAGCCATCACATATATTGGTTCTGGGTGAGCAATATACCAAGGAGGTGCTCAGTGTCTGCCACTGACCCAATATATAGGGATATCACTTATCCAGCTCTTGTCCAGTGGTCGATCTTCACTGGGTCACCTTTGCCTTCCAGCAGCAGGAGCGGCCACCAAGGTTCTTTGTCCCTCACTGGAGACTGCAGCCATTGCCAGGCTGAAAGGTCTCTTCTTGTCTCCCATGGGGCACATGTACGCAAGTTCCCTTTGCTCTTAAAGGGCCAGTGTACTTTAGCTTCAATCTCTGCCAGCAAATGGCTGGTTATCTGTGGGTACTTTAGGTGACTTTCCTAAGGAAGAGCTGTCTGAGCTTAGGTTCCTAGCTTGCTATTTTAATCAGAGAAAATGTGCATTCTGATTGTCTGCCGATGTACGGAATCTCTGCCTGTTAACCAATTCTGATACTATGCTGCCTGCCCTGACCATAGCCAGTCTATCCTACTGATGCTCTGTTGTCTGTCCTGATCTCTGCTTCTTCACTGACTATAAGTATTGTCTGATCCCTAGATGCTTCATACTGGTGTCTCTGACCCACGTAGGTCAGCTGCCAACTACACCAAGACTATGCAAATTGATAATGGTCTGGTGGCTCTCCTGCTGTGAAGACCAGTTCCCTGTATATGTGTTAAAGGGTGAAAACCAGGGTACAACCTTAGGACTAGCCCAAAGCCAAATCGGTTAGTTTGTAAAGTGATTCCACAACCATTGTCTGTAACACAATGCTTCTTCTGAGGTCATTAGTATGATTGTTTCTCCAGAAGATGTTTTTAACTATGCAATATATAGCTGTATTCTACTCTTCTTGAATTAATTGGAGGCCTGCTGGCAAAGAGAGAGGTAACTTATAGAGCAGACACAGTATACATGTGAAGATCGCTCTCCCTAAATTAATTTAAGGCTGGTTTACACAGAGAGAGGTATCATATAGAGTAGGTTCCCATCCAGAAAGAGGCCACCTTGCAATATTTGCTAAGTACCTCATATTCATTTATAGAGTCAATATGACATTAAATTATATATTCTGTGTTTCCAGAGTGTTGTAGAAGCTATAGGTTCACATACCGTGTCTGACTGAAGAATCAGCAAGAGTGGTGGCAAGTCTAAGACTAAGAGCAGTGGTCTGTGGATTACTTTAGGTTTAGTTTTAATATATCAGGCTGATATATTGGACTTGATTAACAAGGTTAATGTGGGTTGTAGAATAAACACATTAGAGATTAGACTAAGTTTTGAACAAAAGAATGTTACTGGAACCTAGAAGAGACTGTGAGGAAAATATACTCTGCCAAAGTATGCTGGATTTTAAGTCTTAATATTAATTCTTATAATAAATTTGGTGAATATTTTTCTTTTTGTGCACCAGAAACTGAAATTAACTCTTACTATGTGCAGGTGTCCTGTGATTTTCACCAATTTCTGGTGTAAATTTTGTAAATAAGTCTGACCCATGAAGGCCCTTGCCCCTTCCTCTTAGCACCATCCACTTTGCACACTTTTCAAAAGTGGTAAAACAAATAACGGTAGATTGGTAAACCAACGTGATTTGATCATCAATATATAGGACAAAAAGAACAAGGGGATGATCCAAAATATGAAGTATTTACTAAATACATAAAATTTAACTTTTAATAGTCATCATAAAATAAAGTCCTTATGAGATACAATAGACACAACACAATTCAAACTATAGTTGGATCACCTGTCAATATTACAAAGCGCAGGTGATCCGCAATACAGAGGGTGGATCCAAATTATTTTGTGCACGTCGGCATTCAAAAATAAAACCATAGGTCCTACCGCACTATATGAATTCCTTCTGTAAGTAAAGTGGCCTCCCTTGAAATCCACGGAGGCTCGTAGAGGTTTCCCAGCTAGTAGGTAATGTGGTGAGGCGGATCCAGTCTTACTTGCCCTATATGTCCCTGCCTACACCCTAAAATAACCCTGGTTACCAGGCCGCGGATACCCGTGGCCAGGTATCAAGAGGAACCTACCCCTGGAATTTGTGCGCCCTAGTTGTGTCACGGCTGTATGTGAGCAACAAGAGCATACACAGTGAATTAGCTACTGACCGGACCCAAACTAGGGAACATAAAGGGTGACCCCTGTCAGACCCTAAAAGCTCTCCCTATGCTGCTAAGCCCATGTCCAGATCCAGATGGTGGATCGAGACATGCCCGCGTACCTAAGGCTGATGACCACTGTAACCCCTACAGTAGTGGAAGGGGCACGGCCACCGGTGCCCTGCTCAGTATATGGACGGAACCGGGGTCGCCTCGGATCCAGTCAGCAAAACAAACAGAAACACACAATGTCTGCACACTTAACTGAAGGAGCTGCAGCAGCAGTGAAAACAGATCCCAACTCAGCAGACAATGTCCGAAGTACTTGCTTCAGCAGAACACAGGTCCAGAAAAGATATCACACCAGTGAAGATACTCAAGCGAGAGATACAGCTCAAATGAAGAAGTATAATCCGCACCGTACAAAGGAAAAGGGGTGATTTAAAGGCAGAGCAATCAAACATAGGAGGGACAGCTGGGAGGGAGGAAACAGAAAGTAAAGACCTCATCACAGGGGCGGAGAAACAGAGCTGTGAGAACGTCTCAAAGCTCTAGTAGTACATCATCACAGGGGTGGAGAAACAGAGCTGTGAGAACGTCTCAAAGCTCTGGTAGTGACAGTACCCCCTCTACGGGTGGACTCCGGACACCCAGGACCCACCTTCTCAGGATGAGCCCTATGAAAAGCCCTGATGAGGCGAGTGGCTTTAATGTCCGACACCGGAACCCACATCCTCTCCTCAGGACCATAACCCTTCCAATGAACGAGGTACTGAAGAGAACCGCGGACAATGCGAGAGTCCACAATTCTGGAAACCTCAAACTCCAGATTGCCATCAACCAAAATCGGAGGAGGAGGCAAAGAGGAGGGTACCGTGGGCTGGACATATGGTTTTAAGAGAGATCTGTGAAATACATTATGTATCTTCCAAACCCGTGGAAGATCAAGACGGAAGGCAACAGGATTGATGACTGACAAGATTTTATAAGGCCCAATAAACTTGGGACCCAATTTCCAGGAGGGAACCTTCAGTTTAATATTTCTTGTAGACAACCACACCAGATCACCCACATTCAGGTCCGGACCAGGCACACGTCTCTTATCAGCCACACGCTTATATTTCTCACTCATCTTTCTTAGATTAGTCTGAATCTTTTGCCAAATGGTAGACAAAGACGAGGAAAATCTCTCCTCCTCAGGCAAACCAGAAGGAGCCCCTCCCGAGAATGTCCCAAACTGCGGATGGAACCCATATGCACCAAAGAATGGTGACTTATCAGAAGATTCCTGACGACGGTTGTTCAGAGCAAACTCAGCAAGAGGGAGAAACGAACACCAATCCTCCTGGTTCTCTGCAACAAAACAGCGCAAATATGTCTCCAGATTCTGATTGACGCGCTCAGTCTGACCATTCGACTGCGGGTGAAAAGCAGAAGAGAAGGACAGCCGAACCCCCAGGCGAGAACAGAAAGCCTTCCAGAATCTGGACACAAACTGCGTGCCTCTATCGGAAACAATATCAGAGGGAATGCCATGCAATTTAACAATATGGTCGACAAAAGCTTGCGCCAACGTTTTAGCATTGGGCAATCCAGGGAAGGGTATGAAATGTGCCATCTTGCTAAAACGGTCCACCACCACCAGGATCACCGACTTCCCTGAGGAACGAGGAAGATCCGTGATAAAGTCCATGGACAGGTGTGTCCAAGGACGGGAAGGTATGGGTAAGGGGAGAAGGGGACCTGAAGGCCGTGAACGAGGGACCTTAGCGCGAGCGCACGTCTCACAAGCAGCCACAAAACCCTCCACCGACTTACGAAGAGCCGGCCACCAAAATCTCCGAGCAATGAGATCTACCGTGGCTCTACTCCCGGGTGACCAGCAAGAACAGTATCGTGATGCTCCTTGAAGAGTTTGTGACGTAACTCAGGAGGCACAAACAACTTTCCAGAAGGACAACGGGCAGGTGCCTCAGTCTGGGCAGCCTGGACCTCGGCCTCCAAATCAGAATACAGAGCAGAAACAACTACCCCTCCGCCAAAATGGGACCCGGGTCCTCGGAGTTTCCTCCTCCCGGAAAACAGCGAGAGAGAGCATCAGCCTTCACATTTTTGATCCCAGGGCGGAATGTAACGACAAAATTGAATCTGGAGAAGAACAGAGACCATCTGGCCTGTCTCGGATTCATACGCTTGGCCGACTCCAAGTACGCCAGATTCTTATGGTCGGTAAAAACGGTGATAGGGTACCTGGCCCCCTCCAACCAATGGCGCCATTCCTCGAAAGCCAACTTGATGGCCAACAATTCCCTATCTCCCACATCATAGTTTTTCTCTGCCGGTGAGAGTTTTTTAGAGAAAAGGCACAGGGTCGCCATTTGGAAGGAGACGGACCCTGGGACAAAACCGCACCGACACCCACCTCGGAAGCATCCACCTCAACAATAAAAGGTAAGGAAACATCGGGATGCACCAAGATGGGAGCAGACGCAAAACTCTCTTTAATCTTAGAAAAGCTGCAAGCGCCTCCTCCGACCAAGAGGAAAAATCCGCCCCTTTTTGGTCATGTCAGTGAGGGGTTTGACAACAGAGGAATAATTCAAAATGAACTTTCTGTAATAGTTCGCAAAACCCAGAAAGCGCATCAATGCCTTCTGATTCTCAGGAAGCTCCCACTCAAGCACAGCACGGACCTTCTCCGGATCCATGCGAAAACCAGAAGCAGAGAGGAGAAAACCCAGAAATTGAATCTCCGATACCATAAAAACACATTTCTCCAGCTTGGCGTACAATTTATTTTCTCGCAGAATCTGCAGAACCTGAAAAGATGATCCTGATGAGTCCGAACATCAGGGGAAAAATCAAAATATCATCAAGATACACCAATACAAATTTCCCCATTAAATGGTAGAAAATACTGTTAACAAAATGCTGAAAGACGGCCGGAGCATTCATCAAGCCAAAAGGCATAACGAGATTCTCGAAATGCCCCTCGGGGGTATTAAAGGCTGTTTTCCATTCATCCCCTCTCTGACCCTGACCAGGTTGTACGCGCCTCTCAAATCCAATTTGGAAAAACCTTGGCCCCAACAATTTGGTTGAAGAGGTCCGGGATCAGAGGAAGGGGATAGGGATCGCGAATCGTGATACGGTTCAGCTCCCTAAAATCTAGGCAAGGTCTCAGAGAGCCATCTTTCTTTTTAACAAAAAAACCCGCGGCGACCGGTGATTTTGAGGGACGAATATGCCCCTTATCGAGACTCTCAGAGATATAGGTTCGCATTGCGATTCTCTCAGGTTGTGAGAGATTGTACAGGCGTGCTTTTGGCAGCTTGGCGCCGGGAATGAGGTTAATGGGACAGTCAAACTCCCGGTGAGGAGGTAGCTCCTGCACACCGCTCTCGGAAAACACGTCCGAGAAATCAGAGAGAAATGATGGCACAGACTTAGTAGATACCTCTGCAAAAGTCGCTGTGAGACAATTCTCTCTACAAAACTCACTCCACTCATTTATTTGCCTTCCTTGCCAATCAATAGTGGGGTTATGTTTAGTGAGCCAGGGTAACCCCAACACTAGAGGAGAAGGCAATCCGTTAAGGACAAAACAAGATATATCCTCCACATGAGTGTCACCTACAGCTAACCGGATATTGTGAACAATGCCATTCAGGGATCTCTGTGAGAGTGGAGCAGAGTCAATGGCAAAAACAGGTATATCTTTTTCTAATGTGCAAACCCGAAAACCATGCATGGCTACAAATTGACTGTCAATAAGATTGACGGCCGCTCCACTATCAACAAAAATTTCACAAGAAATGACTTTACTCTCTAGCGCCACCCTGGCGGAAAGGAGAAAACGAGAACTGCAGGTCAGAGGAAAAGCCCCAATTCCTACATCAACTTTGCCCAAGGTAGCAGATGAAGCAGAGTTTGATGATTTTCCTTTTGAGGATTTTCTCTTATTATCACCCTTAGTAAAGTTCATGAATTCCCTAGAGGGACAAACATTTGCCAAATGACCAATGCCCCCACAACAAAAACACACCATTCTCTGAGGACTAAATCCTCCTTTATCAGGGGCAAGTCGACCTAGCTGCATAGGCTCCTCCTCAGAGGGGACCGAGACAGGATGAGGCCCCTGCACACTGAATGAGTCCGCACCACTGCCCCTAGAGTGACAATGGCTGGACCGAGAGGTCTCGCTTTCTTTCTTCTTAGACGCCTGTCAAGGCGCACCGCCAATGACATGGCAGACTCTAAAGATGTTGGTCTCTCATGGAAAGCAAACGCATCTTTCAATCTCTCTGAGAGACCATGACAGAACTGACTCGGAGTGCAGCATCATTCCAACCTGAATCAGCTGCCCATCTCCGAAATTCAGAACAATAAAGCTCTGCAGACAGTTTGTTCTGGCATAAAAACGTAAGTTAGATTCAGCCAGAGCAACACGATCCGGGTCATCATATATCTGCCCCAGGGCCACAAAAATCTTTCTGTGGATCGAAGGGAGGGATCCCCGATGGCAGTGAAAAAGCCCAAGTCTGAGCATTACCCCTGAGCAAGGAGATGACAATCCTCACCCTCTGCTCCTCATTACCAGAGGAACGGGGACACAAGCAAAAATGGAGTTTGCATGCCTCTCTGAAGCGAACAAAATTCTCACTGCCCCCGGAGAACGTTTCCGGAAGTGAGACCTTTGGCTCGCAACAGACTCCATGGGCCGGAGCCGAGCCCAATGCTTGAAGCTGAATTATAGATTGACGGAGATCCGCTACCTCCAAAGAAAGACCCTGCATGCGGTCAACCAGGTCAGAAAGCGGATCCATGTCAAAAGGACGGTTTCGGCGGATTATAATGTCACGGCTGTATGTGAGCAACAAGAGCATACACAGTGAATTAGCTACTGACCGGACCCAAACTAGGGAACATAAAGGGTGACCCCTGTCAGACCCTAAAAGCTCTCCCTATGCTGCTAAGCCCATGTCCAGATCCAGATGGTGGATCGAGACATGCCCGCGTACCTAAGGCTGATGACCACTGTAACCCCTACAGTAGTGGAAGGGGCACGGCCACCGGTGCCCTGCTCAGTATATGGACGGAACCGGGTCGCCTCGGATCCAGTCAGCAAAACAAACAGAAACACACAATGTCTGCACACTTAACTGAAGGAGCTGCAGCAGCAGTGAAAACAGATCCAAACTCAGCAGACAATGTCCGAAGTACTTGCTTCAGCAGAACACAGGTCCAGAAAAGATATCACACCAGTGAAGATACTCAAGCGAGAGATACAGCTCAAATGAAGAAGTATAATCCGCACCGCACAAAGGAAAAGGGGTGATTTAAAGGCAGAGCAATCAAACATAGGAGGGACAGCTGGGAGGAGGAAACAGAAAGTAAAGACCTCATCACAGGGGCGGAGAAACAGAGCTGTGAGAACGTCTCAAAGCTCTAGTAGTACATCATCACAGGGGTGGAGAAACAGAGCTGTGAGAACGTCTCAAAGCTCTGGTAGTGACAGTACCCCCTCTACGGGTGGACTCGGACACCCAGGACCCACCTTCTCAGGATGAGCCCTATGAAAAGCCCTGATGAGGCGAGTGGCTTTAATGTCCGACACCGGAACCCACATCCTCTCCTCAGGACCATAACCCTTCCAATGAACGAGGTACTGAAGAGAACCGCGGACAATGCGAGAGTCCACAATTCTGGAAACCTCAAACTCCAGATTGCCATCAACCAAAATCGGAGGAGGAGGCAAAGAGGAGGGTACCGTGGGCTGGACATATGGTTTTAAGAGAGATCTGTGAAATACATTATGTATCTTCCAAACCCGTGGAAGATCAAGACGGAAGGCAACAGGATTGATGACTGACAAGATTTTATAAGGCCCAATAAACTTGGGACCCAATTTCCAGGAGGGAACCTTCAGTTTAATATTTCTTGTAGACAACCACACCAGATCACCCACATTCAGGTCCGGACCAGGCACACGTCTCTTATCAGCCACACGCTTATATTTCTCACTCATCTTTCTTAGATTAGTCTGAATCTTTTGCCAAATGGTAGACAAAGACGAGGAAAATCTCTCCTCCTCAGGCAAACCAGAAGGAGCCCCTCCCGAGAATGTCCCAAACTGCGGATGGAACCCATATGCACCAAAGAATGGTGACTTATCAGAAGATTCCTGACGACGGTTGTTCAGAGCAAACTCAGCAAGAGGGAGAAACGAACACCAATCCTCCTGGTTCTCTGCAACAAAACAGCGCAAATATGTCTCCAGATTCTGATTGACGCGCTCAGTCTGACCATTCGACTGCGGGTGAAAAGCAGAAGAGAAGGACAGCCGAACCCCCAGGCGAGAACAGAAAGCCTTCCAGAATCTGGACACAAACTGCGTGCCTCTATCGGAAACAATATCAGAGGGAATGCCATGCAATTTAACAATATGGTCGACAAAAGCTTGCGCCAACGTTTTAGCATTGGGCAATCCAGGGAAGGGTATGAAATGTGCCATCTTGCTAAAACGGTCCACCACCACCAGGATCACCGACTTCCCTGAGGAACGAGGAAGATCCGTGATAAAGTCCATGGACAGGTGTGTCCAAGGACGGGAAGGTATGGGTAAGGGGAGAAGGGGACCTGAAGGCCGTGAACGAGGGACCTTAGCGCGAGCGCACGTCTCACAAGCAGCCACAAAACCCTCCACCGACTTACGTAAGAGCCGGCCACCAAAATCTCCGAGCAATGAGATCTACCGTGGCTCTACTCCCGGGTGACCAGCAAGAACAGTATCGTGATGCTCCTTGAAGAGTTTGTGACGTAACTCAGGAGGCACAAACAACTTTCCAGAAGGACAACGGGCAGGTGCCTCAGTCTGGGCAGCCTGGACCTCGGCCTCCAAATCAGAATACAGAGCAGAAACAACTACCCCTCCGCCAAAATGGGACCCGGGTCCTCGGAGTTTCCTCCTCCCGGAAAACAGCGAGAGAGAGCATCAGCCTTCACATTTTTGATCCCAGGGCGGAATGTAACGACAAAATTGAATCTGGAGAAGAACAGAGACCATCTGGCCTGTCTCGGATTCATACGCTTGGCCGACTCTAAGCACGCCAGATTCTTATGGTCGGTAAAAACGGTGATAGGGTACCTGGCCCTCCAACCAATGGCGCCATTCCTCGAAAGCCAACTTGATGGCCAACAATTCCCTATCTCCCACATCATAGTTTTTCTCTGCCGGTGAGAGTTTTTTAGAGAAAAAGGCACAGGGTCGCCATTTGGAAGGAGACGGACCCTGGGACAAAACCGCACCGACACCCACCTCGGAAGCATCCACCTCAACAATAAAAGGTAAGGAAACATCGGGATGCACCAAGATGGGAGCAGACGCAAAACTCTCTTTAATCTTAGAAAAAGCTGCAAGCGCCTCCTCCGACCAAGAGGAAAAATCCGCCCCTTTTTGGTCATGTCAGTGAGGGGTTTGACAACAGAGGAATAATTCAAAATGAACTTTCTGTAATAGTTCGCAAAACCCAGAAAGCGCATCAATGCCTTCTGATTCTCAGGAAGCTCCCACTCAAGCACAGCACGGACCTTCTCCGGATCCATGCGAAAACCAGAAGCAGAGAGGAGAAAACCCAGAAATTGAATCTCCGATACCATAAAAACACATTTCTCCAGCTTGGCGCATAATTTATTTTCTTCTCGCAGAATCTGCAGAACCTGAAAAGATGATCCTGATGAGTCCGAACATCAGGGGAAAAATCAAAATATCATCAAGATACACCAATACAAATTTCCCCATTAAATGGTAGAAAATACTGTTAACAAAATGCTGAAAGACGGCCGGAGCATTCATCAAGCCAAAAGGCATAACGAGATTCTCGAAATGCCCCTCGGGGGTATTAAAGGCTGTTTTCCATTCATCCCCTCTCTGACCCTGACCAGGTTGTACGCGCCTGTCAAATCCAATTTGGAAAAACCTTGGCCCCAACAATTTGGTTGAAGAGGTCCGGGATCAGAGGAAGGGGATAGGGATCGCGAATCGTGATACGGTTCAGCTCCCTAAAATCTAGGCAAGGTCTCAGAGAGCCATCTTTCTTTTTAACAAAAAAACCCGCGGCGACCGGTGATTTTGAGGGACGAATATGCCCCTTATCGAGACTCTCAGAGATATAGGTTCGCATTGCGATTCTCTCAGGTTGTGAGAGATTGTACAGGCGTGCTTTTGGCAGCTTGGCGCCGGGAATGAGGTTAATGGGACAGTCAAACTCCCGGTGAGGAGGTAGCTCCTGCACACCGCTCTCGGAAAACACGTCCGAGAAATCAGAGAGAAATGATGGCACAGACTTAGTAGATACCTCTGCAAAAGTCGCTGTGAGACAATTCTCTCTACAAAACTCACTCCACTCATTTATTTGCCTTCCTTGCCAATCAATAGTGGGGTTATGTTTAGTGAGCCAGGGTAACCCCAACACTAGAGGAGAAGGCAATCCGTTAAGGACAAAACAAGATATATCCTCCACATGAGTGTCACCTACAGCTAACCGGATATTGTGAACAATGCCATTCAGGGATCTCTGTGAGAGTGGAGCAGAGTCAATGGCAAAAACAGGTATATCTTTTTCTAATGTGCAAACCCGAAAACCATGCATGGCTACAAATTGACTGTCAATAAGATTGACGGCCGCTCCACTATCAACAAAAATTTCACAAGAAATGACTTTACTCTCTAGCGCCACCCTGGCGGAAAGGAGAAAACGAGAACTGCAGGTCAGAGGAAAAGCCCCAATTCCTACATCAACTTTGCCCAAGGTAGCAGATGAAGCAGAGTTTGATGATTTTCCTTTTGAGGATTTTCTCTTATTATCACCCTTAGTAAAGTTCATGAATTCCCTAGAGGGACAAACATTTGCCAAATGACCAATGCCCCCACAACAAAAACACACCATTCTCTGAGGACTAAATCCTCCTTTATCAGGGGCAAGTCGACCTAGCTGCATAGGCTCCTCCTCAGAGGGGACCGAGACAGGATGAGGCCCCTGCACACTGAATGAGTCCGCACCACTGCCCCTAGAGTGACAATGGCTGGACCGAGAGGTCTCGCTTTCTTTCTTCTTAGACGCCTGTCAAGGCGCACCGCCAATGACATGGCAGACTCTAAAGATGTTGGTCTCTCATGGAAAGCAAACGCATCTTTCAATCTCTCTGAGAGACCATGACAGAACTGACTCCGAGTGCAGCATCATTCCAACCTGAATCAGCTGCCCATCTCCGAAATTCAGAACAATAAAGCTCTGCAGACAGTTTGTTCTGGCATAAAAACGTAAGTTAGATTCAGCCAGAGCAACACGATCCGGGTCATCATATATCTGCCCCAGGGCCACAAAAATCTTTCTGTGGATCGAAGGGAGGGATCCCCGATGGCAGTGAAAAAGCCCAAGTCTGAGCATTACCCCTGAGCAAGGAGATGACAATCCTCACCCTCTGCTCCTCATTACCAGAGGAACGGGGACACAAGCAAAAATGGAGTTTGCATGCCTCTCTGAAGCGAACAAAATTCTCACTGCCCCCGGAGAACGTTTCCGGAAGTGAGACCTTTGGCTCGCAACAGACTCCATGGGCCGGAGCCGAGCCCAATGCTTGAAGCTGAATTATAGATTGACGGAGATCCGCTACCTCCAAAGAAAGACCCTGCATGCGGTCAACCAGGTCAGAAAGCGGATCCATGTCAAAAAGGACGGTTTCGGCGGATTATAATGTCACGGCTGTATGTGAGCAACAAGAGCATACACAGTGAATTAGCTACTGACCGGACCCAAACTAGGGAACATAAAGGGTGACCCCTGTCAGACCCTAAAAGCTCTCCCTATGCTGCTAAGCCCATGTCCAGATCCAGATGGTGGATCGAGACATGCCCGCGCACCTAAGGCTGATGACCACTGTAACCCCTACAGTAGTGGAAGGGGCACGGCCACCGGTGCCCTGCTCAGTATATGGACGGAACCGGGTCGCCTCGGATCCAGTCAGCAAAACAAACAGAAACACACAATGTCTGCACACTTAACTGAAGGAGCTGCAGCAGCAGTGAAAACAGATCCAAACTCAGCAGACAATGTCCGAAGTACTTGCTTCAGCAGAACACAGGTCCAGAAAAGATATAACACCAGTGAAGATACTCAAGCGAGAGATACAGTTCAAATGAAGAAGTATAATCCGCACCGTACAAAGGAAAAGGGGTGATTTAAAGGCAGAGCAATCAAACATAGGAGGGACAGCTGGGAGGGAGGAAACAGAAAGTAAAGACCTCATCACAGGGGCGGAGAAACAGAGCTGTGAGAACGTCTCAAAGCTCTAGTAGTACATCATCACAGGGGTGGAGAAACAGAGCTGTGAGAACGTCTCAAAGCTCTGGTAGTGACAAGTTGGCCCTCTGCTGCCAGGACCCTACATGCACGTTTCGCTTTAGGGGAAACTAATGCTTATCAGGGGAAACTTGGGGAAATTGGGGCTAACACTTTGGGATACACAGAGCGATACACTGTGTATTCCAAGATGCTGATTGCCCAGATTACTGATAGCAGTGTGCTGGGTCATGCACAGGATAGAGGAGGACATCTGATGAGGGTCCCCATACAGCGCATCCGGCTCGATGTGGTCTGCGGCAGTGCCGAATCCTGCCACCATTTGAACTGTGAGACCCAGAGCGAGGCTTGGCTGGCGTCCCGCCTACTTTGGGAAGCTCTGCATCTCAATTCGGCGCATGCGCAGACGCTTCACTAACTCACTACATGGAGGAGACGTCTCCCCTTGGTTTTAATCCTAAATAGAGATTCACTATCCACAGTCATTGTGTTTTTTTAGTGCTCTTGTGCGATGTATGCTTAAATAATGTACCATGAAAATAATTTTATGATCTTTGTACTTTTATTATTGTCCAGTAAAAAATACAGTTGCCTCTGTCTTGCTCTTTGTTCTCCCATTAACAAGAATTCATAAGACATAAACAGCAGACATTAATTTTGAATTGTATAACACACAAGCATCTTATGGAGATCTTATGCATCTCCAATAAAGTAACAATCTTACTCCCGCAGCCTCCTTATTAATAGGCACATACTGTGCATAAAAGTTGGAAATCTATAACATCCTTATGGAGATGATGCATCCTATTCTTCAAAGGATTGTCTGGGAATGAATACTTTTCCCTGATGCCTGCAGCCTGCCTCTACCAGGGAAAGAATCATACTAACCAGCTCCCCAGGGAAAACATATTTATTCCTGGACAACCCCTTTACATACAGAATATGATGTGTTCTGAAAACACAATCAGATAGATGAGATACTGATGGCATACCCTAAGAATAGAGTATTATTTGTTAAGAGTCGGAAAGCACCTTTAATATTATAATTTTTTTAAATAAAAGCAGAACTTTACTTTTGTAAGTTGACTTCAAGAATGCTGTAAATATAGTAAAGTACTACCCTGTTTCAAGAAATTAAAAATGTACTTAGTAATTAAAAAGTTTAAGTAAAAAAATGTAATATCAGTGGTTTTCTAAACTTGCTGATGATACAAATGAATAGTAAGAGAGATAAAAGCAGTTTTTTTGGATCATACAGCTGCTTGACATTCCAAACCTGGTTTATATCACCAATCTAAACTTTCATCCAGTACAGATTAAAGCACATCTTACCCTATACGTCTTTTTTAAGTAATGCAATTGCTTGTACAAAATGAATTTTCTTTTAGAAACAAGCTATTGCCATAGGGGTATATGCACCACAGTGGTAGTCCATGTGATTACAATTGGGGAGACTAGCTGTAGCTTTGTCTTTGCAAGTTCATAACAGTAGCAGACAGGCTTCCTCCAACCATCTTCTGTAAAAATGATGAATTCTCAGTTGTTGAGGAAGCCATTGGCATTCTTGACCCCATATGAGCCAGGTAATGCCATATATTTTTATTGAAACTTTAGTTTTGTCTCACATTAGAGTTAAAAGGGGTTTTCAGGAGCAAAACATTGATAATCTATACTCAAGGTAGGTCATCAATATCTTATTGGTGGTAGTCTGACTCTCAGCAATGCCACTGATCACTGATTAACTGTTTGGAGAGGCCAAGGCATTCCAGTGAGCATAAGAGTCTCCTCACAGCCTATCAAGCATAGCGTTGTACACTGTATAGTGACTGTGCTTGGTATTGCAGCCCAGGTCCATTGACTTGTGTGCACCTGAGCACAGCTTCTGATTGGCAGGGATTCCGGAAGTCAGACCCCCATTTATAAGATATAAATGCTGAGGATAAGTCCTATCCTCACTTAGGGCTTGTTCACACGACCGTATGGTTTTGCGGTCTGTTTTTCACTGATCTGTTGTTCCATTTTTGGATCTGTTGTGTTTCCGTTCTGTTTTTACGCAAAAACAAGAACTTTGTAATCGTTGCAAACACCAAACACATGTGCAAAATGGGCTGGGCATAGCATTTCTACAGCATGGATCCACAAAAAACGGATGACATATGGACATGTGTTCCGTATGCATTCCGTTTTTTATATGGACCCATTGACTTGAATGGAGCCACTGAACGTGATTTGTGGACAAAAATAGTACCTGACTCAAAATGTTGCGGAACGGAAAAACGGAAATACAGAAACAGAATGCATATAGAGTACATCCCGTTTTTTTTGCGGACCCATTGAAATGAACAGTTCCAAAAAACGGGCCGTATACGGAATGCCAAAAACGTTCGTGTGAACGAGCCCTTAGGCCTATTGCACACGACAGTATGGTTTTTTCAGTATTTTGCGGTCTGCAAAAAACGGATCAGCAAAAAAAAACTGATCACATCCGTGTGCATTCCATTTTTTATGGAACATCTGACCCCTAATAGAACAGTACTATCCTTGTCCATAATGCGGACAAAAATAGGACAAGTTCTATCTGTTAACGGAACGGAAAAACGGAAATATGGAAATGGAATGCACACGGAGACCCTCGTTTTTTTTTTGCTGACCCATTCAAATATATACAGACCGTATATGGAACGCAAAAAACGGCCCGTACACTCGCAAAAAAAAGTTTGTGTGAAAGAGGCTTTATGCTGAGGATAGGTCCTCAATATTCTACTCCCTGGAAACCCCTTTAAATGGGTCAGTTCATTCTGCCTTCTTGGAAATGAAGGAACATCAGTCTGAAAGGCAATGTTTGGGAAGATTTTACTACTTTCCTTTTCCTGGGAGCTAATAACAGTAATAAAAATAAAAAATAAAAAACAAAAAAAACAATATCAAGATTTGTTTCTCTTCTTATTCAACTAATTTTAACTTTAATTTATACTTTATTCAATAGAAAGTTGAACAAGAGTAAAAGGCTCAGCTCACCTGAAATCACTTGGGGAGGCAGGGATCAGCCTGGAACCAGGCACTCAGTATAATCCAAAACAAGGAGAGATGTCAAGCTTCCCATAAAAAAGTGCTAGCCTTTATTCTTTAAAGCGATAAAATATCCAATGACGCAGTACAGACACATAACGCTAACGCTATGTGTCTGTACTGTGTCATTGGATATTTTATCGCTATTCTTATTGCTAAAGAATAAAGGCTAGCACTTTTTTATGGGAAGCTTGACGTCTATCCTTGTTTCGGATCATACTTTATTCAATAAATCGCCTAACTCTGAATACTCTTTGAAATTCCATTACTGGTGCTGTAGGATAAAATAGTCATAGTCTAAGCAGGTCAACAATGAATTGTCTTCCAGCCACTGGATGCCCTGGAAACAAAATGAGTAAGAGGTCAATCGACCATGATGCAATTGATCATAACTGCTTATTAGTCAGTCTGATCAAGAGACTAAGGGGAACATTTATTAAAGCTTTTATGCCACTAGTGTACCGTAATTTTTTTTTGCAAATTATGGTACACTTACAGTTATTTGGAGCTGATAAAGAGGCCAGTCTGACTCAGAAATGCATAGTCTGTTCTTTTATAGCTAGTAATCTAGCTTTATACATGTATCACTGTATTTTATGGTATTTTTATTTTATGTATTTTTACACCAATAAAACTGGGAATGCCAGTCTTGATAAATTTCCCCCTACTTGAAGTTAATCTTTCAGCAAGTCAAGATTTTTCTAAGAAACCAACTAAACCACTATTTCTGCCATTATTTGAACCAAAGTAATTTATATTTCAAACCTCATGGTGATTTTATTAGAGACACTTTGGTAAATTATATATCTATATAACAGTGGCTCAGTGGTTAGCACAGTCGCCCTGCAGTGCTGGGGTCCTGAATTCAGACACGACCATGTCCAGCATCTACATGGACTTTGTATGTTCTCTCTAGGTTGGTTTGGATTTTCTTAAGATACAGCCTAAACACACACTAATACATAAACTGTCCTCCTATTAAACTGTCCTTAGGGTGTGTTGGAGACACTCCAAAATTACTGAGCCTATTGGGGACAGGCACTGATATGAGTGATGACAATTTCTGTACGTTATTGCAGAATATGTTGGTGCCATGTAAGCAATAAAATTAAGGTATTCTGTTACCTAGACTTTGCATATAAAGCTGTCTATAGAGTCTGCCAGGTCACCTATAGCATGTCCACAATATAGCTTTGCCATCAATTTGAATGCTTTCCTTTATTCAGATAACTGATTTTATCAATATGCAAGTTACCTCTGAAAAGAGCCCAAGGGTCTGTTCCTAACGTCTCTGGAGCCTAGCCGCGCCCATTCTGAAGGAGCCCAGCACCGCCCCGCATCCCAAAGTCCCTTACGTCTGTACTGCTGATGTAAGCGGGCTCCCGGTCTTCAATCCCTGTACTGGCATCAGCCTTGAAGAATGGACTGCTCTAGGAGGGGACTTTGGTATATTGCGCACATGCTACAGGAGATCTGGCAGCCCCTATAAAGGGCTCTAAATGCAAAATCTAGGTGACATAATCCCATTAATTCTATGTAAATAAACAATATAATGAAAAACATTTGGCCTGCATCTATGTAACGTTTGCATTTCATCGGAGTACTGTGTATACCTTTAAGTCTTTACAAGCTATTCTGTCCAACAGCAGACATACATGTGAAATAGCCCATGTGCATAACCATGAATATAAACTAGTGGAAAGTACAAAACAGAAAACAGAAAAAGGCAAGATTTATTTTTAGCTGTAATTGCATCTAAAAATAGATGTCATGCTTTTTTATCTGGATGTGGATTATGAATGGATGTGTGTAAAACCCAAAAACCTTCCATTGCGTAAATGCATTTTTTTAAAGGTGCTTTAAATCTAAGATGAAAAGCCACATTGAATCATTTCTCTACAAATTAGTGTCAGATTGTTTGCAATTCGTACTTTTAATTTGGGATTGTTGTTGGGTTTGTTCCCAGAGCGCACTAAGACAAGAAGAGCACCATATGCTTTAACAAGTCCAGTCAAAATACAGGCTTCATTTGATCAACCTCATGAATTACTAAGATCTGTAAAACATTCGATAAGAAAGTCACATGGACACAAGATCTGAAAAGTCATATCCTTAAGAACTTGAAAACAGATGCTTGAGATGATCCAGCACAAGCACTGTAACCATTGCGCAAAGAATTGTCTTTCTTTGCATGTCCCCTACAATACTACAGTGAGATTTCCATATTGATTTGAGATTTTAAGCTATAAAACTTCCATGTATCTAAAAAAGTTCCGCACAATAAGATTAAAAGAAAACAATTATATATGCTTGTGCCAGAGAACTGTGTAAAGACATTAAACCATTTTTCTACTTTAAATGATTTTAAATATTTAAAGTTAAAGGGGTGTTCCAGTACTTATTTTTTTAATGTTTGAGCAGCTGGTTAACCGATCTCAAGGTCCCTAACCAATTAAAACAATGAAAGAACTGCAGCAGTCCCAGAATCATTATATTACCTTACTTCTTATGATGGCAGCCCATGTCCTCTGCCGCTCTACTCTCCATGCCACTCTGCTCACCTGCTCTGTGACTCCCATGCTTCGGCGACCCAGACCCACTGGCCTTCTTATCTTACTTCTCGGCAGCCCCAGCTGCTAGAGTACCTTGGCTGTTTATTCTTGCAGGCCACAGCTTCCATCCTGATGGCAATGCTTTGTTCCAGCGTTTAAAGGGCCAATGCAAAATCCCTAAACATCCCGAGCCTATGGCCTGCCACCCGGGGTTACTGAGCAATAGGTTCCAGTTCACTATTGCCTGCAAAGGTGTGCTGATTATGTTTCTTTGCCTGTGCACCAACTCTTGCTAGTTTCCTGGATTTTGACACTTCTTAGCCTGTCCTGACTTCTGAATGTTCTCTCTACTGACCCTCAGCTGACTGACCTAACCTAGGACTGTTTACTGGATTTAATTTACTCTGCCTGCCTGGGTCTTGGCTTGTCCCTTAGTAGATTTTACTTGATCCCTTGGTGCTTCTTATTAGTGTTTCTTGTCCCCGTGGGTCAACAGTCACTTGAATAGAGACTACACACAGTGGTAGAAGCCTGATGGTTCTATTGCACTGGAGTCCAGATCCCTGTACATGAGTTAAGGGGTGAAGACCGGGGGGACACTTAAACAACACCCTTAGGAGTAGCCTGAAGTCAAATCTGTTCAAGTGACACAGGACAGTGGGTCCATACACACAGGCGTCTGTGTCAGGCACTGCAGTTTGTCACATTCACTTGTGTGGAACTGAGCTGTAGTACCAGGCACAGCCATTTGTATGGTCAAGCCAATGTGCCTGTGCAAAGAATGAAGAAACCCAAACATCCGATCCAAAATATTGGAGAATCCCTTTACCAGTTTTTTTTTTTTTTAAATCATTCTTAGTGGTGGCATATTTCTAAGACATGCCATAACTGATTGGTGGGGTACCAACTTTTGAGATATGTTTGGATGTCTCAAATATCCTCTTGGACTGCAGTAAAATTTGAAAGGGTGTATGTGTATTATTACCAAAGCAATCCCTTTCTTCTAGCAACCATGTAGGTCCCATCAGTCAGACCTTCACTAATTGGCGATTAGTGCTGCAGCCTACAACCAGTTAGCCACCGTGTACTTCACACCTAAAGTTGGTGAGACTTAAGAACTCATGCTTTCCATAACAAAAGTATTACATAAGGGTTATTTCGTAAACTGAATGTTATATATGTATTACATATGCCTTATGTCTTTGTGAGACACTATATCTAGTGCTCATAGTCTATGAAAACATTTCTTCATTTTTGCCTCCTTCAGATACCCCATAGATATCTACATAACAGCAGATAAACTGGTCAAGCTACACATTTAAAAAAAATCTAGAATTAGATATCAAAAACAAAGTTTCTATTGCCAAATAATACTATGTCATTTATGATGAAGGCCACAAGTGGATTATTGCTAATGGACAGTCTCAGCCTTCCATCTTGTGCTGCTTTATTCCTCCCTCACAGGCATTGCTTTAAACTGGAGCCAGATCATTAGAAGGAATGAAAGTATGGAGCGGAGAATCCAAATCTGAAATGTTTGTCTGGCAATCACAGTGAATTCAGGAAAGCTTTATAAATAAAGGAACCGATATGGATTTGTCCCTAGTGATTACAGTGCAATTAGCAGAATTAAGCCATGAAGTCTATTTAATACCAGACGATGCCTCAGGGGAAACAGGTTTAGTTATTATTATTTTGTTTATAACTTGGCCATAGGGGTATAAATTCCTATCACAGCCCAGTAATCTGTGTAAATAAGTGTTAAAGTGCTGGGATATGATGGATTACTTACTGTGTTGGTGCTTCCTTGCAGGGGCACACCATCTGTGCTTCCTCAAGCAGCACCCTTCTCTAACTGAGCACTTTCCCATGTCCAGTTTGTGAGTGTGGGACCACTTTTGATATCTTTGTCAGGCCTCTCCACTACCAGTAACATGGGGATAGTGGTACAGGGTACAGAGGTAGCAGTCCCGTCTGGATCTTGGTGCCTGAAGAGGACCAAAGGACCCTTTGCTACATTTTAGGTGGGGTCCCTCATATGGTTTTTGATTGGGGTCTAGTAGCTTTAAGTTAAAGGAGTTATCTGGTCCAGTGGATAGGTCACCAATATCAGATCTGCGGGGATACGATACCAGGGACCACGACAGCGCTGTGTGAACATTGCAGCCTCTTCTTAGGCCATGTGACATCACCATACATCAGTCACATGGTCTAGTTGCAGCTCAACCCTGTTGAAGTAATGGGACTGAGCTGCAATACCAAGGACAGCTGCTATATTATGTACAGTGCTGTGCTTGGAAAGCTGCTGGGAGCTGTCTGTGCTCACTGAGCGTGGAGGCTCCCTGCAACAGCTTATTGGTAGGGGTGCTGAGGACAAGTCATCATTATCTTTACCTGGATAAACCCTTTAAGGCAACCTTTTGGTTCAACAAATAAAAATTGCATTAACAGGAAAGTTAACATATAAATGGTGTCTTCCTTTTTATCTTTTTAGCTGCAGATTTACCGATTCCTGGGCTCCTTTCCTGCCATCCAAGATGGCCACATTGCTTCTCAGACTACCTGATGCAAACAGTGCATTTGGTAGTCCAAAAAACTTCCTGCATGTCCAGCCATGCCCTTGGACTGGCCAGCACTGCTCATGTGTACAGTGGAGGACAATCTGAGGGCAGCATGAAGTTTCTTGAACTACTAAATTCACAGTGTGCATCAGGAAGGCTGTAAAGTGGTGTGGCCATCTTGGATGACAGAAGAGAAGGCTATGAATTGGCGGATCTGCAGCTGAAAAGATATGAAAAGAAGTCACCAGGTACGTGTCCTATTCATTCCCAGTTAATGTGTATTTTCTTTCTTGAACTGGCAGGCTGCTTTAAAAACTCTGGGTACTGTCTGATCCTAAAGCATGGGTTAAGGCTACTTTACATGGTCTGACAATCGTGGCAATTATTGAGCAGAAGCGTTACTTTCTATGCCTAGGAATGCTCGTTTGCAATGACTGTGCTGTGTAAAGGAACTGGCAATCACCCCATGAATGAACAAACACTTTGTCATCAGGTGAAACTATTGCTGATGTGGACACCAAAATCATTGTTTCTGGGCAGCGGATCGTAATGTGTAAACAGGGATCTTCTGCCAAAAAACAATGATTCTCTGTTGGGACAAGCGATCGTTCATCCCCATTCAGAGGCAGCAATGGAGATTGCTGCCTAGTAACTGTAGCTCACACTTCCTCTGAGCAGCCAGTTATCAGAAACAAATTCCTGACTAGAGATGAGCAAATCACTCAAAATCCAATTCAGGTCCAATTCTGTTGAATCAGTCATCCAACTTGATTTAGGTCTACATCGATTCTACAAGAAACTAAAGTGCTCCAGTTGGTCTGAAAATTTGTGTATGATACTCTGAGATGTCATAGGAGTCATAATCTTCTTTCTTGTCTCTCACTCTTTTTTAGATTTTTTAAAAATATTCTTCCCTCTCCCTCCCTCGCTTCCTCTCTCCAAAATTTGCCAAAATCAAATCACCAATCAAATTCCTTTAGAATCGATTCACTCATCTCTATGCCCAATAATTGCCTACTCTCTTCCATCTGATTCCTGTTACTTTTGACTGAGTAACACGACTGCAGGACCAAACCGCACAAAAGCTTTATTTGTTGTCCATAAATATAGAGAAATTCTTGAAATTCAGACTTTTTGCAAAGGTGGTTGCATAAATAGTCAACCACGCAGTTCATTGTGTATGCTTTGATAATTTGTGCACAATGCCAAACCTGCATCACCGTAATATGGCTAACTCAACAAGTGGTTATTTTTTTTTTATTATCTACGGTACATGTATATAAGCAGCGACTTAACGACTTTCTTTTTTCTTTTTACCAGCTATCTAATGATAATATATTATACATTTATTCCAATGCTAGGTGATGTCTATATAAACTATGCAGTCTACCTTTAAATAAGACAGAAGGCACAATGAGATTGTGACACATAGTCATATTATTACTTCTGGCCAATATGGATAGCTAAGTATGGAAGCTGAGATATAAATAACTGTGAATTAAGAGCATGTTGAACTAATCCTGTGGATTACAGGTGAGAAACTTCAAGATGTATATCTAATCATCCCTGCTAATATCTTTTAATCAAGTACCAACACGTTATCCTGAAGGCTGGAGGCTGAAGCAGCTGTTATTAAAATAATGCAAGCCGGGGCAAGCAACATCCTAGCAGCAGCGGGGATCAAATCAGAGGAAACTGTTAACTGTATAAAACAAAAAACAGTTATTTGGGATTATTAAAGCAAGAAAAAGACATACCAGGGGGATTTATCAAACTGGTTTAAAATAGAACTGACATTTTTTACGGCATTCACTGTTCGCTAAAATGACATGATAACCTTACTGATAGAATTATTAGATAGAACAATTGCAGCATATCATGTTTATATTGTCTTTTTTATGTTTTACTATTTTAAATGCAATAAAACTATTGAAAAATTCTCCCATTTATAACTTTTTTATATTCCTCTCTATGGAGCTGTGTGACAGCTTGTTTTTTGCAGGGTGAGCTACAGTTTCCATTCTTACTATTTTAGGGTACATGACTATTGATCACTTTTTATTTAATATTTTGGGGGCAAAGTGACCAAAAAACAACAAATTGGCCATGTCTATTTTTTCCCATTACAACGTTCATCACACATGATAGATATTTCTTTAATAGTTTGAAAATTTTTGGATGCAGTGATACCAATTATGCTTATTTGCATTGATTATTTTGTATGTAAAACTGGGAAAGGCAGTGGATTGAAATTTTAATATGTTTGTGTTTTTTTTATTTGTTTTTTTTTTTTAATTTTAGTCTCATGAGTCTGAAATTATTTGATTGACTTTTTCTGCCTGCCAATTAAAGAGGTTTTCCATTTATAATGATTTTTAAGCAAGTGCCTGAAGCCTGCCTGCTGAAACAAATACTTGCCTGGTCCATGCTGCTCTGGTACTCTTCTCTGCCTCACTGTCTCCATCTTCCAGTCCCTGCAATGTTTACATGGACATGGTCATAGGTACTGCCCCAGCCAATGACTGGCTTCAGCAGTGACGTCCTGTTTGTGGCCACATTACTGCTGAAGCCAGTCATTGACTGGAGCAGTGCATGTGACCATGCCCATGCACCACTGGATGTAAACATTGCGGGGACTGGAAGATGGAGACAGCGGGGCAGAGTGGAGTACCAGAACAGCACGGGGAAGGTAAGTATAAATCTTCTATTTCAGCAAAATGTTGCTTAAAAAATTATTCAGTGCCTCATATCTTTTGGCTCTAGAGCAGGACAGGAGAGCTACTCTTGCTTACATCATTTGGTGTGACCCAGGCAGCAGAGGGTGCTCCTAGGTGGAAGGAAAGGGAAGTTATGATATCTTGGAAAGCAGTCAGTGGCCCAGTGGAGAGTGGGAGGGAGACTCACACACTTTTCTGCCTCAGTAGGAGGAAAGCTGGCTGGGCAGCGTCAGCCACCTAGGGGAGTGGTGTGCAGTGGATGGAGGAGATGGGCAGTGGGCTTAAGCCTGCAGCATTGTTAGCATATTTAGTACCTCTCTATTAAAGGATAATGTCATTGACAATAGTTGATAGTCACAGCCTACCTCTTCCCCCTCACTGCGCAATAACCTCCACACAGGTGACAGAGCATGCCAGGAACACTCTCCCTTAGAAGTCAAAGAGTCATCACAAGATTAGAATATCGTATGTCAATGTAATTGCTGTATAACAAATCTTTAAATGCGGTTAAAATCAGATAAGGCAAGATGGCAGCCCTCATATTTATGTACGGATAAAAAAAAAATCTATAATATAATAATATTCATTATTGTATCATTTGCTTTCATTGGCTACAATTCAAAGAAGACCTGTCACCTCTCCTGACATATCTGGTTAAGGTAACTTTCACATGCCAGAACAGCATGCCAGAATCCTCCAGATCCGTTGTTGCCGGATACAAACAGAATGTCCTGGGAGATGGACACAGACCGCTGTATGCTGTAATTTGTGTCCGGATGATTCTTCATTTGTCTGCCGGAACAGCTGCTGGAGTTTCACACCTGAGGTGTGAAACTAGCCTTAGTAAATACATGTATTCCCCAAAAATAAAAATGCAAAAACATTGTTTCTTCGAATGCTATACTATTCTTCCTAGAAATGTATATATTCCTCTTAGAAATTTATAAATGAATTGACAATCTTACCTATTGTTGACATGGTGTGTCCCTTACAGCCCCTGTACAGTGTGTTTCTATTTCAATTTAAACACTGCCCACATGGGGTAATTTTTCTGCTTGATGCAATTTGCCTGTGCCCCCAATTGGTGTATCTGATGTTCTTCATCTCTGTACTTTATGTCTCCTCATGAACTAAATTCCTACGGAGATTCAGCTAACGTTCTTATTATCAGGATCATAAGAGGAGAGGAGGAGGAGGATGAGGCCGCTCTTTACTTCAGAGTTGTAAAGTAACTAGTCCTCATGTGTGATCAGGACAGGTTTTGTGTGAACTAATGGGACAGCGGCCATTTTGTTTCCCCTGATGATTGCTCCCCAGACAAAACGAGCCATTATAACTAATGAAAGGTATTTTAGAATACATTTATAATAAAGTAATATTTAAGTACTTTCATTTTCTTAATTCCCGGAGAACCCTTTTAACTTACACGTAACTCACTAAGCTTGTCTTACCCTGTTCAGCAAATGTGGTTTTCACATTACTACTAGGTATGATTGTACCAAACATTTCTTTGATACCACTGGTTACTCATCCAATAAAACATTGTAAAAAAACATTATTTCATCTTCTGGACCAAAAAATAAAGGACAGCAAGCTAGCTTCTGTGCTTATATTTTCATGTAAATCCAGCAATTACACTGGTGTTGCTTGAATTGTCCATAATCTCTTGGATTCATCTCCTTCTTTCTCAAAGGCTTCTCTCTGACTTCTGATGCTAAGTTCCAACAAAAGATGAATAATGCTGTCTAAGTTTATATGCAGTATTGTAAATAGTTATTCCACTGCTGATTCTAGAGAATGTGAGGACATATCCTTTCAAGGATACACCAGATGTAAAACTGCTATAATACTTTACACTTTTAGTAATCTGGCTGTAAACTCTTCTCAGAATATAGCCGATACTTATGACTTCTCCCTGTTTGACCACACAGTGTAAGTTTACGGCATCTATCAGTTCAGAAATGACTATAATCATCACCCACAATTCTTTAGGACAAAAAAACATATGAATACTATTTATCTATATCTATCTACAGGGGCATAGCTAGGGGACTGTGAGTGCCAAAAAGTAATTCTTACACTTGAGGTGACCATACACTTTAGAAAGCTGACAGACTTCCCCATCCTTCTTTCCTTAACATCTGACATTGGGGGCGACTTGAGACACCCTATACACATAAGGCCTAGTTCAGGTTTCAGTTATTTGGTCAGTTATTTCCATCAGTTATTGTGAGCCAAAACCAGTAGCGATGCCTACTTAGAGATAGGCTATAATGGAAAGATCTGTACCTGTTCTGTGTTTTTGACCCATACCTGGTTTTGTTGCACAATAACTGATGGAAATAACTGGTGTGAACTCAGCTTAAGGCTAATTTTACACTTGCGGCAGCAGGGTCCAGCAGGCTGTTCCGGCGGGCTGTTCCGGCTAACGGTAGCCCACCGTGCCACCAGAAGTCCGCTCCGGCCCCATTCACTATAATAGGGGCTGGCCGGAAGTCCGGACCCTGCTGCCGCAAGTGTGAAAGTAGCCTTAGATGGTCTCTGGTAGGCCTACGTACACATAATTTGAAAGGGTTCTAAACAGGTCTGGTTATGAATATGAAATACAGATGATATCTGTTTTAAAGAAAACATTATATTACAGGGGTTGTCGCATGAAAAATATTCAGCAGTTTTTAAACCAGCGCCTGGATCTAAATACTTTTGTAATTACATGTAATTAAAAATGTAGTATAGCCAGTTATTCAATTAATTGTATCTGTATTGGGCCACCCGCAGTTTCTTCTTTTTCACCTTGCCAGGGTGGACACACATGCTCAGTTCCACCCGAGCTGCCAGCTTGATATAAATCTAGCAGAACTATTGTGGAAATGAATGGGGAGATCTCTGGATCCATGTGAGGTACAGGACTGGTTCTAGCTTTGTTAGAAAGCATGTCATGTACTAAATGATGTCTGATTTTTTACATTAATCATGGGATAACACCTTTAAATATATAATAGGCACAATAGCCAATGGCTTTGTAGAGTCAATTTCTCAAAGCAATACATATAAAGCTAGGTTCTATTGTAGAAAGAGATACACAGCTGTACATAGGGTGTATACATCCAAAGTACGCCTCTCAAAAAAACTACTGATACTTACTGTAATGATTCATCGTTTTTTTTTTTTTTAAGGAAAACATTTTTTTCTTCTGACAGATCTAAATGCATACCCATAAAGAGACATGTCTCACACTAAAATATTATAGTATTAAAAAAATACGTGAGTGGGGACTGTATCCTGTTTTTTGAAAGGACAAAACAATGTGGCAAGCCATATTTTCCTGTCTCTGGTGTTCATTCTTGAGTACCGCCAACCAGGTCCTATTCACTAAAGTATGAGTATCAGCTCCAGTACCCAAGAATGTGTACTGATATATGGTGTTGTAGCTCCATACACTGTTTACTTCCGAAATGGCAGCTGCCGCTAACAGCTGATGAATAGCGGTGCTGAGTGTTGGACCCCTACAATGTGATATTGATGACCTAGTCATTACAGAGGTTCTCCAGGAATGATTTAAAATGGCCACCAGCAACCTGTCCTAGTTTGCCTCCACTTGCAGAGCTGCCTAGGGGGGTGAGGGGCAGGGGCTTCACTCCACTGCTCTACAATAGATGGTAACGATGTGATCCTGCCTACGATGTGCCATCATGGCTGAGCAGCCTGACAGGAAAACGCAGCAATATGTAGTATAATGTGTAACACCCTATACATTTAGGACCTTTAGTCATTCTGTCTGTCGAAAACTAGACATCAAAATGTACAGATTTGATGGACTGTTGTGACAAAACATGTAGCTCACAACGGCTCTCAAAGCATATGTATTACTGAACAACTAGGCAGAAATGCTTTTCTGGTTTCTGGCCAATGTCCCTGGTTGGAGCTGCAATAGTTGTCATATTGGTTGTCACCAAGTTGTAAGCGCAAAATAGTTCACGCCAGGTAAATGTAACTTTTCATAAGCCGACAGAGGCGTACCACTTAATAACTGTAAAGTATTTGCTATTTCTCTGTTCACTGTCAGCAATATTTGCTTGTAATACTTTAAAGCTCTTGTCCAGCCATTTTTCCGGATTATCCCGTGCCACTGCTGGAAATTAAATACAAGATAGATTCCCTTATCTATCATACTGTATACTGAATGGGAGAAAGATAAAATACAGAGAGAGGTTAACATTATTTCTTCAAAGTATCCTCTTTAAGCCTGGCGTGATTAATTGTATTAAAGATGTATTTCATTTAGATGCACGTCTCTTCTGATTGCGCAGAGTCTCGGAGCTCGGCTCCACATTGCAGCTCCTCCACAGGAAACCTGGAGACCGAGAAGCAGATGTGAGCTACACTTAATCAGCAGGGACTGATGAATCGGGGACAAAAATTGCAATCTCGCTGAAATGTTTTGACTAAATGAACGAGTGAAAAGTAGGGTGGAGAACTGCTACACCTACACATTGAATTAACAAGATGGTCCCGGCATTATACAATGCATCCGCGGTGCAATTCTCACAAAACTGAATTTCCTTTACTGTACAGTATGTTATGTTGTAAATGCTCTCAATACAAACTAGTCTGTCCTTGGAAAGCTGAAAAGATCCCAGTTGAATGGCAAACTGAATGTTAGACCCAATTTCAACTGTGAGGACAAAGGGGGGATCAATTCTATGCAGAAATACAACAGTGAACACAGATTGTTCTGTCAGGGCCAAAATACTAAGGGACAAATGCAGTCGTGTATTTAGTGTCGGAAAGGGATGGAACAAATATGTCATATTGTGCTTATTTTCAGACATACAGAACGAGCGTTATGAACACTGTGACTGGTGTCAAGGAAAACTGGCTTAATTGCCCATAGCAACCAATCAGATTCCACCTTACATTTTTCTGAGCTCCTTCGGAAAATAAAAGGTGGAATCTGATTGGTTACTATGGGCAATTAAGCCAGTTTTCCTTTACATCAGTTTTCATAAATCGCCCTCATTGTATCTCAGCAGGCTAATACTTTTGTCTCTTGTATTTTTGGGTGCAATTTGAGTTCCCTTTACAGGGCGCACCTCACACAGCATTATCCAGCTGCTATAACTACAAATAAGGTGTCTCTCATACGCCAAAACACCAACTGATATCTAAATGCCCTGCCACACTAAGTATCTCCTTCATGCTTCATCAGATACAGTGTCTGGAACTTTAATAAGTATCACGTGCTCTCCCATATCACATGCTAGCCAATAGCCTCCCATACACAGCTACTGACACATGCCTCCATAGATGTCTTTGTATGTAGAACAAACTTGTGCTTTCATACACACTTTCCTCCAGGTAAACCAGAAGCAAATGTGATGTGTCCTAGGATATCATATACACAACACTCCGGATAAGATTCCTAATGAGACAATGTGCAAAAAATAACTCAAAACAATATTTTAATACAAACCAAAACCATGCTCAGTATAATCTCCATTCCATTCTCCTATCCAAATTTTCAATGAAGTAGTATTATCTAAAAGAGTATTAGAAACCCTTGTGAGTTGGGTTTCAGAATCCTCCAGCCATGAGCTGTCATTGGGAGAAGCTGTGACCACCCATGTACCTTCAATGACTTTGTAACAGAACGCCTGGACACCATAACCACCACAGACCCCACGAACCACCTGCAGCTTGGTTGGAGTCTCGTCGCCCTCCACCCACTCTGGACTCAAGACCGGGCTTTAGCTTCCAGTGTGTGGACCTCTCCTAACTCCAGAAAGCAGGAACCAGGAACAAGCTCTTACAAGAGCTTATACGCAGGGGAGTATTGTGATATAGAAATCCCCAAGAGTGTAGTTATCCCATCCCCCAACTAAGAGCTAAGACTTCATGAAGAGGTAAAGCAGAAGTTCCTTATTGGAAGGCCAAAGCTTGGCCTTTTATGCAAGTCCTCTAGCAAGGGCTACTCCCCTGGGGACCTGATAGAGGACAGGCACACAAAATACAGTGACCAATCAACATACAGGCAGATATATCCCACCCCCACATGAACAGTAAAATCTCTCCTCCTTCTTCAATTTACAATGGCCCATTGTGCTTGTTAATTGCGTCACAGGCAATGTCCATTGTGCTTGTTTATTGCGTCACAGGCAATGTCCGTGGTGCTTACTAACTGTCGCCGGGCCATAGTCACAGGGCAAGAGGCTGGCAAGGCCTCTCCAACTCCCAGTGACAAAGGTGCTTTCATCACAGACCTCCTCAGAGGAATTTTTATTAAAAAAATGTTTTACATTTTATTAAATGACGGCCAATGATGGTCATTCACATCAATAGTCCCCAAATACATAGATGGGGTGCATTCACCGGACAAAGGCTGCTCTTTGTCTCCGGACCAACATTATGGTATGCATATTCCCTAAGAGAACACATTCGAAGATGTTGCTATAGTAAGACAACCCCTTTAAAGGGCATCTGTGAAGCTGGCTGACCTGTTACATGTGTGCTTGACAGCTGAGGGCATCTGTGTTGGACCCATGTTCATATGTGCCCGCATTGCTGAGGAAAAATGATGTTTTAATGCATACAAATAAGGCTCTAGGAGCAACATGAGCGTTACCATTACTCTTAGAGGCTCTGATTTCTCTGCAACTGTAGAACCCTCTGCACTTTGTCAGGGCCAAGTGTGATGACGTTTTCACTGCCTGGCCCTGTCAATCAAAGTGAAGAGAGCACTGCCGTTGCAGAGAAAGAAGAGCTTCTGGGTGTAAGGGCAACACCCCGATTGCTTCTAGAGGCTCATTTGCATATATTGAAGGTTAATTTTTCTTAGCAATGTGGGCACATATGAACATGGGACCAATACAGATGTCTTCAGCTGCCAAGCGCACATGTAATAGGTCCTGTATGTTTCTAGCTATGGTAGCATGCACCTGCACATTGGGATGTGCTGACTGACCCCCTTTTTATGCAGTTGTACTGGAGCTGGACGTGTGGCTGACTCCAGTTAGTCTTGAACCCATGATTAGCCTGTCTGCCCCATAGGCTGATTTTAATAAGAGTAAATATAAAGCTATAGCCTGCTCTCATTGTATTTCTTGGAAGCAATTTGGCACCAGGAGTAGTATAGGGTGGGCTCAGCATGCATGTTGGTACCCGCATCCCTGGATTTAATGGAGGTTCGTTATGGCACAAAAAATGGTAAAAAGCAGAGTGGACCCAGCATTCATGTGGAACCTGCACCTCCTTGAATTTTATGGTGATGATTATGGCACATAAAAGGTAGGATTTAGTGTTAGGTTCCCGTTTTATAGAGATCGCCTTGACGTTTGGCAGATGGGCCCAAATAATTTTGTACAGAATGTATTTGCCAATAATCCACTGACAGATGCCCATAAATCTCTCTGCATATGATTTGGACTTCTATATCAGAAAAACAAAGCTCCAACCTTTATAGTGTAAAGTACTTTAACTGCAAATATTTAATTTACCTCCATGTGTAAACCTTTTTATGCGTTCATTTCATTATAATAAAAATATTACGTGCAGTGGCGTACATAGAAAAATAAGGGCCCAATAGCAAGGATCAAACCAGGCCCCCCATACAGGACAGAAGGGTTTCTGCCTAAACTCCTTTCAATAACCCTTGGGCCATTTTTCCACTGCCTCATTTGCTAAAAGTTGTTTCTTTAGAGGGTAGAGTCCTGGCCAAGTTTTCACCTCCAGTAGAAGAGGACATGATCCCAACTAAGACTGGGCCCCCTCTTGCCCTGGGCCCCATAGCAGTCACCTGGTCTGCCGCTATGGTAGTTACACCCCTGATTAAGTGGATAAAGGTCCCAATATGGTGCCATACAGAGCACCATATGAATATATACAGAATGCCTATGGTTCTGGAATATGGAGCCTTAGGGAATCTGTGTGCTCTGCCGAATTATGCCTTCCTGAAACATCTCATCAGAACCAACGGGACAGCAGGATAATTACACAAAATTGAGAACATCAAGTAAGCCCAGGATCAGAAGAGGGGCCACTGTATACACAATGCTGAAAACTCTTAACTGACCCATAGCCAAAAATGTTATTGTTTGAAAGCGAAATGTAACCTTGTCACCTAAAGTTTACTCCTCCAGGAACATAAGAAGGGGCTGTGACAAAAATGTTATTCAAACACGCATTTCATCTAGACAGTTATGGTGTAAAATTAAACAGTCTTAAAAGCAAAATCTCTCTTCAGTTAATCCAATCAAGCAGATTGTTGGCATGCTTAGCAGGGTGAATCAGGGCACTCAAAACATACATTGTCACTTACAATAATACGGGAAGACTTTGTACTATTTCTCGAGAAGATAAATAATTACATTTTCATTTCATGCTGTATATTCTGCCATGGCTTTTAACATACCATATTCTACCCAAAGAATACAAAGCATGTCAAACACATATACAGTACAGATAAGCAGATCTTATCATTAGTTTTAATTATTATTTTTCATAACATAAAAACATTGGTCTAAACCGCAACTAGACTGTAGGTCAATAAAAAGGAGTGGCAATATCAGCAGAGGTGAGTTTGTGCATCAAGATACCTTGCAGTTACCAGATTAGATGATCATAGCACCAGGCATGGGCAGATTGGGAACCTAAAGTGGTCCTAGGAAAAATACCGAAAAGGGGCCCCATTTTGTAGGAGGGTCTAAATTGATAGAAATTGACAAAAGTAGGAAGGTCTGCAATACCATAGCGCAAAATATCACATACCACAGTGCCGCACAATATATTGCCCCAATAGCTGTCACTCTGAGTTGGCCACCAATAGAGACAATTTTCTCTCCTCCTCTTCCAGTAGTCTCTGATTAAGATATGGAGCAGGGGGATTGGGATGTGAGATGCGGGACATAGTTTAATTCAGGAGGGAATGTTGCTGGCTGGGTGCATGAGTAGCTGATTCTCACAGAGTTAGTTACCCCTGATAGCTTATTATGTACCAAGCCAGTGACAGAGATGGGGGTATTGACAGCCCCTTGGGCATTATCCCACCAGGAAATTTCCCTGTAAGGTCTATGGCCAATCCACCCCTGCTACCAGGGTCAGTGGGTTTAGACTCTAAAATAATCTGTCCTAAAGGTCCAGCAGAACACAAGCCCATTTGTAGCAGACGTTGGAGGCAATCACTTATTACTACAGTCTACTTCTTATGGGTTGATTCAGAAACAATCTATTACAGTACAATGATTATTTGTTCTGTGTGTGCAATAATAACAATAAAGTAAATGCGTCCATGTTCTTTAAAGATGGTGGGTAAACCCTCAGAATCAAGACTATCGTGAGTCCAAGGAACCTTTGGCGTTTACTGGATCTGGCATTGCCGGATGCTTCATTAGATCTGGCCACAACTTGGCAAATATGCAGAGAATTGGCTGGACAAAAACCGAGTTGTGGCCTGATCTTTGCCCCTCCCTCTTATAGTTAATGGGGCCGGAGGGCCTTCAGTCAGTGTCCGGCAATGCCGTATCCGGTTAGCTCCTGCAGGCTGTTCCCTGCCGTAACAGCCTGATGGATCTCTCTAACGCTAGTGTGAAACTAGCCTCACCCTGTTAAAAGGAATGTCTGGCTGGATCACATTTTTATGTACATGGGGCAGAATGGGTTGAAAAAAAATTAACACTAGATTCTCACTAGCTACTAATGCTCTCATCCATTTCACATTTCTAATCAATCTTGGACCTTCGTGTCTCATAATAATCCATTTGACACGAGTGCTTGTCATTTATGCTTGATCTTTACCATTTTCTTTTGTCTCTCACGGGTTATTAGAAACAATAAAAATAGATTTGATAGTTAATTAAAGTACTGCCTACCTCACTGATCCTTGTTCTCGCCATTCCAACACTTGCCAGGTCACTGCTGGTGTCCACTATCTCGCCCAAGCTAGACACTCCTATAGCTGTCCACTGGATTTACTATGATGCTAATAACTAGCATAAGTTATAGCTTAAGTCTATGCCAGCCCTCGGCTGGAGTAGATTTCAGTTTCTGGAGCATGGAGTGCCAAAGATGTGCCTAATTTTTTAAGAGGCATCTGCTACTTAATAAATTAGGACCATGTTACTCCAGCGTAGGGGATCAAGACTTGCAAAGGGGAACTCAGGTCTTGATAAATGTCCCCCAATATGGCACGCATACAAATACTGCAGTTGGATGTAACTTTCAGGTACTAAACCCTGTCATACTAAAGTTTCACTCATTGAAAGTGATGTTAGTAGTGTTAGGCATAAGTTGTAAAGCCCTAGCCTCATAAATGTTGTATGTATACACTAATAACATTAGCAACTTATTTGCCGGGGTATAGATTAGAGGTTGCACGGGTGCCAGTTACTTCCCCTCCCTGGAGTCCTAGGAGGCCTAAAAGCCTCTCTGATAAGAAGACATCAGAATTAAAATGATAGACAGTGGAGGGCCTGTTAAAATGTTGGGTTCCTGGAGCATCAGCTATTGCCTCTGCATGTTTCTAACACTAGACATAAGCAGCCTTTCTGAAATGTAATAATGACCTCTTATAGCTAATAACAGGAACTATTACACTATTAATATTCAACTAAGGCTTATAAATGAGATGAAACCATTTGTCAGTATGTTCAATGCATTACATTAAGTGAAACAGCAGGACGGAGAGACCAAAATCTATCAAACCCAAGTTTTGACAATCCAGAAATCAACATAGCCAAAAGCGCTGAAGTCCCTAAGCGCACTACTTCTAACAAATTTTATGGCTAATTGCCACTCAGAGGAAATAACCACGGGCTATTAGCCAGAAACACGTCCGGGGCAGCTAGCTTAGGGATGTTGCTGCCTTCAGCTGTTATGCTTGAACTAAACGTCTGATTTATTAGTTTTTGACTGGTACTTTTTAGAACTGAAAACCAAAGAGCTAAAACATTTATAACTAAAAGACAAAGTGAAGTCATTATGACAGTTGTACAGATTTAGGTCACATCAGATACCATAGAGTCAGGTATTTCCAGCATACACAAAACAAGAATCAGACATACTATATCCCTACTAAGTTTTACTTTGAATTCTAAATGTTCTTTGAAAAATGTGACAAATTCTAGCAAATGCAACAAACCAGTGATGATTTAATATCACCTTGGGGATCCATGAAAGGTTATCCACTTATCAATTTACAAAATCAAATGTTATTAAAAGGGAACTTTCATTAGAGTTAAATAATTAGGATGATCCTCAGAATCTTTATTAATTATATGTTTTCTGTGTATTCTTTTAAAGGGATACTTTTGTCAGGAAGGGCTTTAGATTTATGGAAAACATTTTTGATGATTTTTTGGCTGTACCACTGAACATTAAATGCAACAGCCAAGATTTGCTAATCCTATAGATGGCATAAACTTAGACATAAGTTCTGGATGATCACTGTGGTGCAGGGATAGACACTTTCCTCTGACTCTATACCAACTATTGTTTGGCTTACACGTATAAAAGAGAAAAAGGAATCTACCTGTATCTTCTAAAATATTCGAGACTTTATTGAGGAACATCAAAAATCCATAAAACAGACAAGGTCATGGCAGCAAACCTATGCGCTTTGCATGCTAAATGCTTAATCATGGTATATATACCCTATACAGATGCAGCTGAGCTAAACTTGATGTCTTTTTTCGGCCTTATAAGCTATGTTACTATGTACTATGTGCGTTAAAGGGCTTCTGCAGTAATTTTAAACTGATGATCTGTCCTCTGGATAGATCATCAGCATCTGATCGGCAGGGGTCCGACACCCGGGACCCCCGCCGATCAGCTGTTTGAGAAGGCAGCGGCACTGGCAGTAGCGCCGCGGCCTTTTCGCTGTTTACCTCAGGCCCAGTGACATCACGACTTGTACCCCTGCTGATCAGATGCTGATGATCATGGTAACATAGTTTATAAGGCCGAAAAAAGACATCTCTCCATCCAGTTCAGCCTGTTATCCTGCAAGTTAATCCAGAGGAAGGCAAAAAAAAACTGTGAGGTAGAAGCCAATTTTCCCCACCTAAGGGGAAAAAAATTCCTTCCCGACTCAAATCAGGCAATCAGAATAACTCCCTGGATCAACGACCCATCTCTAGTAGCTGTAGCCTGTAATATTATTATACTCCAGAAATACATCCAGGCCCTTCTTGCACTCTTTTATTGTACTCACCATCACGACCTCCTCAGGCAGAGAGTTCCATAGTTTCAATGCTCTTACAGTGAAGAATCCTCTTCTATGTTTGTGTACAAACCTTTCCTCCAGACGCAGAGGATGTCCCCTCGTCATAGTCACAGTCCTGGGAATAAATAAATGATGGGACAGATCTCTGTACTGACCCCTGATATATTTATACATAGTTATTAGATCTCCCCTCAGTCGTCTTTTTTCTAAAGTGAATAACCCTAATTTTGATAATCTTTCAGGGTACTGTAGTCCACCCATTCCAGTTATTACTTTAGTTGCCCTCCTCTGAACCCTCTCCAGCTCTGCTATGTCTGCCTTGTTCACAGGAGCCCAGAACTGTTCACAGTCCTCCATGTGTGGTCTGACTAGTGATTTGTAAAGTGGTAGGACTATGTTCTCATCATGGACATCTATTTCCGTTTGATGCAACCCATTATCTTATTGGCCTTGGCAGCAGCTGCCTGACACTGGTTTCTACAGCTTAGTTTGCGGTTCACTAAAATTCCTAGGTCCTTTTACATGTCAATGTTACCCAGTGTTTTACCATTTAGTATGTTCGGGTGACTTGCATTATTCCTTCCCATGTGCATAACTTTACATTTGTCAGTGTTAAACCTCATCTGCCACTTCTCTGCCCAAGCCTCCAATCTATCCAGATCCATCTGTAGCAGTATACTGTCCTCTTCCGTGTCAATTACTTTACACAGTTTAGTGTCATCTGCAAAAATTCATATTTTACTGTGCAAGCCTTCCAGGGCCCAATACCGACCCCTGAGGTACTCCACTAGAGACAGTGACCCTATCTGAGTGTGTACCATTAATAACCACCCTCTGTTTTCTATCACTAAGCCAGTTACTTACCGACATACAGACATTTTCTCCCAGTCCAAGCATTCTCATTTTATATACTAACCTTTTATGCGGTACAGTGTCAAATGCTTTGGAGAAGTCCAGATATACGACATCCATTGATTTGTTGCGGTCAAGTCTAGAACTTACCTCCTCATAGAAACTGATTAAATTAGTTTGACATGACCGATCCCTCATGAAGCCATGCTGATATGGCGTTATTAGCTTATTTTCATTGAGGTACTCCAAGATATCATCTCTTAGAAACCCTTCAAACAGTTTACCTATGACAGATATTAAACTTACTGGCCTACAGTTTCCGGGCTCTGTTTTTGGATCCTTTTTAAATATTGGCACCACATTTGCTATGCGCCAATCCTGCGGAACAGTCCCTGTCGGTATAGAGTCCTTAAATATCAGAAATAAGGGTCTAGCTATGACATTACTTAATTCTCTTAGGATACGGGGGTGTATGCCATCTGTTTCTGGCGATTTGTCCATTTTAATCTTTTCAAGATGCCGCTGTACTTTTTTCAGGGTCAGACAGGGCACTTTTTAAGGGGGATTTACTTGTACATTCTGCATTCTTCATCTGACAGTTTATTTTCCTTAGTGAATACAGTGGAGAAAAAAAATATTTAATAGCTTTGCTTTCTCCTCATTGCTCTCTGCAACTTCCTCCTCATTACTCTTTAAAGGGCCAACACCTTCCGATTTATACTCTTTACTATTTATATAATTGAAGAATATTTTAGGGTTAGTTTTAATCACTTTGGCAATTAATCTCTAGTTTGGCCGCTTTTGTTAGTTTTTTACATATTCTATTTTTTTCCTTATAGTTTTTCAGTGCTTCCTCACTACCCTCCTGTTTTAGTGATTTCAATGCTTTCTTTTTCTCATTTATTGCTTTCTTTACAGTTCTATTTATCCACATTGTTTTTTTCTTGTTCCTTAATCTTTTATTCCCATAAAGTATATACCTCACAATAAGATTTTAGGATGCTTTTAAAAATATCTCTATTGTGGCTGTATTTTTTTATTTTTGAGGACTTTGTCCCAGTTAGTTAGGCCTACGGCCTCTCTTAGTTGGCTACATTTTGCTTTTTTGAAGTTTGGCATTTTTGTTCCTCCCTGAACAAATACTTTTTTGAATGACAATTGGAAGGTTATTACTTTATGGTCACTATTTCCCAGGTGTCTCCCAACCTGCACATCTGTTACTCTGTCAGGTCTATTGGTTAATACTAAGTCCAGTATGGCCGTCCCTCTAGTCGGGTCCTGAACCAGTTGGGAAAGGTAATTGTCTTTGGTTATTGCCAAGAACCTGTTTCCTTTATGAGATGTACAGCTTTTAGTTTCCCAGTCTATATCTGGGTAGTTGTAGTCCCCCATAATAGCGACCTCATTATGATTTGCCGCCTCGTCTATCTCGTTTAGTAATAGATTTTCTGTGGACTCTGGTATATTAGGTGGTTTATAATACACTCCTATTAGTATTTTATTATTGTTTTTGCCTCCATGTATTTCTACCCACAGTGACTCCACATGTTCATGTCCCTCACTTATATCTTCTCGGACTGTGGGCTTTAGACAGGACTTTACATAAAGGCAGACCCCTCCCCCTCCCCGGTTTTGACGAACCTTTCTAAACAGACTGTAACCCTATACATTAACTGCCTAGTCATAGCTATCATCCAGCCATGTCGCAGTTATTCCCACTATGTCATAGTACTCCTCACACATCTCTTATTCCAGTTCACCAGTTTTATTAGTCAGGCTTCTGGCATTAGTATACATACAGTTAAGACGTTTATGTATATATTTTACCCTACACCTTTCCTTCTGAACTGTTTAGTTAAGAAAAAGGTTAACTAACTCTTTCAAGGTGTTTCAATAGCTTTTGTCACAATATGACATTAGATAACAGTGTAATGTGTTATCAGAGTTATTAGAGTCAATTTTAGTGCGGCTACATCTGTACCATGATTAAAGACATTTTCCGAGAATTTTTTACTGATGACCTATCTCCCAACTGGCCTGTCTCATTTACTATTTTGTACACCAGTTTATAGCGTGGAAAATGGTCATAAACTACACCAGCAAGGGAACTGGCATGGTTTAAACCATGTCGCACGGCTGGCGGAACCAAGCGCCAAACTTATGTAGAGTCCTGTGTCTCTATATAACTTTGGCGCATGCAGTGGAGTTCAGTCATTTCGGTCACAATATGTCTTATACCATGTATTGATCATACACTACCAGTTCCTCCACTCCAAGTACTGGAGAAGAATATGGTTGCCCCTGTGCTATATCACAGATTTCTCATTATTCATTTATTAATATTTGTTATACAAGTTTTGAAGAAGCTGACCACAGACTTTTTGTCTCTCTCTGATGCAGTCCTTTTCTACTTCAAAGAAATACTCTGCTTTGATTTCATTACTACTTACAAGAACATTGGGAAGGAGAAATATCTGTATCAAACAAAACCATAACAAATTCAACTGCAATAACAAGTGGTAAAACTGGAATAGGACCCTCTGAGCCCTGGTGTTTACATTACTTTCAATACATGGTCCACTTGATAAAGAACATAAAATGTCGCACAGCGAGCAGGATGAAATCTACAAAGAGAGGGGGCTGCAGTTTGTGTATGACATCCGGCAAATACAGATCATCAGCCATGCTTCAGAAGCTGCTCATGCAGTGTGGTAATGTGATCCCGGTAGATAAACATATACAACGTTGTCTGGAATCTCTTTTGTCTGTATGAGCTGTATATGCTTTTCCATCATTTTATTTAAGGGCTTGTTGTTCTTGAATATGCTTTATATAATTGTTTTTATTGGTGTTTTTAGCTGAGTCAAAGACAATTATGGTCTGTACAAACAGAAGTTTGGTGTAGGGCACATGCATCAGACGTTCTTCCTGTCTCAGTGGGGGCATGCACTGTGTATTGTTTATTATTGCTACTATACTTTTACTTTGTGGCATGTATATGATAATGCCATGAAGTTTAACCCCCGTAGGGATTCGCTCTGGTAGGCAGGGTGAGCGGACGCAGAACAGATCTTGACCAAACTGCAGTGTTTTATTCACACAAGCAGGTTTAACAGTTCAGCAAACAAATTCAGCTTAGTTGAAAGTCCTGGTGTTCATTCACACCATGCTGCAGGTTCTGCATAAAGAGTCCAAGTCCAGGCGGGTGTTCAAACTTTGCCAACAGGTCCCGCCAAAGTTTAAGTCTAGGATTTAGTCGACCTGTCTTCCCCTAACAGGTCACAAACCTTCATCCAGGCACAAGCTTCATACGTTAACACAGAGACCTATATCCCACACTCTAGCTGCAATGAGAGTTGGGCATCCACAAAGCCCGGACCGGTAAGTGAAATACGGTTCGGTGCTTGAGCTCACCTGGCTGCAATCTGCAGCATATGCTGGGAGGAAACTACCTCCCATCTACTAACAGACCCTTCACTGTGTCACACCCCTTAAGGACTTAGTCTATTTGGGACTTAAAGGGGTTCTGCACTTTGTTTAAACTGATGATCTATCCTCTGGATAGATCATCAGCGTCTGATCGGCAGGGGTCCGACACCCGGGACCTCGCTGATCAGCTGTTTGAGAAGGTAGCGGCGCTCCAGGAGCGCCGCGGCCTTCTCACTGTTTACCACCGGACCAGTGACGTCACGACTAGTATCAACTGGCCTGGGCGCGGCTAAGCTCTGTTCACTTCAATGGAGCTTAGCCCCGCCCAGGCCAATTGATACTAGTCGTGACGTCACTGGGCCAGCGGTAAACAGTGAGAAGGCCGTGGCGTTCCTGGAGCGCCGCTACCTTCTCAACCAGCTGATCGGCGAGGGTCCCGGGTGTCGGACTGCCGCCGATCAGATGCCGATTATCTATCCAGAGGATAGATCATCGGTATAAACAAAGTGCAGAACCCCTTTAAGGCTTCAGAGATTTTTTCAAGTTTTTATCGGATTATTTCAAAAGCCGTAATAGCGTTTGTCTTTTTCCGTTGACATTGCCATATGAGGGCTTATTTTATGTGTCAAGAGTTGTCTTTTTTGGGAACCTGTACTGAATTGTATAACTAAAAAAATGGGGGACACTGTGCAAAATAACTACAAATCAAGTCCAAATCAACTACAGCCACACACAGGACAATGTTCAGCTGTTTGCTGTGGAGCCTTACCAAGCCCTTATTCACACAATCTATAATAAACACAGCTCAACAATCAGAAAGTTCATTCAATATATCAGGGTGAGCATTAATATACTACTCAGGATCACAAGGTACTTTTAAAATTGCTGTCATTTCTTTTGGAGAACGCTTACTTTACTGCTCCATCCGCACGACATTTCAGAATCATTGCTGCAGTTTTTTAAGTCACAGCCAGAAGTGAATCCAGCAGGAATAAAAAACATAAATCATTCCTTTATATTTTTTATTACCTTCCAAACCACTTCTAGCATTGGCGCGAAAAATGAAAAAGAATTTTTTCAAAAACTGCAAAAAAACCTGTATAATGCCAACCTTGCCATGTTATCATCCCCCCTTTAGGCCCCTTGCAGACGAGCGAGTATGTTCGCATCACATATTGCACCCATGCAGAATCCGGACCTATTCGAAAATCGCAGTATGTTCTATATTCTGCTATTTTTACACAACCCTGGCACCATAAAAGTGAATGGGTCTGCATGAAAATTGCATCCGCACTTGTGTGCGATTTTCACAGATGGTTGCTAAGAGATGTTGTTTTTAAACATTCAGATTTTTATCACGTGCGTGCAAAAGGCAATAAATCACATTGCACCCACGCTATAAAAACTGAACAACTGAACACAATCTCAGGCAAAACTGAATGGACTTGCTTGCGAAATCAAGCATGTTTTACTGAATGCATCCGCAACGCATCCAGACCTAATCCGCTCGTCTCCTAGGGGCCTTACCATTCATGGACTATATGTGGATTCCGGCCTTTTTTGTTTTCTACTACAAGAGTGATAGGATGCGCAGGTGCAGAGCTAATCATCCATCCACCCATTTCATCCAATTTATCTGTTGACTCAAACGTCTACCTGTATTTGGATAATCTGACATCACAGAAATTTTTGGTCCATTTAGTTCTAGTGAGCACATGATAATATGTGCATGTAAACATAGTTATATGGGACAAGTCTTAACCTCCACATTCTGAATTCATTTTTAGCAGGTTTTGAATTTCTGGGGCTCTTAGCATGAATTATTATGCAATTTTTACAAAATGTTAAACTTTGATGCAGAATTTCATGAAGAAGACTATAAAAGAAAAGTAATAGTATTTTCAAAATGTGCCAGGTTTTTAATTTCAGAAATTATACGGGTATATGAAGTATAATAATTTATTTATTTTAGAATTCAGGGCTCATTTGCTTTAGTCAAACAATGCAAAAATTGTTGTGGAGGTAAAAGGGTTAATTCATTTTGTGGAAACTGCCATGGCAGCCCAGTAAAAAGTGCTTGCTAATGCTGCGTCCTGTTGTAAGAATTAGTAATCCCCGTTATTAAACTATATGTAAAAGCGACTGCTCTTTTTCCGCATGTAATGAGTCATTATTAAGGCGGTGGATTTCAGTGTTTTAAGCTTTTAGAAGCAGAATAACAGTTTTTAAAATTGTCCTTTTTTTCCTCTGTATTTTCTTGACTTATTATTTTAGCATCACAGCTTCGCCATTCTCTCTCTTTCTCCATTGTCTGCAAAAATTGCCTACCCCACACGCTCAAAGTGTGCTCCACATTACTCTTTAGGTTTCTGAAAGCCTCCGTATGGCGTGTATTTTTAGGTTCTTGGGGAAAGTTAAAAGAAAGGAGAACAGCAAGAATAATCACTGTTTTTTTTTCTGCAGCTCGCCACAAAAAAGGGACTCAACACAGGTATGTCTTTTACAATTAACGGAGGAAACACATGCAACAAGGCTATATTAAAGGCACATAGCAAAACAATTAAACATCGGTGCTTTAAAATGATTAATTGGCAAGAAAACTCAAGCCACATCTGCCATCCTGTTCATTAAAATGCAGGGAGATGTAGACTTCTACTACATGGAGCGGAAGACATTTTTTCCATCTCTATGAAAATAAACCTTTCTCTTCTGTGTTTTACTTAACTTATCACACTGCAATAAACTCGCCTGCGGGTTCCCTTTAATTAAAGTTAATTTAAACAATTTGAACATTTTAAATGTGTTTTTCATTACATTAGTCAGCTACTCGTAATTAAGGGCCTTGTCTTACAAGTATCACTTGGTAATTATGAACTCTTCAATGTGGTACAAAAAACAAAAATCACCATGTTCTACAAATTGTAACATCTTATTATTATATCAATTCCTGAGTCACATATTATATTTCTAGTTTTCATCGTTATCTTACTAGAAAGAAGTACTCATTTGTAATTGCTGATCGGAGGGGGATCTAAATGTCAGCTTCTTCAGAAAAGCAGTTCTCCCGATACATGGGCGCAGGATCATACTACGCGTAATTTTTTTTGTCTGTTACCATGGGAACACATAGGTCTATGTAGTAGCTGCAAACACAAAAACTGTAGGTAATGCTTAATGAAGACTATTTGCAAAGTTTCTTCATTTGTCATTTTCTATACATTATTACTGTGTACGTTGTGCATTATGCAATATTATTGAACTTCACTATATGATTCCTGTTGGCAACACTTCTCGCAGTTTCAAATAGGGACAAGGAACATGACACTCACAAGAATAGAAACAGCAACCCACAATAGAAGTTATATGTATAGCATATAAGGTGAATAGACAGCAGCTTGAGGGACATATCAAGCCCTACACTCCAAAATTTTGGCTTCAAAAAGTTGCAAAATAAAAACTCAGGGTTTGTAGTTAACCTAGTTAACCAGTGTGCTTCTACTGGAGGGACTCAAGTGCAAAACAATACAGGCAAGGCACTGAGCTGGCTTCTCTATGAGCTTCCCTTGCAGAAGAAAGTTCTATGCTGAGGAAAAGCCCTAGCTAGTTGTCTCTCTCACTCAAAAGGTAACCCGGTCAAAGGGCTGGTGGGCCAGGGTCTGTGCCTCGGTCATTCGGTTGGCACTCTGGTCAAAGTGCTGATGACCCAGCGTCTGTTGCTAAGTATTCCCATCTCGGCAGCTTCTAGTCACTCATGCAGTCTGGCAGAGGCTGTCCTACTAAATGCTGGTCCCTATCTGCAGACAAATAGGGTCTCTGACTGCTCTCCCTATATACAGTTTGTAGCTGAACTTGAACCTTTTAGTGGGAGAAGTGAAGCGGGGAAGCACAGCCTAACAGAAACATAGTTACAATTCCAGTCTGCCATAGATTGTATTGAGTTTTAATACAAATCTATGAGAATGTGTAATCAGTATTTCCAGACATAAACAAGTCTACAGATACAAACAGTCAAAAGGTCAGTGTTTTTTTTTTTTTTTGCATAGTACCTTATAGTAACTGTGGGAAGATTTCTAAACTCTCAGTGCATAGGTAGAAAATCCCATAGTCTCTCAGTATTGCTGGCTGTGCATTAACCCTTTCCACAGTGCGGTGTAGATATAGTGCAATAACAGGATATATTACATAAATATATAAATGCAGTTCAGTTCAGTGCAGGTGTAAACAGCAGCATAAATCACAGTGCAAGTTAACCCTTCCTTGTGCAATAAAGTAGGGAGTTGATGGCTTTGCATATTAGGAATAGGGACAAATGGCCACAAACATCCACACTCCAAGTTACCATTGCCCCAGGGCACTATTTTATATCGATGGTTGCTGAATATGTTTCTATATTATAGCACTTGAACTGAGCTGCAGGACCACTGCTGGAGCTACATGGTACTATTTCCACATGAGGGATGTATTTACTATTATAAAAATGCCTGGCTAGGGCTGCAATGTAGTCAGTAAACGTAAGAAAAATTTCAATACAGAAAACAATTTACTATTTACTAATTTTAGATGGCACTGAGCATATAGACATTAGGCCAACTGAGCAAAGTATGTGAAAAGTCCCACAGAAGACAATAAAAAGTTCGATACCAGGCATTCGTTTGAAAAACTAAGGACAGCTCTCTGTGAGTAACTTTGTCTATGCCCTTTAATGTACAGAACTATTGACATCATCCAGAAGGATCAAATCCTGCTCCCCACAGAATGACTCTTTAGATTAAATCCTATTCATGTCCTACTGGGTCCTTTTCTGTAGCGTATCCCAAAGGAAAAGTGGTCTAAGCTCAAGTATCTTTCATCGTATGACTCTTTGCATATTCAAAAGAAAAATGGAAAAAGTCTATTCCAAACACTGACATCAAAGCAATGTTAGACGTCATGGTAAGAACATTTAAGAAAAACCCAGAAATAATTAGCTGGCTCAAGTTACACAGTGTCTATTTTGCTCACCAAAGCTATTAGAAATGGTTCATAATTAAATACAATTAATTAAATACAGTAACAATTAAATATTTTTCATGTAGCAAATTATTACATTTTGATTTTGTGTAATGCTAAAGGAGTTTCCAGGTGTGCACTAATGATGACCTATCCTCAGGATAAATCATTAATATCAGATCAGTGTACATCCATCTCCCGGAATCCAAAGAACAAGAGTGGCTGGAGTGCCCAGAGTTGGACCAGGAAAAGGATATGGCTATGGGAAATGTATATTGTGGACGTGTTAGTGGCGATCTAGCAGCACATGTCCTCAGCTCTATAGGCTCCAACTAGCTGACAGAATCCCTTTAAGCATAAATTTATAAGGGAGGAAGTCTTCTGATATTCGCGATTTTCTCCATAAGCGTTCTGCACATCCAGGGCACCATTAGAGGAAACGTGTTTCAGGTGTGTGCCAGGGTTGCCGTGTTCTGTGTCGGGAGGGTCGGATTGATATTGGAGCTGCTTTATCTAGGGTGGTTTTGAGGATATGGTTGTAATGATTGGCAGCCAGGTCTGGACAGGAGAGGGAAGAGATTGGGGTAACTGTAGGGTGTCAATAAGTTGCTGGCAGTTAATAGTATGTAGGTGTCTATAAGTGTGAAAAGCAGGCTTGTTGTGGGAAGCGTTAGAGGTCTTTATACCAAAGGAAAGAAGTCTGTGGTCAAAAAGTGGGAAGGATGAGTTAATAAAGTTTGAGACTGAGCAGTGACGGAAGAAGACTAGATCAAATTTTACTGCCCTGTCCGTGCATGGCAGAAAAAGTAAGTTGTGATAGGCCAAGAGAGGAGGTTATAGAAAGAAAGTTGACTGGGGGGGAGATAGGATCATCAATGGGGGTATTAAAATAACCCATAATAAGAGTTGATAATTCAGAAGATATGAAGTGAGGAAGCCAAGTGGCAAAGTAATCCAGGAATTGGTAGGGGGTGCCTGCGGGATGATAGACAACTGCAACTGGCAGAGGTAATGGACGGAAGAGTCTGATAGTATGGATTTCAAAAGAGAGGAAGAGGGTACAAGGGAAATTACCTGAAATGTGCACTGTGGAGAAAGTACTATGCCTACTCCTACACCATGCCTGTCATCAGGTCTGGAGGTATGGAAGAAATGAAGTCCACCAAAGGATAAGGCTTCAGGGGAAGCAGTGTCAGAATGCTAAAGCCAGGTTTCTGTAAAGGCCAGCAGATTGAATTTTCATAGTAACTGTTTTCATTGTAATTTCAGAACTCCCTCACTTTTCACCATTTTTTCCATATTTGCCTAAAATATTTGCATAGTACTGTACATGTGTGGGAAGATGTTACACCCAACAGAAACTGCCTCACACGACTGTAAAGTTGGTTGTCACTTGCTCAATCTCATAGACTCAGATGTGGTTTGGCTCTTCAATATATTAGAGCCTCAAACGAAGGATCTTCTAGTAGACCACTCACACCCTGTAAACTATGAGACCACATTTTTTTCCATTGATTATAGACTGTTGGTATTTTATAATTAGCCAATAAACCTGAATATAACTTTTAGAGGTTTTATTATCATAATCATCTTGTAAAATAAAGTACATGTTTCAAGGTTGCTGTGTCTCCGTAAACTACTGTATATATAATTAATTATATTAATGATATAGGCAAAGTCTATTGACTTGGCACAATTATTTGATAAATAAAGATTATGTGTACAAACATCCAGAACTACAGGAATTTACCCTAAGGACTTTAAAGGGAAATGTCCATCTTACAAAGTGATGGCATTCACTAGAATATTCCATCACTTTATGATTTTTGAGACCCCCCCCCCCCCCCCAATCATGACAATGAAGGTGATGTAAGATAGCGTTCCTGGCCTTCAGGCTGTGAAGATAACTTTTTCCAGGCACATAGACGTCAATCGGGTTACACTGCATTTCCCTGAACAGAATATGGTTGGGGCACCACTGTATAAGGGAAACACAGTGAAGTGGATGCAGCGTTGGTGGCCGTATTACTCCCAGGATCTCAAAGTCCCAGAGTTTGGACCCCCATGATAATTAAGTTAAAACATATAAAACATATTCTAGAGTAAAGCCCCCACTTAATACAATGGAAAATAAAGTGCAGACTCCATTCATTTTTAGATCAAGTTGATGTCCTAGTGAGTTCTGTAAGTGCTTAGCTGCTTTTTGTCTGTGTTTGCATTTTTTGCCTCTGAAGTAGACTGAAATGATCCTCCTGTCCTGTCTCTTCAAAGCCTCAGACAGCTGCTGTGGCCATCCCCTATGATACTGCAGATCTTCTTGTTCAATTTGGCTAGCCCACTGTAAGATCACCAGAAAGTCAATGCAGAAAAAACTGAGTTGCATTACAGTAAGGAGAGAAAGTCAATGCAGAAAAAACTGAGTTGCATTACAGTAAGGAGAGAATCTAGCAACTCAAATGTTTTAGCAAATGAGCCTCAGGGATTAGCGAGTTGTCACGGAAAATTGTGTTAACTTTTCACATTTTCACAAGTTTATATTAGGCAGAAAATGGGCATTCATAGTAACAAGCTAAAGAACTATTGCGCATATGTTCACATGAAAAAAAAACAGATACATTTGATGCCCCATGGGGGAGATCTATGAAGATATGTGCAAAGAAAACTTAGTTGCCCATAGCAACCAATTAGATTCCATCTTTTTCAGAGTTTCTCTGGAAAATGAACTGATCAATCTGATTAGTTGCTATGTGCAACAAAGCCAGTCTTAAATCTCCCCTATGCATGAATACAAAGTACAAAACAAACAACTTGGGGAATTTCTAAAACTATCTAAAAGTCAGTCTGTTCCTCTCGCCTCGTGTTTATTGCTGGCTGAAGATTTAGGCTAAAATTGTCTATAGTGTGTATCTGCCATCTAAGCATAAAGAAAGATAAAAATGACCTAACAAGTTTTTTTTTTTGTAACGGAGTATGCTAGACATCAGCATTGTTTCCGCAACTCAGATACAGTTGAAAGCAAAGCATTTAGTGCATATCCTTGGCCGCTTATCCATAAAACTCTTCCCTTCTATAGTAGTGCTAGTAAGGGATAGGCAGTCCCAACAGCTGGAACACCAAAATACATAAATGGGCTGTAAAAAAAAAAGGCAGGGAACCTATTCAAATAGTAAAAAAGGTAATACTTACCATGCTAAACCCTGTGACATTATACTTTGGCTGCAGTGATGACGTGCCTGGATGCTGCACTGGACTGCTGCAGCCAACCACTAGCCTTAGAAATGTATATGGCACAGACCGCTCAGGCCAGTGATCTTATATGGGGATGTCACCGCTGCAGTCATGAAAACAAGGCAAGGTGGGAAGCAAAGAGTGGTAGCATTGGGATGAAGGGGGTTCGGGTCAGTAAGTAAGTAAGTAACTTTTTTATTATTGGAATAGGTTCCCTGACTTTTTTATAACAAAAAAATAACTTGGACAACTCTGGTGGCCATGTTGCTTAAGCTGTTCTTAACAGCATTTAGAAAGCATTAAGAAAATTGCTTTACGACAGCCCCATGGTCCATAGACACAATGGTCAGGAGGGGACCTTACTGACTTCTATGGGAGAGTCTTCAAGGCATGCTCTGTGACCTGTGCAGAGGTCATTGTACAAGGAGAGACTAGATAAGCTCTGACAATCACCTATTGTGAATGGTGGATCCTGTCTTATCCATACACAGAGGTGATATAATTACAGGCAGGATTAAAAGGGCAGATAGGCAAGTAACTGTAGTAAAGTGATCTGCACAGACCAAGAAGTGGCGTCTATTATAAGGCTTATTGGCCAGTGCGAAAACTGCAGGATTTTATGGGTTTTGTTTAAATATAGATATTGGCATGGAAAATTAAAAATAACATTCTTTAAATTCTTTCAAAATATGTGTTACATAAAAACATAGCGGGTCATTTATCAAACAGGTGGAAAGTAGGACTGGCTTAGTTGCATAGTAACCAATCAGTTTCCTTTTTATTTTCTAAAGAAGCTGTCCAAAATGAAAGGTGGAATCTGATTGGCTGCTATGGGCAACTAAGCCAGTTCTACTTTACACCAGTTTGACAAAAGGACCTCAAAAATGTAAAAAAATGTTCTGATGACACATTGTGTGGATAGGTGATAAATCTTGATAGCTACAATACTTTTTTTAAACTTAAAGGGTCACTCGGGTTGCAAAAAACTTCAGACACGTTCAGACTCTTTGAAAATTGAGAGGCTAAGGGGAAGTTTAATGGACCATTGGAGTCATGGATTAGCTCCAAGGATTTGCATGGGAGAAGATGATCAGAAGAACAGCATAAGCCACTAAGCAGCATGTAAGTGGAGAAGGGTAAAAGCCTTATAACTTACCTAGATATACTTCTAAAAAAAGAGTCTCTTTTACAGATTCTATACTGATCACTTTAGCTTCGGGAGTCATGTTTTGACATCTCTTTAGTACAGGGCTAAATATACCCTATACCCTAAAGTAAAGCAAAAATAAAATGCCTCCTAGACTATCCAAAACCTTCTCAATTATGAAACCATTTAAATACCAATTATAATCCAGTGTTAGTTCTTAGCCATAATTTTTTTTCTTCCTGCTAGTCTGGACTTCAAGATCTGGTGGGTATTTTTCTCATTGTAATAGGCATTGGAATATATAATATTATATATACATCATAATAATAAAAAAGTTATACTCATTGTTCTGAACCCATATACCATACATGACTGCTGACCACTGAAGCCAGTCACATGTGGTATATGACATGTCACCACTCTAGTCATGAAAACAAAGAATGGAGGAAAAGAGTGGTGGCACTGGAATGGAAGGTGTTCAGAACAGTGAAATTAACTTTTTTCATTTAGTATCTTACCATGTTTCTTTTACAATTTATTTTTAACTCAGACAGTCCCTATAAGAGCAAGGTCCAGCACTGTTACTTGTCAGTCTATCCACAGTCCAATATAAAGCCATTAAGATATCATCAACATATTTTTCCCTGTGGAAGCCTAGATCAGGGTCAGCAACCTTTGGCACTCCAAACTACAACTCTCAGCATGCTTCATTCAATTCATTCAAACATAGATGAGAATTCTTTACGGTAAGAGTATTTGGACTATGGAACTCTCTGCCAGAGGATGTGGTGATGGTTAACTAACTAAAAGATTTCAAGAGGGGCCTGGATGTGTCTCTGGAGGGTACCAATATTACACATTATAGTTACTAGATTTCTGGAGAGGTCGTTAATCCAGGGAGTATTCTGACTGTAAAGAAAAAGGGGGTCAGTCAGCACATCCCAATGCCCAGGTGCACGCTGCCATGGCTGGAAACACAGAATAAAATACATTGCAACAGAACTCTGCAAACCAAATAAAGTACATCAATGCCATAGTAATAGAAAATATTCTGGTGCTAATGCTATGCTTATTTTGTAAATTTGAGATTCTTGGCAATTACATTATCGCACTTTATTTGGTTTGCAGAGTGCTGTCGCATTCTGCTTTTTTCTTAGTATTCTGACTGCCTGATTTGGGTCAGGAAGGAATTTTTTCCCTTAAAATGAGGAAAATTGGCTTCCACCTCTCACACGGGCGAGTATTCCACGCACATGCAATCTGTGATGTTGACGCATTGCACACGCACTGAATCCGGACCCATTAATTTCAATGGGGCTGTGAAGATAAGCGGTGATTTTCCTGCATCACTTGTGTGTTGCGTGAAAATCGCAGCATGCTCTATATTCTGCATTTTTCACGCAACGCAGGCCCCATGAAAATGAATGGGGCTGCGCGAAAATCGCAAGCATCAGCAAGCAAGTGCCGATGCGATTTTAACACATGGTTGCTAGGAGACAATCGGTATGGGGACCCGATCTTTATTATTTTCCCTTATAACATGGTTATAAGGGAAAATAATAGCATTCTCAATAAAGCATGCTTTGTAAAATGTGGATTGACGGGTTAAAAATACAAAAAAATTAACTCACCTTATCCACTTGATCGCATAATTGCCCATCTCTTCTTTCTTCTTAAATCATGAGCTGCCAGCTAAAGGACCTGTGGTGACATCACATCACATGGTCCAATCACATGGTCCATCGGCATGGTGATGGACCATGTGATTGGACCATGTGATGAGCTCAGTGACGTCACCACAGGTCCTTTGACAGGTCCTGAAGAAAGAACAGGAGACCAGCAGCTACGCGACCAATTAAAAGAGGTGAGTTATTTTTATTTATTTTTTTAACCCTCAATTGACCTTCTACTAAGCATTCTGTATTAAAGAATGCTATTATTTTCCCTTATAACCATGTTATAAGGGAAATTATAAAATCTACACTACAACTATCCCAAACCCGAACTTCATTGAAGAAGTTCGGGTCTGGGTACCACATTCCGTTTTTTCTCACGAGCGAGCAAAACGCATTATACTCGCATGGAAAAAATTGAACAACGCAAAGCAACCACAGTCAAAACTGACTGAAATTGCACGCGCACTTGCACGATTTTCCCGCCACGCACCCACATCCTATCCGGCCCCAATCAACAACGTCTGTGTGAAAGAGGCCTAAGGGTTTTTTGCATTCCTCTGAATCAACTTGCTGGATAACAGGCTGAACTGGATGGACAAATGTCTTTTTTGAGGCTTACAAACTATGCTACTATGTAATTCTATGAAAGATTCTAGAACAGCTGAGCAAATGTGCATGCTGAGAATTATAGTTTCACAACAGCTAAAGTGTTAGAGGTTTGCTGACCCTTGGCCTTGATTGTAAGGTTCTTCTACTCATTGATTTCCTCAAGATCATTATGATCTATCATTGTCAAGTGCCAGTAACTTTCTCTGTCCAGCATAAACATAACCATCCATTGCTGAGTCTGAAAGAACACTCAAGAAATGATGGGGCCAGTCATAAACTGAGCAGTAACTAATGGTTGATTCTGGAGAATTTTCTGCAAGCCACCAGGTGGCCTTAAAGGGGTTGCCCCACTTCAGAAAATAGCATTTATTAAGTAGAGGAAGTTAATACAAGCCACTTACTAATATATTGTGATTGTCCATATTGCTGCCTTTGCTGGCTGGAATAATTTTACCATCACATTATACACTGCTCGATTCCATAGTTAAGACCACCCTGCAATCCAGCAGCGGAGGTCATGCTTGCACACTATAGGAAAAAGCACCAGCCTATCTGCACTCCCACAGTCTCGGCCACCAGAGAGGCCAGTGCTTTTTTCTATAGTGTGCATTGTATAATGTGATGGAAAAATAAATCAAGCCAAGTAATATGGACAATCACAATACATTAGTAAATGTATTGTATTACTTTATATTAATGATAAATGCTACTTGCTGAAGTGACACAACCCCTTTAAATTCCAATGCCATCAGTAATAATTGTATTTATGAATATTTTTTTTAGTTTATAGTTTTAGCAATTCCATTGACACTGGAATAATCTTTTCTTCATGTCCACTATTTAGAGTCAGACCTACAGTTTACAAACATTTTTAACTGATTAAAGAGTTATTTATGTCTACAGCTATGTTCAGCTAAGTCGATAGATAGATAGATAGATAGATAGATAGATAGATAGATGATCTGATAATCTAATTTTGTACTGATTACATAATATATTATAGAAGGAAATGTTTCACATTACATGGGTTTCATGAAAGAATGAATTGGTTGTTTGATCAAAGGAGATGCACCTTCAGATCAGTCTTCAACTAAATGGACAACCACCTGGTGAAGAAAAGGATTTACAATTGGTCATGCTCCCTGATTTCTGACATTGCTCATGATATAAACACAGTATCAGGTTAAGGGTAAGGCACTAGAGGATGCCTGCTTGCTTCAAGTGAGCAACACACCGCAAAATGACCTTGTCATAGAGCTGCCACTACAAATATATCACTGTTTCATGGATCACAAACTCATCTTTTTAAGGCAGCACCTTTTGCCCCTAATACTCAGTGCTTTTGTAAAACTATGAAGCATTTGAAAACTTCAAATATTAAAGGCAGTATTTTTGGATTTCACAAAATATAGCTTATTAATTATTAATATTATTATTATTAGTAGTGTTGAGCGAAGCATTCAATGTGGAATTTGGTCTATAGTTTAGGAAAACTTTGATTTGAAACAAATCCGAATTTTCTCGCGCTTCATGGTAACGAATCAGGTTTTCCTAAAATGGCGGCTGCATGTGGTACAAAGCAAAAGTGTAGAGGAGACAAGCCCAGAAACACAAGATCACCCATAATGCCACGCAGCCATCCCCTATGATTTCACAGCCCTTTAAAATCCTCATCCCATGCAGTCCCTGAGCAGAAGGAGAGACGTTACAAGCACGAGACGGGACAGTGTTGCTGAAAACAATTATTAGAAGAATATTGGAGAGGGAGAGTGCAGGGAGATCTATACTGCATCAGTTTTATTTATTTATTTCTACATTTACTTATTCCTACATCAGCCATAAACTAATGGGGGGGGGGGGGGCCCAGGTCTTAATGATGACCATACTCTTTTTTTTGTTGGCTTCACTTCCTAGAAAAATCAGCAAGATGCAATGAGAGGAGCCAGAGCTCATTATAATTCTGTGTTTACTATCAAATAACATGTAGGAGATTGCAGGCAAGAACAGCAATAATATGCATATTGTGTCCCCCAACCTAACCAGCCAAGCCCCATACCAGCAACAGCCCCTGTTGAATGGTGCAGCGCGGCCATTAACAATGAAGACTGACTATGCAGTGCGGTCTTCATTATTAAATGAAAGGAAGCTGCAGGCTAACTGGCTGCGCAGGTCTTTACCGCAGCATGGCCGCTCCGTGTGGCCATGCCCTAAGGCAGAGTGGCCTAGGTTTACCTGGTTTATAGCGATTTGTGATTAATTAATTCAGAACAAAATAAAATTTCTTGGCGAACTTCGGCAAAGTTGCCAAATCAAATTTTTTTTAAATTCAGTCATCTCTAATTATTATTATTATGTTACCAAAATCATCACCAGGACACATATCTTCATTAGAGATAATAACAAGATGCATTTCCTTTGTGTGATATCAGGATTAGGAGGTTGTCCAGGATTTTACAAGTGATGGCCTATACTTATTCAGCTGACAGCTATCCCTTCCAACTAAAGCATAATCTTGCATGCGTTTTCAAATGGGAGAAGAAAATAAGCCCCTGCCAGACACCTCTGACAGTGGCTTATCTCCTATGGCAACAAAGGATCTAGCATGTTGAAATCATCTACTGTTGGCCAATGTTTACTTAATGTGAATGGGAACCCATAAGAATATGAAATTATATTGCCAAACTATGATCACTGCACTGATTCAGGTATGCAAAAAAGAAGAAAAGAAAGCTGAGCCTCCAATGCTACTAGATATAAGGACACTATTAGGGATGAGCAAATCGAATTTGTGATGGTGATGAATTTCACAAAAAATAAATTTCCGAAATGTTGCCACGTGCAAGATCTAAAATAAGCCATGGACGTTTTATGGTTTTTGTTTAAATATAAATATTGACATGGAAAATTAAGAGTATCATCAAAAATTATTAAAAAATATGCTAAACATAAAAACATGATTTAAATAATGGGTCGTTTTCTGATGACACATTTCCTTTAATCCCCACCTGGCCAAATTGCTGGTGGTACAGTTGCTGCAATACCACTTAGTGGATTCTGCTGCTTTTACAGAACTGATAGATGAACTTAGCCTCCCTGGAAGATATCTAGCCATCCATGTACTCTCATATGATGGAGAACATGGACTGCTCCTGGCGATTGTCGCTATGTGGCAAGGTGCACACCACGGTGGACACCTTGAAAAGCTGTTAAGGGCAAGGATAGTAAATGTCTTTAACAGCCCACTGGGTCAATGTTTTTCACGGCAGTGGTAAGGCAGCACTGCAGTAACAAGGCCACGTCCTATTGACACCTCCACATTTGTGTTCATCTGGTTCCAACACCAACCACTTATCTGCCTCTTCCACGTCCTCCTCCATGGACATCGTCTTATTCCACTCTTTCTCCCTCCTATCATATTAGTAAAGTAAAGCAATGCCATGCATGTTAGAGCTGATCAAACTGGGCAAGGCATTTATAAATAATTTCAGGAACATCGTGGCCGCACTGCATTTGGGGGAAATAACACATGTTCCCTGCATGGTGCATATGTTAAATTTTATCATGCGATGCTTTTTGAAAAAATACAGGGCACAGGGTGCTGGCCATGTCCAGGAGACTGTCTTCCCATTTCAGCAATTTGCATGTGGCAAGGAACACTCTCCTGGACTTGGAGCAACAGAATGGCCTGCTATTGCACCTTGACATTCCAGCCCAATGGAATTTCCCCTTGCATATGCTAGAGCAGTGATGGCGAACCTTTCACAGACCAAGTGCCCAAACTGCAACCCAAAACCCACTTATTTATCGCAAAGTGCCAACAAGGCAATTTAACATGAATACTATAGTCCAATATATTACATCTTCCATGTACTTTATCATTTAGCTATAATAGCCTGACTACATTCAATACGCTGCCTGTGCACTTCACAGTGTGCCCTGCGCTGATGAATGGCAGGAAAAGTGTAAGGCATATTGGTTTGCTACCACTGTGCTAGAGCATTTGTACGAGCAGTGTAAAGAGGTGAATAATTTTATCATGCGCCAGACCCCCTTAGCACGGAGCATGTGTTATTCTGATGTAGGCAGTGGCATATCACATACTCAGGCCCATTGAGGAGGCCACCAGATTTGTCAATAAGGCCAACTGCACCATCAACAATGTAATTCCCCTGATATCTAAGAGCAGACGCTCACACAGTTTTAGCAATGACGGTGGAAGAACAGCTTTTGCATCTAGCTGGCCACCCTGTAGCTGTTGGGGACCCACACAGAGAAAGTCCCATGGAGAAGGAAGGTTGAAGAGCTACCACTGGTGGAGGAGCAGCAGGAGGAGGAGTCGCTTGTTCAGGAGCACAAAGCTGATAATGATGATGAAACTGGCTGTGATAACTGATCTCAGTAGGTGCGTAGCCAGAAAGTACTGGGCATGATGGTGAGAATAGCAAGCTGTATGCTTGCTTGCTTACTTAATGAACAGCCGTATACTTACCATCAAGCAACCTGGTGATTACTGTATAGCCATGCATTTAGACTCTCGCTATCAAATCAAAATGGGGGAATGTTTTCCTGTTGCCATAAGGGAGGCCAATTTGCTTTATTACCAGGATACACTGTGTACACAGCTTGCAACAGCTTTCGGCAAGTAGACGCCTGCCTTCCGCTTGTCTAGCTGGGCGGCCCCTCTTTAACCTCACCAAGAGGTCACAACAGGCCTTTTTTTTTTCCCCATAACAATGTGTGTTTAAACACCATCTGCCCTCAATAAGAGACAGTTTTCAGAAGGTTTCTAATATGAAAAGGCATAAAACATGCGAGCAGTGTGTTTTTAAACATTATCAACTATGCATTTACACATAGCCATATACCTGTATAGAAATTTTTGAAAAATTTGTCAAACTGGACATGAAACGAATATCAAGAAGTTTCTTTATCTCTAGTGGCAATCCTATAAGTCAATGTTCAACACCTTAAACAGACCTTGGGACATAACTTGGATTACAACTAAGGCGGTAACTCGTCGGCAAACAGCTGTTTGAGTGTGTTTGCCCTTCATCAGTTCAGAACAAAGAGAATTGGGTGAGAGGCCTTTGTCAGGATTTGGGGGGATACTATTTCTTAGCATCATGTAGCAATTTATTATATAAACATAATTTAGTCCCTTGCCTTTTGGTAAAATATTGAAATGAGATGGCATGATTAAACGGAAATTATCACAAACGAGAAGCGCAAAAAGGGTACCTGCTAATTTCCCTTCTGAACACTGTTTACAAACTAGCCAACAATCACTGAATGTAAAATAAGCCTATGCGCATGTCACTCCTCCAGCACCACAGTTCCTCCTCCCTCTGTTTGTATACAAGGCTGCAGTGGCGACATACCACACATGACATGTGACCGTTGCAGCCAATGACGTATACAGCTACATCACCACCAGCTCTTTTTTTTTTTTCATTTTAGTACATTCAGTGCCTGTTTTTAACTTGGACAATCCCTTCACGTTTTAACCGTCTTTCTGCTGTTATATATATGTTGCTTTCGGCTATTACAATATACAATCTTCACACTGCAATATGGACATGCTATGCTATCAACTCAAACAGCACAAAAATATGTATTCTGCAATAAGTATTCTACCCACTTTATTTCTATTAAAATCATACTAGCAATGCGAATTATAATAATGGTAATCAGTCAATGGATCATGACAGATCAGTGGTAATGTGGAACCACTGTGCCAAGTAACTGGTTTTACGTTGGGCCAAACCCTAAGGGCTTTATTCTGTTGCCTTCCTGGTATTCACCCTTTAACCCCTATACAGGGATGTGGACTTTGCTGCAGGTTAGTGACCAAACCGCTACCTCCTGGGATGGTCTCAGTGTACTTTGAAGCTGAGCCTCAGACTCAGGAACACAAGCAGGATCAGGAGACACAAAAAACACAGGCACAGTCTGATAGGACTAGGAAGACTAGAACACAGGACCCTGGAGCACCACAACTGGCAGACTAGAACAAGAGCAGGAACACCAGACCTGATGACAAAACATGAACAGAACTAGGAGAAGAGACATGCATGATAGTCATGTTCACATCACAAATATCAGTATTAGTCTGAACTCTGTCTTATAGTCTATATTGAGGGTGGCGCCTCTTTTGGACTGAGCAACGCCCAAGTACCTGGGACTTCTCAGCACAAAATCAATTTAGCTGGTTCTTGCAGTGCCCTGAATAAGAGGAGACTGGTAAGTCTATAAGAGGCAGTATCTGTAGTGTTAAGGACCCTTGTGCGGAAGCCGCCATGACGTGGCACTTGGGCCCGACTTACTTTTGATCAAAAATGTGCGCTAAGAGATTCCTTCATTCTATTTTGGAATTAGCCCCTTTTTTATTTTTTTTCTATTAGTTTATGATGTATTGTGCAGCCATCTTTTAACCAACTTCATTTGCCTTATGGATATGCACTTGTGAGTGTAGATGTATATTTGCTTAGTCTGAACTCTGTCTTATAGCCTAGATACACACCACCAGCATCTGAAAACCAGACCACACAGCAGATAATGGAACACATAAACAGATATCATAACAATGGATCACTGAAAGCCCATGTTGAAAAGAATATATACCATGTGCTATATGTTTTTTGCAGCATACCTCTGTATTACTTACTGCATTTCATCCAGCTGAAAAAAAAAATAATGGTATACTAACATATACCAGCTCAAATGAGACCAAAATAACACAATTTTAGCCTTTGTTGCTTGAATGGGGCCTACGGACACATTTGGCAAATACGCTAGGGCTTTTACTGGGGCACACGACAAGCGCACACCCCAAACGCAGTGTGAATTCAGCCTACCACTTATGGCTACTATATGGGACATAGGAGAAGTGATCCACAACTCTATAGATGCCTAATATAGGACACACAATGTTATCAATGGAACAAGTGATAATGACTTGTGACTCAGTCATCAGTGTCTGTTCACCCAATTTACACCGCACCAGTGGGAGAAATGGTGAACGGGATGACCTACAGCTTTATAAGGTTAGTATATAGGGTCTTTTCCACAATATATAGTTATCAGGTATCTGATTGTGAGGGTCTGATGGCTCGGAACCCCACAGATCATGAGAATGGAGGTCCCATGTTACCATATGTATAAAATGGCAGGTTAAGCACCCGAGCACTGTACTCAGGAATCCCCGGCAGTCCCGTATAAACTGAATGGAGTAGCAGTGTGCACACTCGACCTGCTGCTCCATTAATTTGGGGGAAGAGGATCCCTATTCTTGGGAACGTGGGAGTCCCAGTGGTCAGACCTCCACCAATCATACAGTATACTTATCTCCTCTCTTGTGGATAGGAGAAATTTTTGGAAAACCTCTTATCTAAATGATTAATAAAATCTCTACATTTTTATGACATTTATAAGTAAGAAACGTAAACATTAGAAAACATGTAAAACCAAATATATTTTTGATAATCGTAAACCCCCTAAAAAATCGAGCCATTTGATAAAAAGATTTCTGCAATTAAGAGTCAGAAGACATCCCGATCCTCTGTCTCTAACACTTTGCCATATGCCACAGACTGAACAGAAGGTCACAAGTACAGAGCACATGGGGAGAGGAATCTGCGAATCCCTTTAGGCTGTGACATTTGATATCTTTTATGATTTTAACATATTGATTGAGAGGTCAGGATGGAGAAGAGTTACAAACCTTTTTATTTGAAAAGCATACAGTTCTAACCACGGTGCTGGTATCTACTGACTTCTTAAAGAGATATCCTGTGGAAATGCCATCAATATTTAAGATCGGATTTACCCTTTAAGGGAAGTGTACAAAATTAGATGTATGTGTTTTATCTGTATGGGGTTGTTAATTAAGTTATGTACAGTCTTCAGAAATGCAAATCAACAAAGATGAGTGAAATACATTCCTAGATCCTGGACTGTTTTAAAAATTACCAAGAGGTGGCACAAAAAATAAAACACATCTTGAAATTAGTTAGAAAACACATAATTACGGGAAAACTGTTATTATATAATACACTATGAAAATTATAGTTGCAGTTGCTATATAGTGCAAGGAAAAACATAATTATGGGAAATCTGTTATCATATGTTATATTCTGAAAACGATAGTTGTTATATAGTGCAAATAATTTCACTGTATTTAAAGGGGTTTTCTAGGAATGACTAACTTTTCAGTGATGCGCGCAGCCTGCCTCCATTAGTGAAAGATCCATATTTACCTCATCCCTGTCGCTTCGGTCCCATACTTTAGCTCCCTAGAGTCCCCAGCCTACTTCCAGCCAGGCATGGGTGTGATCACCTGCTCCACTAAAGCCAAAGACTGTCTTCAGCTGTAACGTGTCCACAAAAGACACCTGACCACTGAAGCTAGTCGTTGGCTGAGCCGGATACAGGGAGAAGTGTCTGCTGGAGAGCTCTCTCTAGGCCAGTGTTTCCCAACCAGTGTGCCTCCAGCTGTTGCAAAACTACAACTCCCAGCATGCCCGCACAGCCAAAGGCTGCCTGGGTATGCTGGGAGTTGTAGTTTTGCAACATCTGGAGGCACACTGGTTGGGAAACACTGCTCTAGGCTTCTTCATGCCCTGCTCAGCTTGACAGGTCTCTCGCTATTTTCAAAGTAAATTGTAATGAGAGGCTCTGTAGGTATTGTATGCAGCCTGTGGCTAGGGCTGCATGGATTATCAGACAGTTGGAGAGCTACTAGCTCTGGCTGTACTCACTGCTCCCTGGTCTTCTTCAGGGCGCTGCACTAAGCAGTATCCACACTGCGCATAGCATCAGGACGTAGTGCATGGACAATGACCTGACACTGTGTCGCGTCAGATCACAGTGCAGAGCTGCGTCTGGAAGAAGACTAGGGAGCAGTGACCAAAGTCAGCGCCAGACCAGGGAGTGGGGAGTGCAGGATGAGCTGGATCTGCAGAGTGGCAGCACCGTCCAGAGCAGACGAAGTAAGTTGTGGGTTCAGTCTTGTTTATGAACTTATTTACAGCATTTAGGTTTGTATTTATAAAGTCTTGTGTCTGAATTTATCTAGGATGCTTCATTTAAGTTGAGCGTAGAATGTATGGACTTCTAGGATAATCCTGCCTCACAATCAATACTCAAATCCCATGTCTACCACCCGAACAACCATAAACCTAACCCAATTATACCAAGACACCACACAAAACCCAATAAAAAGTTATTCAGTCCTCAAAAACACAACACATTCTTAAATATAATTTTTCACTGCCACTCATGTCAGCAACTTCATCACGTAACATATTCTTCCTTGGAGCCCATATACTCTAAGTTTTACCATCTTATTTGGGGTCTGCATTTATAGGGTGTCTGGTTAGGAGACTTATGAGATTAGGGTGTTGGAGGTCTACATTTGTTTGAGAGTTATGGTCTGGGGTCTATATTAATTCTGTGGTCTGCATTTGTTCTCAGGTCTGATCTGGAATCTCCATGAATTTAGGGGTCCTGGTCTTGGCCCTGAAGTCTTGGATTTGAAGTCCAAATGTATTTGCTCTGAGGTGAGAAAAAGTTTGGGAAGAGCCCAGCCGCATGGTCTGCTTGATTCGCCTCTGAGCATAATGTGTTTTTACGACAATAAACAGCAAGGCCAGATCCTTTTGTAGAGCACATCATAGCTACTCCTGACTGCCATGAATTTTTTTTTCTGCATCCCTTTCACACGAGCAAGTTTTCAGTGCGGCTGCAATGCGTGACGTGAACGCGTAGCACCTGCACTGAATCCTGACCCATTCATTTCAATGGGGCTGTGTACATGAGCATTGTTTTTCGTGCATCATTTCTGCGCTGGGTGAGAATCGCAGCATGTTCTATATTCTGCATTTTTCACGCAGCCCTGGCCCCCATAGAAGTGAATGGGGCTTCATCGAAAAACACATTGCATCCGGATGTAATCTGGATGCAATCCGGATGGAATGTGTTTAACACTGATGTTTGCTAGGAGATGTTTGTAATTCTTCAGGGGTTTTTTTTCACGCGCATGAAAAACGCATCAAAGCTGGTTGCTCCCATGAGAAAAAAAACTGAAACACTGAACACAATTACAGACAAAACTGACTGAACTTGTTTATGAAATCATGCGAGTTTCACTGAACGCATCCTGAACACATATTCGTGAGAGAATCTGTAAGGCTTAGGTGAAATGGGCCTAAAGCGTGTTGTTAATAAGGGGGTTAGCGTTGGATGAAACAATTTTCTGGTGAAGGAGAGTTGCCTGTGAACAGCTCTATGTTTTGTTTTATGTGTGTATGTATGTCTCAGTGTATATGTGTCAATGTTTGTACATGTGTGACTATTTGTGTATGTCAGGATGTATATACGTGTGGATTTGTGTCAGTAAGTATATGTTAATATCAGTGTATTTATTTGGATAGAAGTATTTATGACTTTGTGTGTCGCAGTATCAAAAATGAGCTCTTAGCTCATGAATGGGCAAGTCCAAAGAGATAAGAATTCAGGGGCTCAATATAGTAGCCCTAGAAGTATTTGCTCCACCTTCACTGTTGTAGGACATTGAAGCAGGGATTGGTATGCTGTTTGTCTAGGATCAGAATAGAATTCATTTTTTTGGAAATAAATCACCTTAAGCCGGACCTAAGACATGTGAAATCGGCAGTGCCCGCTACCCATTTAGGGCCGGCTCCCAATTTTTCACAACAACAGATGTAGGGGGAGATAAGGATGGGAACTTGGATTTCAATTGCCCAATCCTTTTGTTCTTAGGAATCTGCTGCCAGAGGTGTCTGCTAGAATTTTCCTCCCCATTTAGCACACATATATGCTCAGTAGATGGGGAGTGAGGAAGGGTTGGGGGAGATACAGGTAGCTGGTGGCTGTACACTAATATCTAATGGCCTTAGTCAAAGAGATAAACAAACAGTGATGAAAAAAATGTTCAGACATCTCATCAAATACTGTAGTTGGTAGCTTTAAATAATCACAACTTCACAGGATATATCTTTTTCCCCAAAAAATTTCAGGCTGTCAGTGAAGTGAATTATTAATCTGCAAACAAGACTTGTTAGACCTATCAGCCAGTGATGCTGCCGCACCTTCATAACTGCAGTCTAACGTGTAGGCATAGCAAGTGTGCTAATGCTGATCTGCCTGCGATTAAACTGGGAGAATCAGCAGGGATTGTCTCGCTGTGCTTACAGATGTCTCAGTCCTACTGATGATGATGCAATTTTCAGATGCCTAAGCACTTAGTAACCCTAAAACACTATTTTGTACTTTTGCACGTATAGACAGTCCCCCATGACAGATGCTGGTTGAGATAAAAATATATAAATCACAAGTTATACTCAATCTTTTCCATGTTCCTTTATGAATACAAACAGATCTACTGTATGCACAGTCAACATGTCTTACAGCATCAGCTGAGCAGAATAATATATACTGTAGTTTTGTAGGAAAAGATTCAGTATAACCTATCATTTATTTCTGCTCAAATCAGCGTATGGGCAGTCCAGTGGGCAGAGTGACTTAAAAGGGTTTTACCGAGATTTTGATACTAATGACCTATTCTATGGATAGGTCATCAGTATCTGATCGGTGGGGTCCGACACCTGAGACACCCACAGATCAGCTGTCTGAGAAGGCACCGGCGATCCTGTGAGAGCTGCTGCCTTCTCGCAGCTTACCAAGCACAGCGCCATACATGTATATACGTGTATAGCGGCTGTGCTTGGTATTGCAGGTCAATCCCTTTCACTTGAATGGGGCTGAGCTGCTCATAGGCCTTGTGACCGATGACCGTGTCGTCGCTGGCCCAGGGAAAGCAGCGAGAAGGCCACAGAACTCACAGGAGCACCGCTGCCTTCTCTAAAAGCTGATTGGCAGGGATTCTGGATGTCGGACCCCACCAATCAGATACTCCGGATAGCTCATCAGTATAAAAATCTCAGAAAATCCCTTTAAGGACTGATAGCCTTCCCAGCATGATTATGCATATAGATATAACTGTCAATCAGGAAGTAGAACCACCCACTGGACTCTTAAGCTCACAGTGAGCAGGAATTAAATACAACATACAAATATTTTTCTCAACAAACTATATAAATCTTCTCAGTTACTCCAACTCTATAATAATAATGAAGCCTTTAGATAGATATGATTTTATGCATACAGAAATTTAGGTGGAATATTTAGTCCAACTTGTAATTAATTTAAATCCCTGCTGATTCTGGCCTTAGGAGTCCAGTGGGCGTTCCTACACAGTGACCGACAGCTATAAAACAAAGTACAATAAACTGTTTAAAGTGCTAAAACGTATGAAGTTCAAATATCAAACAGAATGAATTCTAACGGTGTCATGTGAAACCAGGAACAGGCATAAATAACAATACATTATATATTTTATTTTTTCCTACCTGAAGGAAGCAGTGTCCTATGGCGGAATGTTCCTGCAGGGTTACATTGTAGAACTGTTGCAAGAAAACGGGTTCATTGTCATTGACATCCTCCACCATTATAGTCACAGGACAAGTGGTGGAAAGTGGAGGAATACCATGGTCAGTAGCTACAACAGATAAGTTCAATTCAGTCTCTGCCTCATAGTCAAGTGTTTTGTTAATGCTGAGAACCCCTGTATGTTGGTCCAACATGAAGGATGAAGAAGTAGAACTGTCCTGAAGAGTATAGGTGATCCAAGAATTTGGACCATCATCGTCCAAGTCTAGGGCACTAAGGGTAAGTACTGCAGTACCAGTAGATGCAGCTTCTGAAACTGTGGCATGGTATCCTTCAGGGTGAGCAAAAACAGGGGTCTCATCGTTTACATCTGTGACAGCAACAAGTAGTGTTTTCAGAGTATGTAGAGGAGGAGAACCTGAATCTCTAGCAAGCAGTTTAAGCTCATATATATCCTTCTGCTCACGGTCCAGGGGAGCTTCAACACACAAAAAGTATAGTTGAGGTGCAACAGGACGAAGAGAAAAAGAGCCATCAGTACCTTCCAAAGTCAAAAACACCTGTTGTGGTGCATCCACATTAACATATTCAATGTTTTGTTTTTCCTGTAGTTTCCTTGTCTCCTCATTGGTGTTAGGTGTTGTATCTAATAGTGAATGTCTCATTATGCCATCATTTTCTTCCAGTGTATCACTATACAGGGTTGTATCTACTTGCCCCCCTCTTTCTTGACCTTGAGTTATTGGCAAAGGAACATCCTGAAGCTGTAAGTCAGGGTCAGATACAGAAACTCTTGCAAGATACTCCCCAACCCTTGCTCCCTCTGATATTTCAGGGAGTCCACTTTCAGTAAGTAGTGTAATTTGTATTTGGGGTTTGTTATCATTAACATCAAGAACTTTTATTACAACAAGGACACTTGTCACTTCCGGTTGTGATCCTCCATCTTTGGCTTGTACCACAAGTTGATGAAAAGCCTTTTGTTCTCTGTCCAAGGGTCGATTAACCCTTACTACACCACTGGTTTCTTCAACAAAAAAGTAGCCCTCATCAGACCGTAGAGTGTACTTTACCTCCCCATTGCTACTTAAGTCTGGGTCAGTTGCATGGACTGTGCAAATTGGTGTACCTACTGGAGCATTTTCCCACACCCATCCTTTATACTCAGACTGATCAAAGGTTGGAGGGTTGTCATTTGCATCCATCACTGTGATGTCTATTAAAAGTCTTCCAGTTCTACGTGGATATCCACCATCAAAAGCTTCAACTTCCAGTTGATAACTGTCAAGCTCCTCCCTATCTAACCAATGCACTAACACAAGATCCAGGGGGTGAAAGTTGGAATGCAAAGATGACCCTTCTAATTCCCGCTTTTCATGTGAACCTGATGGGTTACTATTTTCCCTGCCATACCATTCATAAAGATGACCCTCAGTCTGTGCATCAGGACTATGGCCTTTTATTGTAAATTCTTGCTGCAGCCCATGTGTACCTGTCCCATAGGTAATGTCATCTACAGGCTCAGACTCAACATCCTTATGTTCTAATTCAGGATAAGACTTCATTGCAACATCTGCACCCCTCTGTTCTGCTTGTAACCCTTCACTAGTGTCATTTATAAATTCTGAGAGATTTAAATTCAGTTTATCATATACATTGTCCTTCCCAAACATGTCATGTTCTTGCCATTCCTGGACATCTGGTCTTTTTCTATGAACCTTCTCATTCACCCTTACATTCTTTTCAGCCTGACCCCAAACTGCAAACTCTTTATCAGCACCCATAGCAGATTTGTTTGCTCCATACCTGATGATGAAGGCACTTCCTTGGCTGCCCCTAATCAAGGAGTAACCTCTCAGACCATACTCCCCAGTGTCTGGGTCTCTGGCTTCAGGTAACCGAAATGTGGTTCCAGGTGGTGTCAGCTCAGATATTTGCAGTTTCAGTGATTCTACAGGAAAGGTTGGTGAGTGATCATTAACATCTTGCACCTTGATCTCTACCTGGACAACATCTCCTAGCAAAGTAGCAGCCACAAAGCTGTAGCCTTGTCTTTGCTCCCTGTCCAGAATTCTTAATGTCCTCACAATGCCAGTCTCAGTGTCAATGTGAAAGTCCCTCAGCACTGGAGACTCCCCATCCTCCTCAGATAGGAAAAAGCCTTCACCTGGGCTCCCTTCTGGCAGTCCAGCACGGATATCCCCTACTAAGGTTCCTGGTGGCAGTCCTTCATCCACTGCCAGGCTGAGATTGTGCACCTGAGCTCTGCAGCAAGTGCCCATACAGAGCAGCATCAGCAGTAGAGGCAATGAATGGCAGCAGCAGCATCCCATCACTTTATCACCTCTACCTCTGCACCTTCTGACTGGCATCCTCTCAATGCAAAACACTCAGTCTCCAAAAGCCTCTGTCAGTGCCATGCATATGCATACAGGTCTTCTGTGCCAGTCTGTATGAGGCAACACTTTTATCCTCAGAGTGAAGGGCAGAACACATCCAGACTATCCTCTCTTAGGTCTGCAGCACATATTTCAAATCAAGGACTGTTCTTAAGGTCCAGATGACCTGGCAGCCTGTGTTAGATTAATGCTTAGATCCAGAAGAATAACTCTCTCCTTCCTGGAAGAAATGCAGTATCCTGTCTCCCGTATTGTCCTAAGTGCAATGAAGAAGAAAAAAAAAAACCTTCAATATTTCCATTCACATCTGGTTTTCTTCTGCTGGATCTCTGTCCTTTCCCATAGACTCAGGTGCATGCTCTGTATTATTGCATGCTGATATTGTCAATAGGAAAATGATATAATCCTCTGGAGCAAAGATAAGAGAGGAAAAAAGAAGCAGGAAAAGTTGATGGGAATAACAAGTGTGTGAGTGTGTGGCAGCAGCAGCAGCAGCCTGGTCCCTGCAGTGCTGCCTCCTCCCAGTACAATGTGCCTCTCTGCTCTGCCTGTCTAGAGCTGTGCTTTCTCCTGATCATGTGATCCCAGGCAAGGGCAAAGCCTTCTCCTAGCATTGCACTGCAGCAAGCATCTGCTCCGACTATCCCTCACTGCAAGCACTACAGCACAGGCTGCCCCTCCTGCAATGTATAGTTAGAAAGAAGTATGGTATATACCCAGTGCAGCCTCTCATCATACCCTATATACACTACAAAGTGTCACTCCGGGCGCTATAGACTGCAGGAGGTGGCTGGCTTTCTTATGTGGAAATATTTTGTATTCTTTTTTTTTTGTCGTTTCCATCAGTTGTGTTCGGTTTAACCATTTAGTGGGAAAAAAACAATAACTAAAAATGAAAACTATAAAAATAGTTGATGTGGTGCACAGGAGCAACTAATATAAAACTGCAAACATAATTATAATAGTGTTCCCATTTCCCGGTTCCTCAGTTACCTTCTCCAAGTTATTAAAATTATATTCCAAAGTTCATGCCCTACTGGTGTATTATTTTTTCTAGAAAAGCTGGGTGATAACCAATACAGCTGCCACTAGAGCACAAATAAGGGCTCATGTACATGACAGTATGCCCACCGAGACATACGGTCCGAGAGCGCACCATATGTCCCGGAGAGGCATACATCGTGAGCACGGGAGCGCACAGCATCATAGATTACAATGATTCTGTGCACATCGGGCCGTCTGCGGGTCTATTGGCCTGCACTCTTATGATCTTATGAGTGTGGGACAATAGTCCCGCAGGCAGCCTGATGTCCACAGCATCATTGTAATCTATGATGCTGTGCGCTCTCATGTGCACGATGTATGCTGCTCCGGGACATATGGCCCGCTCACGGACCGCATGTCTCGGTGGGCATAAGCTCGTGTGCATGAGCCCTAAGGATAAGTCAACTTTCCCAGTTTTCTGAATGATGCATTTAGCTACTTAGGCAGTGAATAAGTGGGTTGCTCTATAACTAATCAGATTTACCATTCGGTGTTCTCACAATGCTAGGTCACAATGTGACAAAGCTGAAGGACATGCTAACCTGGCCACGTTGATTGCCATTCAGAATTGGGAACATTTTTATTTTTATGCATTCTTTTTATTTTGGGCTAAAAATATATATTTGTTATTGGTCTTTATCAAAAGTTTTCAACAGTGTTTCTTCTACAGCCAGAGCCGGACTGAGAATTTAAATTGGCCCTGGAAGAAAAATTAAATTGCAGCAAAATATACTGCCCCAGCAGAATTTCTCAAGATAGCATACAATTGTTTTGTACCCAGCAAGCAGCCAGGCAGGGGACTTAGGTGCCCCACTGGGCATCGGCCCGCTAGAAATTTTCCTTGTAAGGTCTATTGACAGTCGGCCCCTGTCTACAGCTTTCAGTTTCAGTGTATTTACATACTAGTCGGCCCTCACTCTGAATCCATCAGGGTGCTGCCCTGTAGGGTGCTAGCACTATAATGAGTGTTTAGGTGCTGTTAAGACAGTACAGATAAGGGCTTCAGATCCAGCCTACAAAGCATCACTTTGAGAGGTATTCATTGAGAGGTAGAGAACCTGCTAGATGGGGTATACACAGAAATCACTGGGCCCCATAGCAATAATCTAAATTTGGCCCCCATGCCCCATTCATAGCCCCTCCTATTACCTGTTCCAGGCTAGTATATACAATAGTGTACTGATATGTGAGGTAGGAAGTATAATATATGCAGTATGTACGGATATATAGAATATACAGCAGTGTACTGTTATGTGAGGTATGAGGTATAATAGATGCAGTGTGTACAGATATATAGAATATACAGCAGTGTACTGTTATGTGAGGTAGGAAGTATAATATATGCAGTATGTACGGATATATAGAATATACAGCAGTGTACTGTTATGTGAGGTACGGGGTATAATAGAGGTAGTGTGTACAGATATATAGAATATACAGCAGTGTACTGATATGTGAGGTATGAGGTATAATAGATGCAGTGTGTACAGATATATAGAATATACAGCAGTGTACTGTTATGTGAGGTATGAGGTATAATAGATGCAGTGTGTACAGATATATAGAATATACAGCAGTGTAGCAGTGTACTGTTATGTGAGGTATGAGGTATAATAGATGCAGTGTGTACAGATATGTAGAATATACAGCAGTGTACTGTTATGTGAGGTATGAGGTATAATAGATGCAGTGTGTACAGATATATAGAATATACAGCAGTGTACTGTTATGTGAGATATGAGGTATAATAGATGCAGTGTGTACAGATATATAGAATATACAGCAGTGTACTGTTATGTGAGGTATGAGGTATAATAGATGCAGTGTGTACAGATATATAGAATATACAGCAGTGTACTGTTATGTTAGGTACAAGGTATAATAGTTGCAGTGTGTACAGATATATATAGAATATAGAGCAGTATACTGTTATGTGAGGTATGAGGTATAATAGATGCAGTGTGTACAGATATATAGAATATAGAGCAGTGTACTGTTGTGAGGTATCAGGTATAACAGATGCAGTGTGTTAAGATATACTGTGTAGCATATCCAGCAGTGTACTGATATGTGAGGTATGAGGTATGATAGATGAAAAGTCTACAGGTACAGTATATAGAATATACAGAAGTGTACTGATATGTGAGGTATGAGGTTTAAATTACAGCTCATACCTCACTTATCAGTACAATGCTGGTAATACTACATACCTGTGTATTATACTGTATAATAGATGCAGTGTGTGTTTGTTTGTTTGTATATATATATTGCATTTATTGGAAAGCGTCTGGCACCAGGTAAGGTACAGAGTGAGCTCAGTATGCATGTTGGTACCTGCATTCCCTGTAGCATAGTGGACCCAGCAGGCATGTGGAACCGACACTTCATGACTTTTTCAGTGGCCGTGAGGGCTCATTACAGGTAGCATTTAGTGTTAGGTTCCCGTCTTACAGAGATCGCCTTGATGTTTAGCAGACGGGCCCAAATAATGTTGTACAAAATATATTTGCTAAGAATCTCAAATTTACTATATAGGCATAGGATTAACATTATAACATTTATCATTATCATGACATTTATGTACTTTATTGGGGTTGCAGAGTGCTGTTGCATTCTCTTTTTCTGTATATACAGTGGATATAAAAAGTCTACACACCACTCAATTGAAAAACAAACTGAAATCTTTTAGGTGGAGGGAAGAAAAAACTAAAATAATGTGGTTGCATGAGTGTAACTGGGGATATAGCTGTGTTCAGAATTAAGCAATCACATTCAAAATCATGTTAAATAGGAGTCAGCATACACATACCATCATGTATAGTGCCTCTGATTAACCCCAAATAAAGTTCAGCTGCTCTAGTTGGTCTTTCCTGAAATTTTCTTAGTCGCATTCCACAGCAAAAGCCATGGTCCACAGAGAGCTTCCAAAGCATCAGAGGGATCTCATTGTTAAAAGGTATCAGTCAGGAGAAGGGTACAAAAGATTTTCCAAGGCACTAGATATACCATGGAACTCAGTGAAGACAGCCATCATCAAGTGGAGAAAATATGACATTACCAAGAACTGGACGTCCCTCCAAAATTGATGAAAAGACGAGAAGAAAACTGGTCTGGGAGGCTACCAAGAGGCCTACAGCAACATTAAAGGAACTGTAGGAATATCTGGCAAGTGCTGGCTGTGTGGTACATGTGACAACAATCTCCCCTATTCTTCATATGTCTGGGCTAAGGGGTAGAGTGGCAAGACGATAGCCTTTTCTTACGAAGAAAAACATCCAAGCCAGGCTACATTTTGAAAAAACACATCTGAAGTTTCCCAAAGCATGTGAGCATGTGGGAAAAGGTGTTATGGTCTGATGAAACCAAGGTTGAACTTTTTGGCCATAATTCAAAAAGATATGTTTGGCACAAAAACAACACTGCACCAAAAGAACACCATACCCACAGTGAAGCATGGTGGTGGCAGCATCATGCTGTGGGGCTGTTTTTCTTCAGCTGGAACTGGGGCCTTAGTTAAGATAGAGGGAATTATGAACAGTTCCAAATACCAGTCAATATTGGCACAAAACCTTCAGGCTTCTGCTAGAAAGCTGAACATGAAGAGGAACTTCATCTTTCAGCATGACAACGACCCAAAGCATACATCCAAATCAACAATGGAATGGCTTCACCAGAAGAAGATTAAAGTTTTAGAATGGCCCTGCCTGAGCCCAGACCTGAATCCGATTGAAAATCTATGAGGTGATCCGAAGAGGGCTGTGCACAGGAGATGCCCTCGCAATCTGACAGATTTGGAGTGTTTTTGCAAAAAAGAGTGGGCAAATCTTGCCAAGTCAAAATGTGCCATGCTGATAGACTCATACCCAAAAAGACTGAGGTCTGTAATAAAATCAAAAGGTGCTCAACAAAGTAGTAGTTTAAGGGTGTGCACACTTATGCAACCATATTATTTTTTATTTTATTTTTTTCTTTCCTCTGACTAAAAGATCTCAGTTTGTTTTTCAACTGAGTGGTACAGTTTATATGTCACATTAAAGGTGGAAAAAGTTCTAAAATTATTTTTTATAGTTTTAATACGTGGGGGGTTCCGCACTGGCTACCAATGATTGTAATACTGGTGAGGGGGGTTAGGGCGCACTGCCCACGAGTAATTTTAATAGTGTGGGGGGGCCGGGAGGCGCACTGCTGCCCAGCAGCTGAGGGGTTAATTGTGTGGATCACAGCGCCCTGTCAGAGGTCAGGTACCGCCAGGCAGCAGGGGGCCAGTATGTATGCGCCTGTTGGTATATCAGTATTAGCTGTCCTCATCACCATGGGAACGCTCTGTGTTAGAATATACCATCGGATTTGAGTTTTCACGATCTAACTCAGATCCGATGGTATATTCTAACCACCAGCAGGTGTTCCCATGGTGACGGGGACGCTTGTGGAAAGGAGTATGCCAAACTGTACTGTTCGGAGAAAAAAAAAAAAGACGAATATTCAAAACGCATTATGCGTTTTTTTATTACAGATTTTTCGCAATAAAACGAATATCTCGAATACGAATATTTGCGAATATATGATGAATATTCTACCATATATTCGCGAAATATTGCAAATTCGAATATTGCCCCTGCCGCTCATCACTAATTATCTTTGTCTCATTTTTTTACAGCACAGAAACCTAACATTTTAACAGGGGTGTGTAGACTTTTTATATCCACTGTATATATATATATATATATATAAAATTTAGAGAAGTGTACTGATGTGAGAAGTACAAGGTATAATACTATAGATGCAGTGTGTACAGAGATATGTGGTCAGTTATATATTATGGGTATTGTGTGAGGTACACGAGGTAATAGTGGTTGTAACTGTCTGCAGTACTATACATATGAGTGAGATATGAGTTACGATAGGGATCCAAATACATAACTCCCAACTTTAGGAAAGAAGGAAGAGGGATATTATGTACGGAATGCAAAGCTATTTTTTCCACCCTAGGCCACGCCTCAAACTCCTCCAAAAACATAACTATAAATCTAATCCCACCCAGTCCCCTAAATGCCCCCACATAGGAATTATTCCCCCTTTATGCCACCACACAGTATGTATGTCCACATTGTGTCCGCTTCACAGATTATGTCCTGATGCGTGCCCCCTCACAGTAGTTATGACAGATATGTGCCCCCTCACAGTAGCAATGCCGAGATGTGTGCCCCCTCACAGTAGTTCTGTCCAGATATGTGCCCCCTCACAGTAGCGATGCCCTTATATGTGTCCCTTCACAGTAATATGCCCTGATAGGTGACCTCTCACAGTAGTTATGCAAAGATATATGTCCCAACAAAGTAATATGCCCAGTTATGTGCTAATAAGTTTGAAGGCTTGCCCTCACCCAGAGCAATCTAGTGACATCACTAATTGGGCCAAAGTGATTTCCTGATGAAGGACAATGCGTTGTCCGAAACTTGTAAGTTTGGCACTTGCAGTGATCCGTAGCTCGATTAGTGACGTCTCACTAGATCACTCTGGGGGGGCGGAGTTAGCCGGCGATGGTGTAGGACGTCTTTTTGCTGAGCTCCTCACCACCGGCCCTGATACTGCAACTAGCCCGACAGACCACGCTGAAACATGGGGAGAACCCATAGAGATCGCGAGGGAGCAAAGGGGGCTACCCCGAAAAAGGATAAAAATGTGCAAGGAGACCTGAGTAAATATCTCAGCGGGCATCTACTTCCGCGCCAGGAGAGTTCCAGGATAACGCGAGACACGAGAGAGGCACGAGAGACGCGGGAAGCGCGTACTGACTCGGGACGGGAGGACGCTGATTCAGATGAAGGGAGCACTGACATCGAGGCCAGCACCAAAGGTGAAACTGATCCTCCCGATTACCCGAGATTTTTACAAAAGCTCTCGCAGGCAATGTCACCGGTCCTTAAGGAACTCTCGGACATTAAGTCCGAAATCAGTCAGTTGGGTCACAAGGTCGAGAGCTTGGAAGAGAACCATGATCTCCTTATACAGCATGGCGCCGGTGTAGGGGAAAACCTGACCAATATGGCGCATAGTATAAATATGGCCTATTTACAGCTTGAGGATCAAGAAAATAGAGGCCGTCGGAAAAATGTTAGAGTACGGGGCATATCTGAAGCTATACCGCCTCAAGATCTGACGGAGACTGTCAATAAGTTGTTTGCCTCTCTGGTCGGCCCTGACCGTGCTGCCATGATTGTAATAGAAAGAGCTCATAGAGCCCTTAGGCCTAAACCGGCTGCAAGCGAACCTCCCAGAGATGTGATTTGTGCGTTGTTGAACTTTTGGATACCATCGCCGTCTTGAAAGCAGCAAGAGAAAAAGGTGACCTAATATTTGATGGACATAAAATACTTTTATTCCAGGATCTGGCAGCAAGTACATTAGCCAAACGAAGAGCACTTGGTCGCTTACATCACTTCTTAGAGAAAAGAAGTTACCTGTCAGATGGCTATTTCCATTCGGTCTACACACCGTTATCGGAGGAAAATCTTTTACAATCCGATTACCTTCAGACCTGCCCCCCATTTGGGCAGCATTGGAAATGGACGGCTTGGATATCCCATCTTGGCTCTCCTGCAATCTCTCTATGGATCCATTGAGACTACCTAGGTTGGAGAATTGGTCTGTGAATCAGAAAAAGAAGTCTCCCAGAAAGGGAACTACCTGAGAGACTCTCGGTTAAAGTGATATTTAATATTAATAAGTTATGGCATTAACCCTTTTTTTCTCTAGATTATTATATGGGCAGTATTTATATATATGGGAAGCTCTCTTTGCATGGTTTTTTGTAGTGTATGCTTATATTTCTGTTGCTTTGAGATTGGGCTAGGTGTGTGAGGACCGGTATATGAGCACTTTCTCACCCACTTCCCCCCCCCCTCCACTTTCTTTTTGGAGGGTTATTTTCCTTCTAGATAACCCTCTTAAGCTTTATATTATGCGGTTTATATGTTTATATGTTCAGTGTATGTCTTTTGTGTTATGTGTCGCCCTATACAGACTAAATTTATTTATTAACTTGCCCTTCGGATTGTCATAATGGAGGTTAAAGTGGTCTCGTTCAATGTGAACGGTATGAATACCCCACAAAAAAGGAGTCAGGTGTACCAATTACTTAGAAGGGAGAGTGCAGATATTGTATTACTGCAGGAGACCCATTTTAGACATCAGCATATACCAAATGTCTTTAGTAAGCACTATCCCATTTGGCACCATGTTTCTTATTCATCAGCTGCTAGGGGTGTTTCTATTGGGGTGAGCAAGAACATCCCATTTGTTCTAGAGGATAAAATGTACGACCCTGAGGGGAGATACCTCTTTATTAGGGGTAATATAGCAAGTTCTAAATTCACCATTGCCAATCTTTATGCCCCCAATTCGGGACAGATAGCCTGGCTAATTCGTGCATTTAGGACTCTTAAATCTTTTGGTGAAGGTCTTCTTGTACTTGGAGGTGATCTGAACCTTACTTTAGATCCCTCCAAGGACTCATCCTCCACAAATAGAAGTCATTCTCATAGACAGTTGAGGAGACTTTATTTGGCCCTTTTGGATCTGGGTGTCTCGGATGTGTGGCGCCTTCTCTACCCTGAAGAGAGAGACTATACTTTCTACTCACAGGCGCATGATACCTACCAACGATTGGACTATCTGTTTATGACACATCATATGTTATCATGTGTTGTTGGAGCTAGCATTGGGAATATTCTCGTCTCGGATCATGCACCTGTGAATGTGATAGTGAAAATCCACGATGTACCCCCGAGATCCCAGATATGGAGGCTCAATGAAACCATTTTGGAGGATGAAAGTTACAAAAAGTCCTTAGACCAATGCCTCAATTATTATTTTAAGGAAAATGATCTTGACATGATGGATAGGGTCACCTTATGGGAGGCGCACAAGGTGGTTATTAGAGGGGAACTTATAAGTTTGGGGACTAAAATTAAAAAGGACAGGCAAAAACAGCTTCTTTCTTTGATGTCCCAAATTTCTAGTTTAGAGACCCTCCATAAAGGATATAGATCTAGTGAGGTGTTAGAATCCCTTGGGCAATTGAGAGAACAGGTCAGAGACCTTCTAAATATTAAGACCGCGAAGGTTATAAGATCTTTACGTTTTAAACAGTATTTGCATGGTAACAGGGGTTCTAGACTCGTCTCCTCTTTGCTCAAGGGACAAAGGAAGAGGTCCTTTGTCTATGCGGTCAAATCTGATACAGGAACCCGATTTATAAATACCCCAGCGATAACAGCTGAGTTTCGTTCCTTTTATTCATCTTTGTATAATCTCTCGGCAGCGTCTTCTCCTGAGCAAATGGGAGATCGCATTGCAGATTTCTCCGCTCTGTTGGTCTGCCCTCCTGCCCTCGACGGCCGCCTCAGGAACTTCTGCAACCTATCACGTTGGAAGAAGCAGAGCGGATTCTATTGTCAATCCCTTCTCGGTAAGAGCCCGGCCCAGACGGGTTCCCAATTGCTTATTATAAAAAATTTAAGAACATTTTGCTCCCCCATTTTGTGGAGGTATGTAATTGCTTGCTTACGGGTGGATCCTTTTCCCTCAGTCTCAGGAAGCATATATAACGATTATCCACAAGGAGGGTAACGATGTAGAGGCATGTAGTAGTTATAGACCAATATCCTTGCTTAATACTGATTTAAAATGGTGGGCAAAATTACTCAATACCAGATTGGCAAAATACCTTCCAGAATTGGTGGGAGCAGAGCAAGTGGGGTTTGTCGCTGGCAGGGAGGGTAGACACAACGTTGGTAGAGTGATTCATGCAATTACCCATGCTGTTAGACATAAATCTCCCCTTGTACTCCTGGGCACTGACGCTGATAAAGCGTTCGATAGGGTATCTTGGTATTTTATGAAACAGGCACTGGCTGCCTTTGGTTTTCCAAATGAATTTATACAGGCCATTTTCTCGATGTATTCAGCCCCATCAGCGAAAGTGATGGTTAATGGTACCCTATCGAACGCTTTCCACATAAGGAATGGTACCCGTCAAGGGTGCCCATTGTCACCCTCTTTGTTTGTTCTTACCCTAGAGACCTTACTCGTTAAGTTGCGTCAGTCACCCAGGATACAAGGTTTGCAATTGGGCAATTTTACACATCGCATGGCGGCTTTCGCCGACGACTTACTTTTGATTCTTACGAATCCGGAGGAGGCGCTGCCGGAGGTTTTGAAGATTTTCGAAGCCTTTGGATCCGTATCTAACTTTAGGATCAATTTTGATAAGTCGGAAGCATTGGGCATCTCGCTGCCCCCAGATGTGAGAACTAGAATTAAGACCTTCTCTACGTTTAAGTGGCTTACTCAGGCCTTAAAATATCTGGGAATTATGGTCCCACAAGACCCTAAGCTTTTGTTTGCCCTAAACTACCCTCCTCTCCTCCATAAGGTGACCTTTGTTCTGTCAAAAGGTAACTCCCCCTTCCTCACATGGTTGGGAAGGAAAAATGTTATAACTACATATATTCTACCGCTCTTGATGTATACCTTGAGAACTCTTCCTATATCTATACCTAGTAGCTTTATTCACAAAATTCAATCGGTTATAGGTAAATATCTGTGGGCAGGGAGTAGCTCTAGAATGTCCCTACGATTGCTTTCACGAAGAAGGATACAGGGAGGCATTTCGCTTCCAGATCTTCCTTCGTATATCCATGCTATACATCTGGAGAGATGGTTGTCGCTTGCTAGGACTGATCGTAAACTTATTCATTTGGATCTGGAACTAGAGCTATTGGGGAACGACTCGGTCTCCAGGCTGTGGATACCTGACTCTAGAGCAGGCCCTGTTGAAATTGGTAGTGCACTCACTAAAGGTATGCTACAGGCTTGCTATAGATCTAGGGAACTCAGCTTGGGACTAGATAGAGTATCCCCTTTGGCCCCTCTTCCAATAATTCCGCCCCTTCTTTACCCACAATTTGGTAAATTACCTGTAATATGGCTTTCTTTAGCTCATCGTAGAATAGGGGAGCTGGTAAGATTGCGAAATCCAAAAAACTTCTATTCTGAACTCACAGATGGGTTAGCCCCCCCTCTGAGATCAGATTTTATACAATGTAATGATTTTGAGAACATCTGTAAATGCTTTCGGAAATCTAAATATGTCCCGTTGTTGGACCCAACTTGGGTAGAAAATTATATATTGCTTCCTAAACTCCCAGATAAATGTGTTACCTGCATATATAGACAGATCCTTAAAACTAGAGACATAGGTGTCCCTCCTTGGCTTAAAGAATGGGAGAAGGAATTAGAATTATCCCTAGATGATGGAAGTAGAACATGGATACAAAAATGTTCACATGGTTTTTCTAAATGTATTAAGATACAAGAAAATTTGGTGAAGTTAACATTCGGTGGTACAGGACCCCTGAATTTCTCTTCAAGATTGGTCTCCTATCTACAGACCTCTGTTGGAGATGTAATATAGTCAGGGAACCCTATCCCATATATGGTGGGATTGTACGCTTATTAGATCGTTTTGGAGAGATGTGGAGCGAGAGATCAATCATATCTGCTCCACCTCTCTAAAGCTTACAAAGCCTTTGGTGTTGTATGGCTTCCCACCCCGTTATTTAGACCTGGAAGAAATTGTTTAATAACCCAGTTGTTAATGGTGGCGAAACTCCTTATCCCAGTATGTTGGAGATCTACGGAGCCTCCGACTCTTGATATGTGGCGGGATAGAGTTAGCCAGGTATGTCAGATGGAGGAACTTATAGGTTGGACATACCACTCTAGGGATCGATATCTCCAAATTTGGCAACCCTGACTAACCTATAAAAAACAAAATGGACTAAGGTTATAGTTGTCTTCTGGCCTCTCTCAGTCCTATGAGGGGTATAACAATAATAATAATAATAACAACATTCTCCATAATACTATAATGTTCCAATCATGGGCTTCTTAGGGCAAATATGTTATGTATTGTTATGTTATGTCCTGTCTTGTCTAGGGTCTAATCGTATTGGTTTTGTCTTTGTATCTATTTGTCTCTGCATTTTACATAATCTATTGTATTGCACTTTATAGCACTTAATTTCACTTTTCTCCAGTGAGAAAGCATATTTAGCAAAATTGTATGTGTAAGTTGTATGATCCCTATTCCTAGCATGTATTGTTAGGCGAAGCCTTTGAAGCTCCAATAACTATTTCATAGGAAAGTGTTCCATACTTCTTTGTCTTTCTTTGTATGAAATGGCAATCTTTTCAATAAACAGAGTTTGTACTAGATCACTCTGGGTGAGGGCGAGCCTTCAAATTTAGTAGCACGGAGCACCGCCACCGGCCGGGGCGTGCTCCAGCGAAATGAGATACCAGACACGAAGATATCCTGAAACTAAGCCTGCAATAGGAGCGGTACAGAAATCGCAGTAGAAGATTCAATAGCAAGGTAATCTTGGTGCAGTATTGATATGTAACTGTGGTTCTCGATCCAGTAGGTTTATTCAGGTTAAACAGCGATGTAAGGTAGTGCGCAGTACCTCATATTATAGTGTTTGTGGTAGATTGTTTTTGGGCAGCAGGTTTTGCGGTACTGCAGCATTGACATAGATACAGTTGAAGGGTCAGCGCCAGTGAATAAGGTGAAATATATATTCCCAATTAGAGATGGCCCGAACTATCCGCCGGCGAACATGCGATGTTCGGTCCGCCCCCTATACATCATCATTGAGCAAACTTTGACCCTGTACCTCACAGTCAGCAGACACATTCCAGCCAATCAGCAGCATACCCTCCCTCCCAGACCCTCCCATCTCCTGAACAGCATCCATTTTAGATTCATTTGGAATTTGCAGTCTTAGTGAGAGCCTAAGGAGGGACAGTGTAGCTGCTGCTGATTTAATTAGGAAATCGATAGCTAGGCTAGTGAATTCAGTGTCCACTCCAGTCCTGAAAGACTCATCTGATCTCTGCTGTAAGGACAGCGTCCTGACAACACCCCAAAAAGCCCTTTTTAGGGCTGCAACATTAGTCTGCTTTTTTTTTTTCCATAAATATATTGCAGTTGCCTGGCCTTCCCGGGTGTGAGGAGCTGCAGGCCCACAGACTGTAGTGTGCCCACTGCCAGTGCCCACCCCTGTCATCCCGTGTGGCACTGGACTTTGCATCAAAAAAAGGCATTTAATTTTTACACAATAGTCTAATTTCAGTTGCTTGCCTGCTGCCAGTGTGTGTCAGGCCGACTTCCACTGACTGTAGTGTGCCCACTGCCAGTGCCCACCACTGTCATACCGTGTGGCACAGGACTTTGCATCAAAAAAAGGCTTTTAATCTTTACACTTTAGTGTAATTTTAGTTGCTTGCCTGCTAGTGTGTGTCAGGCCGACTTCCACTGACTGTAATGTGCCCACTGCCAGTGACCACCACTGATACCAGGTGGCACAGTAGCTTTCCTATAAATAAGGCATTTAATTTTTACACATTAGTCTAATTTCAGTTGCTTGCTTGCTAGTGTGTGTCAGGCCGACTTCCACTGACTGTACTGTGCCCACTGCCAGTGCCCACCACTGTCATACCGTGTGGCACAGCACTTTGCATAAATAAGGCATTTAATTTTTACACATTAGTGTAATTTCAGTTGCTTGCCTGCTAGTGTGTGTCAGGCCGACTTCCACTGACTGTAGTGTGCCCACTGCCAGTGCCCACCACTGATACCGGGTGGCACAGTAGCTTGCCGATAAATAAGGCATTTAATTTTTACACATTAGTCTAATTTCAGTTGCTTGCCTGCTGCCAGTGTGTGTCAGGCCCACTTCCAATGACTGTAGTGTGCCCACTGCCAGTGCCCACCACTGTCATCCCGTGTGGCACAGGACTTTGCATCAAAAAAAGGCTTTTAATTTTTACAATTTAGTGTAATTTCAGTTGCTTGCCTGCTAGTGTGTGTCAGGCCGACTTCCACTGACTGTAGTGTGCCCACTGCCAGTGCCCACCACTGATACCGGGTGGCACAGTAGCTTGCTGATAAATAAGGCATTTAATTTTTACACATTAGTCTAATTTCAGTTGCTTGCCTGCTAGTGTGTGTCAGGCTGACTTCCACTGACTGTAGTGTGCCCACTGCCAGTGCCCACCACTGATCACCCGTGTGGCACAGGAGCTTTGCGATCAAATAAGGCATTTAATTTTTACACATTAGTGTAATTTCAGTTGCTTGCCTGCTAGTGTGTGTCAGGCCGACTTCCACTGACTGTAGTGTGCCCACTGCCAGTGCCCACCACTGTCATACCGGGTGGCACAGGACTTTGCCGATCAAAAAAAGGCTTTTAATTTTTACACAATAGTCTAATTTCGATTGCTTGCCTGCTACTGTGTGTCAGGCCCACTTCCAATGATTGTAGTGTGGCCCCCGCCAGTGCCCACCACTGTCATCCCGTGTGGCACAGGACTTTGCATAAAAAAAAAGGCTTTTAATTTTTACACTTTAGTGAAATTTCAGTTGCTTGCCTGCTAGTGTGTGTCAGGTCGACTTCCACTGACTGTAGTGTGCCCACTGCCAGTGCCCACCACTGTCATCCCGTGTGGCACAGGACTTTGCATCAAAAAAGGCATTTAATTTTTACACATTTAGTCTAATTTCAGTTGCTTGCCTGCTAGTGTGTGTCAGGCCGACTTCCACTGACTGTAGTGTGCCCACTGCCAGTGCCCACCACTGTCATACCGTGTGGCACAGGAGCTTTGCGATAAATAAGGCATTTAATTTTTACACTTTAGTGTAATTTCAGTTGCTTGCCTGCTGCCAGTGTGTGTCAGGCCCACTTCCACAGACTGTAGTGTGCCCACTGCCAGTGCCAACCACTGATACCGGGTGGCACAGTAGCTTGCCGATAAATAAGGCATTTAATTTTTAGACAGTAGTCTAATTTCAGGCTTCCGTGGTGAAATCCGTTATAGTATTCCGTTATATTCCGTGACAATGGAATCCATAACGAAATTGCACAAATACCTGAACTCAAACACCGAACTTGAAAAACGCAAGTTTGCTCATCCCTAGTTGCACACTAGCGGCGATGATCTGGCAGGCTGTTCCAGCCTGCATGCCAGCATGGCCAGATGTTTGTAAAGCTCTGTCTGGTCGCATTCACTATAATGGGGACCAGTGGACATCCAGCCGCATTCCATCATATATGCCAAAAATCGGCCTGAAGAAAACTGCTGTGCTCCCTGCTGGTCTCCATTATAGTGAAAGGGGATGGACGGAGCCTTACAAACCTCCAGTAATGCCAGAGTGCGCACAGAATGGCCTGCCGCATCACCACCTCTAGTGTGCAACTAGCCTTAGTTTAACAGGAAATACTGCACTTTACTCAAACTCTACGCCCCAAAACACTTTGACTTATCAGTCCCATTTAATATCTCTGATTTCAATTTAATTAACATTGTAATCTGTATACTTTTAAGTGAAGGAAATGAGAGCGCCACCACTCATGAATACTGGTAGACTCGATTCACACTTGTATTAAAAGACTCTAAGGCAGTGGTCCCCAACTTTTTTTGCACCAAGGACCAGTTTCACGCAAGACAATTTTCCCCAGGGGCTGGGGTGGAGTGGGAGTCAAACGCATAACAAAGCACAATAAAGTGCATAATATATAATTTAATTAAACATTTATAATGTAAATGTGACACAACTCGCCATATTACAGAATCAGTGGAAGCACTGAGCTTGTTTCCCTGCAATAACAGACAATCCGATCTATGGATCATGGGAGACAATGAGACCCGAAGTATATGCCTTATTTCCAGTCTACTCCAAAAATTTCTGTCACTGCAGAAAATCCGACTCAAAAAGATAGGATGTTTTAAATGGAAGCAGGGTTTTCAGCTCTTTTTTGGTGACCTCAGAATATTCTGCCTTGATTTTAATCCAGAATGTTGGGATATCCAAAGACTCAAACATACTTTTAAGGCCACCATCATTTGCAATCTCAAGCACTTTGCAATCTCAAGGTCGATTCAAGTGGCTTGTTCGCAAATGGGTCATGGATCCATTGCTTCCTAGTTCACAGGTCTTTTGAGGTTGGAAAGCAATGTTCAAACTCTTTTAAAAGCTGATATAGGTGATTGAGCAGAGGCTTGTAGAATGAAGGCCTAGGCTTGCTTTCTTCCAAAATCCCTGCTCATGTCTGAAACATAGCAAATATCCCTATTTTTAATCGCCATCCCTACAATTCAAGTTTGGCTTTGAATTAAACCACTTTATCTACCACCTTGAAGACAGTTGTCATTCTCCCCTTAAGTGACAGATTGAGTTAATTGAGCAAGCTGAATATGTCACACAAGTCTCATTATTGGGTCTTTCTTCCTTTTCAAAGAAGCTCTGCAGCAATGTTTGTTTATTGCTCATTTTAGAAGGGTTAGTTAACTTGTGGGCTTCATTTATTGGTGCATGGAAGGTTGCTCTCCAGAAACTGTTTTATTTTTTCTTTAATGGCCCCTCCATATAAACTTGGATATTTACAAGTGTATTGTTGCAACGTTTCAGGCAACACTTGATATGCCCTTTGTCAAGCTGTGATTGTAGCATGGTATAGGCAGCGGTGTGCATGTAAATATCCAGTATTCTAGGTACAGAGAGGAGAAGACTTAATCTCTGTCTAATGGGAGTTGTCTTCCAAATTGCTGCACAGCCAGGAAGAAGATGAGCTGTTCTCCCAAGATTAGCTAATTTTCGCAAGAATAGCTTTCTCTTCTCCCTGGCTATGAAGTGGTCCACAGCAATAGGACAGCGTCACAGCCAGGGCAAAGACAATGCCCTCTGAGCACACAAAAAAAATACCTACACATTAACTCCATGTTGCATGTGCTTAATATGTGAGTATTTTTTTTTTTTTTTTATGGCAAAGTATAGATTGCCTATTATGTGAGAAGGCACTTGATGGGGTCACTTACTATTAATGTGAGGCAAATGGAGGTCTAAATTGATAAAGCCATGAGCCTATCAGCCTCCTATAAATAGTAACCCCAGAAAGTACCTTCTGACATAATAGACATTGGGTTAATGAGTAAGTAACTGTTGGGTATGACGAGCTCACTTGCTATTGATGGGAGGCACATGGAGTCTAAATTGATAAAACTATGTGCCTCATTTTAATCGCAACTTCATTAAGTAATAACCTAGCATAATGGACAATATGGGGTTAATGCAGGAGATACATGACACAGTTACTTGTGTTAAATGTGAGGCACATTGTTTTATTAATTAGGACCCTCATGTGTCTCACATTAATTGTAAGTAACCTCATCACGTACCTCACATTAACCACATGTTGCCCATTGTTGTGGAGGTACTTGTTGGGGGTCACTTACTATTAATATGAGGCAAAAGTAATGTTGCAAAACTACAACTCCCAGCATGAACTAACAGCCTACAGCTATCAGCCTACAGCAGGGCATTGTGGGAGTTGTAGTTTATAACAGCTGGAGGGCCGCAGGTAGAGCATGCCTGACTTAAAACATTTTATCTCTTTTATTATTCTGGCGTTTGGCAAATAATAATAATTATGGTAATCCTAATTTACCTAAAACAGGAAAGGTTTATTCTGATTTCATGTCAGATATTGAAAAAAACATGCATCTGTGTCTCTTTATATAGTGTATGTAAACTTCTGGTTTCAACTGTATATATATATATATATATATATATATATATATAAGAAAATGGGCCAATTTACAGCTCAGTGGGGGTGGGAAGGGTAGGCCTACACAGTATGATTGAAATCACACCACAAACTGGTATAAATTACACTTGAAATGTAGACCACCTTCTAGATGGCGTAGATTTCATTTTCTGGCAAACTTCCCAAGATGTGCCACAATTATCAAGAGACAATATTTTTCTTAATAAATTTGGCACACCTCATCTCATTGGAAACTAGATCAAGACTGGCAGATGAAAAGTCATTTTTGCTCTGTTTAGAGGCAATAGGCTTTATATAGTTCCATACCTATGTGCCAGTGGTGATTGAATGTTTGTAAATCTTTCAGGATTTTCCATATCTCTGCATAAATTTGACCTAAAAACTACAGCAAAGTTTCACACAAGTTACAAATTTTCAGACAAGATAACCTAATAAGATAAATAACTCAAAAATATTAGACTTGGTCATTTATTTATTGAGGTAAATGATCCAATATCACATGTCTATGAGTGGCAGAAGTATGTGAACCTTTAGGATTAACAGATAATTTAAGTAAAATTAAAGACAGGTGTTTTTAACAGGATGATAATCAGATGGGAGTCGGCGACCTGTTTAAAGAAGAAAAGGGATCTATCAAAGTCTAATCTTCACAACACATTTGTGGAAGTGTAACATGGCACAAACAAAGGAGATTTCTGAGAACTTCAGATGATCAGTTGTTGATGGACATCAGGCTGGGAAAGCTTACAAAACCATCTCTAAACGGTTTGGACGCCACCAATCCACAGATAGACAGATTGTGTACAAATGGAGGAAATTCAAGAACATTATTACTACAAAAATTCGATTCGCCGATTCGCGGTATTTTTTTGGAAAATTTTGGTTCGACCCGAATATATTCATGGCGAATTACGTTAAAAAACGGCTTTAGTGTGGTGTAGAACACGCCTAAGGAGTCTGCATTAACACGCATAAGGAGTCTGCTTTGGTAGTGAAATAATACTGTAAGTCCTTATGAAATGCAGATGACAGGCTTCACTCTTAGAATCACTGCACACTTCACTTATTTGGGCAGTCACAGGGCCAAAACTGACCAAATACCTCAAGTATGAACTCAGCCTTACAGGTCAATGTTAGTGTAGTGTCAAGAAGAAGCGCACTCCTTTTACAACGTCGTCAGCTGATTCCACATAGATGTAAACAGAACCTGTTTTATTATTTTATTAGAGCCCCCCCCCCCCCCGACAGAGGGGAGAGGGTGTCAGTAGTAAGTTTGTGTTGACGTCACTGATTATTTTGCCCTTACTCTGATCCGTCAGCATTTGGTCAGTAATGCATCAGTATTGTTAATGCCAAAAAAAACGGGAGTGAATCCAAAACAGAGATGACACGTGAACAGAATATTTGCACGTCTTTTGTGTTTTGTACCCACTCCTGCTTGTGGCCTCCAAATCAAAAGCCAATTCTGATGGCACCATACAGGCCTTACAGCTGCTACACAGAGAGGATCCGTTGTGCATATCATTTTTACTTCCTTCTGACAGATCAGAAAAAGTGTCAAATAAAAGATGACGTCAGCCAAGCCAAAAAGGCAATATAGTGGCCCAGTCATGAAGTGGCCCAGCATGAGAAGACCACAGAGTGGCCCTATGACATAGTGTTGAGGTGGAAGCAGCATGATGAGGCCACAGAGGGGCATATTGACAGAGTATGGAGGTGGCAGCAGCATCAGGAGGTCACAGAGTGGCACAGTGACAGAGTCTGGAGGTGGCAGCAGCTTGAGGAGGCAACAGAGTGGCACAATGATAGAGTGTGGAGGTGGCAGTAGCATCAGGAGACCACAGAGTGGCACAATTACATAGTGTGGAGGTGGCAGCAGCATCAGGAGACCACCGAGTGGCACAATGACAGAGTGTGGAGGTGGAAGAAGCATCAGGAGACCACAGAGTACAATATTGACAGAGTCTGAAGGTGGCATCAGTATCAGGAGACCACAGAGTGGCACAATGACAGAATGTGAAGGTGGCAGCAGCATCAGGAGACCACAGAGTGGAACAATGACAGAGTCTGAAGGTTGCGGCAGCATCAGGTGACCACAGAGTGGCACAATAACAGAATATGGAGGTGGCAGCAGCATCAGGAGACCACAGAGTGGAACAAGGTGGTGGCAGCATCAGGAGGTCACAGAGTGGCACAATGACAAGAGTGTGGAGGTGGCAGCAGCATCATGAAGTAACAGAGTGTAACAATAACAGAGTCTGGAGATGGCAGCAGCAGCATCTGGATGCCACACAGTGGCACAATGACAGAGTCTGGAGGTTGTGGGAGCATCAGGAGGTCATAGAGTGGCAGAATGACAGAGACTGGAGGTAGCAGCAGCATCAGGAGACCACAGAGTGGCCCAATGACAGAGTCTGGAGGTTGTGGCAGCAGCATCATGAGGAAGACACAGGGTGGCACAATGACAGAGTGTGGAGGTGGCAGTAGCATAAGAAGGCCACAGAGTGTCAAAACAACAGAGTGTGGTGGTGACGGGCGCATCAGGAGGTCACAGAATGGCACAAATTACAGAGTCTGGAGGTGGCAGCAGCATCAGAAGACCACAGAGTGGCACAATGACAGAGTGCGGAGGTGGCAGCAGCACCAGGAAACCACAGAGTGGAAAAATGACAGAGTGTGGAGGTGGCGGCAGCATCAAGAGGTCACAGAGTGGCACGTGACAGAGTGTGGAGGTGGTGGCAGCAGCATCAGGGGGAGGTCAAATGACAGATTGTGGCGGAGGCAGCAGCAACATAAGGAGGCCATACAGTGGCACAATGACAGAGTCTAGAGGTAGCAGCAGCATCAGGAGGCCACAGAGTGGCATAATGACAGAGTCTGGAGGTGGTGGCAGCATCAGGAGGTCACAGAGTGGCAAAATGACAGAGACTGGAAGTGGCAGCAGCATCAGAAGACCACAGAATGGCACACTGACAGAGTGTTGAGGTGGCTGCAGCATTAGGAAGTAACAGAGTGGCACAATGAGTCTGAAGATGGCAGCATCAGGAGAAGTCCAAAAGACAGAGTGTGGAGGGGGCAGCAGCAACATCATTAGACAACACAGTAGCACAATGACAAAGTCTGGAGGTGGCAGCAGCATCAGAATGCCACAGAGTGGCACAATGACAGAGTGTGGAAGTAGTGGCAGCGTCAATAGGTCACAGAGTGGCACAATGACAGAGACTGGAGGTGGCAGCAGCATCAGGAGACCACAGAGTGGCCCAATGACAGAGTCTGGAGGTTGCGGCAGCAGCATCATGAGGAGGACACAGGGTGGCACAATGACAGAGTGTGGAGGTGGCAGCAGCATCAGGAGACCACAGAGTGGCACAATGACAGACTGCGGAGGTGGCAGCAACACCAGGATACCACAGAGTGGCACAATGACAGAGTCTGGAGGTGGTGGCAGCAGCATCAGGGGGAGGTCAAATGACAGAGCGTGGCGGTGTCATCAGCAACATCAGGAGGCCATATAGTGGCATAATGACAGAGTCTAGAGGTGGCAGCAGCAGCATCAGAGAGAGGTTAAGTGACAGAGTGTGGAGGTGGCGGCAGCAGCATCGGGGGGGTCAAACGACAGAGTGTGGCGGTGGCAGCAGCAACATCAGGAGGCCATACAGTGGCACAATGACAGAGACTGGAGGTGGCAGCAGCATCAGAAGACCACAGAATGGCACAATGTGGAGGTGGCGGCAGCATTAGGAAGTAACAGAGTGGCACAATGACAGAGTCTGGAGATGGCAGCATCAGGAGGAGGCCAAAAGACAGAGTGTGGAGGGGGCAGCAGCAGCATCATTAGGCCACACAGTAGCATAATGACAGAGTCTGGAGGTGGCAGCATCATGAGTAGGACACAGGGTGGCACAATGACAGAGTGTGGAGGTGGTAGCAGCATCAGAAGACCACAGAGTGGCACAATGACAGAGTGTGGAGGTGGCAGCAGCATCAGGAGACCACAGAGTGGCACAATGACAGAGTGTGGAGGTGGCGGCAGCATCAGGAGGCCACAGAGTGGCACGATGACAGAGTCTGGAGGTGGTGGCAGCAGCAGAATCAGGGGGAGGTCAAATGACAGAGTGTGGCTGTGGCATCAGCAACATCAGGAGGCCATACAGTGGCACAAGGACAGAGTCTAGAGGTGGCAGCAGCATCAGGAGGGCACAGAGTGGCGCAATGACAGAGTCTGGAAGTGGCAAAAGCAGCATCATGAGGAGGTCTCAGGGTGGCACAATGACAGAGTAGGGAGGTTGCGGAAGCAGCATCATGAGGAGGTAACAGGGTGGCACAATAACAGAGTATGTAGATGGCAGTAGCATAAGGATGCTACAGAGTGGCAAAATTACAGACTCTGGAGGTGGCAGCCCCATGAGGAATCCACGGAGTGGCACAATGACAGAGTCTGGAGGTGACAGCAGCATTAAGAGACCACAGAATGGCATAATGACAGAGTGTGGAGGTGGCAGCAGCATCAGGAGGGCACAGAGTGACACAATAACATAGTCTGAAGGTTGCGGCAGCATCAGGAGGGCACAGAGTGGCATAATGACAGAGTCTGGAAGTGGCGGAAGCAGCATCATGAGGAGGTCACAGGGTGGCACAATGACAGAGTGTGGAGGTGGCAGTAGCATAAGGAGGCCACAGAGTGTCTCTAAATGAAAGTGTGTGGAAGTGGAGGCCGCATCAAGAGGTCACAGAATGGCACAATGACAGAGTCTGTAGGTGGCAGCAGCATCAGGAGACCACAGAACGGCACAATGACAGAATGTGGAGGTGGCAGACGCATCAGGAGGTCCAATAATGGCAATATGACAGAGTCTGGAGGTGATAGCAGCATCAGGAGACCACAGAATGGCATAATGACAGAGTGTGGAGGCGGAAGCAGCATCAGGAGACCACAGAATGGCACAATGATAGAGTGTGGAGGTGGCGGCAGCATCAGGAGACCACAGAGTGGCACAATGACAGAGTGTGGAGGTGGCAGCAGCATCAGGAGACCACAGAGTGGCACAGTGACAGAGTGTGGAGGTGGCGGCAGCATCAGGGGGTCACAGAGTGGCACAATGACTGAGTCTGGAGGTGGCGGCAGCAGCATCAGGGGGAGGTCAAATGACAGAGTGTGGCGGTGGAAGCAGCAACATCAGAAGGCCATACAGTGGCACAATGACAGAGTCTAGAGGTGGCACCAGCATCAGGAGGCCACAGAGTGGTACAATGACAGTCTGGAGGTAGTGGCAGAATCAGGAGGTGACAGAGTGGCACAATGACATAGTCTGGAGATGACAGCAACATCAGGAGGGCACAGAGTGGCACAATGACAGAGTCTGGAGGTTGCGGAAGCAGCATCATCAGGAGATAACAGGGTGGCACAATGACAGAGTATGTAGGTGGCAGTAGCATAAGGAAGCCACAGAGTGGCAAAACCACAAAGTTTGGAGGTGGCGGCCCCATGAGAAGTCCACAGAGTGGCACAATAACAGAGTCTGGAGGTGGCAGCAGCATCAGGAGACCACAGAGTGGCACAATGACAGAGTGTGGAGGTGGTAACAGCATCAGGAGACCACAGAGTGGCACAATGACAGAGTGTGGAGGTGGCGGCAGCATCAGGAGGTCACAGAGTGGCACAATGAAAGAGTCTGGAGGTGACGGCAGCAGCAGCATCAGGGGGATTTCAAATTACAGAGTGTGGCGGCGGCAGCAGCAACATTAGGAGGCCATACAGTGGCACAATGACAGACTCTAGAGGTGGCAGCAGCATCAGGAGGCCACAGAGAGGCACAATGACAGAGTCTGGAGGTGGTGGCAGCATCAGGTGGTGACAGAGTGTCACAATTACATAGTCTTGAGGTGGCAGCAGCATTAGGAGGGCACAGAGTGGCACAATGACAGAGACTGGAGGTGGCAGTAGCATCAGGAGACCACAGAGTGGCACAATGACAGAGTCTGGAGGTGGTGGCAGCATCAGGAGGTCACAGAGTGGTGCAATGACAGAGTCTGGAGGTGGGAGCAGCATCAGGAGTCCACAGAGTGGCACAATGACAGAGTCTGGAGGTGGCAGCAGCATTAGGAGGGCACAGAGTGGCACAATGACAGAGTCTGGAGGTGGCGGAAGCACCATCAGGAGAAGGCAACAGGGTGGCACAATGACAGAGTCTGGAGGTGGCGGCAGTATCAGGAGGTTACAGAGTGGCACAATGGCAGAGTCTGGAGGTGGTGGCAGCATCAGGATGCCACAGAGTGGCACAATGACAGAGTCTGGAGGTGGTGGCAGCATCGGGAGGTGACAGAGTGGCACAATGACATAGTCTGGAGGTGGCAGCAGCATCATGAGGGCACAGAGTGGCACAATGACAGAGTCTGGATGTGACAGCAGCATCAGGAGGTTATAGAGTGGCACAGTGACAGAGTCTGGAGGTGGCGGTAGCATCAGGAGGTTACAGAGTGGCACAAGGACAGAGTCTAGAGGTGGCAGCAGCATCAGGAGGTTACAGAGTGGCACAATGGCAGAGTCTGGAGGTGGTGGCAGCATCAGGATGCCACAGAGTGGCACAATGACAGAGTCTGGAGGTGGTGGCAGCATCGGGAGGTGACAGAGTGGCACAATGACATAGTCTGGAGGTGGCAGCAGCATCATGAGGGCACAGAGTGGCACAATGACAGAGTCTGGATGTGGCAGCAGCATCAGGAGACCACAGAGTGGCAAAATGACAGAGTCTGGAGGTGGCGGCAGCATCAGGAGGTTACAAAGTGGCACAATGACAGAGTGTGGAGGTGGCAGCAGCATGAGGAGAAAAAAAGGACAATGCAACAGCACTCTGCAGACACAAATAAAGTACAACAATGCCATAATTATAGAAAACATTTTGGTGCTTATGCTACACTTATAAATTAGAGATACTTGGCAAATACATTTTGTACAAAATTATCTTGGCCCGTCTGCTAAACGTCAAGGAAATTTCTATCAGATGGGAACCTAACACTAAATACTACCTGTAATGTGCCAAAATTGCCACAATAAAATTCAGGGAGTGTGGGTTCCACATGCATGCTGGGTCCACTCTGCGTTTTAACATTTTTGGTGCCATAATGGCCTCCATTAAATCCAGGGATGCAGGTACCAATATGCATGCTGAGCCCACTCCATACTTCTCCTGGTGCCAAATTGCTTCCAATGAATACAACGGGAGCAGGCTACATACCAGAGATGGTGGCAGCATCAGGAGGTCAAAGAGTGGCACAATGACAGAGTCTGGAGATGGCGGCAGCATCAGGAGGTCAAAGAGTGGCACAATGACAGAGTCTGGAGGTGGCAGCAGCATCACAAGACCACAGAGTGGCACAATGTTCTTCCTGTTATCGTTCACCATGGTTCCGATTTTTAGTTGTCACGGAGCAAGCCAGGATTCGATTTCTTGATGAAGGACATGGAGCAGTTCCTCCCCTTTGTGACTCCGTTTGCCTAGGGAAACGAAGTGCAGAACACATGTGGTATGCTGAAGGGCCCCTGTGAATTGTCCCTGTTGTGGAGGCTGAGGACACGGTGGAGGATGAGGAGGCAGAGACGGACATTGTCGCAGGACCAACTGCATGGCAACGTGGAGGCGGAAGCGGCATCACCTGGCCAAGTTGCTGGTGTGGCTGTGCAGGAACCACATTACCCCAGTGGGCCGTAAAGAACATGTATTGTCCCTGCCCGTAGTTACAGCTCCACACGTCGGCGTTGCCATGCACTTTGGCAGACACGGACAGGCTCAAGGACTGGCCCACCTTCTGTTCTACATGTGTGTACAGGGCTTGTACTGCCTTTTTAGCAAAGAAATGGCAGCTTGGGACTCTCCACCTCGGCTCGGCACAAGCCATCAGTTCTTTAAAAGGTGCAGAGTCCACCACTTGGAAAGGGAGGGACTGCATCACTAGCAACTTGGACAGGAACACGTTCAGCTTCTGCACCGTTGGATGCGTGCATGCATACTGTTGTCGCTTGGAAATTGCTTTGGTGATTGATTGCTGACGGAATGACTGATGAGCAGGAGGAGTGGCAGGAGCATTAGGACCAGCAGATGATGGGAAGGACAGACAGCTCCCTTCGGCTGAGGTGGTGGAGCCTTGACTGCCTGAAACCATGTGTGTGCCACTGGGTGATGCAGCGGTTGCTGTGGCAGGCTGGAGCACCACATGGGAGGCATAATTCTCCGAGGCCACTTTATGGTGATGCTGCATATTTTGACGCAGGGCCAACATTGGCACCCTGGCCATGCTTCAATTTCTGCCCATATATTCTATATATGGCCATGTTAACCTCCTCCGGCTGCTTAACTGCCACACCACTGAGTAGGTGATTTTACCCCCAACACTCCGCATTGACTGACTGCTACTGCCACTGCCTCCGTGAACCCGTGAACCCCTACTTCCCGGGCAGGTAGGCTCCTGAAGTGGGTGGTCTACCCCAGGCATGTTTCACTCCCAACCTCCCACCCTGCTGACTCCCAGCCATGCTAGCGACTTGCTGGCTCATGGGCAAACTGCCACCCTCTTCTTCCGATGATGATAAAGCCCCTTCGTCATCCGGCTCCCAGGTGCGATCAGCTACATCATCATCGAGTACTGTCTGCCCATCACTGATGTCCTCCTCAACCGTCTCTGGGTCAGGAGCCTGACCGCTCACAACACCAGCTCCCACGCCACTCTCCTCATCACTACTTGCCCGTCTCCTCCAGATCTTGGCTGGGCAGTAGCTGCTAACTGTCCTCTAGTAGCTCGTCCTCGCTGAAAAGTGGAGCCGAGCCTACGGCATACTGTATAATACTTCTTGCACTGAGGGAACTGAAAAAAACAGTGGAAGGTTCAGGACAGGTGGGGGCACAGGTACTGCTCCCGGGCTATGCCAACTATTTGTTGTGTCAGGGGAACCCACTGACTCTTGGCTGGGGGTGTCTGATGTCGCTTGAGACAAAGTGGATGACCAAGTCAACCATTCAAGAACTGCGGGGTTGCTGGTCAAGACACGACCACTAGATGACACCGGGAGCTCAAGCCTCTCGCTGCGACCCCTGCTGCCATGCCCTCTTACTCTGCTGCGACCTCTGCCTGCGCCAGAAACATTTACGCCTCTGCCCCTCCCCTGTGCGGGGCCTTGTACTTCTCTGTGTGACATACTGTTAGATCAAATAATCCAATGTTAGATTAAATATTTTTTATTTTACCACTAATAGATGACAAACAGGGCTTCAGAATATATCACGGCACTGCAGAACATCAATTAGGCCCAATATTTTTTCTACTTTTACCCAACACGCTTTTCAACAGATATATGCAACGCTGGACGGCGAATATATTTTGATTTCGCCACTAATACACGGCAAACAGGGCTTCAGAATATATCACTGCACCGCAGAACGTCAATTAGGCCCATGCGATAAAAACTGAACAACTGAATGTGATTGATCGCAAACGAAACTGAATGACTTTGTTTGCGAAATCGCGCAGTTTTCACTAGAAACATCCGCAACGCATCCGGATATAATCTGGACACGCTCGTCTGCAAGGGGCCTAACACTGAGGCAGGTGGTGGCAGTTCTTTATCTTTACTGAAGATAACGGTATGAGTAAAAAAAAAATTGTCAGATTCAACTTGCACAAACTTTGAATCTTTTGCACTATTGATGTGAGCAATCTCTAGAAACACTATTCCGTTGTTATGGACAAACACAGCAATACAAATCAGTAAATATTTTCTTTATGATACCGTTCAACAGTCCTTATACCAGGTGCCCAATATGCTTGATGACTTTGTACTGTGCCTTTGCTATGCAGCTCTTTCTCTCTACATTCAGCAGGTCACACTTTCTAGGTGTGTTGCTACCTCTTTTACTGGTGGTTTTCAGTCCAGAACTACTTACAGATTCTCTATCTGCTTCAGTCAAGTTCCTGTGGTGTCCCCAAACAGGCTCAGACTGACCCACCGGGGAGCCGGGGAAATCTTCGGTGGGCCAACGAGCTTCCTTGCTTAGAAGCTGTCTACAATAAGCTCCGCCCCCTGTACACAGTCAGGTGCATGCTGCCTGTGATTCAATCTAAAAGAGGGCTCCACACCAGCGCTGATTCATGGGAACAGACAAGTTTTGTGTAATCAGCTCTCCTGGGCAGTAAGGCTGTTTCCACATGATCTGATTTTCATAAAATCGCGGCAAAAAAACACGCCATTTTGCTGCGATTTTATGTACATTAGATCATGTGGAAATAGCCTTACTGTGACCAGGAGTGCTGATTGGTCTAAAACCTGTCGGTCAATAGCACTGACAGCCTCTCCTCCAATGAGGCAGCTCTGCTAAAAGGACTAATGCCTGTGTGATCAGTCTGGAGCCCAGCCCTGGGGGGGGAAGTCTGGTTTAGGACCTGGGGACACAACTAGCAACACAGAGGTCCATGAGGTGAGGAAGAAATCTACATGTAGTGTAATTGGTTTAAAAGAGTGCCTGAATGTATAAAAGTGTGTGTAAGAGTGCCTGCATGTATGACAGTGTGTGTATGAGAGAGTGCATGCAAGTATTACAGTGCTGGCATGTATAGAAGTGTGCGTGTAACAGAGTGCTGGCATGTGGAGAAGTATGTGTGTGTAAAAGAGTGCTCGCATGTGGAGAAGTATGCGTGTAAAAGAGTTCTGGCATGTGTAGAAGTGTGCGTGTAACAGAGTGCTGGCATTTATAGAAGTATGCGTGTAACAGAGTGCTGGCATGTGGAGAAGTGTGTGTGTGTGTAAAAGAGTGCTTGTATGTGGAGAAGTGTGTGTGTAAAAGAGTGCTGGCATGTGTAGAAGTATGTGTGTAACAGAGTGCCGGCATGTGGAGAAGTATGCGTGTAACAGAGTGCCGGCATGTGGAGAAGTATGCGTGTAACAGAGTGCTGGCATGTGGAGAAGTATGCGTGTAACAAAGTGCCGGCATGTGGAGAAGTATGTGTGTAACAGAGTGCCGGCATGTGGAGAAGTATGCGTGTAACAGAGTGCTGGCATGTGGAGAAGTATGCGTGTAACAGAGTGCCGGCATGTGGAGAAGTATGTGTGTAACAGAGTGCCGGCATGTGGAGAAGTATGCGTGTAAAGGAATGCTGGCATGTGGAGAAGTATGCGTGTAAAGGAATGCTGGTATGTGGAGAAGTATGCGTGTAAAGGAATGCTGGCATTCCTGGGGATGTGTGCGTGTAACAGAGTGCTGGCATGTGTAGAAGTGTGCGTGTAACAGTTCTGTTGCTGTATCTATGCACAGAGCTTGGTTCTGTTACCTTATCTAAGTCCAGCGCTTGGTATTGTTATGGTATCTAATTACTGAGCTTGAAGGGGGTGCCTAAGTTAAAATTTTTGAGGCCAAACTACAGAGATGCTGTATAAAGATGACAAAAGAAAAAAAAACACTTAAACTCACCGTCCTGATCACTATTTGATCCAGCACCAATACACCAATACTGTTCTCTCCGCCAGGCTGCAGCTGGGACATAATGTTTTGGCTGCCGCGGTAAAATACCGGTGTACCGCACCTGACTGCAGTAACTAATCAGTGGCCTCAGTGGTGTACAGCACCAAGGCCAATGATTAGCTGCAGCGGTCTTGTGCACTATTACACTACAGCTTCCTATATAACGGATTATTTCGAAGGATGTTGTTGCAAATCGGAAAACCCCCTTAAGTGTCAATATTTGCATGAAACTATAGCATGGGCCCCTAGAATTACTTTTACTGGTCGGCCCTTGTCACCCCAGTCCGACACTGTCCCCAACTGTTTCCTGAACTTTAGTTCCGCCTCCGTCGTGCTTCAGGGGAAGTGCAGATTTTCTAGATGTTACAAATACAGTAGAATATAAAAATTTTTAGGCAGGCTAGGCATTGGGTCAATGGATGACTGTCAGTGATGGGTCTTCTCTAAACCAACTCCTGCCTACCACCAGTAAGATTTCATACATAATAATTATCCTTTTGTCTTTTAAAAGAAAAGGCAACATTTGATTTCCTTGTTGGAAATAATTTGGGGTAGTCTAATACTTGTAAGCACACATAACCAGGACATGCATATCGTTGGATGTGAATTCCTAATTTTGATTGTGTAAATGAACAATTATGATTCATATTTTCTTAAAATCTAACAGCCTATATGTGAATATTCTATTTAATCTTTTTTACAAACACTTAGATGGTTTTATAGATAGCTTTACAATCACTTTATATATTATACTTTCTGTCCTGGCTCTTAACTTCCTCCTTTATTTGGACTATTGGTACAGCAAACAGACTCACAACTTTCTTATTCAAACCATCCATTATGACTAGAGAGGGAAAGGGGATGAGTGACTCAATTAGGGCATCACACATTACACTGATAAGTACAATGCTCTTCTGTGGTCATCTTTATATTTGCCTATTAGGAGAACAACAGCGTTATTATACTGTCAACCTAAATTCTATATCTACTATTATACTAGCAGATAACATCTTTTCTCACAGCAACAATAAAATAATTATAAGTTACCTAACTATATAGGAGTTTTATCTCTTTCCGCTGACTGCCACAGATGGACAACATTTAGTACTGCTGAAAGAGTTTTAAATTTTTTTTTCATTTTTGATGGAAGCTTACCTTTAACATGCAAAGACTGGCCACCAATTATGACTTTCATCTAGGGAAGTCGTTTGTTAAAATCTAATATCTCTTACGCCTGTAAATAAGTAATCATGATGTTAATTAGATGAAGCAGGATAAATAATTTACTCATGTTAGCTCTCCATTCTCCTAGCATTTTTCCTCCATATAGAGTCCTGCTGATGCTGCTGTGACATGGACCAATCCTAAAGGAATAAAGAATAATTACTAGCGGAAAAGGGTTTCCATATTATAGAAATACCATCTGTAAGACGCTTATAATCATAATAAAAACATATAGCTTACATATGTTTATCTCATTTACAGATCTCTCAGTAGATTACTCTCAAGTCAATGAATTTAGTGTTTTCATGGGGAGTTTCCATCAAAATAAAAAAAAAATGCTTCCTGTATTCACTGTTACAGTATGGTTCCTACATTGTAGCAACTTGTGAATATTATCTGTACAACACACAGGGGGGGGATTTATCAAACTGGTGTAAAGTAGAACGGGCTTAGTTTCCCGAAGCAACCAATCAGATTCCACCTTTAATTTTTCACGGCACCTTTGGAAAATGAAAAGTGGAATCTGATTCCAGTTTTACTTTACACCAGTATGATAAATCTACCCCATAATTTTCAATATCAGCAGACATCCATCAAATTCCAGCCCCTTAGATTATTTCTTATTACATAAAACGTGTAAATGACTACAAGTAAATCATGCGACGACTGAACTCCTCCAAGGATGGGATAGATTATAAAAATGGTGATTGAAATATATACATCATGTAACCTTACATAAATACAATGATAAAAATCTGTGTTCCACAACTAGGCATGTGGCTTTGGGTCTGCTGCATGTGGCACCCCGCCTGTTGGCAGCTGCAGATGTGATTGCGTACTAGTTTTTCCCTTTTTATAACTAGTTTATCATCATCTGTTACATTTGAAAGTTCTCATAACCTACAATAAGCTCCTCTGTTTTATATTTGCATGCTGCAGTTTTGAAGCCTGATCATCAGTGGTATCCTACAAGGGGAGTCATCAATGTAAAGTAATGGCTGGAGATTTTCGTTTATTGTATGCACTTGATGAAATGATTGGGTCTCTCATTAGTGAAGAGTGAAGACAACATAGTTTCGATAGAAGCTAATTCTGGATGATATGTTTTCTATTCAGTCAGACAGAAACATGAAAATGAGTTCTTCTAGAAGATCTCTCAATGGTGCCTGTGCAAAAAACCCTCCGTATAAGGGAATGGTATGGCCTCAATGCACTATTGTACGGTCTCAGTGTCTATGTGCTAATTCTGCTAGTTTTTTTTTAAAACGAAATACATTTGTTTTCCAAAATGAGACTCTGATCAGAAAAGGGCCATGTACATAACAAATGCGAATATTCAATGGTTACTGCTGGTCAGAGATCCTTAAGTCAGATCCCCAATTTCAAGAATCACATCACATTTGGAGAATTTCATAGCCTGTGTAACCAAATCAGTATTTAGCTGCCTGCAGCCACCACTAGGGAATACCGGAACATGCTGCATATTCTCACGTTATTAAATTCAGTGCATAACTGTATGCATCCTCTAGTAGTGGCTGTCCGTAGCCAACATTTTATGTTTTAACCCCTTAAGGCAAAATGACATACAAGTTCAGGAAAAAAATAGACTTAACATGACTTAGGTACATAAAGCGTTTACTAAACTATGATGAAAGATATATACAGAGACATACAAAGATTAAGTATAGTAACAGTCACTGAGAGTCGTCAAGCAATGGGCAGACTCCATCGACTAGTGCCCAACATGGCACTTGGCCAACACCCATGTGATACAAAGAGAAGTGATATTGCCAAGACATCTTACCCTGATAATGTTTTCAATGGAGCTGAGCTCTGTTCCACAACTATGGGGGTCATTTATTATCCAGAAATATGCCTATATTAGACGTATTTCTGGCGCAGATTGTGGCTCTGTGTCTTTTCCTCGCTCACGGCAGGTATGAAAAAGTGGGCATGGCGTGGGTGGGGAACGGGATGGGCTGGAAGACCCTTCTCATTCATCATTTTCTACGTCTGTTTTAGATGTAGAAAATGGTCTAAAAAGCTAGGAAGCTGTCTTAATTTAGACTGGAGCTGGATGCACCAAAGTTATGTAGAGACCGGCACCTCTTCATAACTTTGGCACATCCACTGCCAGATATAGGTGTTATTAAGACCGGCATCTTAAACGCCGGTCTTAATAAATGACCCCTTAAATGTTTTCTACTCTCCTGACCCCTCCTAGCCCCAACTAAAGGTTAGTACGCATGTACAGTTACCTCAGGTGTAGACATCACTAGATAATTTCATGAAGTTAAAGGGGAAGAACCAATTAAAACTTTGCATCACAGTGGCGGCTGCCTGCTAAGTAATACAACTGACTTCTGTCCGCAATGACTAGGACTGGAGATTATGGCGATCTCAGTCATTTAACCCCAGCCCTCAGATGACAAGATCAATAGTGATTACAGCATCTGGGTGGTTAGACAGAGGGAGGGGGCTCCCTCAGTCCTTCAGTCTGAGCCACTGCAGCAAAATTGCAGGGTTCCTATGGGTGGGTGGCAGCCTAGGAACCTATGAAGGCTTCCATGTCTGCCACAGTAAACTGCCTAATAAGTGTGTTGATCAGATTTTCTCAACCTTTTTTCCTATATATCTCACTGTCTTGGAATCACTCATTTCCTAATATAATGTTATTACCTGTATAGCCCTCATGTTCATATCACAATGGCAGCCCCTATCTTCAGCCAGTCGTGATGCATCTTCAGGTTTATAATATTGTATAATTTAATTTAATTTTATTTTTTTGCATTATTCATTGGATAACCCCTTTAAACATTTATTCATTCGTTGGAGCACACAAGCTAAGGTATTATGAAATATATTATTACTTAATATATTATTACTATACACAATGTATGCTGTAAGGTGCTCTCCTCATCATGACCTATGTATGTTCAAAACACTGTGCAGTGAGGGACATATAGGAAACTATAGCCTGGCTTGTTTGATCACGGGTTAAATGGTGCACACACCACTAACATTGCACATCACTTTATGACACATGTTATATGTGAAGAATCCCAGCGTGGGCTGGATCTGAAGGATGTCTGGGGCCGGAACTATAAAGGAAATTTGTGACTGACTGACTTGTGGCATCGGAGACCAAAGCATTATAATCATGTGTCCTTTCTTACCATTCCTATTGGCTAGATGAATCCCAAGATGACTAGCTTAGGAAAAAAACAAAAAGCATGATTTCACAATTCTCTGGTGGGAGATGTATATGCTATCTGCTTGTACATGTGGGCACCCAGTGGTTGTAATGTGAATTTCCTTCTGTCCAGTGCTTGGCTAACATGTCAAAATAATCTATTGAATTGTTGCGAATCCTTAATAAAATTTGTGGTTAAGGATGGACAAATCTGTTTGTAGACAGAAAAGACAGGGATGAGCTCATTAGGGGATGGAGTGTTTAACATTTCCAATATTAGAAGATATGGAAAATGCCCAGGAAGGAGAGGTATCTATGAGAGTTTTGCAACAAGCCCTCCCATGAGGCACAAAATGGCATTGCTTGTGACCTGTACAGTCATTTCTTGAAATAATTGTGCTGTACATAGTACAAACACACCCATTATGGCGGAAAATGGGGCCGTGCTTCGGGGCTCTGCTTTTTATAGCTTTGTAAACAGCGTTTCCATTTTTTTTAAACTTTATATCACAATGATTGTATCACATGTAGCTTTGTTATTGTGCTGTTATTATTATTTTTTATTTGACATAAACTGTAACGTCTCATGTATTGTGAACTCATCTGGTACCCCTGGGAATGTTGGTCCGTTACCATGTTAGAAATGTGAGAATGAGATTTCTGAAATGGAAAACTGAGCTGAAGAGTGTGAGAAAAACAGGATTTTGGATATTAAAATCATAGTTTTACATAAATCACAGCTGCAGTTTTAAAATAAGTTATGCTTTACTCACGTGGAATATTTGATTATGTGTAGGTAACAGTACATTTCATGACTTGCAGGTTTTGAAGGTTAAAACAGGCAAATCTGAGAATATTAAAGATACAGCAAAGCCAAATGTATCCAGGCTATATATCTGTGCATGTAAACTTAAAAAACTTGAGTAAATATTGCTCAAATTCCAATGTGATATCACGACAGTTATTGGAGGCCTTTTAAGGGTCACTAGTTAAAATATAAAATAAATACACAATTACATTATAAACTTTATTATCATGGTAACCTTATTATTTCTATTTCTTTTCTCTCCCATTTCTATATCGAAATAAAAAGGTAATTCACCCTTCTTTCTCTACCTTCCAGTGCTAGTCTATGTTATATGTGAAATAATTAGGGATGGGACATATGTTGATATCTCTCTACCTGAGTGACAATAGACATTTGCTGCACTGGGGACTAGTTTTGCAAAGCTGCATTTACGTAATTAGTTAATACCAAAAGTCAGTTTACACCTATTTATTACCAGTATCACTAATTAGTTAAGAAATAAGAGCCTACCTAAAGTCCACCAATGATGTCAGTACATGTTCAGATGATGAAAATGAAAAGAATCTTTATAAACTAAATAAACTACCCATGAGAAAAAGGCTTAAAGGCTTAAGAAAGGAATACTATATGTATAGTTGAGCTTCAGCCAAGGTGATGGCGGCTTGGTTATGCCATCAATGTCTCATTACAAAAATGAACAAGTGAGATGAAGGTAAACCACTGCAACCCCTTACAAATTATTCCTTAACAGTTACACTTCTGGCCTGAGATGAGTATAAGCTCTGTGTTCCAGAAAGGTCAAAGAGTCAGTCCCCCATAATTCTCAGGATGCCCCCATTGAATAAACATTGATGATATACCCTAGTGATATACAATCAATGTCTATGTGTAAAAGTATCTTTAGGAGTATTTCCCAGAATATAGATTTATAGTCAAAGACTGGAGAAAGAGGTCATCTGCCACCCATCTGTGTTTTTAAAGGGCATCTGGCAGCAAATTTGTACCTATGAAACTGGCTGACCTTTTGCATGCGAACATGGCAGCTGAAGACATCTGTGTTGGTCCCATGTTCATATGTGCCCACATTGCGGAGAAAAAATGTTTTAATGTATGTAAATGAGGCTCTAGGAGCAACGGGGGCTTTGCCGTTACACCTAGAAGCTCTGCTCTCTCTGCAACTGCTGCGCTTTCTCCGCTTTGATTGACAGGACCAGGCAGTGAAAACATCATCACTCGAGGCCTTGTCAATCAAAGTGCAGATGGCGCAGCAGTTGCAGTGAGAGCAGAGCCTCTAGGTGTAATGACAACACCCTTGTTGCTCCTAGAGACTCATTTGCATATATGCATTTATCTCTGCCAGATTCACATGCAACAGGTTAGCCAGTTTCATAGGTGCAAATCTGCTGACAGATAGCCTTTAAAGGCAAGTGCAGTGGCCGGGTTTAGGGTAGCCCCAATGATACGCTGGGTCCCCCAGACACCGTTAAGATGTCACCACACGTTGCTGCTCTCCGGAAGGGATGGTAAGGCGTGGTGCACCCTGATGGGAAATAAGTCCAGAAAGTCAGGGTCTGCAGTAACCAGGGTGCTTCATTACTGGAGGGATTCAGGTGCAAAACAATACAGGTGAGGTGTAGGGCTAGCTTCTTCAGTCTGCTCCCTGGCAGAAGAAGGGTTTGATGCTCAAGAAATGCCTGAACTAGCTGTCCCTCTCTCTTTTTAGAAGGCTGATATCCAGGCCCAAGGCTGGTGATCCAGGGTCTGTGGCATGGTATCCCCGTCTCAACGTCTTCTTCTGGTCACTCAGTAGTCTGGCAGAGTCTCCTCTTCCAAGCACTGTTCCCTAACTGCAGAACACTAGGGGCTCTGACTACTCTCCTTACATACCATGTCTACCTAGTCTGGAACCTTCTAGTGGGAGCGGTGGAGTGGAGAAACTCAGCACAAACAGATACATTATAACATTTTCCGTCTCTCAGACTTGCATTAGAGCTTCAATGATACTAAATGAGAATGACACAGCAGTTTTTCCAGACAAAAACATGTTTCCAGACATAACAACATACCTAAAACCAGACATTTAAAAGGTCAGGTTTTCTGGGTTTGGTGGTAAACAACGTCTGGCCTTTTCCCTCCAAAATATGGTTTTCCTAAAACTCTATGGCAGCTGTGGAAAACTACCAGTTTCTGATTCAAAGTCCTAACAGTCTCTCAGTATTCATGAACCCTTTCCACAGAGCCTTGCAAACACAGTGCAAATGAACAGGATATATATCACAACATACATATAAAATGCAGTAACACAGTAATAAACAGTATAAGTTAACCCTTTCAAGAGAAATAAAGTAAGAAGTTTTAGCTTTGCATAGGGGAAATAGGCAAATGTCCACAAATGTCCAAATGTCAAAGTACCCCCTGCTCTAGGAAACTACACAATCTGTCATCAGATACTGTAGATCATTATGAGTCCACCTTAAATTCCAGATGTGCGTTCCACAGTATTTTGTAATGGCCTTCGTCCTATTTCCATACGTGGTTCCATTGTGTTGAAATGTGTATTTTTTTATTTTGTACAAATAAGCCCCTTGATGCAACAAGGGTGGAGTCATTGCACCTCGTTGCACTTGAGGCTCCATCCCTTTCCATTCCCTGCTACGCCCCCACCACATTGACTGCCCGGGCCAGGTCGTGTGTCGGCCCTGAAGTCTTGCGGTAGTGCATTCTATTACGCGTTTTGGAACTGGAATGGTCCCTTCATCGCATAATTGTCTTACTATCTGATGAAGGGACTGGTGCTGTCCCAAAACATGTTATCTATATACAAATTAAGTGGTCATTTATTACCTCTACCTCGGAGATCACCCTTTAAGGAAGCATTGTCATTAAAAGCCGTATTTTGCCCAGGATCTCACAGTTCATTTGTCAGGGAAGAGTCAGGAGCTCACCATACACATAAGATTGTCAGATAAATCTACCATTTTCACCAGGTTTGGACGATAATAGTTTAATGTATATGGGGACTGTAACATACTGCGCAACCAGCATCAATGTTTATTTAAAGGAAGAGCACATGAGAAAGGACACAGGACATAGTAAGGCTTGCTGTGGGATTGGAGAAGAAGAAGATGCAGGATGCAGAGCTAAATGTATTTCTAACAAAAGAAGTTGCTGCTGGACTCTGTCCCATCCTTATTGCCAGTTCAACACTTTCATCCCCGAGTGCCTATATTTCATGAAGATACCACATGGACCATCACTTATGTGGGAAACAAAGGGATTAATATTGAGGACTTATCCTCAGGATAGGTTATATCAGTATCAGGTCTGCGGGGATCTGAGACCGGGGACCCATGCCGATCATCTGTTAGAAGAGGCCAGGCACTCTGTGAGCACCACAGCCTCTTCCTAGGCCAGTAACATCACTGTACATTGGTCACATGGCCTAGTTACAGCTCAGCCCCATTGAAGGAGCTGCAATATCAAACACAGGCGCTATACAATGTACGGCTCTGTGCTTGGTAATCTGCTGGGAGCTCGCCGGCTCCCTGAAACAGCTGATTGTCGGGGGTCCTGGTATTTCGACCCCCACCGATGACCTATCCGCATTATCATTTCCTGGATAACTCCTTAAGGAAAAATTCTACCTTTCCAGTCAAAATCATTCTCAACAGCAGACTTCAGGTGAATGTCTGACAGGTCCCCTAGACATTAGAGGGTTTGCCATTTTAAAAGCATTGCCACAACATGGACAACCTATTCTCAACAGGAAAAATCCTTACACGCACAACTATATGCAGAAGAAATGTGCCCTCTTCTTTTGGAAAAAAAATGTAGTTTGAGGATAATACACAAAGTTACCAAAACTCATTGAATTCATTTCCTGAAGGACCTAAATACAATATCCTTTGGCTCAGCTAGACAGAAAATGAGTTGAGCAAATTAAATAGCTTTACAATGCATGGGGACTATTTGACATAACTGACAAATGTGCTTCACTGCAAATCTAGCTGGTCTAATAAAATGAACTTGTTATGAAGTGTTTTGGGTTGTTAGGTATCACGTATTGCAAAAAAAAGAGACATGATGTGACTCTGAAATGGAAATTAAGCAGATATTCCACCAAATGTGCAACCCATTATATATATATATATATATATATATATATTTATATATATATATATATACATATATTTTATATATATATATATATATATATATATATATATATATATATTGTGGGAGTCGCTCTGGTAGATAGCAGTGCGGGTGCAGTATAGAGGCAAAACAGGGAGTCCAGATAGTGCAATAAACAGTGTTTTATTCACACTTGCACAAAATAAAACAGTCTCTTGGTGTTAATTCACACACATAAGAAATCAAGCGGAAAACAAGACAGTCCAAAAACAGGCTCCAGTCACCTGGGAGGTTTTTAGATGCAGGTTCACACCTGGCTGTCAGTCCAGCCGTAAGACAGTCGCCGTCAGGCTTCCAGGTCGTCTGCACTCCTCCTTGCTGGGCTCTTGCTTCCAGCCCAGAGAACTTCCAAACACAAGTGAAACAGTCTAACAGCAGCTCCAGGACAATCACACCCTCCACACCCAGCTGCTGGCTGTGTTATAAAGGCCCTGGAAAACCCGGCCTGGACCGTGGGGAGTAGGCACCCACCCAACTCTTTGCCTACTCCCAGTAAGAGCCGGCCCGGATTGGCTTTGCAGCCAAACTAAATAGCAAGGTGTCAAGCAGCACTAGCTGCTGCTGACACACCAAAAATCCGGCTTCTACCTCACCGAGGCCAGGAACCTCGGTGACACGTACCTCCCGTCGACCACAGTACCTTGCACCTTACCACATACCCCCCTTTGTTCAACCCTGAGGGGTGAACACATGTGAGGCAGTGGACGCGGGACAGGGCATCTGCGTTACCCTGCAAGCGGCCTGCCCTGTGTTCCACGGAGAACTTGAAGTTCTGCAGGGATAGGAACCACCTGGTGACCCGAGCATTCCTCTCCTTGCCTGGCTCATCCACTTGAGAGGGGAATGGTCGGTCACCAGACGGAACCTCCTCCCTAACAGGTAGTAGCGGAGAGATTCGAGTGCCCACTTGATAGCCAGGCACTCCCTCTCCACTATGCTATACCTGGTCTCGGCGGGACTGAGCTTACGGCTCAGGAAGACAACGGGATGTTCTTCCTCGTTGACCTCCTGAGACAGTACAGCACCGAGGCCTACCTCTGAGGCATCCGTCTGTACTATGAATTCCCTGTTGAAGTCGGGTGTCACCAAAACCGGGACCCACACAGGGCCGACTTCAATGCAGAGAAAGCCTCTTCTGCCTTCTCACTCCAGTGAACCTTTCCGGACTTTCGTCCCTTCAATAGGTCTGTCAATGGTGCTGCTATCGTGGCAAAGTGGGGCACAAACCTCATGTAGTACCCTACAATCCCCAGGAACGATTTTACCTGCCTGGTAGTGACCGGTCGGGGCCAGTTACGTATGGCTTCTACTTTAGTTACCTGCGGCTTGATGACTCCCCGCCCAATAACATATCCCAGGTATTTGGTCTCTTCCAACCCAATCGCACACTTCTTTGGATTGGCGGTTAGTCCAGCTTTCCTCAGGGCATCCACAACCGCCTGCACTTTGGGCAAATGGCTTTCCCAGTCGGGTGCTGTGGATGATTACATCATCTAAGTAGGCCGAAGCTGCACCGACGATGAGGTCGCAGTACAATATCCATTAACCTTGGAAGGTGGCGGGGCGCCATGCAGGCCAAAGGGTAACACCTTGTAATGATACAGGCCCTGCGGGTAACAAAAGCGGTTTTTTCCTTGGCCGCCTCCGTTAAGGGTACCTGCCAGTATCCTTTAGTGAGGTCTAGCACAGAAAAATAACGGGCTTGCCCTAAATTCTCAACAAGCTCGTCTACCCGGGGCATGGGATACGCATCGAACTTGGACACTTCATTTAATTTGCGAAAATCGTTGCAGAACCGCAACGTCCCATCCGGCTTGGGTATTAGGACTATGGGACTGGCCCACTCACTTTTCGACTCCTCAATGACATCAAGCTTCAACATTAACTGCACTTCCTCCGCGATGGCCCGCCGCCGAGCCTCGGGTACCCGGTAGGGTTTTAACCGGATCTTGGCCTGAGGCTCAGTGACGATGTCATGTTGGATGAGAGACGTGCGGCCAGGGAGGTCCGAGAACACATCCGTGTTCCGACTGACGAACTCCCTGACATCCTGAACTTGTTTGGAAGACAGGCTGTCTGCGATTTTTACCGTGGGTTACCGCTCGCAGGCCTCGAACTGTGGGGCTGGACCCTTGTCACCTAGAAGCCCTGGCCGGGGGCTGTTGTCGCCGGCCGTGTCCCTGTCTTTCCACGGCTTCAGTAAATTCACGTGGTACACCTGCTCGGCTTGCGCCGCCCGGCTGGTGTACTTTGTAATTTACTTCCCTACCTTCTCAATAACCTCATAGGGGCCCTGCCACCTGGCTAGGAACTTGCTGTCAAGGGTGGGCACCAGAACCAAAACCCGATCTCCCGGGTTGAAGCTCCGCACCCGAGCCTGACGATTGTACACCCTACTCTGGGCTTGTTGCGCTGCCTCCATATGCTCCCGGACCAGCGGCAACACCCTTTCCATCCGTTCCTGCATCTGGGTGACATACTCAATGACACTTTTGTGGGGGACAGGCTGTTGTTCCCACGCTTCCTTGGCGATATCCAACAGGCCCCGAGGGTGTCTGCCATAAAGCAGTTCGAAGGGCGAGAACCCAGTAGAGGCCTGGGGCACCTCTCGCACTGCGAACATGAGATAGGGCAGAAGCAGATCCCAGTCCTTCCCATCTCTAGACACCACCCTTTTAACATGTTTTTTAAAGTTTGATTAAACCTCTCGACAAGACCGTCTGTTTGTGGATGGTAAACGGACGTCCGTAACTGCTTTATACGCAACAATTTACACAGTTCCCTCATAACTTTGGACATAAAAGGGGTCCCTTGGTCCGTCAGAACCTCTTTTGGCAGGCCCACACGGGAAAACATTTCCATTAACTCTTTGGCAATGAGCTTAGCTGAGGTATGTCGCAGAGGCACCGCCTCCGGATATCGAGTGGCATAGTCGAGAACTACCAGAATGTGTTGGTGGCCCCTGGCAGACTTTGGTACAGGCCCACTAGATCCATAGCGATTCGCTCAAACGGTACCTCAATAATTGGAAGAGGTACCAGAGGACTACGGAAATGTGGCTGGGGGCTATTTATCTGACAGGTGGGACAGGACTTACAATACTCTTTCTACTTCCTTAAACAAACCGGGCCAGTAAAATCGCTGTAGTATGCGGTCCTGCGTTTTCTGCCACCCCAGGTGTCCCCAAGAACATGTTGGTGGGCAAGCTCCATGACCAGCTTGCGATACGCTGTGGGCACCACCAACTGTTCAACAGGCTCACCTCGGATTTGGTTCACTCGATACAACATATCCTGAAGAACAATGAATCGCTGAAACATTAATTCAGCCCCAGGTTTCTGGGGTTTACCATCAATTATTATGACACTTTCCCAGGCCCTGGTTAGGGTTTGGTCCCGGTGTTGTGCGGTCCCAAAATTTTCCCCGGAGACATTGAGGTCTGCCAACTCAGGTCCCGGTGGCAAGTCCTCCGTGTCTCCCACCATTACACTCAGTGGGGTTGTCTCCCCTCTACCGCTGGAGCAGTGGTCACCCCTACCGCTGGCCCTTCAGACTCGGGCTCCCAGGGTTCTGGCCTTCCAGTGGTATCAGGCCACTCTCCTAGGGTTACCCCTGTCTCGGGTCCATCAGACAGTTTTATCGCCGGCCACAGCGCCGGGAAACCTGGGAAGTCCCTCCCAAGTATCAATTCATGCGGGAGTTTGGCAGCAACAGCCACCTCGTGGGTCCACTTACCAGCCGCTGTGGACAAAGTCACTAGTGCAGTGGGGTAGTCTTTTAGGTCTCCGTGGATGCACAGGACCCCGATTTTACGGCCGGTATACTCCACAGGCCGTACTCAGGGCAGCCCTTACCAGGGAGACTAGACTCCCGGAGTCCAGCAGGGCCACCGCCAGAGAATCTCCCACCTCTACCTGACACAGGTGGTTATTGTCCTGCCCCTCACGGGTGCCAGTTGCACACAGCTTCCGTGCATACAGGGAGTGGCGATAGCCATAGTTCACATCCATCGGCTCATCCCGATGCGGACAGTCGGCCCTGATGTGGCCTGGCTCCTGACACCTCCAGCATACCACGGGAGGCGGATCCGCAGGGGGTATATTCCGTGCAGGCCTCTCTGTCGCCGGACGCCGGAACTGGGGCGGAGGCCTCCGGGTTTTGACTGACCCTTCCCAGCAAGATTCCCTGCAGGTTTCTGGTGGCCTCGTAACGCTCCACCAGGTCGACCATCTCCAGGGCACTTACCGGAGACGCCTGGCCGACTCCAGTGTTGGAGGGGATAAGGCAGGGCCCTCCAGAACATGTCGGCCAGTAGACGGTCCAGCATAGCAGTCGGACTTAGAACATCAGGCTGCAGCCACTTTTGCAACCGATGCAGCAACTCATAGTACTGCGGCCTGGCGGGTTCAGCCGCTTTAAAGTCCCACTGGTGGACCCGCTGAGCCCGGACCAACACGTTTACCCCCAATCTGGCCAGGATCTCCCCTTCACCGTGGGGTAATCAGCAGCCTGGGCATCTGCCAAGTCAAAAACTTGCTGGGGCCCGGATGCCAGGAACGGAGCGACCACCTCGGCCCACTGGTCACGGGGTAACTTTTCCCTCACGGCTACCTTCTCAAAGACCGCCAGATATGTCTCAACGTCGTCCGAAGGGGTCATCTTTGGGATCGCCGCACGGACCGCTTCCGGGCATCATGGTCGTGGTGGGACGCTCCTGCAGCTTGTAACGCCATCACGTGCTGTAACAGTAGCTGGTTGGTCTCCCGCTGCTGCACGTTAGCCTCTATGAGAGCTTTCACAGCCGCCTCCATGTTGCCAGCAACTCCTACTTGTAGCTTTGCTGGCTTAATATATGCCATGCACTTGTGCCCAGCAAAACAAAAACAAACTTCGGCGGTCACGCCAGCCTCACTGCGCATGCCCGCATCCGACACCAAATGTGGGGAGTCGCTCTGGTAGATAGCAGTGCGGGTGCAGTATAGAGGCAAAACAGGGAGTCCAGATAGTGCAATAAACAGTGTTTTATTCACACTTGCACAAAATAAAACAGTCTCTTGGTGTTAATTCACACACATAAGAAATCAAGCGGAAAACAAGACAGTCCAAAACAGGCTCCAGTCACCTGGGAGGTTTTTAGATGCAGGTTCACACCTGGCTGTCAGTCCAGCCGTAAGACAGTCGCCGTCAGGCTTCCAGGTCGCCTGCACTCCTCCTTGCTGGGCTCTTGCTTCCAGCCCAGAGAACTTCCAAACACAAGTGAAACAGTCTAACAGCAGCTCCAGGACAATCACACCCTCCACACCCAGCTGCTGGCTGTGTTATAAAGGCCCTGGAAAACCCGGCCTGGACCGTGGGGAGTAGGCACCCACCCAACTCTTTGCCTACTCCCAGTAAGAGCCGGCCCGGATTGGCTTTGCAGCCAAACTAAATAGCAAGGTGTCAAGCAGCACTAGCTGCTGCTGACACACCAAAAACTGGCTCTTACCTCACCGAGGCCAGGAACCTCGGTGACACGTACCTCCCGTCGACCACAGTACCTTGCACCTGTCACAATATATATATATATATATATATATATATATATATATATATATATATATATATATATATATATATATATATATATATATATATATATATATATATATTTAACTATATCTTCATAACTAAGAAAATGGCCCTGCAGAGTTCTCCATGCCCTGGAGATGTCTGTGTGTGTGGATTGTGGATGGGTAGGTGGTTGCCATATAAATCTCTAGATTAAAAAGACATTAAAACAGATGAGCTCATGATGAAGAAACATATGGTTAATAGCTTTCTGCATTGTGTACTATAGGTTACCCTGCTTTACCAAATAATCTGGTGAGTAGCTAAGTAGATAATGAGGTGACTCCATTTACAGGACAATAGTCAATCTGGCCATATTTTAAAAAAATCAATGAAAGAAGCATCAGAATAAAATACTCAAATACTGAGAATATATAAATAAAAAAAGATGTCAGCTTGCCTTATGCAGTTTGTATATATATAATGTACATATGTGTATGGCTTTATAGAGTCATGATGGCTATCATCTAATACAATATTGCAATTAATGCCCTCTATTGGGTGGTATCCTGTCTGCAACATAGCTGGTGATCGCCTGCAAGTGGACAGTGAGAAAAAAAAATATGATCAGATAATTAGGAGCCCTGCGAACATATATGATTTTATTTATTGTTCATTACAAGATGTATTATTTTCAACACAGAATTTCCATGAGATCCCAGCCATAATAAGTCAGTGAGTTCCTGCTTGTGGTGACTGAGTCCCTGCTTGTGGTATTGCATCTTTTGCAGAAAAAAATACAATATGAGAACATTTCAGAGCAGAAAGGCAGAAGCCATTATTTACATTTTTTATCTTGGTTTCTTACAATAAACATTCATATGACCAATAACCTCTTATGGACTGTCTGCTCCCCACAAGAAAAAATATACTGGACATCCCATTCTTAGGAGCACTGAGGGTAAGAGCAGTGTGACCTCTTCTGGTTTGACATTTCATAATTGTTTATTGTAGGAAACGCTAAAGGGGGTTTTCCCATACTATTTAAAGGGGTTATCCCATCTAGCATTTTCATACTTACCTGCTGGGAGCTGCACCGTTCACTTTCTGGTTTCCGGCTTGTGAGGCTGGGCGGGACTAGTCAGCTTGATTGAAGGCTTGTCCCGGCCGGGCCGTGCGCTGTCTTGATCGTGAACGCCCCCGCGCATGCACCATGGTGACTTCTTCCTGGCCAGTATAGTACAGAGCCAGCGTGCGCGTTCATGGCTCTGTGCTATACTGGCCAGGAAGAAGTCACCATGGCGCATGTGCAGCAGCGTGCACGTTCAATTAAGCGCGTCCCGTCCAGGAGAAAATAAGGTGTCTTCTGCACAAGCGCGGCCACGGGATTCGAGAGAAGAGCGGTGGCCGTAACTAGGGGAGACCGAATGACAACAATGAGGTAGGAGAGGATGAATTTTCTCAAAAAGGGTGGGAATTGGCTAATAAAATATATTTGCAAAAATTATCACTGTTACATCATTAACTGATTAAACAGTGATCATTGTGATGGGATAACCCCTTTAAGAGAACCTGTCATCCATGAAAATTCAGTACAACCTGCGGGCAGCATGCTAGACAGCAGGAGGATCTGAGTATATGTAAATATATACAGTATATATATATATATATATATATATATATATATAGTTTTAAGGGAAAAGATTCAGTAAAACTTTTAAACTTTTGTGCTTGAGAATTGTGTGGGTAATGCAACTTAGTGATTGACATCTACTGCTGAATGAGTATACAGGGAGAGTTGTCAAAAACTAAGTAGGAGCAGCTCAATGAAGAGGCAGGACAATTTAATCCAGAGGGACCACCGGGATTCGAAATTGACAGGAATTTTAAATTTAGATCAAGCTCAAATTAAAGGCTTCTTTATTCTTGCATTTGGCTAAAAAGAACAAATGAAAAATTGCACTTGACCTAAGTGGGAGCAAACACAGACTTGCAAACCTCAGATTTTGCACTATTGACATCCACCAGCTGGAGCTGAATACTACAAGGAAGAAGAGCCCTGGCAAACAGATAATAGGGGCATTTTTACAAGACTTTTTACATGTATTGTTTAACGCAAACAAAAACATCTCAGGAAACTGCTTTAAGTCAATGTTAGGCAAACATAAACTTGGCGTGAGATATTGTTCATGTTAAGTGATGATTTTTACAGTGATCCGAAAATCCAAAGAATTACATTTCCAGATTTAAAACTGCAAAATGAATTAGTTGTGTGTTTTGTAACAATCCATGTCCTGCTGCTGAGAGAGACATTGTTTCCTCATGTCTCTAACTAGCCTGAAATGTACCACGCGCTGTCTGAAAACAGCTTCCTCCCCAGCTCCTTACCCTATAACTACCTAACCCTTTTCATTTCTTGATGGAATTGAAGTTTATGGGAAAATTAGAAGATCAAGCAATTTGTGTCCGGCTGTTACAGTAACTATGGAGCTTATTAATTGCACAACTAATGCTCAAGTTTGTTGTCGTTGGATGGAAAGTGTGTAATATGCAGAGTAAATATACCCAGCAGAAGTGAGTTTTCATCTTTCATCTCTTAGACACTTTGAACATAACAGTTACTCAATCAAGTTCATTCAGGGGAAATCCAACAGTGCCTATAGAGCAATTATCTCCGTATTAAATGACTTTCCTGTCTGATATGTTCCAGACCCCCTGAGTAACACAAACAGGGTTAAAAGGAAGTTTCAAGACAGTTTTACTAAAGCATAAAAATATACAAAACCTCAAAAAAGTTTCACACAACCGAAAGCTGATGCTGCCCAAGAATTCATGAGAGCTCAATTAACCAAGTTATCTGGGCTGCAGAATCTCTGAATTTCAAGTGGTTTTTACATTAATTTTATTGATATTTTAAAGTCGAGGAAAGGTACAGCAAATTGACTCCCACAAGATTCAAATATGGGACATTAATAAAAACCTTGACCAAACGAGAAGACTGAAAGTGCACCTTAAGAAGGTGTAGGATACACATAAAACAGCTGTTGCCTGGGAGGAAGGTGTCTTCATCATCCCTGAGGGTACATTTCAATAAACTGGATTTATATGAAAGCAAATTATTTAAGGCCATTGCAGGTAGTGATTATTAACTGCCTCTTCTTCATTTGTTGATTGACCTTTTCATTAGGTTCAGTGTAATAGTTTATAGGAAAGAATCGCGAGTAGCGATAATGATAAAGAGCGCTGGTGGTTTGTGCTGATATATCTAGAGTTGTGAGAAACAGGGGTTTTAAAATCTTATGTAGCGGTGGTTAATTAGTAGAATTGTAGTAGAGTGTTATTAATAGTACAGATATTCGGCGGTAAGATAAGGAGTTAAAGTCAGTAATAGTACAGGTATTCGGTGGTAAGATAAGGAGTTAAAGTCAGTAATGTAATTCCCTCTGACTCCGTTTATCGTTACCTTTTCTCTTGTCAGTCCTTCCTTGAGCGTCCGACCGCCGTTGTGCAAAAATTTCGCCAATCTTCGGGTATTGGCGAAATTTGTCTTGTATTTCTTACTTGAGTTTAAAGAGGTTTATCGGCTTAAAAAAAAACATGCTTGACATGGGCACATATCCTGTGTCAGATTCTGTCTTTTTTGTAAAACTTGCAACTCTTTATTGACTCAGTCCCTTGTGTCTCCCTTGTTTACTGGAGTCGTATCTTCAAACAAGGTGGCCTGCTGTGTAGTTCTCAGTACCATGATTCCTCCTTCTCCGCACTCATTTGCCCCCCTACCTTGTTACTCCAGGTGTAATGTTACATGACCTGCAACGTTTCGTTCAGTAAGTATTGCAATCACTAAAGGAAAGTTACACAATCAGTGATGTTTCGTATTCTGGGGAGTGAGAGAGCTGTTAGGGGGCACAAGATCCACATATAAGATATCACTCATCTAGACAGTGTACTGTGGCAGCATGGCCTTGTGACAAGCTTGTTGACTGATTAAACATAGAAAAAAGAAGTCATATTAGAAATACATTTTTAAAGGCTGGATAACACATTTTAATGTTAATATCACCCAAAGAGAAAATTTTGACTTTGTCCTAATATCAAAAATCCTAACCACTAGAATGAAGCATTAGAACCTAAAGTATCAGGAAGTTAACCAGGCATGTTCCTGTGCATGGTTGTTCCCAGAGGGTCGTCATACCGACCAGCCAAGCCCCAGCAGTGAGCATGGACACCCGGCCAATCAGGTCCCTGGCTTGACATCCAGCCCCAGAATAAGGTGGGGGATTTAAAGCATGCCTCCCATTTTAAAACAACTTTCCATAAATAAATAGTACGTGTGAATATAAGAAACTTTGTAATATATTTTATTAAAGAAAAATGCTTCTTTCTGCATTTTCAGGCTACTTTGATTTTTCCTGCTTTTAACATTGATGTCTATGGAGAGAAGATTGGGGGGAGGGGGGAGATACTAGATGTGCAACACACAAACTGCAGTTTCGTAGCTCTTTGGCTGTACTATAGCTAGTAAGATACAGTTCTATCAATATTCAGAGTGAGGAAATAAATCACTTACCAGCTGGTGTAGCAGCCTCCCCATCCCTTTTCCTCTCTCTATCACCTTCTGTGTGTGATGCTGGAGACGGAGATGGTGGTAAACAAGTCTGGCTTTTTCCCTCCAAAGCATGCTCTTCTTTAAACCTTATGGTCGCTATGGAAAATTACTAGCTTCTCATTATTAACTATAATGTCCAAAAAGTCAGTATTCATTAACCCTTTCTACAGTGATGTGCAAATACAGTGCAAATAAAGAGGATATATATCCCAACTAGGGATGAGCAAATCGACTTGGGATGAAAGTATTAGAATGAACTGGCTCTGATGAGCCGAAGTTATTGCTTTGCGAAGTCTCGCGAGAATGAACTGGCTCTGATGAGCCGAAGTTATTGCTTTGCGAAGTCTCGCGAGACTTTGAGTAATAAATTGATAAATTAATTTGTACTGTAAAAAATAATTTCCCGAACTCGGGTTTGGTTCCAACCTTGGCCTATTCATTCACATCACCAGCAGCACTGCCAGTCCTTGCTGCTTGGCAGAGGAAGATGATGTTTGTGATGCAACACTGTATCATGAATGTCTTGGCATGGCTTTACTTATCTTTTTGTTCTGGGGTTGCAGGAAGGTTCTAATTCCAGGAGGCCTTTTTGTTGCAGTTGCATTTTACATTGTAACACAGTTTATAAGGCCGAAAAAAAGACATCTGTCCATCCAGTTACGTCTGTTATCCTGCAAGTTGATCCAGAGGAAGGCAAAAAACCCTGTGAGGTAGGAGGCTATTTTCCTTCCCGACTCCAATCAGGCAATCAGAATAACTCCCTGGATCAACGACCCATCTCTAGTAGCGATAGCCTGTAATATTATTTCACTCCAGAAATACACCCAGGCCCCTCTTGAACTCTTTTAGTGAATTCACCATCACCACCTCCTCAGGCAGAGAGTTTCATAGTCTCACTGCTCTTAAAGAATCCTCTTCTATGTTTGTGTACAAACCTTCTTTCCTCCAGACGCAGAGGATGTCCCCTCGTCACAGTCACAGTCCTGGGGATAAATAGATGATGGGACAGATCTCTGTACTGACCCCTGATATATTTATACATAGTTATTAGATCTCCCCTCAGTCGTCTTTTTTCTAAAGTGAATAACCCTAATTTTGATAACCTTTTAGGGTACTGTAGTTGCCCCATTCCAGTTATTACTTTAGTTGCCCTCCTCTGAACCCTGTCCAGCTCTGCTATGTCTGCCTTGCTCACAGGAGCCCAGAACTGTACACAGTACTCCATATGTGGTCTGACCAGTGATTTGTAAAGTGGTAGGACTATGTTCTCATCACGGGCATCTATGCCCCTTTTAATGCAACCCGTTATCTTATTGGCCTTGGCATCAGCTGTCTGACACTGGTTTCTGCAGCTTAATTTGCTGTCCATTAAAATTTCTATGTCCTGTTCCATGTCAGTGTTAGGCTACTTTCACACTAGAGTTTCTATTTTCCGGCATTGAGATCCGTTATAGGGTCTCAATACTGAAAAAAAAACGTTTTAGTTTTGTCAATGGGGATAAAACGCAACTGAACAGAATGCTCCAAAATGAATTCCGTTCCATTTGGTTGGATTGTCATACCGGAGAGGAAACCGCAGCATGCTGCAGTTTTCTTTACATCATGGGATGCAGAGCAGAATGGATCCGTCATGACCCACAATGCAAGTTTTATTGACGGATCCATTTTCTCTGACACTATCTGACACAATAGAAAAATTCATGGGGTGCAAGAAATCTCAAATAAATAAGAAGCTATTTCAGATACAGACTGAAGAAGGTGCATATACATATGATATCAGAGATCATATAACGTGCAATAGTCGTGGGGTAGTATATGCAATTGTATGCCCCTATAAGAAGATCTATACTGGACGTACAAAGAGACAATTAAAGAAGAGAATTGGAGAACATATATATAACATCCAGAAAAAATTTGAGGGGCATCCATTATCAAGGCATTTTATAGATAGAAGTGAGGGGAAATTTGCAGGGTCAGTATTTTATGGAATAGAGGTAGTTAAACCAGATAAACAGGGGGGGGGGGGGAGATTAAATTAAAAGCATGTCGAGAATGGAAACAAAATGTTTTTTTAATTTTGATACATTGGCACCAAAGGGTTTGAATATGGAAATAGAATGGTTTCTGTTTGATTAAAATGTAGGTATGATGAGAATGATAGGAAAAATAAGGTGTGGGATGTTTGAAGTTAAAGCAGGGTAATCTGGAAGGTATAAAAGGGCGGTATCGAGTAATGCCAGATTGATTCCCTGACGAAGGACAACGCTTTGTCCGAAACGCGTTGGTAGTTTGGCACTTGCAGTAACCCGTAGCTTGAACAGTGATGTCACTAGTATCGCTCCACGTGAGCTTTCAAACTCAATAGCGCGGAGCAACGCCACCAGCCGGGCCGTGCTCCAGCGAAAACGAGATACCGGTCCCGACACAAAACCCTGTAATTAAGCCTGCAGTGGGATTTGGATAGAGTTCACAGAGGAGAATTCAATAGCAAGGTAATCTTGTTTGATACGTTGATACGTGAACTCTTCCCAGTAGTGCTTGACAGGAGTAAAAGCGGGGAAGGTACCGTGCGGTATCTAGTTCAAAGTGGTTCTGGTTGACTTTTTTTTGGCAGCAGGTATTGCGGTACTGCTCCAATACTGCAGCACACACTATTTTAGGGGCATTAGTGGCAGTTAACTAGAGAAAGTATTTGCACTTTTTTGAATATTGGCATCATATTTGCTATGCGCCAATCCTGTGGAACACTCCCTGTCAATATAGAGTCCTTAAATATCAGAAATAAGGGTCTGGCTGTGACATTATTTAATTATCTTAGGATACAGAGGTGTATGCCACCTGGTTCCGTCGATTTGTCTATTTTCAACTTTTTAAGACACATCTTCACTTCTTCCTGGGTCAGATAGGGCACTTTTAATGGGGAATTTACTTTTACATTCTGCATTTCATCTGACACTTTGTTTTCCTCAGTGAATACAGTGGAGAAAAAAAATATTTAATAGCTTTGCTTTCTCCTCATCGCTGTCTGCAACTCCCCCCTCATCACTGTAAAGGGCCAACCCCTTCAGATTTTCACTTTTTACCATTTATATAATTGAAGAACTGTGATATCGACATTTGGATGCTGTGCTGGGATAGGGAAGTGGATTTTGTTGCTGATGGTTCATGCAAAGGTCCAGGTGCAGGGCGAGGGGCATCGGGGCCTGCGCCTTGAGAGGGGATTGGCCAGCAGTGAGTAACACAGGTGAAGAGTAGGCAGTGGTGGGACCTGCAGACCCAGTGTGCGGACCCAGGCGTTCGGCCCACTTATTGGGGTGCTTGGATGCCATGTGGCAGATCATGCTGGTGCTGTTGAGGTTGCTAGTGTTCACGCCCCGGCTCATTTTGGTACGGCACAGGTTGAAAACTACCACTCTTTTTTTGTCTGCGCTTTCCTCAAAAAAGTGCTATACTGCGGAACACCTACCCCTTGGCAAGGTAGATTTACGCATGGGGATGCTCGGTGTAACGGTTGCAGGTCTGTTTGGTGTGGGCCGACGTCTCCCTTTTGCAACCCCACTGCCTCTTCCAGACTGTTGCAGTGCTGCGGATCCCTCCCACTCTGTACTGCTGTCCTCGCTCGGTTTTTCACCTTCCCATATTGGGTCAGTGACCTCATCGTCCACCACCTCCTCTTCCACTTCCTCAATCTGCTCATCCTCCTTGACCTAACCACAAACTCTGTGATTGACAACTGTGCCTTAACATTATCCACCTCGTGAACGACTGATTGCGGTTCACCACCGTCATCTTCTTGAGATTGTGAAGGCTCAAGAGGTTGGGAATCAGGGCACAATCTCTCAAGTAACTCTTCAAGCGTCCTTGGCAAGAGAGCCAAACCAAGTACTGGCGATGAAAAGAGGTCATGTTAATACCCAAGTGTGGGATAACTTGTTTGGCCATACGCAACATGGTGGGAGAAAGGAGGATCAGAGTGAGGATTTGGTTGACCAGACTCTTGGCTACAGAGACTGGACTTAGTGGAAGAGAGGGTGGTGCTTAACTGACTGGAAGAATTTTGTTCTGCTATCCAACTGACCACCTGTTCGCACTGGTCCGACTTGGACAGTGTTGTCCTGCGCCACCCAGATAAGTTGGACATGAAGTTGGGTAAGGTGATTTTTTTTAGTTTTTTCTGGTGCATTGGCAGCAGGCATAGTTTTCACGCGCCAAGGGCCACCACCTCTGCTTGCACCATCAGCATCACACCCAGGGCCACGGCCTCTGCTTGCACCATCAGCATCACACCCACTTCCCCGTCCCTTTGTGCTCGTCCTTCTTCACATTTATGGTTTTGTCTGTAGATGTGGCGCAGATTGTTTTACCATCCGCTAAAGACACCGTTTTCTGATGCAGGACAGTACTGGATACAGAAAAACACAGAATTTGTGCACTATACTATGCCCAAAATAATGTAATTTTTACCGTACACACTGTATTGACATGCAGTAAGGTACTGGATACAAAAAAATACAGATTTTGGCCATTACACTAGGCCCGAGAGAATGTAATTTTTACGATTCACACTGTATTGAGATGCAGTAAGGTACTGGATACAAAAAATACAGATTTTGGCCACTACACTAGGCCTGAGAGAAAGTAATTTTTACGATACACACTGTATTGACATGCAGTTTGGTACTGGATACAGAAAAATACAGATTTTGGCCACTACACTAGGCCCAAGTTAATGTAATTTTTACGATACACACTGTATTGAGATGCAGTAAGGTACTGGATACAAAAAAACACAGATTCCGGCCACTACACTAGGCCCAAGATAATGTAATGTTTTATATACACACTGTATTCGGAAGTAGTTCTATACTAGATACAAATTTGTCCCAAATAAAATGTATTTTCTGCTGGAATACTGTATATACTGTTTCGGCCTAACACAGATGTGGCACAAGTTAGGTTAATTTCCCCAGAAAAAAATTATTTCTCTGATGGTGCAGTGTATATCTCAGTACCAGGCACACTGTAGTGAATAAGCCCCTTTTTATAATGTCTGCCCAACACACTGGTTCATGATGGTGCAGTGTATATCTCAGTACCAGGCACACCATAGTGAATAAGCCCCTTTTTATGATAATCTGAAATCTTTCTGTCTTTTAGAAGTTTGGGTAGTTAAAAAAGCGATTTTCAAGCCCTGCACTATCTGTCCCTTCCTGGTGACGCCTGTCCCCGATAGTGCTGAAGCAAACCCCTTCTTAAAAAAAAAAAAAGGTGCTGCACTGCTGTCAAACACACACTGTAGTCCGTTAAAGGACTGTTAGGTCATTCAATAAGGTTTTTGGAGTAAAATCAGTAAGTTTAGAGCAAAACACTATCTGTCCCTGCCTACTGTCTGCTCTCCCTGACGCTGAATGAGCCGAGCGTCGGACCCCAGCTCCTATATGAAATGATATCCGGCCAGCCAATCAGTGTAAGGCTTACAGCTAATATGGCTATGGCCTTACACTGAGGGGAATTACTTACCTGGACCTTGATTGGCTGCTTAGAAGGCGCCAAACGCGCGGGGAGTAGACTCGAGCAATGCGACAAACACACGTGGTGCTCGGCCGAGTAAAGCCGAGTGCTGAACATAGCGATGCTCGAGCTGAACCAATACTCGGCAGAGCATGCTCGCTCATAACTAATTATAATTGAACCCCATAGGGATCCGGCCTGTTTCAGGCATTAGCGCCGTGATTCGGCCAGGCAAATATCGCTGCAAGCAGAGTTTTTTTGTCCCGCTGAATCCCAACACTAATGCAGGAAACAGGCAGGTTCTCCTCCAGGTTCCATTACAGTCAATAGATACGACTGTGAAAGGTAGTATCCCAGATCTGATGAACTCCGACAGGCTGTTCCTCTATTGTAACAGCCAGCCGGAAAAGTTTAGGGCTAGTGTGAAACTATCTTAAAGAGAGCCATTTCTTCACCTAAGCTGAGTTCAAAGAGTCACTCAGCCAGCCTGAAACTTACTACACACTTATGAGGAGCAAACATTCTGAAACAGGTTTCTCCAGAGGATAGGTCATCAGTAAAAAAAAATCTTGGAAAACCCTTTTAAACAATGATTCATGGGGAGCACTTTGCAATAGAGGGCACTAGCAAGACGGTTCTCTTTTTCTGGGAGATACCTATTTGCATATTATTTTTTTATGTAGCACTGCCACTAAGTCTCCATACATAGCTGGTTTTCTTAAAGGGATTCCCCAGGAATAATTAATTTTTCATAAGTGCCAACAGCCTGCATCTGTACAAAAAGATGAACAAAAGATTCATACCACCTAAGAATCCCTTTAAGAAGTTTCAGTACCTTCCAGAACCAAATAATATTTCACGCAGATAATATTAACACACTGCAGATTCTGCTGTTATTATATATTTTTAGGAAACTGGGGTATTTAACATTTATTTAACAAAATAGGAAGTAGTGCATATTTAATATAAGCATTAATGGAGAACCAATTGAATACTTCATTGTGAAGATTAAACCACCTATGGCTTCAGTGTCATAATAAATAGCCCAAGTGCATTGACCTATGCTTTAGACCGATAATTCACAATTAATAACAGATGCCTGACACTGAATGTGGGTCTGTGCGTATAGGAAATGACTACTTCAAGTCGTAAAATAGAGAAATGCTCAGATTCAGGTTAAATCACCCATGTTCTAATGGGATGCTTACAGATTAGTGAGTCCCTGGTTAATAAACAATAATCACTTGTTCCAACACTAAGTACAACCAAAAACGACATGTTGCCTCTTGCTGTGTGATTGTACAAACACATGTGCATATGGAAACTGAGACACCAATGTCATCCATAAGGCAAGTGAATGTAAAGAAAAGAAGGTTTCACACAATAGTATCTGATTATTCACAGCTCTAACATGTATGGTCAGGGGAAAAGATCACAATATAATAATATGTGAAAATCAGCTTCCAAAAATATGAATGAGATTATCCGTATTAAGAAAAACTATTTTGTAGACTGTCATTCAGTGCAAATTCACATGCAGCACATGTTTGGTCTAGGCCTAATTGACTAGTAGAAAATAAATTAACCAAAAATATCTTGATAGATATACACGTGCGTACCAGACCTTTAAATGGTTAAACAGGTAAACCAGTGAAAAACATCCTGAAAAAACATCAACGTTTTGACAATGTCAGAGACAAAATCTTATCATCGTAGAAATATTTTTCACTTAATAAAATGTTGATTTAAAGCAAGATAACTGTGTTTTATCATTCCTATTACATAATTAAACATGAATGCACTAATACCAGTTCCTGTGGCATCTTTATGTTAGCTGTTCCCTGGAGCAAGTGTGCTTTAAGCTATGGAAGTTTGTTGATATTTATCCCTATGCAAAGCCATCAACTCAGTACTTTAGTTCGATTTGAAAGGTTAACTTGAACTATGATATATGCCATTGTTTACACTTATACTATTTTATATTGTTGAACTGCATTTTATGTGTTTGCACTGTTATTGCACTATATCTGCACTGCATTGTGGAAGGGGTGCACAGCCAGTAAATACTGAGAGACTTTGGGACATTCTGCCTATGCACTGAGAAGTTAGAAATCTTCCACAGTTACTATAAGCTACTCTGCAAACTTTTGGAAGGAAAAAACATAAGAATTACCTTTTTTACTTTCAGGTTTAGTTTTGTTGTTTACATCCCATAGACTTGTAATAATACTCAATAAACGTCTGACAGGCTGCAACATTGTTTCTCTTTAGGAAGTGATTCTCCATTTAAGACCTCCTACTAGAAGGTTCTACTTCAGATAAAAACTGTATATAAGGAGAGCAGTTAAAGCCCCTAGTTATCTGCAGACAGGGGATGGTGTTTAATAGAATAGACTCTGCCAGACTGCTCGAGTGATCAGAAGAATCTGCTGAGATAGGAATATTGTGCAACAGACCCAGCCAGATGACTGAGTCACAGACCCTTGGCCACCAGCCTTTTGGCCAGGATACATGGCTTCTGAAAGACAGAGAGAGTAAGAGATAGAGCTAGCTCAGGTTTTTCCTCAGCACAGAACCTTCTTCTGCCAGGGGGGAGACTGGAGAAGCTAGCTCAGTGCCTTGCCTGTACTGTTTTGCACCTGATTTCCTCCAGTAAAGAAGCACACTAATTTACTGCAGACCCTTAGGGCTCATGCACACGGCCGTTGCCCCACCATGGCCGTATTGAATAGGTCCGCAAACCCAGAGATACAGTGCTGAAACACGGATCGGAACCCCACGGAAGAACTACGGAGTGCTTCCGTGGTGTTTCTGGCCGTGACTCCACTACTGCATGCACTACTTTTTTGCAGTGTGGACCATCGGATGTGGATTGAAGTGAATGGGTCCGCGATCCGCATGCAGCTGCCCTACAGTTGGTGCCCATGCATGAGCCCTTACTTTACGGTTGTGTGCATGAGCCCTTACTTTATAGACTTATTTCTATTGGGGTGCTCCACACCTAACCAGGCTTGAACTGGCCCACATGGGTACAGGGGAATCCCCAGGTGGGCCCCTGGGCAAAGTTGGCCCCTAGTCTCCAACCTCCTGCACAAGTGGCACATAACACATTAGACTTACTGCACTACATACATGTATTCAATGTACAGCACCTCCACCAGCCTATGTTCATATAAAAAACTTGTTCGATTATATATTATATTTGAATGCATCTGTACCGTGGGCCTCCAAAATAAATTTTACTGGTGGGCCCTAGGTACCCCAGTCTGACACTGCACCTAACCATCCCCTCCGAAGAGCAGCAATACATTGTGACACCTCAAATATGTTTGAAGGACCCAGCGTAGTGTTAGAACCACAACAAACCCAGCCACTGCACACTTTATCTGCAATACTCATTTTATGGCTCTTCCGGCATGTCTGTTTTAGTAACTAACTACTTGCATTCCTCATGTAATGACTGTGGCGTTTCAAAATATCAGCTTTATACAATCACGCATCTGTGAGAAATCAGCCTCTATGCGCACGGAGGTGACTTGTTGAATGAAATATTCTCCACTTACAGTTTACGTATCAGACACCCAGGACTTAATCAAGTCGTTTTTAACCCGGAAATTGTATTACAAGATGTGCAGGGAATCCAGATGGTAAAATAATTATGCCAAAAATATTCTCCTTGATAAGAAGATGGAGATTCTCCTCAGAAGTAGAGCACACACTAACAGCAATGCATGACTGGGAAAACAGGGAATAGCTAGGCTGAACTAACTAGAAGCTGAAACAGAGGGGGGGGAGAAGAGAGGAGCATACCATTACACAATGCAAGATACTGAAACAGAACACTCCCCGTCTGGTATCGGTAGATACCACTATTCATATGCATACAATGGATATAAAATAACAATGAATAATGTCCAAAAACCTGATGAATAAACAGATGAATAATGTCCATAAACCTGAAAAGGATATGTCTTCAGTTTAGGCCATAGAGCTGGTACTGGAAACAGTCTTAGAAGATGATGAACATCTTTGGTAGAAGGAATCTCAACCTGGAAGTTCTGCAGGCATGAGCAACACAACTTCTGTAACAGGGCGGAAGAAGGTTTTAATTACTCCACCTCTCGCGGTTCTCACTTCCACCTTACGAACCTTTCCATCCGAACTGGAAACTACTTTATTAATAAGTCCAGTAGGTCAGTCGAGACAATCAACTTGTTTGTCTCTTAACAGAACAAAATCTCCTTCCTTTAAATTAGGCCTTGGTACTTGCCACCTTCTGCGTTCTTGCTAGAGGCAGAGGTACTTTCTTCTCCACCTTTTCCAGAACTGACACGATTTCCAGCAAAAAATAACCCCTTTAAAACTTCACTTTTATTTTACTATATTTAAAAGACAATGGTGAGGATAGGGGTATTAAAAGAGAGGGGCTGGGTCTTATCATTGGCACCATAGGAGGGAACGCTGAGAAGGACTGCCACATGTAAGTGTGCTTATGGAGTGTATTAGATGACTTAGATAGCACCGCAGTGTGATGGGATTTAACTGATGCATTGTATACATCGATATCCTTATATATCTATAGGTGTGTGCAATACTGTGGGCATTGATCCTCATCTTTCAGATATCTATGTGCAAAGTGCCTATGCGCAGCATGCCTTAAAGTAAGTGCAAAGTTTCTTTTTTTCCCCCCTTAAATATCTATAGCTGTATGGCAATGCGGTCATCTTATTGGACTACATATTTTCTTGCAGGTTTAAAGGGAGCAGATTTGGACACACATCATGGTTCCATCTGTATGAGTCCTTCGTCCTCCTCTGGACGCTAATGTCATATCATATCAGGTTTTTGAATTACCCTATGTTTGGGTTTTGACCCATCTTGATCAGAATTGTGACATATACATACTCAGAAACACTATCTATTTTTCTGTAATCTCATGATAGTAGATACATACTGGATGCCTCCTGATTAACTCCACTAACGTGGGAAACGCGTTGAGGTAATAAGAAACATAACCGTTGAATGAGTTGTAGTAGGAGTCAGTAATTGGAGGGCAAGTTACTGTTTTTGAGGCCCCCATGATCCTTGTTCTTTTTAAATATAGTATATTAAAAGTGAAGTTTTAAAGAGGTTATTTTTTGCTGGAAATCATGTTGATTCAATACCCTAGAAAAAATATCCATGTGAGCTGGAATGTGGTTTTCCAGAACTGACTGGCGAGTTGTTGTACCAAAATAAAAATAGGAAGTTGGGCACTCTTAACATAGGAGATGCAGACCTTAAATATGTAAAATGTCCCTTTAATAAATAATATCAATTTTAATAAACAATATACAATACTATCTGGCCAGATAAAATTATTCAATAAATATAATCCAATAAAATCTGCGCGCTTCACATAAAAATATCACCATATACAGGAAGTTTTAAACCACACTGTGCAAAAATAAAGGTATCAATTCATGTGCAAATCACAATGGTCTATGTCTGAACAATGGAAAAAATTATTAAGATGGGCTGGCACTCTGTATGTGTGGATATGGGTTATCGCAATCAATAAGTTTGGTTAGACAGTATACATTTATTATAAAATAAAAATAAAAATAAAAACAATCTGAAATAAAACAAGCAAATATAAAACAATTTAAATACAAAAATAGAACTCGCAATGATGTCAATGAAATCTCTGCAGTTATGCAGAGAACGTATGGAAGAGTCCTGAGTATATATATGGAGCAGTCTTTCACATGATCATCAAACTTTTTCACACTGCGCAGTAAATGTAGCTGGTATTTGTATTCATCACTCTCAATATATATAAAGAGACTTTTGTTAGTTCTATTCTGTTGGATCTTGAAAATCCTATAGAAAAAGTCTGATCGTCTTGGAAGTTCTCAGGTAATATACACCAATATGTTGCGCTTACCTCCTCTTGTTTTCAGGGGGTTGGCATACCTGGAATTCTCTCCGCTGTCTCCGCTGTACTCGTGCGCTTCTAGGTTCAGCGCTGGCGTCTCGCGTCTCACGAGACAGCGGAGAGAATTCCAGGTATGCCAACCCCCTGAAAACAAGAGGAGGTAAGCGCAACATATTGGTGTATATTACCTGAGAACTTCCAAGACGATCAGACTTTTTCTATAGGATTTTCAAGATCCAACAGAATAGAACTAACAAAAGTCTCTTTATATATATTGAGAGTGATGAATACAAATACCAGCTACATTTACTGCGCAGTGTGAAAAAGTTTGATGATCATGTGAAAGACTGCTCCATATATATACTCAGGACTCTTCCATACGTTCTCTGCATAACTGCAGAGATTTCATTGACATCATTGCGAGTTCTATTTTTGTATTTAAATTGTTTTATATTTGCTTGTTTTATTTCAGATTGTTTTTATTTTTATTTTTATTTTATAATAAATGTATACTGTCTAACCAAACTTATTGATTGCGATAACCCATATCCACACATACAGAGTGCCAGCCCATCTTAATAATTTTTTCCATTTATGCTACTTCTTCTGTTTGGGTGAAACAGTTTTTTGGACTTGAGCACCTGGTCCAGACTACTCTTAGGAGTGAGCTATTCCCATCATTGTATGTCTGAACAATAACAGACTGTGCTGTCAGTGCGGCAGCCGTCCGTGTTACAAGGAAGTACTGTGAGGGGCACTATGTAGTGCTGCAATTGTAACGGTAGTCCGTGCTGTGACAAGGCTGCAGATCGTTCCGGTGCGGCAGCCGTTCGTACTACAAATAGACACTGTATGTAGTACTGGATAGTGTTGCAATTGTAACGACAGTCTAAACTGCAGATCACACTATAGATGAGTCGATGAACTGTTCAGTGAAACAGTGGCAAAGTTTATAGGGTTGTATGTAATTAGTGTGCACACTTTGCTCCTGAAATAGCGCCAGCCAGGTAATGCCTTTATCCTTTTACATGAGCCTATGTCAACCGCATATACAGTATTCAGTATATACTCACGAGTCTGGTTGTTTTCACAGGCAAAGAGCAGTGTATCCCGCGCAATAGTATACACCGCAAGCCTGCTGAAAGTCACTCACATGAGCAAAAATCCAATAAGGTCAATCAAGTACATTTAGTAGGTTAATATCTTTGTAAAAATATCTTTACAGCATAATGATGAAGATAAAATTAACAGAGAATAAATAAATAAAAAATAGTACCATGAACATAATTATTTTTACATTTTATATACCTTGCGATATTTGTGCGTTTATTGTGCGTTTTCTAGGAAACACTTTTTGCTTATATTTATAAAGTTCCTTTCTAAATCTCATCTTGTTATGGCTATGTAGGATCCCTTTTTCTTTTTTATTCATCTTGTAGACATATAGTTCGATGTGGGGACATATTCATATATTTCATCATCCAACTCCACATAATACCTCTATGATGAAAAATAAACGCACAAATAACACAAGGTATATAAAATATAAAAATAATTATGTTCATGGCAATATTTTTTATTTATTTATTCTCTGTTAATTTTATCTTCATTATTATGCTAAAGATATTTTACAAAGATATTAACCTACTAAATGTACGTAGTGATTGACCTTATTGGATTTTTACTCACATTCCGGCGAATCCAGTCCACGGTTTGGTTTTTCCCATGAAGCCTATAAATATGGACAAATATATGGAGGACTTTAGACCACTGAGGAAGGGACCACATAATGTCCCGAAACGCGTTTGTTTACCCTCCATTGTATCTGCATCATTAAAGGTGAAAGATTAATCCTAAAGAAATTGGAGAAAGCGCCAGGTGACCCGTGACCCAAGGCGACCTGTGACCTGTACGTACAGCCGCAACCTTGGCCCTGAGGAAGAAGTACTGATCACAGAAAAAAACGCAGAGGCTGGGAAAGCCGACCAGCATCTGCCTAAGACCGCATGTACTACACAGCATTACACGTGAGTGACTTTCAGCAGGCTTGCGGTTTATACTATTGCGCGGGACGCCGCGCCAACACTGCTCTTTGCCTGTGAAGACGACCAGACTCCGTGAGTATATACTGAATATTGTATATGCGGTTGACATAGGCTCATGTAAAAGGATAAAGGCATTACCTGGCTGGCGCTATTTAAAGAGCAAAGTATGCACACTAATTACATACAACCCTATAAACTTTGCCACTGTTTCACTGAACAGTTCATCGACTCATCTATAGTGTGATTTGCAGTTTTCTTACAGCATAGACTGTCGTTACAATTGCAACACTATCCAGTACTACATACAGTGTCTATTTGTAGTACGGACGGCTGCCGCACCGGCACGATCTGCAGCCTTGTCACAGCACGGACTACTGTTACAATTGCAGCACTACATAGTGCCCCTCACAGTACTTCCTTGTAACACGGACGGCTGCTGCACTGACAGCACAGTCTGTTATTGGTCAAACATAGACCATTGTGATTTGCACATGAATTGATACTTTTATTTTTGCACAGTGTGGTTTAAAACTTTCTGTATATGGTGATATTTTTATGTGAAGCGCGCAGATTTTATTTGATTATAGTTGTTAATTAATTTTATCTGGCCAGATAGTATTGTATATTGTTTATTAAAATTGATATTTTTTATTAAAGGGACATTTTACATATTTAAGGTCTGCTTCTCCTATGTTAAGAGTGCCCAACTTCCTATTTTTATTTAATATTTTTTAACATTTGGGTGAATCTAAAGTTGAGAACACTTATTCCAGAAGTCTCACCACAGTAGTGCAATCCCATTACCTCCCTTTTAAAATGAGTTGTTGTACCTGCTTTCACCAAAACTTATAAAGTTTGTGCTCTTTTAAAATGCCAGATGGCACTGGAATATTTCCTATCTTTTCTGGTTTATTCTTGAGTGATCTTTTATGCACCCCAGATGTGGATTTCTTCTTTTTTACTACAGGAGATTTTTTGTTGCTTCCATTAGAAGCTGAGTGAGACTTGGTTGTCCTTGATCTTGCTAAAGATTTAGAATGTGACTTCTCTGTCTGTGTCACCGATTTAGAGCAAGATCGCTTATTTTGTGAGGCTGATTTAGATGTAGATTGCTTTCTGTCTATGAATTGCGAACGCAAATGCTCATGTCTGCTTTTCACTTCTGAAATGGGATCTGTCTTTGTATGTACGGACTTGGGTTGTTGAAATGCAATATTTGTCATGAACATTGGCAGTGAACCTTTCCCTGTGGTTTGCAGAAAAGACTGAGCAATATGAAGGTGCTCATCCGTTGAAGACTGAGAAGAACTATAATCCTCTTGGGTGCAATCAACAACTGCAGATGGAACTGAAGGTTCTTGCAAAGTATCTGAAATGAACTCTTCCTCTGTTGAAGGAACCTTCTTTATAGAACGTTCAGAAGATACTTCCTTTACAGAATTAAACTTATTGTCAAACGGTTGACTGGAAGGCTCACATTTCTGTGGTGTCTCATCAGAACTACATGAATCAGAAGGCTTGTTGTCAGTGAAGATATAGGATTCATTATGATAAACTGTGTGAGGACTGCAAAGCTGGGAAGGGCTTGAAGAGGGCTCCAATTGAGATCCTGAAGACATTTCTACAAGCTGCCCTTCTGTCCAGGAACATTCTTCTGCAGCTGACTCCTTGGGAATTAAGCTGCTTTCTGATGAACAAGTTTTTAGAATATTTGGGCAAGGAGCCTCTTGCACATAGTAGTGGTTAGGACACCGCCTGAAGTAAGAAGTTCGTCCCCCTATTAATACATTAGTTCTGAAGGAGTGTACTTGGCAGGGTCTGTGGGCTCTGTCGAGACATACATTCCCCACGATGACCCAACCCATTGTAAGTTTCTGGGCATTTGGAGCGTTGAAAGGGCCATTGCGAAGTTCAAGGACCTTATGAGTCTCAAGAATGTCTCTACCTAGCAAGAGTAAGATCTCGGCATGGCCATCAAGGGGAGGAATCTCTCTGGTTATGTTCCTGAGATGAGGGTAATGCTGTGCGGATTCAGGTGTGGGAATCTCATCCCTTGCGTCTGGCAATTTGTTACACTCAATAAGGGTTGGAAGAGAGCGTTTCTGATCTTCTTTGATGGGTTTCAAGGTGAAACCATTAGCTCTTCTTCCTGAGGTTGTCACAAGACTAGAGCAGGTTCCTAGGGTGTAGGGTGTATTTTCTCACTTTATCCTGAACAAATCAAAGACCCAGGGAGGGAACTAGGGAGGGCTAGCTAGGATTACTTTGGTCATCTAGAATAGCATACATTCTTATGGTCTTCTCTGGTTGTGCAGTATGAAACACATCCACGAGGAATCCAAATCTTAGAATAAGACCACACACAAGTCCTTTTCCGTATACTTTTGTGCATCTGGGCGTGACGGTAGTGGTTGGTTGGTTGGCACTCTCCCCGACATGATTGTCCCCGCCTTGATCGGAATGGGGCTTGCGCCAGCTAACTGGTTCTTGGTTTCGCCTGATTGGTCCTGGGTGAACAGTGGACACATGTAGATCACTACTACATTCAGAACACTTGACTGGAACCTTACGGTCTCTGGCGAAATGCTCAGTGGATGTACAGAATCTGAAGCAGATATTATGACTAATTAGGAACTCCTTACGTTCCTCAAAGGGCTTTGCTATGAAGACACGGTATTTCCTTAAAGGATGTGGTTTATCATGGAGGGCAATGATGATCGGGTTCCTTAGGGCTTTCATTTCCATTGGAAGTGGCTGCGTTAGTAGTGGGCACAATCCCTGTCTTTTTTACGGAAATTAGACTTTTGGGGTTTCTCTCTCTGGGACTGAAAGTCTCTGTTTAGTAGAGCCAAAGATGTTGGTCCCCAAGGTGTCGAAGCTCGGATCGTTTTTAGGTCTAGCCAAGTCCTTGATGAACTTACAGAGAATGAAAATGGTGGAAAGGGAACACAATGTTGCTCCTTGTATTTTGAACCAGTTGTTGCCCATTGGTCTTGAATATTGAGGGGTAATTTCTCCACGATCAGGCCCACACCATGGGAGGTATCAAGAAAGCTGAGATCTGGTAGCTGCGGGTCTCCCTTGATGATTTCAAACTCAAGAAGAAGGTTGCTTAATTCCTGAAACCCTCGACGGTCTGTATTGGATAATTCAGGAAAGTCGTATAGTCGTTTAAATAAGGCACGTTCAATTACTTCCGAGCCGCCGTATGTCTGCTCTAATATTTCCCATGCGAGATGAAGGCCTTTGACTGGTTTATAGATATGAACAGTTTTGAGTCTCTTAACACAGTTTTATTAGTTTTATTTTTATAATTTGTAAATCAAGTTATTGCATAGGTGGTACACCAAGGGTTTGAACTCCTGTCTTAAAGGTGGCCTTCCAACTTCTAAAGTTCTATGGGCGATCATCAAAGTTCATAAGGCTAGTACTGATGAGGTACTGCATCATGGTGGCGGGAACTTCTCCTTCGCTGGTGTTGTTGGCACCATCTGATACCATATGTTTGGGGGTTGGAAGATGGAATGGCGTGGCAGCTGGGTTGAGCGTAAGTGAAGGCTTCACATCTGGTAATGTTGGGGCCAGCGTCTTGGTTGCTATGCAACTAGTCTCAGGAGGTTTTAATGTGATTTGATGAGCTTGAAGTGGCTTGGTCTCTAATGGCGCCTGAAATACTCTGTAAGGTGCCAGAGGTTTGAAAGAAAGAGAAATGTCCACTGGACTGGGGTCAACTATAAAGTTAATAGCTGCCTCTTTTTCTACTTGCATGAGTTCAGCAGGCTGGTGTGCAGAGCCCAAATCTTCTGATGCAAATGCATTGACTTTGCTTTGGGCTAGGACAAATTGCAGGGTATGCCCTTCTGAGTCATGACTCATTAGATATCTTGGACATAGGATGATAAGCTTCTTCTTTTTCAGCAGCTTCTTCAAGAACTCTGAGTTCAGCCATAGTTGCTGCTTCTTCCCTTTCCTTCTGAAGGACCTCCAACTCAGCTTTGGCCTTGGCTTTGGGTGCTTGCGCCTGAGCCTGTATAGCTGCTTGATTAGCTTGAGATTGGGCTTGTATCTCTGCGACTTGTGCCTTAATGGCTGCTTCCTTTCTAATGCTCATACCTTCCCTGCTTCCGCTATTGCTCGTGGCAACACCAATGAGGTACTCATCGAAGAGTGCTGTGAGCGAGACCTTAGCTAAGAGGACTGAGCAATAGATTTTGAGGAACGGGATGAAGCCTTGAACTGCCTTGAAAGGTTAGAATGGCGGGACGCAGTTTCATATTGTTGTGATATCTTGTCCTCTAGCATTGACTTGACTGCCATAAATCTGCTATATCTTTCATCATTAAGTGCGGTTCTTTAATTCTAGGATGAATTCCTCTGAGTCGAGGCTTGATAACAGAGAAGAATATTCTTCAGACAGTCTCTTATAACTATCATAGGTCTTATTCAATTTTGTACACATGGCCTTTAATTGATCTTCGTTATAGCCTGTTCCATGTGCTCCATCCATACATTGTTTAGTCTATTCCCACAAACTGGATAAATTATTACACATTTCAATTTTGTTAGTTAGGAGCGCCTCCTTCATTTTTAATGAGGGCTTTGAAATCCTTTTAGCTGTGTCTTCCATCTCCACTTGCAACAGAGCAGTGACCTCTAGTGGTGGTTCAGTTTTTTAATAGCTTACAGCAGGCGGACAATATTTGCCTCAGAAAACAGGCAGAATACAGTACGTAGCCTGTATGAAACTGCAATTGCTAGAAGCTTCTGCAATCCTAGTGAATGCAGTACTGAGCAGTTTAAGATATTACCCTCCACTGCAGCATAACAGGAGACAAATGATGATGGCTTATTACTTGGAGAAGGAGAATATTATTTTCTTAGCGGGAGAAGGAGAGTACTAAGACAATTCTTTTACTGTGGCTTTCGAAAATGTCAGCTTTATACAATCACGCATCTGTGAGAAATCAGCCTCTATGCGCACGGAGGTGACTTGTTGAATCAGACATTCTCCACTTACAGTTTACTCATCAGACACCCAGGAGTTAATCAAGTAGTTTTTAATCCGGAAATTGTATTACAAGATGTACAGGGAATCCAGATGGTAAAAAAATTATGCCAACAATATTCTCCTTGATAAGAAGATGGAGATTCTCCTCAGAAGTAGAGCACACACTAACAGGAATGCATGGCTGGGAAAACAGGGATTGGCTAGGCTGAACTAACTAGAAGCTGAAACAGAGGGGGAGGAGAAAAGAGGAGCATACCAATATACAATGCAAGATACTGCATATACAAACATCTATAAAGGTCCATCTGAGTGTTACCAGGTGGGGTCAGTCTGTCAATATCCCATCATTGCTGCCGGTGTCAGATTGAGCAGGCACACACTTTTAACACCCAGGTGGACCTTCATGCAAAATGCTAGTAATTCATCCATACATTCTAGTAGAAATAATAGAGGAATAAGAATAGACGCTTCAGTTCCTTTTCAATTCACTCTGTTTATGGCCACTCATGTTTTGGCAAAGCAGGTTTTCACCATATAATTATTTAATATTTGTTATTGTATTCAACGTAACGTAAATAAAACAGATGCTAAAGAAAGTTACAATGACTATTTTCGGTTGCCTATATTGCACCAAAAGATTCCACAGTGGTGTAAATGGGTTCTCGGGTACCTCATCCCTCGTCTCCTTAGAAACCATGCTGGGGCACACAATCTAATTTCTCTACACACCCATACTCATAAGGGCCAGATAATGTATCAATAAGTTTTTAGTATTTATGTTTCTGGTATAAACGAATTACCTATAATGTACAGAGCAAAGCTAATGGACCTACATAAATAGTAATGATGCAGAGCTCTATCTAACCGAGGTTATCAATGTAATTTAATACTTGGGTGCCAAATGCCCCACTGTGAATATATTAGAAATAACAGAACAGAAAAAAAAAAAAGGAAAAAAATGTACAATATCTCAAAGAGAACAGCCTGACTTATATACTTTCAGTTATTTCGGCCCCAGCACCCAGACAGAGGAGAGAGGCCCCACAGCAAGGAATAAGGCGTCATATCACTCACCACTGGAGAAGGCCACTTTCAGTTACTTAGGCCCCAGCACCCAGACAGAGGAGAGAGGTCCCACAGCAAGGAATAAGGCGTCATATCACCCACTACTGGAGAAGGCCACTTTCAGTTATTTCGGGCCCAGCACCCAGACAGAGGAGAGAGGTCCCACAGCAAGGAATAAGGCATCTTATGACCCACCACTGGAGAAGGCCACTTTCAGTTATTTAGGCCCCAGCACCCAGACAGAGGAGAGAGGTCCCACAGCAGAGAATCATGCGTCATATCACCCACCACTGGAGAAGGCCACTTTCAGTAATTTAGGCCCCAGCACCCAGACAGAGGAGAGAGGTCACACAGCAGAGAATCATGCGTCATATCATCCACCACTGGAGAAGGCCACTTTCAGTTATTTAGGCCCCAGCACCCAGACAGAGGAGAGAGGTCCCACAGCAAGGAATAAGGCGTCATATCACCCACCACTGGAGAAGGCCACTTTCAGTTATTTAGGCCCCAGCACCCAGACAGAGGAGAGAGGCCCCACAGCAAGAAATAAGGCGTTATATCGCCCACCACTGGAGAAGGCCACTTTCAGTTATTTAGGCCCCGGCGCCCAGATTGAGGAGAGGTTCATTCAACTTTGGGTTGCACCGCAAGATCATGGTAAAGTTAAAAAAATGAGGATTCAATAAAAAACTGCCCCGGAGTACAAGAATACATGGTTGAGGGGGAGGCAGTTATAAATGTCTATTCTGCATAAGGGAGGGACAGGTCCTGTGGGATCGATGCCTGGTTCATTTTTATGAACGTCAGCTTGTCCACGTTGGCTGTGGACAGGCGGCTGCGTTTGTCAGTAATGACGCCCCCTGCCGTGCTGAATACACGTTCAGACAAAACGCTAGCCGCCGGGCAGGCCAGCACCTCCAAGGCATAAAATGCTAACTCTGGCCACGTGGACAATTTGGAGACCCAGAAGTTGAATGGGCCGAACCATCAGTCAGTACGTGGAGGGGTGTGCAGATGTACTGTTCAACCATGTTACTGAAATGCTGCCTCCTGCTAATACGTTCCGTATCAGGTGGTGGGGCAGTTAGCTGTGGCGTGGAGACAAAACATTTCCCCATTTCTGCCATGCTAACCCTGCCCTCAGAGGAGCTGGCCGTGACACAGCTGCGTTGGCGACCTCTTGCTCCACCTCTGCCTTCGCCTTGGGCTTCCACCTGTTCCCCTGTGACATTTGGGAATGATCTCAGGAGCGCGTCTACCAGCGTGCGCCTGTACTCACGCATCTTCCTATCACGTTCCAGTGCAGGAAGTAAGGTGGGCACATTATCTTTGTACCGAGGATCGAGCAGGGTGGCAAACCAGTAGTCCGCACACGTTAAAATGTGGGCAACTCTGCTGTCATTGCGCAGGCACTGCAGCATGTAGTCGCTCATGTGTGCCAGGCTCCCCAGAGGTAAGGACAAGCTGTCCTCTGTGGGAGGCGTATCGTCATCGTCCTCCGTATCCCCCCAGCCACGCACCAGTGATCGGCCTGAGCTGTGTCGGGTGCCACCCCGCTGTGAACCTGCTTCATCCTCATCCTCCTTCACCTCCTCCTCATCCTCCTCGTCCTCCAGTAGTGGGCGCTGGCTGGCCACATTTGTACCTGGCCTCTGCTGTTGCAAAAAACCTCCCTCTGAGCTACTTCTAACAGACTGGCCTGAAAGTGCTAAAAATGACCCCTCATCCTCCTCCCCCTCCTCCTGGGCCACCTCCTCTTCCATCATCGCCCTAAGCGTTTTCTCAAGGAGACATAGAAGTGGTATTGTAACGCTGATGTCATCGCCACTAGCCATGTTGGTGGAGTACTCGAAACAGCGCAAAAGGGCACACAGGTCTCACATGGAGGCCCAATCATTGGTGGTGAAGTGGTGCTGTTCCGCAGTGCGACTGACGTGTGCGTGCTGCAGCTGAAGATCCACTATGGCCTGCTGCTGTTTGCACAGTCTCTCCAGCATGTGCAAGGTGCAGTTCCACCTGTTGGGCACGTCGCATATGAGGCGGTGAGCGGGAAGGCCGAAGTTACGCTGTAGCGCAGACAGGCAAGCAGCGGCAGGATGTGAATGCCGGAAGCGCGCACAGACGGCCCGCACTTTATGCAGCAGCTCTGACATGTCGGGGTAGTTGTGAATGAACTTCTGCACCACCAAATTCAGCACATGCGCCAGGCAAGGGATGTGTGTCAAACCGGCTAGTCCCAGAGCTGCGACGAGATTTCACCCATTATTGCACACCACCAGGCCGGGCTTGAGGCCCACCGGCAGAAACCACTCGTTGGTCTGTTGTTCAATACTCCACCACAACTCCTGCGCAGTGTGGGTCCTGTCCCCCAAACATATGAGTTTCAGAATGGTCTGCTGACGTTTACCCGGGCTGTGCTGAAGTTGGTGGTGAAGGTGTGTGGCTGACTGGATGAGCTGGTGGAAGCAGAGGAGGAGGAAGCCGAGTAGGAGGAGGAGGCTACAGGAGGCAAAGAATGATGCCCTGCGATCCTTGGCGGTGAAAGGACGTGCGCCAAGGAACTCTCTGCCTGGGGCCCAGCCGCCACTACATTTAGCCAGTGTGCAGTTAGGGAGATATAGCGTCCCTGGCCGTGCTTATTGGTCCACGTATCTGTGGTTAGGTGGACCTTGCCACAGATGGCGTTGCGCAGTGCACACTTGATTTTATCGGATACTTGGTTGTGCAGGGAAGGCACGGCTGTCTTGGAGAAGTAGTGGCGGCTGGGAACAACATACTGTGGGACAGCCATGGACATCAGCTGTTTGAAGCTGTCTGTGTCCACCAGCCTGAATGACAGCATTTCAAAGGCCAGTAGTTTAGAAATGCTGGCATTCAGGCCCAGGGCTCGAGGGTGTCTAGGTGGGAATTTACGCTTTCTCTCCAAGGTTTGTGAGATGGAGAGCTGAACGCTGCCGTGTGACATGGTGGAGATGCTTGGTGAAGCAGGTGGTGGTGTCGGTGGCACATCCTCTGTTTGGTGGGCGGCAGGTGCCAACGTTCCTCCCGAGGCGGAGGAAGAGGCCGAGGCAGAAGCAGAAGAGGGAGCAGGGGAAGCCAGAGTGAGTTCCTTGCTTTTAAGATGTTTACTCCACTGCAGTTCGTGCTTTGCATGTAGATGCCAGGTCATGCAGGTTGTGCTAAGGTTCAGAACGTTAATGCCTCGCTTCAGGCTCTGATGGCACAGCGTGCAAACCACTCGGGTCTTCTCGTCAGCACATTGTTTAAAGAAGTGCCATGCCAGGGAACTCCTTGAAGCTGCCTTTGGGGTGCTCGGTCTCTGGTGGCGGTGGCCAGTAGCAGGCGAACTATCTTGGCGGCGGCTGTTCTGCTTTTGCCTCCTGCTCCCTCTTTTGCTACGCTGTTGGCTCAGTCTCACCACTGCCTCTTTCTCTGAACTATGAAAGTCAGTGGCCCAACCTTCATTCCATGTGGGGTCTAGGACCTCATCGTCCCACACAGTCTTCCTCCCTGACCTCCTGTTCGGTCTGCACACTGCAGAAAGACGCAGCAGTTGGCACCTGTGTTTCGTCATCATCAGAGACGTGCAGACTCCGATGAGGTGGTATTCCCATGTCCTCATCATCAGGAAACATCAGTGGTTGTGCATCAGTGCATTCTATGTCTTTCACCACTGGGGAAGGGATAGGTGGATTCCCTTGGGAAACCCTGCCAGCAGAGTCTTCAAACAGCATAAGAGACTGCTGCATAACTTGAGGCTCTGACAGTTTCCCTGATATGCATGGGGGTAATGTGACAGACTGATGGGCTTGGTTTTCAGGCGCCACCTGTGCGCTTTCTGCAGAAGACTGGGTGGGAGATAATGTTGTGAACGTGCTGGATCCACTGTCGGCCACCCAATTGACTAGCGCCTGTACCTGCTCAGGCCTTACCATCCTTAGAACGGCATTGGGCCCCACCAAATATCGCTGTAAATTCTGGCGGGTACTGGAACCTGAGGTAGTTGGTTCACTAGGATGTGTGGCAGAATGGCGTCCTCTACCAGCACCAGAGGGTACACTAACACCACCATGACCGCGTCCGCGACCCTTACTAGATGTTTTCCTCATTATTATTACTGTTCACCAAGCACCACAATAAGAATAAAAATACTTGATTTCAAGTTCAGGCCTTTTTTTACAGGCACCTAACATTATCTGCCTATTTATTTATGTAGTGTATTACACTAATCCAGGCACAGCAGTGACCACTGATTTAGGGGAATATCTCTTTTAGGGATAGTATTTAGGCCCTGGATGAAAGGTATCCTTTTATGGATAGAGTTACACTTGGAGATGCACAGTAGAGTGACAAAAAATATGTAGAATTATGCCTTCAGCAATTGTATTTTAACACTTTGTGTAATATACCCTTTAACAGACAGAAATACAATAGGAGATGCACGGTAGCGTGTGAAGGTAATGAAGATGACCCTCTCAGCCCTTGTATATACACCTTGAGTGTAATATACCCTTTTACGGACAGATTAACACTTGGCCTGCAACAGCTGGGACACCAGATTCAGGGTATTGCTATTTTGGCGAATGAATTTCACCCCAGAACAAAATATACCCTTTTACAGACAGATTAACACTTGGCCTGCCACAGCAGGGACACCAGATTCAGGGTATTGCTATTTTGGCAATTGAATTTCACCCCAGAACAAAATATATGTTTTAGCGGACAATATTATACTTTGCCAGCCACAGCTGTGACACCAGATTCAGGGTATTGCTATTTTGGCAATTGAATTTCACCCCAGAACAAAATATACCCTTTTATGGACAGATTAACACTTGGCCTGCAACAGCTGGGACACCAGATTCAGGGTTTTGCTATTTTTGCAATTGAATTTCACCCCAGAACAAAATATACCCTTTTACGGACAGATTAACACTTGGCCTGCAACAGCTGGGATACCAGATTCAGGGTATTGCTATTTTGGCAATTGAATTTCACCCCAGAACAAAATATACCCTTTTATGGACAGATTAACACTTGGCCTGCAACAGCTGGGACACCAGATTCAGGGTATTGCTATTTTGGCAATTGAATTTCACCCCAGAACAAAATATACCTTTTTACGGACAGATTAACACTTGGCCTGCAACAGCTGGGACACCAGATTCAGGGTATTGCTATTTTGGCAATTAAATTTCACCCCAGAACAAAATATACCCTTTTACGGACAGATTAACACTTGGCCTGCAACAGCTGGGACACCAGATTCAGGGTATTGCTATTTTGGCAATTGAATTTCACCCCAGAACAAAATATATCCTTTTACGGACAGATTAACACTTGGCCTGCAACCGCTGGGACACCAGATTCAGGGTATTGCTATTTTGGCAATTAAATTTCACCCCAGAACAAAATATACCCTTTTACGGACAGATTAACACTTGGCCTGCAACAGCTGGGACACCAGATTCAGGGTATTGCTATTTTGGCAATTGAATTTCACCCCAGAACAAAATATATGTTTTGGCGGACACTAATATACTTTGCCAGCCACAGCTGAAACCACTGATTTATGGTATTGCTATTTTGGCAATTGAATTTCCCCCCAGAACAAAATATATGTTTTGGCGGACACTATTATACTTTGCCAGCCAGTGCTGGGACACCAGATTTAGGGGATTGCTATTTTGGCAATTGAATTTCACCACATAAAGTAATCTATCCTTTGCCAGACAGCAGACAGTATTATACTTGGCTATCCAAAGCTGGAACACCAAATTTAGGGGATTGGTATTTTGGCAATTGTATTTAACCCCTTAATAAAATATAGAAATCGCTATCCTGAGTTTCTAGGGGTGACAATAAGCACAGCCAAGCCCCTGATGTAGGATATAGCAAAAAAAAAAAAACTAGTATTGATGGATTGATGGACTTGGTGGCAGCTTGTTCTGGTGCACCACAAGTCACAAAATGTCCGCCGATCACCCCAGAAAAAAGTGACAGAAAAACGCTCTGTGCAGCCTAAAAACCAGTGAGCAATTAACTAGCGGAAGTTGAATCATTCACAGCTGTAGATCGATCACTTCATTGGGTGCTTTTGCTGACTTTTCCCTGCCTAATCTCGCCCTCACAGCAGCTGCATCCTCTCCCTTCACTAATCAGAGCAGTGTGACGTGCGGTGCTACGTGACTCCAGCTTAAATAGAGGCTGGGTCACATGCTGCACTTGGCCAATCACAGCCATGCCATTAGTAGGCATGGCTGTGATGGGCTCTTAGGGCAAGAAGTAAAACGCTAGCTGATTGGCTGCTGTGCAGCCCTTCAGAAAGCGGGAAGAAATCGCCGAACAACGGACCCGAACCCGAACTTTTTTGAAAATGTTCGGGTTCGGGTCCGTGTCCCGAACACCCTAAAATTCGGTATGAACCCGAACTATGCTCGAACTGTTCGCTCAACACTATTTATGACCTCTTAGTAGTTTAGAAATAAGGTTTATTAGATCACCGGCACAAAGTGAAAGTACCAGTCACACAGTTAGAAAAACAGTTAACACTTTTTCCATAATTTTAATAAAGGCCATTTGAAAATATTATTTTTAGCCAAAAATAAGTTAAATGCAATCATAAACAAAAATTGCCTCCAAAGGTGTACATAGCCTTTAATAACAGACTTTGGTTGCTCTTGCAGATAGTTAAGGACACTAAGCTGAGAGGTGATCTCTAGTTGTTTCTAAGATGAGAGAAGTGGAAGAAAGCAGGGTGACCTACAGTAAAGATTGCAAGAGTGCAGATTGGAGCATCCAACAGTTGGGGCAGAGAAAGTGAAGAGCGGGGACAGTCTATCTGCTGGGGATGAGTGTCACAGAGCAAGACCGGTGGGAACACTGCGGGAGAAAGTCTTGCTCTCCCTAAAGTAGTGCCACCTTTTACAAAGTGTAGTACTGCTTGGCAAGTTTGCAAGTAAATTAGAACATAGGATACAGATTCTTAACGGGAACTTTTCATTAGATTTATCATGCTTTAACCACAGGCAGCATAAAATGCTGACAGGCTCCCACATTACAAAGTACTATGTTTGTCTGTGAATCGCAAATTATGATGGCTTGGCTTATTGATAGTCCTCATTCTATTCTTCTGTCAATTAAGATGAGCCAGGGTGAGGGGAATCCAGAAGGAAGCAGTTAAGAAGACAATATTTCATATACCTAGCTCTATTTAAACCATATTTTATCTAATTATAATTCAAAAAACGAGTGACAGATGCTCTTTAAACCTGCATGAGTGTAGGGCTGCCATCAGGGCCAAACAGATAGTACTGATGTTATGGGCCCTGGCCAGTGATACTTCTAATAAAAATATTCTCCATTTAGCAGGCAATAATGATCCGATAAACTGAGTATGCTTTTTCATCCATGTTGGGGTATAGCCACGTGGTCAGGCTCCCTGATACAGTTTTAAAAGCCAAAAGCCAGGACTGAATTTGATAAAGAGGAGAAGTCGTATCTGTCGTATTCTTACTCTCCTTTATGATCCACTCCTGATTTTGGCTTCCAAAACTGCATCAGGAAACATATAGGAACATTTGGTAGTACCCTAATGACCCAAACCCCCATGAGGATTTGAGGACATACTGTGGATTTTTAATTTTTGATTTGTAGCATGTTTATCCCCAAATTTGTCACATATTTAACCTCTCTGCTATGGGCAAAATCCAATGTAATTCACACTTGCAGATTTGGCTACAAATTACAGTTTTGCTGTGTGTGAACATAGTCCAGGAGTCCTGTTTATAGCAAGGCTTCAGGGGCAGCAGGGAAAAATGCCCTGCCCCTCACCTAGTCTATGCTGATACTTGCTTCCAGCAGCAATGATTATTGAATGAAGTTTTCTAATGAATCAGTCAAACAGATATATACTTCATGTACAGTTGCAAGAAAAAGTATGTGAACCCTTTGAAATGATATGGATTTCTGCACAAATTGGTCATAAAGTGTGATCTAATCTTCATCTAAGTCACAACAATAACATAGTAACATAGTAACATAGTATATAAGACCGAAAAAAGACATTTGTCCATCCAGTTCGGCCTGTTTCCTACAAGTTGATCCAGAGGAAGGCAAAAAACCCCTGTGAGGCAGAAGCCAATTTTCCTCACTTAAGGGGAAAAAAAAATTCCTTCCCGACTCCAATCAGGCAATCAGAATAACTCCCTGGATCAACGACCCCTCTCTAGTACCTATAGCCTGTAATATTATTACACTCCAGAAATAAATCCAGTCCCCTCTTGAATTCCTTTATTGTACTCACCATCACCACCTCCTCAGGCAGAGAGTTCCATAGTCTCACTGCTCTTACAGTGAAGAATCCTTTTCTATGTTTGTGTACAAACCTTCTTTCCTCCAGACGCAGAGGATGTCCCCTTGTCACAGTCACAGTCCTGGGGATAAATAGATGATGGGACAGATCTCTGTACTGACCCCTGATATATTTATACATAGTTATTAGATCTCCCCTCAGTCGTCTTTTTTTCTAAAGTGAATAACCCTAATTTTGATAACCTTTCAGGGTACTGTAGATCCCTTATTCCAGTTATTACTTTAGTTGCCCTCCTCTGAACCCTCTCCAGCTCTGCTATGTCTGTCTTGTTCACAGGAGCCCAGAACTGTACACAGTACTCCATGTGTGGTCTAACCAGTGATTTGTAAAGTGGTAGGACTATGTTCTCATCACGGGCGTCTATGCCCCTTTTGATGCAACCCATTATCTTATTGGCCTTGGCAGTAGCTGCCTGACACTGGTTTTTGCAGCTTAATTTGCTGTTTATTAAAATTCCTAGATCCTTTTCCATGTCAGTGTTACCGAGTGTTTTACCATTTAATATGTACGGGTGACTTGCATTATTCCTTCCCATGTGCATAACTTTACATTTGTCAGTGTTAAACCTCATCTGCCATTTTTCTGCCCAAGCCTCCAATCTATCCAGATCCCTCTGTAGCAGAAAACTGTCCTCTTCAGTGTTAATTACTTTACACAGTTTAGTGTCATCTGCAAAAATAGATATTTTACTGTGCAGGCCTTCTACAAGATCATTAATAAATATATTGAAGAGAATAGGGCCCAATACTGACCCCTGAGGTACCCCACTAGTTACAGTGACCCAATCTGAGTATCTACCGTTAATAACCACCCTCTGTTTTCTGTCACTCAGCCAGTTACTTACCCACATACAGACATTTTCTCCCAGTCCGAGCATCCTCATTTTATATACTAACCTTTTATGAGGTACGGTGTCAAATGCTTTGGAGAAGTCCAGATATACGACATCCATTGATTCGCCGCTGTCAAGTCTAGAACTTACCTCCTCATAGAAGCTGATTAAATTTGTTTGGCATGACCGATCCCTCATGAAGCCATGCTGATATGGCGTTATTTGCTTATTTTCATTGAGATACTCCAAAATAGCATCTCTTAGAAACCCTTCAAACAATAGACAATCACAGTCTGCTTAAACTAATAACACACAAAGTATTAAATGTTACCATGTTTTTATTGAACCCACCATGTAAACATTCACGGTGTAGGTGCAAAAAGTATATGAACCCCTAGACTAATTACATCTCCAAGAGCTAATTGAAGTGAGGTGTCAGCCAACTGGAGGTGTTGGTTACAGCTGCCCTGCCCTATAAAAAACACACACCAGTTCTGGGTTTGCTTTTCCCAAGAAGCATTGCCTGATGTGAATGAAGCCTCACACAAAAGAGCTCTCAGAAGACCTACGATTAAGAATTGTTGACTTGCATAAAGCTGGAAAGGGTTATAAAAGTATCTCCAAAAGCCGAATAGCCGAATTGTCTATAAATGGAGAAAATTCAGCACTGCTGCTACTCTACCTAGGAGTGGCAGTCCTGTAAAGATGACTGCAAGAGCACAGCGCAGACTGCTAAATAAGGTGAAGAAGAAACTTAGAGTGTCAGCTAAAGACTTACAAAAGTCTCTGGCATATGCTAACATCCCTGTTAGCGAATCTACAATAAGTAAAACACTAAACAAGAATGGATACCACAGAGGAAGCCACTGCTGTCCAAAAAAAAACATTGCTGCACATTTACAGTTTGCACAAGAACACCTGGATGTTCCACAGCAGTACTGGCAAAATATTCTGTTGACAGATGAAACCAAAGTTGAGTTGTTTGGAAGAAACACAAAACACTATGTGTGGAGATAAAGAGGCACAGCACACTAATACAAAACCTCATCCCAACTGTGAAGTATGGTGGTGGGGGCATCATGGTTTGGGGCTGTTTTGCTGCATCAGGGCCTGGACAGATTGCTATCATCGAAGGAAAAATGAATTCCCAAATTTATCAAGATATTTTGCAGGAGAACTTAAGGCCATCTGTCCACCAGCTGAAGCTCAACAGAAGATGGGTGTTGCAACAGGACAACGACCCAAAGCATCAACAACAGAATGGCTTAAACAGAACACAATATGCCTTCTGGAGTGGCCCAGTCAGAGTCCTGACCTCAACCCTATTGAGATGCTGTGGCATGACCTCAAGAAAGCGATTCACACCAGACATCCCAAGAATGTTGCTGAACTGAAACAGTTCTGTATAGAGGAATGGTCAAGAATTACTCCTGACCATTGTACACGTCTGATCTGCAACTACAGGAAACATTTGGTTGAAGTTATTGCTGCCAAAGGAGGTTCAACCAGTTATTAAATCCAAGGGTTCACATACTTTTTCCACCTCCACTGTGAATGTTTACATGGTGTATTCAATAAAAAGATGGTAACATTTTATTATTTGTGAGTTTAAGCAGACTGTGATTGTCTATTGTTTTGACTTAGATGAAGATCAGATAACAATTTATGACCAATCTGTGCAGAAATCCATATCTTTCCAAAGGGTTCACATACTTTTTCTTGCAACTGTATATGAAACAATGATATCAATGGGTCCATGCAGATTCAAATATATATATATATATATATATATATATATAATATATATATTTATATATATCATAGTATTTGTAATGTTTTTTCTTACCAACCATTCTGTGTTTGCACAGTGAAAATCGTGCCTGAGATCCTTGGCATAATTATGTAAAAAATTAGTAATAATTTATGTGTTAAGGCACATGCTGTGGAACAAACCATGGATGCAGAAGTGAAAGACACGTTAAATCATAACATAGCCCTGGTCACTGAACTGGAGCATGGCACTTCCTTGTTAAAATGGGCCATTTCACATGACAGCACATCCTGTCCCCATTCATTGAACTGTTCTCACTTTTCAAAATTTAGCGAACTTTATAGCTTCAATGAATCTGTTCCCAGAGATGCTAAATCATGCCTCCTAGCAGAAACAATGGTAAATGTTGTGTTTCTTCCACTGCAAGGGGAAATAGTGGAGTGAAGCAGATAAGTCGTTCTTCTATGCATGCTTCATGAGACAGTATGATCTGACATCAAAGATAAAGAATCACTAACCCACCACCAAATCATTGAAATATTAAAAAAGTTTAAAAAACGCAGCAATCCTTGATCAATTAATAAGTATGAGACATCAACTTAAAGTCATCAGTGGAACTTCATCCCTAGGTTTAAACTGAAAATGCGTAACCTGTATAACAGTTTATAATTTTGGTAATTTTACTTAGGGCCATATTGAAGCCACACCTTCAAAAATGTGTTTATTAGAACGGACTAGATAATGCACATTGAATCATTTCAAATTGCATGACTAGAGTATTGTCGAATTGCTCTCTTCCCCCAGCTACCACCACCCCCAACTTCCCTTATCCCCAAGAAAGACACTTCAGCCAAAGGTGGATTTAGTTTGCCACAGCAGCCATTTTATTAACAAAAGCAAGATAAATACTATAAATAAAAAATAACACCCCCAAAGGCCTTTTTCCCATAAGACCCCTCCACGACCCACAACATTCCTAATGGGGAGGGTCCTTGGAGCCCCAAAACCTGTCGGAAATCTGCCCTGCCCCTCAACTAAATTACCTTTAGTCAATATCCACCAGCTCAGAGGCAGAACTGTGCAAACATGAGCTACAACCTGGTCAGATTCCCACCATCTCACCACTACAATTCCAATGCCTGAGGAGTCCAGTGCCCTCTTGGCTCCCTCCCTACCAGTCCAGAGCCACCATTCCACCAAACTCCAAGGACCCCCCCCCCAAGCCGCCATGACAAAAGAATCACCACTGCGATAAATCTGGAGCATTTTAGAAAGTGTAGTCTAAGTTCATATTGCCCAAATGTTAGACAATATTAGTAAATCTTCCATATTGTCTTTAATTATGTTGAAAGACCTGTTAAAGGCCTGCTTTTCCTTCTGGTGGCATTAGACCCTCCTCCTGACCCAGTCAAGCTTGTGGTAGATCTACAGAAAAGAGACTGGCAATTTGTTGGGCAATGTTATTGTTAAGTAAATCTCCCCAATAAGGATCGGAAATTGGAAAATGTATATTATCTCTTTTACCCCGAAAAAAATACCTGAAAATAATGTGGGTAGGTATTCTTCCTGCAATGTAAGCAGTGTTGGACAGGGATGCCTAGGGCCCACCAGTAAAATACATTCTGGAGGCCCACTGTACAGCTAAGCTACAGGCAAATATTACCTGACCCCCATTCGCAAATCCCCAAGACAGCGACAAACAAATTTTCTTTAGTAGTAGCCTGTGCCTCAGACTGTTCTGTCATGTAGCCCCTGTCAGTATCTTCTTAACTGGCTCTTGCATTGAACCAGGGCTCTTGCCTTGACCACATACCCACCAAGTGGCAGGCAGCAGCATAGTGCTGCAAGATGACTGATTATGGGGGTCCCCTGGGGAAAAAGGGAACTGGCTGGCCTGCCTCAAAGACTAGACATTAACTCAGTCAATCTATCCAGTTCTTATATGGACACATAGGCTGGTTGATATGCTGCACAGTAGGCTGCCTCTCTGTATGTAGTACAGTCTACTTGTACAGGGGGTAGGGGACTGGGCATCCACCATTGCTCATTGCCCCACCACTGGAGTCACCTGTTTCCCTGTGGGCCAGTCAGAGATGTACGTGAGATAAGTAATGAGTTTGAGTGGCAATCTCTTGTACAAGCAATAGAAAATAGTGAACTTATTATAATCATTCCCCTAGCGACACCAGTTGCATGTAGAATTTCAGTAAGGGATATGCAACGTATATATGCCTTTAATTAGTTTATTGAATGTACCTTGAGAAACGATAATAGAGATGAAAAGAACATTCTCTCTCCAGCTCTGTGAAACATGTCTGACAAACAGGAAAAGACTAAAGGACACAGGATGTGAGCTCACAGGAGAGGAGGAGTTACAGGATAAATAACATAGAAATTACAGCATAGATAACTTCAGTGTTGTGCACGAATATTCGAATTGCGAATTTTAATCGCTAATATTGCCACTTCTAAAATTCGCGAACATTTAGAATATAGTGCTATATATTCGTATTCGCGAATATTCAAGATTCTTTTTTTTCCTGTGAACCGATGATTCCTCCCTGCTTCTTGCTTGTGGGCCAATGAGAAGGCTGCAATGTCTTTGACTAAGCTTATCAACATCCCTAGCAACCAATAGGAAAGTTGCCTACCCCTTACTATATAAGAACCAACCCAGCAGCCATTTTTGCAGTTTTTTTTTTTTTTAGTTCTGAGAGAGACAGCAGTGTCATTGCTGTGCTCTGTGCTTTGATGTGTCATTACATTAGATAGTTAGTTAGTTAGTTAGTATATATATAATACAGATAGTTAGTGGGAGATAGTCAGTGTAGGTTAGATCGTGATATAGTGTAGCTGGTTCTGCTGTCTATATATACATGCTACATACATAGTGCTGTGATGTCACAAGTTCACAACAATACTTAGTGCACCAATCACTAATATGTAGTCAGACCTGCTAAAATGTGAAGTTGCACGTATTGCGCACAAATATGTGCATCATTTATTGCCGATTTGCGCAATCGCGAATATATCGGAACACTCTTTCTGCATATAAAGTTATTGTAATGTTCTGCCATGCCAACCATTTTCTCCATTCTCAGGAAACTCCTAGCAGCTTGAAAAATGTAGCAATAGTGACCCACGCCTGTATTGCGCACGCAATGCGCGCATATTACATTGCCGATTTTCGCAATCAAGAAAATAATCGCGAATTCTCGAATTTGTGAATTTATATATCACTAATTATAATATCGCTAATTCTAATATTGCTCCTGCCGCTCATCACTAAACTTCATAAGCCAAATATAACAATGGCCACTTGATGGCAGAAAAGTACACTATGTAAGTTGTCAACAGACATAACACAATACAATTATCATGGATTCTAAATAAGAGCCATAATTGGTAAAGTAGGGATACAAGCAGAATCGCAATTAGATCTTAATCCTAAACAAGGAAGTTTGTGTAAATCTGTAGACCTTACACACAGCTGTGGAGAAAAAACAACCCTGGGTTCAAAGGCTCTTGCTTTATACTAATACTGGTACAAGGTTAAATACTACCTGTCACCACTCCTGATATGTCTGTTTTAGTAGCTACTTACATCCCCCATGTAATAAGAATTCTGGAACGTCTGTTCCTAGGACTCTATTTTTTTATTATTCCTTCTAGAAGTCATGAATGAATTACTAATTCTTATACAGGGATCTGGCCTTCGCTGCAAGGGAGCCACCAGGCCTCTACCTCTTGGACACCAGTGCAAAGCACAGTGGCATAAGGCAATACACATAGTCTGGAAATAGGCGGAGGTCAGGTCAGGTAGACGTGCAAATCTGTAAAGTAGTCCAGTGGTCAGAGTAGGCAGCACAGGGTGAGTACAAGGAACAGGAATTGGTCAGGTCTCAGAGAGTCAGAATCCAGGAAGAGGGCAAAAATTGGTACACAGGCAGACAAATTAGCAAGATAGTGAAACCTGTGAAGGATCTAAGAGATTGCTTAGGCAAGAAGTGGAACAAACAGCCTAGCATATATAGGAGAGATGATTATCTCATTAGTCAAGCAGCTGCACACAGAGCAAAAGGAGAATTAATCCTTGCAGTACTGCAAGGTGGTAATCAATGAACAGAATCTAATAAACACACAGAAAGAAACCTAGCAGTCAGGACACGGCCTGCAGCGCAAAACACAGGGGTTTGGTAGCTGGCCCTGGGCAGAATCTAGGTGAGTGATGTAGAGTTTGTGCCCATTCTGGATAGCGGGACAGTGGCAGACACACAGTGTCATCATGACAGCAATGAAGGGTGTTACCTGCATAGTCTAACACTAAATAATCAGTGCTGCCAGTGTCACAACCCCAACTGGAAACACCCATCTGGACCCATTGCAAAATGCTAGTAGTTCATTTGTAACCTCTAGCAGGAATACTAAAGGAATAGCACAACATGACAACAAGGGATTAATTGTTTTATTATCCCGGTACACCTTACATGACTGTTGCAGCCAATCACTGTCCACTGCAATCTAACAGTGGGAATAGTGATTGGCTGCAGTAGTGACATTCCATTTATCTGCACGTTATAGTGAATATATTGTGACATGCACAGTGACACGATGTTGTACGCCAATTGACCGCTGTAGCCAATCACTGTCCCCAGCATTGGACTACTGGGGACGGCGATTGGCTGTAAAGTTACTGTATGTGCCATGAACTGAAATGTCTCCGTTGCAGTTTTTAAACAAGCAGGGGCAGCAGGACAGGACTGGTGTTGAAGCAAGAAGTGAGTATTCCATGATTTTTAGGGCTCACGCACACGACTGTTCTGTGGTCCATTTTTCATGGATCCGTTGTTCCGCATCTGAGGTTTTTTTTTCTCTGATTTATGTCCTCTTCCATTCCGTTATTCCACAAAACATATCCGTAGGGTTTCCGTATATGATCCGTTTTTTGCGGATCGGAAACGGAAACAGTAACTTATTAATCACCAAACACATGAGCAATACGGGCTGGGCATAGCATTTCTACAGTACGGATCCTCAAAATACGGATAAAATACGGTTTGGTGTGCATCCCATTTTTTTTGCGGACCTGTTGACTTGAATGGGGCCTTGGACCGTGATTTGCGGACAATAATAGGACATGCACTACTTTTTTGCTGAATGGTCATCTGGATAAATGGAAACGGAATGCACACGGAGTAACTTCCGTATTTTCTACAGCCCCATTGAAGTGAATGGTTCCACATAGGGGCCGCACAAAAAACGTAACGGAAGGGGAAAGAAAATATGGTAGTTTGCATGAGTCCTTACTGTAGGACTCGTCTGAGATTTTAAATTATTTCAGACAATTCCTCTAAAAATTACACAAATGAATGTTTTTAAGTGTATTCCAGCTCTGTAGAGTGTAAAAGATTAGACAATTCATCATTATGCAACCCGGTTCACAGCGTGTATTTGCCAAACAGAGGGAGGGCAGCAAGAGAAGATTATTTGCAGACAGCTACTGAGGAGATGCGCAACAATCTGCAAATACAATTTTTTTTTTAAAGAAATGTGCACTGCATAACAAGAAGCTGTTGTGAGCCTTCCAGACTTTTATTACACATGTGAACTGACTGAACAACATCTCTGCTCCCATTAATCTGATTTATGTATAGTGAACCACTATGCAGTTAGTGAATGAGGAGTAAACTGAAAGGGGGCAGGCACTGTTGCTGCATACGAAGACCACTATAGTAAATTGCACATGGAAGTAGGGGGTTCAAAACCTGCAAGTTCTGACTCAATAAACAAGGATTTGTTCTGTGATTTATAGTGTAAGTCAGGGGTGCTCAACCTGCGGCCCTCGAGCTGTTGCAAAAGTACAACTCCCAGCAAGCCCTAATAGCTGTAGGCTTCCCAGGCATGCTGGGAGTTATAGTTTTGCAACAGCTGGAGGGCAGCAGGTTGTGCATACCTGGTGTAAGGGTACTTTCACACTTGCGGCAGAGTGATGCGGCAAGCAGTTCCGTCGCCGGAACTTCCTGCCGGATACGTCAATCTGCATACAAACCGGCTACGGATTCGTCTTACAAATGCATGGCAAGAACGGATCCGTCTCTCCACTTGTCATGCGAAGAGACAGATATTCCGGTATTTTGAATGCCGGATCCGGCACTAATACATTCCAATGGGAAAAAATGCCGGATCCGGCATTCCAGCAAGTGTTCCGGAATTTTGGACGGAGATAATACCGCAGCATGCGGTATTATCTCTGTCCTGAAATGTCAAAAAGACTGAACTGAAGACATCCTGATGCATCCTGAACAGATTTCTCTCTATTCAGAATGCATGGGAATAAAACTGATCAGTTCTTTTCCGGTATAGAGCCCCTATGACGGAAAAACACAAGTGTGAACGTACCCTGTGAATTGCAGAAATGTTTGTTTTGTCACAAACTGATAGGGACAGGGCAAAGAAAAGGGGCAGTATGACCCATCCTGATCTTTGCTAATAAGGCACTACTTCATACCTCCCTGCACCCCTGTCCTTCCAGGAAAGCCCCATATAGTGAAAAAGGTGGGCCTCATGCAGATTTGCCTAAAAGGGGCATTTTTACACAAAACAGGCAGAACTTAAATTGTCCTACCAACTTAGATTCTGCTCCTGGGGTATTGGCAGCAAATTTTACTAAATGGGCTTTTCTGGGTTATACAAATAAAAAAGAATTGTTCTTTTCTCTAATGTTATGCGGACTTGGTGTTTTAATTATTTTTCACATTCTGAATTCTTCAGAATTATTCTGAATTCCTAAATGACAATATTTTTTTAAAATTGAGAATAAGGCTCAAAGGCAAGACAGGTGTGTGCCAAGGGTTGTATAACAAACAAGATGCCTCCATGCTAACTAGTTACCCAGCCCTCTGCACCTGCCTGTCTTGCCTTATTCTCAATCAGAAAAATATCTGTAATTAAGAATTAAGAAGTAATTAAGTGTGCTGGAGTTCTGATCGCCCTGATTACTGGGTTGGTTACCTACAGCCAGCACCTTAACACAAGACTTAATGTGCCGTGATTGATCTCTTATCTTATATACTGTATATATGCAGAGGGAAGAAGGCTGAAGTCATGTAAACCTACTGAGTCATAACTATACTGTATTTTCCTTTGTGAACTATTAATCAAACAATAAAATATTATACTATACAATAATATATATTATAGCTGATCAGACCTGTAAATAATATAGGTTTCCCTTAAAGTGAACCTGTCATCTCTCCTAAAATGTCTGTTATAGTAAATACTTCCATACCCCATGTAATAAGAATCCTAGAGCATCTATTCTTATGACGGTATTGAATAATGTCAGGGAAAGCTTCCAACTGGTAACACCCATGGGAACCTTCATTGCAAGCTGTTAGCAATTCATTCATCGTCTAAAAGGAATAACAGAGATATGGCACAATATAGAATTATAATGATAGATGCTCCAGAATTGTTATTATGTGGAGCATACAAGTAGTTACTAAAACATGTCATTTTTATAATAATACTAGCAGTAGGACCCAGTTTTGCATGGGTATATTTCATCTATTTCATTTAATGTTTGTATGTGTCGTTAAAAGACATCAACAGTATTCATTATATACAGTACCCCGCCAACTTAATAGTGACCTCCACAGCCCCCACCCCTTAGCACTGACCCCCACAGTGCTCCATCTCCTTAAAATGGAAGCTTCACAGCAGCCACCCCTTAACGTTGACCTTTACAACAGCCTGCCCTTTTAACAGTGAGTTCCACAGCCCCCCAACCCCTTGACAGTGACCTCCACAGGGGCCCGCCCCCTTAACAGTGACATCTACAGCACTCACCACTTAATACTGACCATAGGTTACAGTCCCCTTACCTGATCTCCACCATTCCGTCCCCCTTAACAGAGACCTCCACAGCAACTGCCCCTTTAACAGTTACTGCCACAGTACCACACTCCCTTAACAGCGACCTCCACTGTACAGAAATATCTCTGTAAATGACAACTTTTTCCATTTTTTTATACAAAGTTGTCAATTTACAGGGATATTTCTCTCACCCAGCATGGGTATATGTAAAAATACACCCCAAAACACATTGCCCTACTTCTCCTGAGTACAGCGATACCACATGAGTGACACTTTTTTGCAGCCAAGATGCGCAAAGGGGCCCTAATTCCAATGAGTACCTTTAGGATTTCACAGGGCATTTTTACGCATTTGGATTCCAAACTACTTCTCACTTTAGGGGCCTCTAAAATGCCAGGGCAGTATAAATACCACACAGATTTTTTTTTTTTTGGCAAAAGTTAGGAGAAATTTACTTTTTTTTTCTTTTCTCACAAAGTCTCTCTTTCCGCTAACTTGTGACAAAAAGTTCAATCTTTCATGGACTCAATATGCCCCTCAGCAAATACCTTGGGGTGTCTTCTTTCTAAAATGGGGTCACTTGTGAGGTGTTTATACTGCTCTGGCATTTGAGGGTCTCCACAATCATTACATGTATGGCCAGCATTAGAAGTTTCTGCTATTCTCCTTATATTGAGCATACGGGTAATGAGATTTTTTTTTTCCGTTCAGCCTCTGGGCTGAAAGAAAAAATGAACGGCACAGATTTCTTCATTCGCATCGATCAATGTGGATGAAAAAATCTCTGACAAAAAATATGCAAGAAAAAAAAGGGGCCTGGCGATTGCCAGGACATAGGGGCTCCGCCCAAACATCCATACCCACTTCAGCTCCTATGTTCTGGCAAACGTGATTTCTCCATTCACAATCAATCGATCATTGTGGAGGAAGACATCTTTGCCAGATTTTTGATACAAAGTGTTTGCCAAAGCATATGAACTCCAACACCTCTCCTCAGCTCAAATGCCAGGGCAAACGTACCTGTACTGTGGAGAAGAAATCTTGTTCTGCAGCGCCGCATACACCTACTTCACATGTAAACTGACAGCAGCGCAATGCTTCTCTCAGAATGAACATCAGTGCTGCAGCGTTTTCGTCGGTTGGTCCAGCTGGAAAGTAAAGGGTGGTTAGTAAAAAAAAAAGAAGAAAAAACAAGCAGCAGGCTCATAAATTTGAATGTTACAAACTTTATAAAACCTGAACATCATAAAACTTTTAAAACCTAATCTAACTCACGATTTCTTTTACTTGCTACCTGTTTAATTTTTTTGTTTTTTACTTTTCACTCTTTACTTTCCTAGCAGAAACCTCTCCTTTCCCATGGGACAATGTGTAAAGTGTAAATCGCACAGAGATGGTGCGAAGTACACTATGCACTTTATCCCAAGTGAAAGGAGAGGTTTCTACCGTTTCACATATCTGCAGTAGCACACTAGCACCCCTATGTGTTAGGGTTTCTCAAAACCTAGTATCCTGAGAGACCCTTGTGTAAAATCTACCTGTGTCCTGCGGTCCCTACGTCCCTAAGTGTACCTGAGTGTGGTACTTCCGGAAACACTTCCCTAAGCATAGGGCAGGGTGGTCAGGGCAGTCAGAACAGAAATAGCGGGTGTCACGCCTTATTCCACTCATGCTACAGACACAACATCATATTTTTCGGGGTGGCGGTTGGTTTGAGGTACCAGCAAGGACACTGGGGAAATGTCGCCCATGTAGATGGCTTACTATACTGGGGGTTAAGGCCACGGAACCTCCTGGATACAGGAGGTTCTCGATGATCTCTTCCTGAAATTTGAGGAAGGATCCTGTGTCTGGTCCTGCGGGAAAGTAAATATGGAGCCAACATCTGGTCATTGAAGTCCACCCCTCCCATGAACAAATTATAGTTGTGGACCGAGAGGGGCTTTTCAATGACACTGGTTGCCCATTCAATTTGTATTGTCGTGTCTGCGTGAATAAAGGAGAACATGTAAACGTCACGCTTGTCTCTCCATTTCACCGCGAGCAGTTCTTCGTTACACAAGGCAGCCCTCTCCCCCCTTGCAAGTCGGGTGGTAACAAGCCATTGGGGGAAGCCCCGGCGACTAGGTCGCGTGGTGCCAGAGCAGCCAATCTGTTCTAGGAACAAATGCCTGAAAAGGGGCACACTTGTGTAGAAATTGTCCACATAAAGGTGGTACCCCTTGCCAAATAAGGGTGACACCAAGTCCCAGACTGTCTTCCCACTGCTCCCCAGGTAGTCAGGGCAACCGACCGGCTCCAGGGTCTGATCTTTACCCTCATAGACGCGAAATTTGTACGTATAGCCTGTGGCCCTTTCACAGAGCTTATACAATTTGATCCCATACAGGGCACGCTTGCTTGGGATGTATTATTTGAAGCCAAGGCGCCCGGTAAAATGTATTAGGGACTCATCTATGCAGATATTTTGTTCAGGGGTATACAAATCTGCAAATTTGATGTTAAAGTAGTCTATAAGGGGCTGAATTTTGTGGAGCTGGTCAAAAGCTGGGTGGCCTCTGGGACGAGAGGTGCTGTTGTCACTAAAGTGCAGGAAACGCAGGATGGTCTCAAATCATGTCCTGGACAGGGCAGCAGAGAACATGGGCATGTGATGAATTGGGTTCGTGGACCAATATGACCGCAATTCATGCTTTTTTGTCAGGCCCATGTTAAGGAGAAGGCCCAGAAAAGTCTTACATTCGGAAACTTGGACGGGTTTCCACCGGAAAGACTGGGCATAAAAGCTTCCCGGGTTGGCGGTGATAAATTAAGTGGCATACCGGTTTGTTTCTGCCACGACTAAGTCAAAGAGCCCCGCAGTAAGGAACAGCTCAAAAAACCCTAGCGCCCAGGGCTGGGCCGACACAGAGGCTGGGGAGGCTCCAGCCTCAGGGCGCTCCAGCCTCAGGGCGCAGGCGGGGGCCGGCCAGAGGGAGAGGGACTGACAGGGGGGAACCGCTCAGCGCTCCCTCCTGTCATTCCCTGATTGTAGCGTGACCAAGCTCTGTCTGGTCCGAAGGTACAGAGAGCATCAGTCTCCTGTATCCGGCCGGACTGACAGGAAGTGCGCACACAGTTTGCACTTCAAGTCAGTCGGCTCGGTACGGGAGATAAAAGCTCCTCCTCCTGTACTAGCGGAGTCGCAGACCATGCAGAGCTAGGCCACGCTACAGCAGAGGTAGGAGGAGAGGAGGGGGAGAAGAAGGAGCATGACAACATGGGGGGGCAGTAAGCATGACAACATGGGGGAGGAGAAGAAAGAGCATGACAACATGGGGGGGGCAGAAAGAGCATGACAACATGGGGGGGCAGAAAGAGCATGACAACATGGGGGGGTATAAAGAGCATGAAAAGATGGGGGAGAATGACAGGGGGCAGAAAGAGCATGACAAATTACTATGTGGAGGCACTGCTGTGTGGTTGAGGGGGGTGTGGGGGACATTACTGTGTGGGGGCAGTGTGGCGGACATTACTGTGTGTGTGGCAGTGTGGCGGACATTACTGTGTGGGGGGCAGTGTGGCAGACATTACTGTGTGGGGGGCAGTGTGTCGGACATTACTGTGTGGGGGACACTACAGTGTGGGGTGGCATTATACAAAAGCTCTGCAGATGCAACTCCCATGTATTGGGTCACCACAATTTGGGTGGTCATTCACTAAATAAACCCTGTTATGGGGAGAATCTGTGGATGACACATATTTGTCATCCACAGACACCCCCCCCACCCCCCAAAAACAGGGTTAATTTACTGAATGACCACCAATAAAAGAGGTGGGGGTCACATATGCTTTTTTATAATGACAGCAGGGCCCGTGCAGTGACTGTATTCTACTACACCCCCCACCCCCCCCCACCCCCCGCTCACTGGCTATAATCTTATTAACTATATAACTGTAGTAAATCACTACAGTTATATAGTTAAGATTATATACAGTGTGTGGGGGGGGGGTATTAGAATACAGTCACTGCACGGGCCCCAGCTGGTGCTGTCATCAAAAAATCAGATACAACCCCACAGCCTCACCCCTTGTATTGGGGGTCATTCCTACACGGACCCTGTTATGGGGAGGGGGGATCTGTGGATGACACGTATGTGTCATCCACAGATTCCCCAATAACAGTGTCATCAATCACAGATCCCCCATAGCAGTGTCATCCACAAGTTGGAGGGGGGAGGGGCGCACTTGGGCAGCTCAGCCTCTGTTGGTGGTGGACCTTGTCCCAGCCCTGCTAGTGCCGATCCGATCTGAGCTGTCTCAACCCGAACTCCAGACTGGGCGGTGAAAGGGGGAACTACTGGTGCGGCTGAAGATGGGGGCTGCCAATCAGGGTTTGCCAGCACCTCAGGGACTCTAGGGGCTCTACGGGCCTGTCTGTGCGGTGGCTGCAACGGGGGAACTACTGCACGTGCCACCATACCAGCTTCAACTGCCCTTCTGGTGCTCGCCACTTCTACGGCAGTGCTGGTACTAGGTCCAGGATGGGCTGCGCTGCTGGTGTATGCCTTACCATGTAATCCGACAGTACCAGCCCCACTCTGCTGCCCTTAAAGCGGATCCTACGCAACCTGTGGTCTAGCAACACGGGCCGGGTACGCCTGGTGGTATCAGGGACCTTAACCTCATCGTCCGAACTTTGGGTCAGACTGCCACTGCTTTCTACAGGTTCGTATTCTGACCCACTGGATTCGTCTGATTTTTTTATTGCCGCAGCGCTTGTGTAGTGATTGTGCAGTGATAAAAAATATATATATTTTTATTACTGTCACTGCGGCGGGGCGGGTGTGGGTGAACACACCTGTGGGCGACCGATCGGGCAAACAATGCGTTTTGGGTGGAGGGCGAGCTAAAGTGACACTAATACTATTATAGATCTGACGCTATAAAGTACCGAGTACTATAAAGTACCAATGCTGATTAGCGATACGCTTATCAGCGAATCAGTGACTGCAGTGCAGTGCGGTGGGCTGGGCGCTAACGGAAGCTAACTACCTACCAAAGGGGACCTAAACTAAGCTAAACCTGAAAGTCAATACAGTTTACACTGATCACTTTTTTCCCTTTCACTAGTGATTGACAGGGGTGATCAAGGGGTTAATTGGGGTGATGGGGGGTGATCTGCGGCTAAATATGTGGTGCTTGGTGTACTCACTGTGACATGTGCTCTGTGCTGGGTCCAACCAATGAAAAGGACCCAGCACAGAGCACAGAAGCCATTTAATGCATTATATTTATAAATATAATGCATTATATGGCTGATGATTTATTTTTTTAAAAGTCACCAGCCTGCCAACGCTGATCATTGGCTGGCAGGCTGGTGACCAACTTGCCCTGCGCCTTTCCCTACATTCACTGCACCTGTCCAGGCGCACAGATCGTGTCATCTCGCCTCTCGTGAGATGACGCGCCGATGCGTCGCTGAGGAATAACCCGGCTGCGAGATCATGCGATTCTGCGTGAGGCGGTCCAGAGCTGATTAAAATGTGACCTCCACAACACGCCGCCCCCTTAACAGTGACCTCTACAGTACCCTGCCCCCTAACACTGACCTTCATAGGGGACCATACCCTTAACTGTGACCTCCACCGTTCCCTGCCCCCTTAACAGAAACCTCCACAGCCCCCCCCCCCCCATTTAACAGTGACCTCCACAGCATTCCACCCCCTTAACAGTGACTTCCACAGCTGTCCGTCCCTTTTGCACAGCAGCCTGCCCCTAGGTTGGCCAGAGGTGCAGTTTTAGGCCGGACAATCGGGATGTCCTTTTGAACAGCTCACTCTCAGACAGCAGCACTGTGCTGTCTGAGCGTGAGCTTCAGGGAGAAAGTCACCCTCCCTCCCAACCCTGTAGCTGATAGAAGTTGATTTTTACCTTCATTTTTTCAATCCATGTCGGATGCGGAGTGGGAGGGGGCGTGACCTAACTGGGTCCAGCGTGACTTAGAGGGACCTGGGGGCGGGGTTTTTATGTCTGTCTTTTGAGGGTCGCCTGAATGGCCACCCTACCTGCCCCCTTAACAGTGTCATCCACAGCGCCCTGCTTCTTTAAAGCTGACCTACAGCAGTGAAGAAAAATGGCTGGGTTGTTATAAAACCATGGTGTAAAACTGTGTGTTATGTGGAGACTAACTCTCAGAACTCTATAGAAATGAATGAAGCATGCTGGGAGTCGTAGTTTTACCACAACTGGAGTGCAGGAGGTTAGCCATCACGTAGAGCTACTATATGCTAGGTAACCTTCTGGGCTATAAAACAGGGAGAAAGCTCTGGTCTGTCATACATGTCTTTGGTGTGCCATATCATGCCTCATGCTCTGTAAGCATAGATTCAATTAATAATGTCCATAAAATGTTTCTCTCATTTGGCTGGCTGCCAGGGACACCTGAGGGAGGGACCAGGAGAGGACCTACAGTGGCTTTCACACAGATGCTTCATATCTCTGAAGCAGAAGGCTTCTAGCGTTCAAGATAAAGAGGACACACAGGTATGAAACATAAGGTTTCGGACAGTCAGTTATTATTTCTGGCTGGGGGTTCATTAAAGGAGCATTTTTTTTCTCCAGAAACAACACTATAGTTCCTCATGGGCTATGTCTAGGATTTCAGTTCAGCCCAATTCATTTAAAGGGGAATTGGCTACAATTCAATAAAGCAATAAATTAAACTCCATGCAAACATTTTTCATTTAATCTGACACTAATTGGAGATGATGGATTCTGGATTATAAAATACCCTAGATGACTGAAGTCATATAAAATATCAGAAATTTAGAAATAGTAGGGGTAGAGTCATACGAACATCAAAGTGGGTCACCCTCTATTAGACAGAGAGCTTCTAAACAAAGAGTGGCTCCAAATCTTTTGTTTCGACTCCAGCCATTTATTATATGGTAGGCCAATAATTTTAGTGGCTGGCATGTAATACTGCACATCACTGCACAAAACAAGTCTATCTAACCACCAATCCTGATCCTAAAAAATGTCCTAGCATGCTTTTGTGTGGCATGTTCGTCTGCGGCTGCGATTGAAACGCGTAAGCGTAAGTAGAACCGTTGCCGTGGATGTCTTAAACTGCTGAAATAAAAATTTATGAAATTTTAATTACCTATAGAGTTGGATGGCTTTTTCCTTGTTGAATTGCTAATACACTGATGGATTGGAATCTGTACAGCGGGATTTGTCCCTCACCTTATCGGAATCAGCTGGTCTCTTGAGTTTATAGAAATATATGGCTGACTGCAGCTTCCCCCGGTGATAGCAGATAGCCAGGGTTTATAATGCCAGATCTGCAATGGGCAGCTCACCATTGGGCAATTTAGAAGTTGTCATGATTAGTTTGGTTCATTAGAAGTGCCATTGCGGTCAGATTTGTGGCCATGATAAGTAGTGTTGAGCGCGAATATTCGAATCACGAATTTTAATCGCGAATATTGCCACTTCAAGAATTCGCAAATATTTAGAATATAGTGCTATATATTCGTATTTAGGAATAGTGTTGATAACGAATATTTTAATCGCAAATTTATCGCGAATATCGGCACTTAGCAACATCTCTAGCAACCAATAGGAAAGTTGCCTACCCTAGTGTTGATCGCAAATATTCTAATTGCGAATTTTTAGCGCGAACATATTACATTGCAGATTTCTGCAATTAAGTAAATAATGACTAGAGATCAAGAATTCTCAAATTTGCGAATTTATGGCGAATATTCGGCCCAAAATTCACGAAATATCGTGAATTCGAATATTGCCTATGCCGCTCATCACTAATGATAAGGGGGCGCAAAAATGCACGCATATTGCGCTTGTCTGAAACTGACTTTATTTTGTTATCTAATCCAAGTCGCCCCCAAAGTCATCGTTCTTTTTGCTCTATCCTCCGGTTGTAATTTCATTAATTATACATGGTTATACAGTTCCCTGTCTCAGATTATTGGATGCCAGATTAAAGAAATGTATGTTCACCTATCATTTATACGTATAGTAAATTTAAGAACTTGTCTTGTTAGAGAACAATCCATGATCGCTTTGCACAACCTTATGACGTTTCTAGCCATCTGGTGCAATCATGTCACCGAGAAGGAACATTTGTCAAGGTAATAGACATTGCTTTGAAAATAAACACCATGGCTTAGCTGCGATTTATATTTCCGACAAAAGGCTTGTTATTGCACTGCAGGCACGTGGTCTCAGATGAATAGCTTTATGTTCCTATGTTAATGCTCTGAAGGTTTTATGAATGTGTTCTTAGCTGCAGTAGTAAATTCCTCTACGATGGGGAGATTGTTTTATTGATTCCTACATGTTACAGTACTTCAGCTTCCCTTCTGCATTCAAAAAAGTGGCAAGATTTTTTTCAGGCCATTTCCAGATGGAGCAGGCTTTATTTTATATTTTGGCCTTTCTTGTAGTTTTTATTTCCAATTACATGGGTGGCATATGATTACTAAAGTGACTAAAAGACAACTACAGCTGGAGTAGTAATATGGCAACCAATGGAAGTATATGGGTTAAACAAAGGCATAGGGGGCAGTGACATGCATAGAAAAAAGGAAGGATCATAACAAAGATGAAAATTGGGCCCCCGCTGCTTGTTCCCCCTGCACTCTCCTTCCATCAGTCAATTCTCCAGTCCAGTTATCTACCCCCACTGCAGGGTTGCCAACCGACCAAAACTTTTTGGACAGTCCATAAAAATAGGCAACTTTTTTCTATGTCCTTGAAAAAAAGATAGACATACCCATGACTTTTTTGAGGCTGGTGGTCCTTAACTAGATGATTTTGGTGGTAATTATCATTTTACAGCTCACAGTAAATGCTGGTAATGAATTCTCATCAGTATATTGAGCTATAGACATGGTATTACTTATAATCCTTAACATTCATTATGCTTTTCCGATGCGTCTGTATAATATGTTTGCTGTCCATGATTTTGGGATAAGTTGTCCAGAAAAAAGAAAAATTCTGGTTGGCAACCCTGCCCCACCGGAGTAATAAAGGTCCTCAGGAGAGGATAGTCCTGAACAGGTTCTCATCAATCATAGAACAAACAGGATAGTCTTTCCTCAGAAGTCGTGTGGACTGACTCTATAAATGGTATATCATATTTCATATGATTCCTTCAGAAAAAAAGTTCCACCTTTTATCAGATGACTTATTACAGGGAAATTCATTCCTAGAAGTAATGCGAAGGTTTTAATTTATGGGAGTCTCAACAAAAAATATGATAATATACAGTATACACAGAAATTAATTAAGCTCAGTTCCCATTTGGTCACCACACAGTGGACAGAGCCATTTGCTTCTGGCTCCATCCAACGTGCTGTTTCTGGTACCAACACCTGTATGGTATGATTGTTTGGGGGGTGCCACATATGGGACCCCCATCGAACTTGATGACCTATTCTGAAGATAGGTCATTAATATCTAATATCTGGACAGCCCCTTTAAGAAATTTCATACTATGCAATACCAATTTTTACATATTTTATTTAATGCAATTGATGGTGTGTCTAGTAAGGTTTCATGGACCGAGTAATTCATTACTGTTACATCATAAAAGGTAATAGAATATCTCTTTCTTTCAGCACACACATTGTATAGGCTTTGAATAGTACAAAGGAAGTGTTACAAGTATGGCGGACTATGAGGAAACTGTGAAAGGATTTTTTCTTTAATTTCTTAGCACCTGCTTGAAGATATGAAGACATGGAAACGTGTACACTCATTTGTTTGAGTTTTAGGTGAACGTGTTCTCTTTTTTTAGATTTTAATAAGCAAAAGAAAATATGTCTATTTATAGTGCCTTGCAAAAGTATTCACCCCCTTGACTTTTTTCTTGTTTTGCTGCCTCACAACCTGGAATTAACATGGATTGTTTGAGGATTTACATCATTTAATTTACAGAACATGCCCACAACTTTGAATATTTTTTTTTATATTATTGTGAAGCAAACAACAAATAGGACAAAATAACAGAAAAAGTCAATGTGCTTAACTATTCCCCCCTCCCCCCCTAATGTCAATCCTTTGTAGAGCCACCTTTTGCGACAATCATCGCTCTGGATAAGTCTATGAACTTGCCACATCTTACCACTGGGATTTTTTCCCATTCCTCCTTGCAAAACTGCTCCAGCTCCTTCAAGTTGGATGGTTTGCGCATGTGAACAGCAATCTAAGTCTGACCACAGACTTTTTATTGGATTGAGATCTAGGCTTTGACTAGGCCATTCTAACACATTCACATGTTTCCTATTAAACCACTCAAGTGTTGCTTTAGCAGTGTGTTTGGGGTCATTGTCCTGCTGTAAGGTGAACCTCCGTCCTAGCTATAAATTAAGCACAGAGTGGTACAGGTTTTACTAAAAAATATCCCTGTATTTAGCACCATCTATCTTTCCCCCAACTCTGACCAGTTTCCCAGTTCCGGCTGCTGAAAAACATCCCCACAGCATGATGTTGCCACCACCATGTCTCACTGTGGGGATGGTGTTCTTTGGGTGATGTGTTGGGTTTGCGCCAGACAACTTTTGATGGCTGAAAAGTTCAATTTTAGTCTCATCAGACCAGAACACCTTCCTGCATACATTTTGGGAGTCTCACACGTGCCTTTTCGCAAACTCACAACATGCCTTTTTGTTTTTAGCTGAAAGTAATGGCTCTTTTCTGGCCATTCTGCCATAAAGCCCAACTCTATGGAGCATACGGCTTATTGTCGTCCTTTGTACAGATACTCCAGTCTCTGCTGTGGAACTCTGCAGCTCCTCCAGGGTTACCTTACCTTAACTATTTTTTTATAACCTAACCCTGACTTATACTTCTCAACAACATTCTCCCTTACTTGTTTGGAGAGTTCCTTGGTCTTCATGGCAGTGTTTGGTTAGTGATGCCTCTTGCTTAGGTGTTGCAGCCTCTGGGGCCTTTCAAAAAGGGTGTGTATATGTAATGACAGATCATGTGACACTTAGATTGCACACAGGTGGACATTATTTCACTAATGATTTGACTTCTCAAGGTAATTGGTTGCACCAGAGTTTTTTATGGGCATCCTAACAAAGGGGGTGAATACATATGCTCATGCCAATTTTCTATTTTCTATTTCTAAACAATATTTTTTTATATATATCTTTCTCATTTTAGGTCACCAATTTAGACTATTATGTTCTGATTAGTGTTGGTCGAACAGTTCGAGAATCGTTCGGGTCCGTACCGAATTTTGGGGTGTCCGTGACACGGACCCGAACCCGGACATTTTCATAAAAGTCCTGGTTCGGGTTCGTAGTTCGTCATGTTTTATGGCGCATTTTGAAAGGCTGCAAAGCAGCCAATCAACATGCATCATACTACTTGCCCTAAGATGCCATCGCAGCCATGCCTACTATTGGCAAGGCTGTGATTGGCCAAGTGCAGCATGTGACTCAGCCTCTTTATAAGCTTGTGCGCATGTCGCGACGTGCTCACTCCCGCTGTGATTAGACCAGGGATAGATGCAGCTGCTGTGAGGGCGAGATAGGCAGGGATAAAGAAGTGAATGATCTACCTTTCTATACCTGTGCATCAGAACAACTCAGCTGAGCTGTTCACTGAAAGTCATTATTTTGTTTAGACTGGCCAGAGCGATTTTTACTGGCACATGTAACTGGGCTGACCGGCGGTGGCCATTTTGGGACTTGTGGTGCGCCAGCACAAGCTGCCACAGAGTCTAAACCAAAGCTCCAAAGAAGTGAAAAATCTACACCTGTGAATCAGAACAACAGCGATTCAGCTGCTCAGTCAAAGTCAATTTTTTTTTGGGCTGGGCAGACCGTTTTCTGGCACATGTTACTGGGCTGATAGGCGGCGGCCATTTTGGGACTTGTGGTGCTACAGCAAAATCTGCCACAACGTCCATTAATCTCATGTAATAGTCGATTTTTTCATAGATATACTACATCAGGGGTTTGGCTGTGCTTGTGTCACCCCTACTAACTGCAAAGATATTTAATATATCAGTGGTGAAACTGAAAGTAACCCACTTGGATAGCAAATCCCATGAATGTGCTGTTCCAGCTAGGCTAGCCAGTGCCACTACAGCCAAGTCCAATACTGTCAGCCAGAAATATTATTTTTTTTTATGTGCCAGAAATATAAATTAAAAAAGCTTTCACAGTAATAATAAAATTATTCTGGTGTTAGACCAGAAGAAGCACTCCTGTTGTAATTAATACTGTAAAAAGGCTTAGGCAATATTTCTCCCAGTGTGGGAAATTTATCTAGCAAAACTAGCATTTTAAAAATTCCGGTGTTCTGAAATACCAGCAGTTCTCTTGTAATTAATACCGCAAAAAGGCATTATATCGTCCAGTGTTGTAATTTTGGTGAAAAAAAGGCCAATTTAATCAATCTGGTGTTAGTTAGACCAGAAACAGTAGGCCGCACGTTTTTACTCCTGTAAAAAGGAATTATATCTCCCCGTGTGGGAATCTATGTACCAAAACTAGCATATTAAAAATTCTGGTGGTGCGCTGCGGGCGGGTCCACGTGATGACGCCGCACGGTCTCCTTGGTAGCTGGACTGACGCGCCGGAAGCGCGTCACTCCACCTCCTGATGAGCCGGCGTCCTCGTGGAGGACCGCGTCCGCATCACCAGGGTAAGCTCGCTCGATACTAAACAGCGGCTGTCTTTAATCTGATAATTACTTTTTAACCAATCATGGTGAGCACTGCACTATAATTGGGGGGCCTTTCGGGGATGTTATTGTACCTCCTGACGAAGCGAAGTGCGAAACGCGCGTCGAGGGTGTTCTGTTCCACTGGTACTGACTCCCCCCGTACACCATGGCTAACGGTATGTTATCTGTGCCCTAGACTGTTTTGATTATGTTATGCACATTTTGGCTAAGTTGTTTAATTTTCTGGGGTTTACCATGACCTCTAACCTTACCGTGGCTTTACTATTGAGTGCTTAACTATTTTTGCGGTGTGGGGGTTACTCAGTGTCAGTGGTGGTTCTTGGGCATTCATTCTGTGCTCCTCCACTGCACAATTAATGTGTATGTATTTGTCATCAATTGTCTATTTATTTATTTGTTAATAAATCTTTATACTTTTGTATACTTGGGCTGTGTCTTCTCTTGCTCTTGCCGAGCAATTATTGGATGTTGTGCTTAGGTTTTTGGCCGCAGCCGTTTATGAGTCATTTTGGGGCCTTTTTTGTAGGTGTATATTCTTGTAATTAATACCTGAAAAAGGCATTACATTGTCCAGTGTTGTAATGTTGGTGAAAAAAAAGGCCAATTTAATCAATCTGGTGTTAGTTAGACCAGAAACAGTAGGCCGCACGTTTTTACTCCTGTAAAAAGGAATTATATCTCCCCGTGTGGGAACCTATGTACCAAAACTAGCATATTAAAAATTCTGGTGTCCAATTTGCAGCAGTTTTCTTGTAATTAATACCAGAAAAAGGAATTATATCTTCCAGTGTGGGAATTTATGTACACAAACTAGCATTTTAAAAATTCTGGTGTCTAATTAGCAGCAGTCTTCTTGTAATTAATACCTGAAAAAGGCATTACATTGTCCAGTGTTGTAATTTTGGTGAAAAAAACCAATTTAATCAATCTGGTGTTAGACCAGAAACAGTAGGCCGCACATTTTTACTCCTGTAAAAAGGAATTATATCTCCCCGTGTGGGAACCTATGTACCAAAACTAGCATATTAAAAATTCTGGTGTCCAATTTGCAGCAGTTTTCTTGTTATTAATACCGGAAAAAGGAATTATATCTTCCAGTGTGGGAATTTATGTACACAAACTAGCATTTTAAAAATTCTGGTGTCCAATTAGCAGCAGTCTTCTTGTAATTAATACCTGAAAAAGGCATTACATTGTCCAGTGTTGTAATTTTGGTGAAAAAAAGGCCAATTTAATCAATCTGGTGTTAGTTACACCAGAAACAGTAGGCCGCACGTTTTTACTCCTGTAAAAAGGAATTATATCTTCCAGTGTGGGAATTTATGTACACAAACTAGCATTTTAAAAATTCTGGTGTCCAATTAGCAGCAGTCTTCTTGTAATTAATACCTGAAAAAGGCATTACATTGTCCAGTGTTGTAATTTTGGTGAAAAAAAGGCCAATTTAATCAATCTGGTGTTAGTTAGACCAGAAACAGTAGGCCGCACGTTTTTACTCCTGTAAAAAGGAATTATATCTCCCCGTGTGGGAACCTATGTACCAAAACTAGCATATTAAAAATTCTGGTGTCCAATTTGCAGCAGTTTTCTTGTAATTAATACCGGAAAAAGGAATTATATCTTCCAGTGTGGGAATTTATGTACACAGACTAGCATTTTAAAAATTCTGGTGTCCAATTAGCAGCAGTCTTCTTGTAATTAATACCTGAAAAAGGCATTACATTGTCCAGTATTGTAATTTTGGTGACAAAAAGGCCAATTTAATCAATCTGGTGTTAGTTACACCAGAAACAGTAGGCCGCACGTTTTTACTCCTGTAAAAAGGAATTATATCTCCCATTGTGGGAATCTATGTACCAAAACTAGCATTTTAAAAATTCTGGTGTCCAATTTGCAGCAGTTTTCTTGTAATTAATACCGGAAAAAGGAATTATATCTTCCAGTGTGGGAATTTTGGGGCTAAAAAATAATATATTTTATTGTGGTGCGAGTTGAATCGCAACAATGAGGAAACATTCTATTAAGGGACGAGGACGCGGTCGTGGTGGTGTCCGTGGAGCCTCTGTTGCTGGCAGAGGACGTGGCCGTTCGGCCTCAGGCGCACAAAGTAGTGAACCAACTCCCTTAAGTAGCCGGCAGAATTTACAGCGATATTTGGTGGGGCCCAATGCCGTTATGAGGATGGTAAGGCCTGAGCAGGTACAGGCATTAGTTGATTGGGTGCTTCCAGCACGTTCACCACATTGTCTTCCGCCCATTCTTCTGCGGAAAGCGCACAGGTGGCACCTGAAAACCAAGCCCATCAGTCTGTCACATCACCCCCATGCATATCAGGGAAACTGGCTGAGCCTCAAGTTATGCAGCAGTCTCTTATTCTGTTCGAAGACTCTGCTCACACGGTTTCCCAGGGGCGTCCACCTAGCCCTTCCCCAGCGGTGGAAGACATTCCATGCACTGACGCACACACACTTATGTATTCAGATGATGAGGACATGGGAATACCACCACAGCAGAGTGACCGAGTCTCTGATGATGACGAAACACTGGTGCCCACTGCCGCGTCTTATTGCAGTGTGCAGACTGAACAGGAGGAGGTCAGGGAGGAAGACTGGATGGAAGACGATGCAGAGGACGATGAGGTCTTAGACCCCACATGGACTGAAGGTCGTGCCGCTGACTTAAATAGTTCAGAGGAAGAGGCAGTGGTGAGACCGAGACAACAGCGAAGCCAAAGAGGGAGCAGGGGGCAAAAGCAGAACAGCCGTCCTACAGAGAGTTCGCCTGCTATTGGCCAGCGCCAACAACGACCCAGCACCCCAAAGGCATCTTCAAGGAGTTCCCTGGCATGGCACTTCTTCAAACAATGTGCCGACGACAAGACCAGAGTGATTTGCACGCTGTGCCATCAGACCCTGAGGCGAGGCATTAACGTTCTTAACCTGAGCACCACCTGCATGATCAGGCATCTACATGCAAAGCATGAACTGCAGTGGAGTACACACCTTAAAAACAAGGAACCCGCTCAGGCTCCCCCTGCTCCCTCTACCGCTGCTGCATCGGCTTCCGCCTCGAGAGGAATGTTGCCACCTGCCGAGCAGCAAACAGAGGATGTGCCACCGACACCACCACCACCACCGTCACCTAGCGTCAGGGCCGTTTCTACAGCCGGGCGAGGGGTGCAACCGCACGGGGCGCATGTCTCCAGCAAGAAGAGGGGGGCGCCGTGGCCCGTGGGCATCTATTTACTGGCTGGGAGCGCAGCGCAGGCAAAGTTAAAAGTGCTACTACGCTGCAGCTCCATATTGCTAATGGCTCTGGGCCTCTGGCTGCAGGCTCGGCTGTCCTGTAAGCTGTAAGGGGCAGGGCCTGGCAGCATGTCCGGAACGCCCCAAGACCAGTGCGCTGTGCGGGGTGACGTCATAGGCAGCGCTGCTGCGTGCGTCCATTACTTCAGGCGGGAGCAGAAGAGCGAGGCGGATGCCATTTTCTTAGTCTCTCCAGTCTGTCTGCTCAGTCACTCACTGCACTGGCACAGAATCCTCCAGGATTTTTCAGCCTCCGGTCCTCCACCAGCAGATTCAGTCAGGAAGTGGCACTAGGCTAGCCCAGGCCCCCCAGCAGGTTAGGTACAGTTAAAGAAGTATTAAGTTAAAAACAGACAGTATGGCAGGCCTATATATAGCTGCATAGTACATGTGCATATATATAATTATGCTCAGTGCTTTTGCTGTATATATAATTATACTCAGTCTCAGATGATACTATAGATAATATACTGAGTATAATTATAATTTATATGTACAGTTACAGCGCTGAGCATAATTGTACATATGTACTATTCATATTCAGCTGTATAAGCCTGCTATATATATAATATGGAAAAACGAACTGCACTCCAAAAATAAATCAAAAAGATCATTTATTGACCTTGTAGTGCAACGTTTGGCTCTGAACCTAGAGCCTTTCTCAAGCTTGAGAAAGGCTCTAGGTTCAGAGATGAAACGTTGCACCGCATGGGTCAATAAATGATCTTTTTGATTTATTTTTGGAGTGCAGTTCGCTTTTCCATATTATCTTGGGGCTTATGGTCAGTCCCCATTGAACATTGCACCCGCCTAAGCACTTTTGTCCAGTGCCGCCATTTCTCTTATATATATATATAATATATATATATATACATACACATGGATGCTGCATAGCTGACACGTATATTGTTAAAAGGGGGGCTTTCTGTGTGTAACTAGTATTTTCAGGGGTTTATCAGTTTATGCAGTATAGTTTTGGGGGTGCATGATGGAAAAGTAGGAAACTAAGATGTCTGTCAAACTCTGCAGAGAGAAGACATGGCTGAAAGAAATCATTATGGTGGTCTGATCTGAATGGAGAAGATAAAGAAAGAGAACATCTACATCACAGGAGACGTCACTGGATGTAAGAGGTATGTTGTGGGGCTGCATTAGGCTACTTTCACAACTGCGTTAGTGATTCTGGCAGGCTGTTCCGGCAGAGAACAGCCTGCCAAAATTCACTGGATCCGGCACTGCTGGATGCAGACTGAATGCCCGCCGCCCCAATCAACTACAATAGGGTACGGCAGAGATCCAGCCACAATCTGGAAGGGGGGGGGGGGCGCTTTTTTGATTTTCGCCCTGTTGGTAAATTTCCCTAGAAACTGCCCTGCCTAGCGTCTCCACTATTTCACACAGCAGCGTTCAGCTCTCCATCTCTCAAACCTTTGAGAGGAAGCGCAAATTCCCACCTAGTCACCCTCGAGCCCTTGGCCTGAATGCCAGCATTTCTAAACTACTGGCCTTGGAAATGCTGTAATTCCGACTGGTGGACACAGACAGCTTCAAACAGCTGATGGCCATGGCTGTCCCCCAGTATGTGGTTCCCAGCCGCCACTACTTCTCCAAGACAGCCGTGCCTTCCCTGCACATGCAAGTGTCCGATAAAATCAAGTGTGCAATGCGCAACGCCATTTGTGGCAAGGTCCACCTAACCACAGATACGTGGACCAGTAAGCACGGCCAGGGACGCTATATCTCCCTAACTGCACACTGGGTAAATGTAGTGGCGGCTGGGCCCCAGGCAGAGAGTTCCTTGGCGCACGTCCTTCCGCCGCCAAGGATCACAGGGCATCATTCTTTGCCTCCTGTAGCCTCCTCCTCCTACTCGGCTTCCTCCTCCTCTGCTTCCACCAGCTCATCCAGTCAGCCACACACCTTCACCACCAACTTCAGCACAGCCCGGGTAAACGTCAGCAGGCCATTCTGAAACTCATATGTTTGGGGGACAGGCCCCACACCGCGCAGGAGTTGTGGCGGGGTATTGAACAACAGACCGACCAGTGGTTGCTGCCGGTGGGCCTCAAGCCCGGCCTGGTGGTGTGCGATAATGGGCGAAATCTCGTGGCAGCTCTGGGACTAGCCGGTTTGACGCACATCCCTTGCCTGGCACATGTGCTGAATTTGGTGGTGCAAAAGTTCATTCACAACTACCCAGACATGTCAGAGCTGCTGCATAAAGTGCGGGCCGTCTGTGCGCGCTTCCGGCGTTCACATCCTGCCGCTGCCCGCCTGTCAGCGCTACAGCGGAACTTCGGCCTTCCCGCTCACCGCCTAATATGCGACGTGCCCACCCAGTGGAACTCCACCTTGCAAATGCTGGAGAGACTGTGCGAGCAGCAGCAGGCCAAAGTGGAGTTTCAGCTGCAGAACGCACGGGTCAGTCGCACTGCGGAACAGCACCACTTCACCACCAATGATTGGGCCTCCATGCGACACCTGTGTGCTCTGTTGCGCTGTTTCGAGTACGCCACCAACATGGCCAGTGGCGATGCCACTGTTATCAGCGTGACAATACCAATTCTATGTCTCCTAGAGAAAACGCTTAGGGCGATGATGGAAGAGGAGGTGGGCCAGGGCCAGGAGGAGGAGGAGGAGGATGACGGGTCGTTTTTAGCACTTTCAGGCCAGTCTGTTAGAAGTGGCTCAGAGGGAGGTTTTTTGCAACAGCAGAGGGCAGGTACAAATGTGGCCAGCCAGGGACCACTACTGGAGGACGAGGAGGATGAGGAGGAGGTGGAGGAGGATGAGAATGAAGCAGGTTCACAGCGGGGTGGCACCCAGCACAGCGCAGGCACATCCCTGGTGCGTGGCTGGGGGATACAGAGGATGATGACGATACGCCTCCCACAGAGGACAGCTTGTCCTTACCTCTGGGGAGCCTGGCACACATGAGCGATTACATGCTGCAGTGCCTGCGCAACGACAGCAGAGTTGCCCACATTTTAACGTGTGCTGACTACTGGGTGGCCACCCTGCTGGATCCACGGTACAAAGACAATGTGCCCACTTTATTTCCTGCACTGGAGCGTGATAGGAAGATGCGCGAGTACAAGCGCACGCTGGTAGACGCGCTCCTGAGAGCATTCCCAACTGTCACAGGGGAACAGGTGGAAGGCCAAGGCAGAGGAGGAGCTAGAGGTCGCCCACGCAGCAGTGTCACGGCCAGCTCCTCTGAGGGCAGGGTTAGCATGGCAGAAATGTGGAAAAGTTTTGTCTCCACGCCACAGCTAACTGCCCCACCACCTGATACGGAACGTGTTAGCAGGAGGCAACATTTCACTAACATGGTTGAACAGTACGTCTGCACACAACTCTACGTACTGACGGATGGTTCGGCCCCATTCAACGTCTGGGTTTCCAAATTGTCCACGTGGCCAGAATTAGCATGTTATGACCGGCGGCCAGCGTTTTATCTGAACGTGTATTCAGCACGGCAGGGGGCGTCATTACTGACAAACGCAGCCGCCTGTCCGCAGCCAACGTGGACAAGCTGACGTTTATAAAAATGAACCAGGCATGGATCCCACAAGACCTGACCCTCCCTTGTGCAGAGTAGTCCTTAATAACTGCCTTAAACCATGTTGTCTTGTACTCCTGGGCTGGCCACTTCTTCATTGAAAAATCAATTTTGGGGTGCAACCCAGAGTTGAATGAACCTTCCCTCTGTCTGGGTGCCGGGGCCAAAGTACATGAAAGTGTCCTTCTCCTGTGCTGGGTGATATGAATGTTATACTTGTGCTGTCTGACATGTCTCCTTTGTGTGGGTGCAGGGGGCCAAAGTCACTGAAAGCGGCCTGTGGTGTGTGATCTAAATGCCTGATTCTCTGCTGTGGGACCTCTCTCCTCTTTCTGGGTGCAGGGGTCAAAGAAACAAAAGGTGGCCTACTCCTGTGGTGGTTGACATGATGCCTGATTCTCTGCTGTGGGACCTCTCTCCTCCGTGTGGCTGCAGGGGTCAAGGTCTCTAAAAGTGCCCTTCTCCTGTGGTGGTTGATGTAAAACTGATGCTTGTGCTATCTGACCTGTCTCCTCTGTGTCGGTGCTAAGGCCTAAGTCACTGAAAGCGGCCTTCTCCTGTGCTGGCTGATATAAATGCCTGAATCTCTGCTGTGGGACCTCTCTCCTCCGTGTGGCTGCAGGGGTCAAATTCTCTAAAAGTGCCCTTCTCCTGTGGTGGTTGATGTAAAACTGATGCTTGTGCTATCTGACCTGTCTCCTCTGTGTCGTTGCTAAGGCCTAAGTAACTAAATGGTGGCCTTCTCCTGAGGTGGTTGATATGATGCCTGATTATGTGCTGTGGGACCTCTCTCCTCTTTCTGGGTGCAGGGGTCAAATTAACTAAAGGTGGCCTACTCCTGTGGTGGGTGATCTGTAAAACTGATGCTTGCGCTATCTGACCTGTCTCCTCTGTCTCGTTGCTAAGGCCTAACTCACTGAAAGTGGCCTTGTCATGTGCTGGGTGATATAAATGTTATACTTGTGCCATCTGACATGGTTGCCGGGGTCCCATTAAATGGTGGCCTACTCCTGTGGTGGGTGATCTAAATGCCTGATTCTCTGCTGTGAAACCTCTCTCCTCCGTCTGGGTGCAGGGGTCAAAGTCTCTAAAAGTGGCCTTCTCTTGTGTTGGGTGATGTAAAACTGATGCTTGTACCATCTGACATGGTTGCCGGGGTCCCATTAAATCGTGGCCTACTCCTGTGGTGGGTGATCTAAATGCCTGATTCTCTGCTGTGAAAACCTCTCTCCTCCGTCTGGGTGCTGTGAAACCTCTCTCCTCCGTCTGGGTGCAGGGGTCAAAGTCTCTAAAAGTGGCCTTCTCTTGTGCTGGGTGATGTAAAACTGATGCTTGTACCATCTGACATGGTTGCCGGGGTCCCATTAAATCGTGGCCTACTCCTGTGGTGGGTGCTCTAAATGCCTGATTCTCTGCTGTGAAAACCTCTCTCCTCCGTCTGGGTACTGTGAAACCTCTCTCCTCCGTCTGGGTGCAGGGGTCAAAGTCTGTAAAAGTGGCCTTCTCTTGTGCTGGGTGATGTAAAACTGATGCTTGTACCATCTGACATGGGTGCAGGGGTCAAATTAACTAAATGGTGGCCTACTCTTGTGGTGGGTGATATGAGGCCTTAATATGTGCTGTGAAACCTCTCTCCTCCGTCTGGGTGCAGGGGTCAAAGTCTCTAAAAGTGGCCTTCTCCTGTGCTGGGTGATATAAATGTTATACTTGTGCCATCTGACATGGTTGCCAGAGTCCGATTAAATGGTGGCCTACTCATGTGGTGGGTGATCTAAATGCCTGATTCTCTGCTGTGAAACCTCTCTCCTCCGTCTGGGTGCTGTGAAACCTCTCTCCTCCGTCTGGGTGCAGGGGTCAAAGTCTCTAAAAGTGGCCTTCTCTTGTGCTGGGTGATGTAAAACTGATGCTTGTACCATCTGACATGGTTGCCGGGGTCCCATTAAATCGTGGCCTACTCCTGTGGTGGGTGATCTAAATGCCTGATTCTCTGCTGTGAAAACCTCTCTCCTCCGTCTGGGTACTGTGAAGCCTCTCTTCTCCGTCTGGGTGCAGGGGTCAAAGTCTCTAAAAGTGGCCTTCTCTTGTGCTGGGTGATGTAAAACTGATGCTTGTACCATCTGACATGGGTGCAGGGGTCAAATTAACTAAATGGTGGCCTACTCTTGTGGTGGGTGATATGAGGCCTTAATATGTGCTGTGAAACCTCTCTCCTCCGTCTGGGTGCAGGGGTCAAAGTCTCTAAAAGTGGCCTTCTCCTGTGCTGGGTGATATAAATGTTATACTTGTGCCATCTGACATGGTTGCCGGAGTCCGATTAAATGGTGGCCTACTCATGTGGTGGGTGATCTAAATGCCTGATTCTCTGCTGTGAAAACCTCTCTCCTCCGTCTGGGTGCAGGGGTCAAAGTCTCTCAAAGTCGCCTTCTCCTGTGCTGGGTGATATAAATGTTATACTTGTGCCATCTGACATGGTTGCCGGGGTCCCATTAAATGGTGGCCTACTCCTGTGGTGGGTGATCTAAATGCCTGATTCTCTGCTGTGAAACCTCTCTCCTCAGTCTGGGTGCTGTGAAACCTCTCTCCTCCGTCTGGGTGCAGGGGTCAAAGTCTCTAAAAGTGGCCTTCTCTTGTGCTGGGTGATGTAAAACTGATGCTTGTACCATCTGACATGGTTGCCGGGGTCCCATTAAATGGTGGCCTACTCCTGTGGTGGGTGATCTAAATGCCTGATTCTCTGCTGTGAAAACCTCTCTCTCCGTCTAGGTGCTGTGAAACCTCTCTCCTCCGTCTGGGTGCAGGGGTCAAAGTCTCTAAAAGTGGCCTTCTCTTGTGCTGGGTGATGTAAAACTGATGCTTGTACCATCTGACATGGTTGCCGGGGTCCCATTAAATCGTGGCCTACTCCTGTGGTGGGTGATCTAAATGCCTGATTCTCTGCTGTGAAAACCTCTCTCCTCCGTCTGGGTGCAGGGGTCAAAGTCTCTAAAAGTGGCCTTCTCTTGTGCTGGGTGATGTAAAACTGATGCTTGTACCATCTGACATGGTTTCCGGGTCCCATTAAATGGTGGCCTACTCCTGTGGTGGGTGATCTAAATGCCTGATTCTCTGCTGTGAAAACCTCTCCTCCGTCTGGGTGCTGTGAAACCTCTCCTCCGTCTGGTGCAGGGGTCAAAGTCTCTAAAAGTGGCCTTCTCTTGTGCTGGGTGATGTAAAACTGATGCTTGTACCATCTGACATGGTTGCCGGGGTCCCATTAAATGGTGGCCTACTCCTGTGGTGGGTGATCTAAATGCCTGATTCTCTGCTGTGAAAACCTCTCTCCTCCGTCTGGGTGCTGTGAAACCTCTCTCCTCCGTCTGGGTGCAGGGGTCAAAGTCTCTAAAAGTGGCCTTCTCTTGTGCTGGGTGATGTAAAACTGATGCTTGTACCATCTGACATGGTTGCCGGGGTCCCATTAAATGGTGGCCTACTCCTGTGGTGGGTGATCTAAATGCCTGATTCTCTGCTGTGAAAACCTCTCTCCTCCGTCTGGGTGCTGTGAAACCTCTCTCCTCCGTCTGGGTGCAGGGGTCAAAGTCTCTAAAAGTGGCCTTCTCTTGTGCTGGGTGATGTAAAACTGATGCTTGTACCATCTGACATGGGTGCAGGGGTCAAATTAACTAAATGGTGGCCTACTCCTGTGGTGGGTGATATGAGGCCTTAATATGTGCTGTGAAACCTCTCTCCTCCGTCTGGGTGCAGGGGTCAAAGTCTCTAAAAGTGGCCTTCTCCTGTGCTGGGTGATATAAATGTTATACTTGTGCCATCTGACATGGTTGCCGGGGTCCGATTAAATGGTGGCCTACTCCTGTGGTGGGTGATCTAAATGCCTGATTCTCTGCTGTGAAACCTCTCTCCTCCGTCTGGGTGCTGTGAAACCTCTCTCCTCCGTCTGGGTGCAGGGGTCAAAGTCTCTAAAAGTGGCCTTCTCTTGTGCTGGGTGATGTAAAACTGATGCTTGTACCATCTGACATGGGTGCAGGGGTCAAATTAACTAAATGGTGGCCTACTCCTGTGGTGGGTGATATGATGCCTGAATATGTGCTGTGGGACCTCTCTCCTCTTTCTGGGTGCAGGGGTCAAAGTAACTAAAAGTGGCCTTCTCCTGTGCTGGATGGTATAAATGTAATGCTTGTGCTATCTGACATGTCTCCTCTGTCTGGGTGCTAAGGCCTAAGTCACTGAAAGTGGCCTTCTCCTGTGGTGGTTGATATGATGCCAGATTCTCTGCTGTGGGAACTCTCTCCTTTGTCTGGATGCTGGGGTCGAAATAATAGTAAGCGACCTTCTCCATTGGTGGGTGATTTGAAGCCTGATTCTGTGCTATGGGACCTAACTCCAATTAATATTGGTTAATTTTTATTTATTTTATGTTAAGTCATCATTTCCCTATCTACATTTGTTTGCAGGGGATTTACCTACATTTTGCTGCCTTTTGCAGCCCTCTAGCCCTTTCCGGGAGTCTTTTACAGCCTTTTTAGTGCCCAAAAGTTCGGGTCCCCATTGACTTCTATGGGGTTCGGGTTCGGGATGAAGTTCGGGTTGAGTACGGATCACGAACCCGGACATTTTCCGGAAGTTCGGCCGAACCTCTCGAACTTCCAGGTGTTCGCTCAACTCTAGTTCTGATCCATCACATAAAATTCAGATTAACAAAACATTGAAATTAAGGCTGTAATGTAACAAAATGGTGCAATGGTAAGTTCCATTCCAGTTACTAGTGTTGAGCGAATCGAGCTTCGGATCATATATCCGAAGTTAATTCGCTCAAAGCTTTGTTTCGTGTATGGAAGAGTGCCTGCATGTATTAAAGTGTGTATAGAACAGTACCTGCATGTATGAACGTGTGTATGGAAGAGTGCCTGCATGTATGAAAGTGTGTGTGGTAGAGTGCCTGCATGTATGAAAGTCTGTATGGAAGAGTACCTTCATGTATAAACGTGTGTATGTAAGAGTGTCTGCATTTGTATAATTGTGTATGTAAGAGTGTCTGTATGTATGACAGTGTGTGTACGGAATAGTGCCTGCATGTATGAAAGTGTGTATAGAAAAGTACCTGCATGTATGCAAGTGTGTATGGAAGAGTGCCTACATGTAGGAAAGTGTGTATGGAAGAGTACCTGCATGTATGAAAGTATGCATTGAAGAGTGCCTGCAAGTGTACAAGTGTGTATCTAAGAGTACCTGCATGTATGAACGTGTGTATGGAAGAATACCTGCATTATATGAAAGTTTGTATGGAAGCGTACTTGCATGTATGAAAATGTGTATGGAAGAGGGTTTGCATGTCTGAAAGTGTGTGTGTTTAAGAGTACCTGCAAGTATGAAAGTGTGTATGGAAGACTGCCTCCTTGTATGAAAGCATGTATAAAAGTGTACCTGCATGTATGAACGTGTGTATGGAAGAGTACCTGCATGTATGAAAGTATATATGGAAGAGTACCTGCATGTATGAAAGTTTGTATGGAAGAGTACCTGCATGTATGAAAATGTGTATGGAAGAGGGTTTGCATGTCTGAAAGTGTGTGTGTTTAAGAGTACCTGCATGTATGAAAGGGTGGATGGAAGAGTGCCTGCATATATGAAAGTGTGTATGGAAGAGTACCTGGATGTATAAAAGTGTGTATGTAAGGGTACCTGCATGTATGAACCTGTGTATGGAAGAGTACCTGCATGTATGAAAGTATATATGGAAGAGTACCTGCATGTATGAAAGTTTGAATGGAAGAGTACCTGCATGTATGAAAGTGTATATGGAAGAGTACCTGCATGTATGAAAGTTTGTATGGAAGAGTACCTGCATGTATGAAAATGTGTATGGAAGAGGGTTTGCATGTCTAAAAGTGTGTGTTCAAGAGTACCTGCATGTATGAAAGTGTGTATGGAAGAGTGTCTGCATGTATGAAGGCATGTATGTAAGAGTAGCTGCATGTATGAAAGTATGTATAAAAGAGTGCCTGCATGTATGAAAGTGTGTATGGAAGACTGCCTTCTTGTATGAAAGCATGTATAAAAGTGTGCCTGCATGTATAAAAATATGTGTATGTAAGAGTGCCTGTATAAGGCCTCTTTCACACTTGTGTTCTGAGGATCCGGCAGGCACTTCCGTCCCACCGGATCCGTCAGAACGCAAGTCGCCTGAAAGCATTAGAAGACTGATCAGGATCCTGATCATTCTTCGAAATGCTTTCAGGTTACTATGGCAGCCAGGACGCTATTAAAGTCCTGGTTGCCATAGTAGTAGTGGGGAGCGAGGGAGCGGTATACTTACAGTCCGTGCGGCTCCCGGGGCGCTCCAGAGTGACGTCAGAACGCCCCATGTGCATGGATCACGTGATCCATGCGATCACGTGATCCATGCGTGTAGGGCGCCCTGACGTCACTCTGGAGCGCCCCGGGAGCCGCACGGATGGTAAGTATACTGCTCCCCCGCTTCCCACTACACTTTACCATGGCAACCAGGACTTTAGCGTCCTGGCTGCCATGGTAACCATTGAGAAAAAGCTAAACGTCGGATCCGGCGATGCGCCAAAACGACGTTTAGCTTAAGGGGCATTAATTCCGGATCCGGCCTTGCGGCAAGTGTGCAGGATTTTTGGCCGGAGCAAAAAGCGCAGCATGCTGCGGTATTTTTTCCGGCCAAACAACGTTCCCGTCCTGAACTGAAGACATCCTGATACATCCTGAACGGATTTCTCTCCATTCAGAATGCATTGGGATAATCCTGATCAGGATTTTTCCAGCATAGAGACCCGACGACAGATCTCTATGCCGGAAAACAAAAACGCTAGTGTGAAAGAGCCCTAAGTGTGTATGTAAGAGTGCCGGCATGTATGACAGTCTGTGTATGGAATAGTGTCTACATGTATGAAAGTGTGTATGAAAAAGTACCTGCATGTATGAAAGTGATTGTGGAAGAGTGCCTGCATGTATGAAAGTTTGTATGGAAGAGTGCCTGCATGTATAAAAGTTTGTATGGAAGAGTACCTGCATTTATGAAAGTGTGTATGGAAGAGTACCTGCATGTATGAAAGTGTGTATGGAAAAAGAGCCTGCATGTATAAAAGTTTGTATGGAAGATTACCTGCATGTGTGCTAGTGTGTATGGAAGAGTGCCTGCATGTGTGAAAGTGTGTATGGAAGAGTAGATGCATGTATGAAAGTGTGTATGGAAGAGTGCCTACATGTAAGTAAGTGTGTATGGAAGAGTGCCTGTATGTATGAAAGTGTGTATGGAAGACTACCTGCATGTATGAAAGTGTTTATGGAAGAGTGCCTGCATGTGTACAAGTGTGTATGGAAGAGTACCTAAATGTATGAAAATGTGTATGGAAGACTACTTGCATGTATGACAGTGTGTATGGAAGAGTACCTGTGGGTATGAAAGTGTAAATGGAAGAGTCCCGGCATGTATATAAGGGCTCATGCAGATGACTATATGTATTTAGCAATGCCACAAAACACAGATCCGGAAAAAATACAGATGATGTCCATGTAATTTTAACGTATGCCCTAGTACAGTCTGGTAATACTGGGGGTTGTAGTACTCTCCTCTTATACTTTCTCTCTGTAATGTATACTGATGCCCCATAATAAATCTGGCCATACTTGGGGTTATAGTTATTTCCTTTTAAAGCTCTCACCTAGTACAACTGAATGATGCCCTATAATAATCTGGACATGCTGGGAGTTGTAGTTCTCTTTGCAGGGCCGGCTTCAGGTTCATGTAGGTAGGCCCTTGGGCGATAACGTCTTAGTGGCCCCCTTAACTCTCCCAGTACAGATAATACAGTAGATATCACCTGCAGTCCTATGTAACAGCACAGATAACACAGTCATGGCTATCTGAGTACAGAAAATGTAGTAGTGTTACCTGCAGTCCTATGTAAAACCACAGGTGACACTAGTGCTAATAATTTGGTAGTGTTAACTGCAGTCCTATGTAAAACCACAGATAACACTAGTGTTGATAATGTGGTAGTGTTACCTGCAGTCCTATGTAAAACCACAGATAACACTAGTGTTGATAATGTGGTAGTGTTACCTGCAGTCCTATGTAAAACCACAGCTTACACTAGTTTAGATCATGTGCTAGTGTTACCTATGTCCTTAGTGTGCCTCCCTGTGTCTCTCCCACTGACTCCATGCTGGTAGTTCCCTTGTCACAATTATAATGTTCTGCAGCTTCTGAGGAGTCTATTAGGCTTTGTTCACTTCTGTGCTGGTGATGTTCACTGTTCTGTCCTGTCATAGGACAACAACGAAAATCACCACAATGCCGGATCTGACACTTCATGGACAACAACACCTAACGGACTATGATGAGATCTAACGGGTTTCCATCTGCTAGAAAAATGTGTCCAGCATTTATGACCTGATCTGTGACTGAGGCCCCTAACACAGATGTGATCAAAGCCTTATATGTTCTCTAGCATCAGATTTTGATGTTATGCAGCCGCTAAGGTGTGTGTTAGGAGGTTCTGCAGTAGCTGAGGTATGTATTAGGAGGTTCTGCAGCAGCTGAGGTGTGTGTTATGAGGTTCTGCAGCAGCTGAGGTGTGTATTATGAAGTTCTGCAACAGCTGAGGTGTGTATTAGGAGGTTCTGCAGCAGCTGAAGTGTGCATTAGGAGGTTCTGCAGCAGCTGGAGGTATTATGAGGTACTATAGCAGCTGCGGTGTGTATTAGGAGGTTCTGCGGCAGCTGAGGTGTGTATTAGACGGTTCTGCAGCAGCTGAGGTATGTATTAGGAGGTTCTGCAGCAGCTGAGGTGTGTGTTATTAGGTTCTGCAGCAGTTGAGGTGTGTATTATGAAGTTCTGCAACAGCTAAGGTGTGTATTAGGAGGTTCTGCAGCAGCTGAGGTGTGCATTAGGAGGTTCTGCAGCAGCTATGGTGTGTATTTTGAGGTTCTGCAGCAGCTGATGTGTGTATTATGAAGTTCTGCAACAGATCAGTTGTGAACTAGGAGGTTCTGCTGCAGCTGAGGTGTGTATTAGGAGGTTCTGCAGAAGCTGAGGTGTGTATTAGGAGGTTCTGCAGCAGTCAGAGAAACATCAGTTGTGACTGGATTAAATCCTTTGGTTTTCTGTGTAAAATGTCCCTGTCCTGTTCATTCACCAGCACGCGTCGCACTGTGACCTGACTGACCAGTCCGGACCTGAACTTATCCAGCAGCGTCACCAGTCCAGACTCCAGTCCAGCTCAGTGAAGATCTGCCCCAGGCCCTGTCTGCGCTCTGCCAGCAGCACAAACAGTAAGTCAGCATTGGGGGAAGGTGAAGCAGGAGCAGGCACAGTCCGTGGGGGAAGGATGGCACACTATATAAGATGCGGATAATTTTTGACTGCTCTAATATATTAAATGGTTTTACTAGTTCTATTATTATATTTTTATTTTACAGATTTAAACCTGATCCAGACGGCTGTAATGTGGGTACATTTTAGAATCTGTGTAACGGCGCGCCCATGGTGGCTGCCCGCGACCTAGTACTGTGCAGCCATATGAGCTACCGCTGCATCATATTAAATAAATAGAACTGCATTGTTTCTTTTATCTACTTTTGTCAATGGTAACCCGCAAAACGTCCGCTCCGTGTTGTCATATCATACCCTTACAGGCACAAACCCTGGCCCAACCTCATGGGTAATGACCCAAACTAACAGCATCAGAAGGATCTACGAAGCTGCAAGTTTGGATCATTAGACTTGGCAAGGCTACAATTAGCTGCTGTCTTAATGAAGGTATTTTGTAGAATTACCAAATCTTGGACAACCTCTGTAATATTTAGTCTGCACTTAACACTACCAAAGCATGGGATTTTATAGAGTTTGTTTCATTCTTATTTTCCTTAGGAGATGCAATACTTGCTTCATCTTTTCCCTTGTTGTTGCTAAAGTGGTTATTAATATGTATGTTGATGCAAATCTTTGTCCACAGGTGTATGAAACAAATTAGGTTTTGCACATTTTTACATAATGTGGGATGCTTCAGTGATCGGAGAGAAGTCCTTGGAGCTTCCCAGAGAATTCAACAAAATATTTTCTTGTTCAGAAGAAAAATGTATTTCAATTACTTTTTTGGCAGTACGGTTTTCCTTGCACGTTGTCACATTCTGGCTCCCTGTATTTACAGAAAATACAATACTCTTACTTCATTACATTTCTCACGTGATGACTTGCGTCCTCCTTAGGATATACATGGTATCGTTAAGGAATTCTCACTGAGCAAATTGGACTAAAAAATAACCATATGTGACAGTTCTATAGGGACCCTTTTTATATGGTGTAAGCTCTGTGACTCAAAAGTGCTACAATGAAACTCAGGAATTATTCCAGAGGTGATAAGGGCATCACAAGACACCATGCACACAACCAAATCCATTTTGTGCTCTGCAAAACACGGATGAGGTCCGTGTTTTTTTTGTGGACCCATTGACTTCAATGGGTCTGTGGTCCGCATTTTGCGGCCAAGAATAGAATATGTTCTATCATTTGGTTGAAAGGGCAAACGGATGCGAACAGCACACAGGTGACATCCACATGCAGTGCTTTTTTTGTGGACCCATTAAAATGAAAGGGTCCTTGTGCAATCCACAAGAACCCAGATACAAAATACAATCATGTGCATGAGGCCTTAAGCGAAGGAAAGTAGGTGAAGACTTGGCAGACTGTGAGATGCATTAGCAGCTGCAGTGATTGGAAGTCACAGATCTTGGTATTGCTGAAGTTTCTGGATGATCTGCTTGCACCAGAGGCTTCCTAGGCTATGGCAGGCAGTTGTCTGGCCTTGGCTTTGTTCCTAGTGAGGCTTTGTTCGCATCACGTTTTATGGCATACGCACTAGAAGCGTTCCCACTGGAACACATCCATAGCCTTGACTCACCCAACATACAGGCTTATATGAGGAAAGCTGTCAATTAGGGCCCATTTACACGACTGTATGCGGACAGATGTGGACCCTTTCATTTCAATGGGTCTGCAAAAGATGCAGATAGCACACTGCGTGCTGTCCGCATCCGCACATCCGTTCCGTAACCCCACAAAAAAAAAATATAGAAGGTATCCTACTCTTGCCCACAATTGCGGAATAGAATAGGCATTTCTATCATATAGCTGGCACAAAATGCGGAATGCACATGGCCAGTATCTTTGTTTTACAGATATGCAATCTGCAGACTGCAAAAATGGATATGATGGACTGAATGAGCCTTTAGTGGGGGACACAGGGTTTGCTTTGCTTCCCTGCTCATAACTACTGCACTATCCTTACCTATTCATCGCTGGCCTCAGTATCTGTCCCCCTAAGGCTGGGTTCACATCTGTGCTGTAAACTCCAGCAGTCTGTACGGGTAGAGGAGTTTACTATATCCGGCATCACTGGATCCCCATTCACTGTAATATATGGCGATTTTCGGCCGGACAAAAAAATGTTGCATGTAGCACTTTTTATCCAGCTGAAAGTCGGCATGAACACTGGATGCAGTGACCGGTTTACAGTGCCGGAGTTTACAATGCAGATGTGAACCCAGCCTAAATGATGTTGTCCCCAGCAGAGCACAGGCAACCTAGCAGGTTTGCATCTGCAGTTAGTTTATCAGGGTTGTTATCTGATAAATGTCATATTTTAAGTAAACGGAAGAAATGTCAAAAAGTTTTTGCCATGAGAATCAAGCAATCAGTAATCCACTTTCAAGCACTACAGTAGATTTGCTTCATGCAATATTCACTCAAAGCTAGTTACTATATAAAAGCTGCAGGTGGTGTCACCTCCATGAGGACATTTTGAAACAAATATATTGGTGGAAAATAAGATCTTCAAGATCAATTGCAAAACTTTCAACTTGAACGCGTTTCAGTAAAGATTCAGTAAAACCTGTAATTTATACATCTACATCTCTGCATTTTCTACCTCCTGTGAACAGCTATTGGTACTAGAGATGAGCGAATTTCTCCAAAATTTGAATTGGCCAGTTGCCGAATAAAAAAAAAAATTTGGTTCGATCCAAATTTATTCGCAATGAATCGTGTTAAAAAACAGCTATTTCCTGGCAGCAGAGAGCCTTTATAGTGGTGTAAAACACTGTGCAATTAGTCAAGGGAAGTGGTGGCAGTCTAAAACATAACTTTTACTTATAATTACAATAATATACTCAATCCTTATATAGTAATCAATAGACAAAGGCACAGATATTGCCAAACAAATAAACTACCAATGGACGACAAGCCAATGGAAAGAAAAGGGGTACCTTAAATATATAAAGGCATCAAGTGGGTAGAAAAAGTGTGTGCACAGCGGCACCATACAGTGAATAAACCGTTGGTCCTACCTTCGTAGATGGCAGCAGGATACAGTGGTAGGGACCGGACGAGGTGATTCAGGGGGAGCAGAGCAGAAGAAAAGAAGGGGCATAGATTAAAAAACACCCTAGAATTCCCTAGTTAGAGGGAAGTGCTCTGTCCCTAGGGGATCCTAACCACGGAGTAACCGTCCTGAAAAGAACGACCCCGTCCGGAACCTCTCCCTCAACGGTTAGGAACCCTGTAAGACCCTAGTGCAGCTAGACCCTACATGCACGTTTCATCGATAGAATCATCAGGGGTGTGGTGTACACAGGGAAGAATTGACTAATTTTTGTGGTTGTCATAGCCGCCAGGATTTATCTCTGGATTCAGTATAATTTTTGTTGTTGAGATTATCTAGGGCATGGCAGGCTTTTTGGCATCCGGTTTGGATACAGATGCCTGGCTCACTGAGGCAGAAAACGTTTTTTCAGACAAAACATATGTTCAGAAAAAACCTACCCCATCCTTCAAATCAGCATTTAAGGAGCTCAATAAAATCTACCGGGAACACATCTCTAGTTGGTGGGAAGTAAAAAGCTTGGAGAATTACATTAAACAGGGAATTGTCCCACGTGGACTACGTATTACCCTCACCCCAGTTCCTAAACTCAGGAGCACCGGTTTCTCAAGTAGGTGGGAACAATTGGCCACTACCAGCTCCCTCCAATTTATGAAACTACTTTTAGAAGAGGAGAAGCTAAACCTAGAGAACCTCAACGATAAACTTAAAATACAGATTGAGGCAGCGAGGTCCTTTTCTTCTGACCCAGAATTCAGCAACAAAGAGAAGCAACTACAAATCACGGTAGAAAAATTCCAGTTTTTTCTACGTGAAAGAAAGCACCGGCAATTCAACCGGGATCTTGCTGAATTCAGGGAGAACAAGGCCTACTGTGTCTTGAAAGAAAAACCCCCAAATAGGGAAGTCCCTTCCGAGACATCCACAAGTGATACTGAAATCTCGGATAGTGATCGGGATCAGACCAGTACCAATAGAGGACGCAACACTTATAGACGAGGTCGGGGTAGAGCTTCCCGTGGAAGAGGTAACTTTACAGGCACCAGTGGTTTTTTAGATCAGGGCCCCACCTACCCTCTGAGAAACCGGGCCAATTCCCAAAACCCTCAGGGCCAGAAATAATTAATCTCTCTAGGAGACCTATATCCTCTATAGAGATGACAGTCCTCAGTAAGGGTCTTTCCTTTGTTCCGACACAACGCTTTGATGAATTTACGTGGCTCAAGGATCTTCACCTCTTTATCCGTAAATTGAGGTGGAGAAAAGTATTTAAGAACAAAGATAAGCGTTTGTGTCGAGAACTAGGAATTCCCCAAGACATCCTTGACGATGTCATGTTACTCAACAGCCTTAATGAGGAGGCGATACAACTAGAGGGTGAGGGTCCCTTTACTACTCTCAAAAACAAAAGCAAACAGTTCCCACCATCTGGAGAAGTCTCTTGTTTGGATGTTTTTTTAAGACTTGTAACTGATGATTTGAGTCATATATCAGTCTCTCATCTACCACGGAATGTTTCCAAAGATGAATTGAGAGCTATCAGGGATTTGAAAGATGACCCCTCTATAACCATCAAATCCTCCGATAAAGGAGGTAATACGGTCATTATGGACACAGAGGACTATAAAAAAATGTGCTTGCAACTACTCTCTGATAAAAACACTTATGAGACACTTAGATCCGACCCCACTACTCAATATCTAGCGGAGTTACACTCTATTCTAATAGAGGCTAAACAGAACAAAATCATCTCGTCCGAGGAGTTGGACTTTTTGTATCCCAGCTCCCCTACAGTCGCCACCTTTTATAGCCTACCTAAGGTTCATAAGGGCACTACACCTTTAAAGGGGCGACCTATTGTATCAGGGGTTGGGTGCATTGGGCAAAACCTCGGGGTCTACATTGACCGTATTCTATTACCGTTTGTAACAGCACTACCTTCCTATGTTCGTGACAGCATGGATTTACTTAAACGTATTGAAGACGTCACACTGGATGGGGATACCATCCTATCCAGCATAGATGTCGAGGCACTTTACTCATCCATCCCACATACTTTTGGTCTGACGGCTGTTAACTACTATCTTTCCATGAGAGGTATCCAATATGAGGCACACAACAAGTTTGTGTTGAGACTTCTATCTTACCTATTAACACACAACTTTTTCCTGTTTGATGGCAAGATCTACCACCAGCTCAGGGGCACCGCTATGGGGTGCTCTTGTGCACCGTCCTATGCAAATTTGCTCCTGGGCTGGTGGGAGGCGACCGTAGTCTTTGCAGATACCAATTCGTCATGTACCGGGCCCATTGTAATGTGGGCCCGTTACATTGATGACATTTTCATTATTTGGAATAGCTCCAAACCGGCATTCCAAACCCTAGTAAACCAGTTAAATCAAAATGAGATTGGTTTGAAGTTCACCTATGAAGTTGGTGGTGATGTGCTTCCTTTTTTAGATATCCAGATATGTAAAAATAGCTCTGGATCTCTCACCACCAACATATATCGTAAACCAACTGCCACAAACTCGGTCTTACATTGGTCCAGTAGCCATCCTCTCCCTCTAAAAAGAGGGATTCCACGAGGCCAATACCTTCGCCTCAGACGGGTGTGCTCCGAGGAACAAACTTTCATCGAACAGGCTCAGATATTGAGGACGAGATTCCAAATGAGGGGCTACCCTGATTCGGTTCTTAAACCATCTTTTCGGGCGGCCCACTCATCCTCAAGAACTGAACTTCTCACCCCCAGGCAAAAGCCTGATCCACCACAAAAGATCAGACTTATTGCCACCTACGATGAAGCATCTGAGAAAGTACGGTCAATTTTGAAAAAACACTGGCCTATTTTACTAATGGATCCAGACATTAGGGATACTATCTTTGATTATCCCCAGGTGACTTTTAGACGGGGGAAAAGTTTGAAGGATCTGCTGGTACACAGTCACTACAAACCTGGACCCTCTGGTTGTTCGTGGTTACAGCGGAAACCTAGGGGTTCATTTAGATGTAGTGGCTGTGTAGCCTGTGCCTCTATCCAAACTGGAAAGCTCTTTTTTAGCAACAACCTGAATAGGTCCTTCGAAATTAAGGACTTTATTAGTTGTCGCACCAGAGGGGTCATTTACAAAATCACCTGTACCTGCCGATTGGAATATATCGGTAAGACTAAAAGAGAATTGCGTCGACGTGTGGGGGAGCATCTCTGTGACATTTCAAATAAGAGGGATACAGCGGTGTCCCGCCACGTACATGAGTTCCATGCTGGGGACACCTCAAGTATCAATTTTATGGGTATTGCCACTATTCCCCCCCCAATACGAGGCGGGAATTGGGATAGGTCTTTGCTCCAGCTGGAAGCACGTTGGATTCATACGCTCCGTACAGTATATCCAACAGGCCTTAATGAACAACTCAACTTCGCCTGCTTCCTTTAAATAGTACTAATACAGCGTCTAATTACTGGTCACCTGTTGTACGACCTGCCATTTGTAAGTTCCATTTTACTGTTGGCTTTTAGTGACGCCCTGACTGCGCTCATATCTGAGCTCCTTATGCTAGTAATATTTTGATCTGCATGCCCAGTGATGCTATACGTCTCTAAGCAGGATGTTCATTTTGTTCATTTCCTAACTGCCATTAATGCCCCTGCTTTTGGCTGTATACTAGTCCGCACTACTGTAAGTGTGGACTATTTGTTTCCCCTCCTGGCAGCTTCTCTTCCGGTTGCTAGGAGACGGAACAACACAGTGTCTGCGCACATCGCATCATTATTGATGTTATGCGCAGCCTGTAGCAGGTGACTTGTCATGTGACTGTGACGTCACCTACGCCACACCTCCCCGCCATGCACGATGTTATCGGATCGCGTGTATGGCTTGGGAACCGGCAGATGATGTCATCAAGCACCGACTGCCGGCGTTTTCCCACGTACATGTGGGTATAAAGATCCACAGTGAGTACTATTCCATGCAGGACATCACTTGTCACGGTTCTAGCGGCCCATTAGCTGGTTGGACGGACTGCCAGCTTATCACATGCTGGAGCCCGTCCTCTATAGAAGGAGCCCTTATCAGTGGGCCCCCCCTTTCTGGACGGCCCTTATCTCTGGGCAGCCCTGGTTTATAGTTTTTGACTTGGACCTTTCCTTAAGGGTGCTATATCTGCCCTCAGGAATGGCGTGTCAATTTAAATAATTCTATGTAGGCATGCTTTGGTATACACCTGTTTATCTTTTGTGTGTTTGTTTATGCCTATTATTTTCTGTTTCTTCCCTGTGTACACCACACCCCTGATGATTCTATCGATGAAACGTGCATGTAGGGTCTAGCTGCACTAGGGTCTTACAGGGTTCCTAACCGTTGAGGGAGAGGTTCCGGACGGGGTCGTTCTTTTCAGGACGGTTACTCCGTGGTTAGGATCCCCTAGGGACAGAGCACTTCCCTCTAACTAGGGAATTCTAGGGTGTTTTTAATCTATGCCCCTTCTTTTCTTCTGCTCTGCTCCCCTGAATCACCTCGTCCGGTCCCTACCACTGTATCCTGCTGCCATCTACGAAGGTAGGACCAACGGTTTATTCACTGTATGGTGCCGCCGTGCACACACTTTTTCTACCCACTTGATGCCTTTATATATTTAAGGTACCCCTTTTCTTTCCATTGGCTTGTCGTCCATTGGTAGTTTATTTGTTTGGCAATATCTGTGCCTTTGTCTATTGATTACTATATAAGGATTGAGTATATTATTGTAATTATAAGTAAAAGTTATGTTTTAGACTGCCACCACTTCCCTTGACTAATTGACTAATTTTTGTGGTTGTCATAGCCGCAAGGATTTATCTCTGGATTCAGTATAATTTTTGTAAAACACTGTGCCTTGCGGTAACACACATAGGGAGTCTGCTGTGCAGAAAATACTGTGAGTCAGTATGGCATGCAGATGACAGGCGTCACTCTTAGAATCACTGCACACTTCACTTATTTCGGCAGTTCACGGGGCCGAAAACTGACTAAGTAACTCAAGTGTGAACTTAGCCTTACAGGTCAATGTTGGCGTCAAGAAGAAGTACACTCCTTTTACACCGTCGGCAGCTGATTCCACATAGATGTCTAAAGAACCTGTTCTATTAAACGCTTATAGAGACCCCCCGACAAAGTGGAGAGGGTGTCAGCAGTAAGTTTGTGTTGACGTCACTGACTATTTTGCCCTTCCTCTGATCTGTCAGAACAATAACCCCCAAAAAACGGATCTTGTCTGTGGAGCATCCGTCTTCACTCTATCAGCATTTGGTCAGTAATTCAACAGTATTGCTAAAGCCAAAAAAAAACCTGTGGATCTTCTGTGTTTTGTACCCACTCCTGCTTTTGGCTACCAAATCATAAGCCAATTTTGATGCAAAATAGGGACCATGTCATGCAGGCCTTACAGCTGTTACAAAGAAAGGATAATTGTGTGTCTCATTTTTCCTTCCTTCTGAAAGATCAGAAGAAGGGTCAAATAAATGATGATGTCAGCCACAGAGAAGTCCACAGAGTGGCCCTATGACATAGTGGTGAGGTGGAAGCATTATGAGGAGACCACAGAGTGGCCCAATGACAGAGTGTGGAGGAGATACCGGCAGCAGCAGCATCAAGAGGCCACAGAGTGGCACAGTGACGGTGTGGAAGTGGCAGCAGCATCAGGAGGCCACAGAATGGTACAATGACAGTGTGGAGGTGACAGCAGCATGAGGAGACCACAGAGTGGCAAAATGACAGAGTGAGGAGGTGGCAGCAGCATTACCAGGAGGAGGCCACAGAGTGGCACAATAATGGGGTGAAGGTGGCAGCAGCAGCATCAGGAGGCCATAGAGTGGCAATGTGACATAGTGTTAAGGTAGCAGCAGCATCAGGAGACCACAGAGTGTCAAGGTGACATAGTATGGAGGTAGCAGTGCATCAGGAGACCACAGAATGGCAAGGTGACATAGTGTGGAGGTGACAGCAGCATCAGGAGACCATAGAGTGGCAAGGTGACAAAGTGTGTAGATGGCAACAGCATCAGAAGACCACAAAGTGGTAAGGTGACATAGTGGGGAGGTGGGTGGCAATACCAGTACCAGCTGAAGATGGTGGATGAAAGAAGGAGCACTTGGCATCAGATGAGTTTCATCAGGCGGGTGGCAGCATCAGAATAGTAGCAGAGGCAGGTAGCCAGAAGAAACCTGTCTCTTTTGTCAAAGTGTTGGTGTGGCACCATGGATGATCTAGTTTGATGCATTGGTGGGTGGAAATCCTGGCTGATCCACGCCTGATTCATCTTGATAAAGGTCAGTCTCTCCACATTTCGGTGGACAGGTGAGTTCTTCTTGGGGTAACTATGGCCCCTGCTGCACTAAACACCCGCTCTGATGCCACACTACTGGACAGGCAGGACAGCTTTTCCAGGGTAAACTCTGACAGTTGCGGCCACAAATCCAGTTTGGGTGCCCAGTGGTCCAGCGGATCTTCAATGTGGGGTGACAGGGTGCTGTCCAAGTATGCCACCACCTGCTGGTTCAGGTCTTGCTTCAGGTCTAGCTGCTGCTGCTGCTGGTGAATAGTTTCTTCACTAGGTGGGTGAAGAAAGCTACTCATAAGCGACTGTAGACTCAATGTAGACTGGAACTGCTACTACCCCCCCCCCCCTGCCACAGCAGCCATGGCAGAGGAATGTGAGCGCAGATAGACGATGGTGCAGATAGGCAGCGGCCAACTGACTACATAGGATGTCTCTATAGTAGTTCAGTTTGTCCTCTCAGCGGGTGTAAAAAGGCCCCCTTTTGGACCGGTAGTGAGGGTCCAACAAGGTGGAGAGCCAGAAGTCATCCCTCTGCCGAATGGTGACAATTCGGCTGTCACTACAGAAGCAAATGAGCATGCATCGGGCCATTTGCGCAAGTGACTCGGAGGGACTCCCTGCCTCCATCTCCACTGCATACTGCCACGGTGTGTCTGGGTCCTCTGCCTGGTCTTCCTCATCGCCCTGTATCTCCTCTGGCTGCTCCTGCTCCTCCTCTCCTGTCACCTGTGTAGAAAAACCACCCATTTCACTACACATTGCTTGTGCTTCAATGTCCTCCTCCTCCAGTTTACCCCCACAGGGCTTATGTGGCTGTGAGATCTAGGCGCCACATCTCTAGTCCCCTGGTCAGCCAGATATACCAGCATCTGTTCCAGGACATGAAGCAGTGGAATGATGTTGTTCATTGCGTAGTCCTGGCGACTGACAAATAACATGGCCTCCTCAAAGCGCCTGAGCAAATTGCAGGTGTCACGCATGAGCTGCCACTGGCTGACATCGAAGTTACACAGGGAGTACTCCTGTCTGCTTCGATCATCAAGAAATCGTTTATGGTTTTTCTCTGTTGGTATAGTCGGTCCAACATATGGCGGGTGGAATTCCAACAGGTAGAAACGTCGCATATCAACCTATGTTGGGGGATGTCGTTCTGCCACTGCAGCTCAAGGAGGATGTGCTTTGAGGTGTATGAGTGGCTGAAGTGCATGCAAAGTTTCCTGGCCATTTTTAGGATGTCCTGCAGATGGGTGGAAGACTTCAGGAACCACTTGACAACCAGATTTAACACGTGTGCCATGCAGGGCGCATGGCTCAGCCCTTCTTGACGCTCACGCCGACACCATGTTCTTCCCGTTGTTGATCACCATTCCGATTTTGAGTTGTCGCGGAGAAAGCCAGGATTCTATTTCTTGATCAAGGACACGGAGCAGTCTCCCCTGTGTGACTCCGTTCGCCCAGGCAAATGAGGTGCAGAACAGCATGACACCACCGTGCCCTGCACATGTGGTATGCTGGGGGGGGCACTGTGACTTGTCCCTGCAAAGGAGGCTGAGGACATGGTGGAGGATGTGGAGGATGAGGAGGCAGAGGCGGACATTGTCGCAGGACCAACGTTGTGAGAACGTGGAGGCGGAAGCGTTGTGCCCTGGCCAAGTTGCTGGTGTGGCTGTGCAGGAACCACATTCAACCAGTGGGCCGTAAAGGACATGTATTGTCCATGACCATAGTTTCAGCTCCACACGTTGGTGCTGCCGTGCACTTTGGCAGACACCGACAGGCTCAAGGACTGGCCCACCTTCTGTTCTACATATTTGTGCAGGGCTGGTACTGCCTTTTTGGCAAAAAAATTACGGCTTGGGACTTTTCACCTCAGCTCGGCACAAGCCATCAGTTCTCCGAAAGGTGCAGAGTCCACCACGTGGAAAGGGAGGGACTGCAGCACCAGAAACTTGGCCAGGAGTACATTGAGATTCTGCGCCGTTGGATGAGTGCACGCATACTGTTGTCTCTTGGAAATCGCTTCGTCGATCGATTGCTGATGAAATGGCTGACGAGGAGGAGGAGGAGCAGGAGCATCAGATGATGGGAAGGACAGACAGCTCCCTTGGGCTGAGGTGGTGGAGCATTGACTGCCTTAAATCTGGTGCGTGCCACTGGGTGATGCAGCGGTTGCTGCGGCATGCTGGACCACCACATCGGAGCCACAGTTCTCCCAGGTCACTTTATGGTTACGCTGCATATGTTGACGCAGGGCTGTGGTGCCACATTGGCACCCTGGCCACGCTTCACCTTCTGCCCACAGATTCTACAAATGGCCCTGTTCACCTCCTCCGGCGACTGAACAAAAAACTGCCACACCGCCGAGTAGGTGATTTTACCCCCAACACTCTGCACTGACTGACAACTACCGCCGCTGCTTCCATGAACCCCTGCACCACTACTTTCCCGGCAGGTAGGCTCCTGTAAAGCGGGTGGTCTACCCCAGGCACGTTTGGCTCCCGACCTACCACTGCTGCCACCTGGCTGACTCTTGGCCATTCACTGATGTCCTCCTCAACGGTCTCTGGGTCAGGAGACCGCTCGCAACACCAGCTCCCACGCCACTCTCCTCATCACTACTTGCCCGCCTACCGGAGGAAGCGGTGTATGTCTCCTCCACATCTTGGCTGGCCAGTAGCTGCTGACTGTCCTCTAGTAGCTCGTCCTCGCTGTATAGTGGGGCTGAGCCCACAGCATATAATACTTCTCTGGCTGAGGGAACAGAAAAGGACAGAGGCAGGTTCAGGACAGGTGAGGGCACAGGGCCTTCTCCCGGGCCATGCCAACTAAGGGTTGTGTCTGACGAACCCACCGACTCTTGGCTGGGGGTGTCTGATGTCACAAAGTGGATTGAGTCAACCATTCAAGAACCGCTGGGTTGCTGGCCAAAACACAACCGCTAGATGACACTGGGAGCTCAGGCCTCTCGCTGCAACTCCTGCTGCCACGCCCCCTTACTCTGCTGCAACCTGTGCCTGCGGCAGAAACATATAGGCGTCTGCCACACCCCTGTGCAGGGCCTGGTACTTCTCTGTCTGACATACTGCTATATCAAATAAATAAATAAAAAGGAAATTAAAACACCCCAAAAAAGTCTGCAATTTTCTCACTTCACCACAAAACGGTTAATAAGCCCTTTTTTTTCCCCACTAATACATGCCAAAAAGGGCTGTAATTTTCTCACTTCACCACAGAAAGGTGAATACTTTTTTTGTGCCACTAATACACGCCAAAAAGGGCTTTAGAACACATAAGTGCACCGCTGAACGGCAAATAGACAGTGCTGCCCATAATTATTCATACCCCTGGCAAATTTTGGCTTAAAGTTACTTTTATTCAACCAGCAAGTAATTTTTTGACGGGAAATGACATAGGTGTCTCCCAAAAGATAATAAGACGATGTACAAGAGGCATTATTGTGGGGAAAAAAACATTTCTCAGCTTTTATTTACATTTGAGCAAAAAGTGTCCAGTTCAAAATAATTCATACCCTTCACAAACTGTCACAGTCTGTGGGAAAATCCAATGATCTATACGAGGCATGCTCAACCTGCGGCCCTCCAGCTGTTGTTAAACTACAACTCCCACAATGCCCTGCTGTAGGCTGATAGCTTTAGGCTGTTCGAGCATGCTGGGAGTTGTAGTTTTGCAACAGCTGGAGGGCCGCAGGTTGAGCATGCCTGATCTATACCACTCAAAATAGTCCAAGCTGTTCTAAAGCATCCTAATTACCCTGATTAATTGGGAACAGCTGTTTTAATCAACTCAATAGGTGAAAAACAGCAGCTCTCTGCAGTTGTTTTGTGGACAGTCATGGCTAAGACAAAGGAGCTCAGTGAGGACCTGCGGCTGCGCATTGTGGCTGCTCACAAGTCAGGAAAGGGCTACAAGGCAATTTCTAAATGTTTTCACGTTCCAGTGGCTACAGTGCAAAGTATTATTAAAAAATACAAGATGTTCCACACTGTGGAAAATCTCAGAGGACATACCACGAAGCGCGAGGAAATTTGGATTCGTGCAAATCGAATTTTTCCTGAAATTCGGATCGAATTCCACATTGTCAACTTCGATTTGCTCATCTCTAATTGGTACAGGTGTTATCAATGATTGATAGCATTGGGTGTATACATGTGTATACAGAAATAGCTGTCACTGATAACACCTCCTCCCTGTGCCGACAGTTCTTCACAGGAGGTGGAAAAATCAAAGATTTAAATGTATAAATTAGAGGTTTTATTGAATCCTTTCCAACTATATATATATATAGTATATATAATAGTGCAGGGGATGAGGGGATGCTTATTATCCTTCATAGGTACCACCTACTAGTCTTCGACTAGTCATCTCTGTGGGAGAGGAACTAACTACCGTTTACTCTGGAGGCTGACTCACAAATTTGCATGGCCTAAGCATATTCCAGGGTATAGTGTGAATAGACTCCAAGGCTCCCTCAAGTTCTACCTTATCCATGGACAGATAAAGGTTAGGCTGTCATAGGAACCCTTGTATATTTTGACACTTTCCCAGTCCTTTGCAAATCCAGTTGAGGTATTCATTCGATCAGCGAATAATGCTAAAACTACATCTACATCCAGTTTTCTGGCCATGAGTTCATCTCGTTCTCTTAAGAAATTCATCATAAGAATTACAGAAGCATAAGGGATTATGATGTTCTTCACCTGTTCTTCAACCGTTGATTGTAGTTTTCTACCCAGGATGAATGACCTTCACATTCAGTTAAACTTAAGATGGATTTAGACCGGACAATTCTGCAGCCGATTGTCAGGAAGGAAGCTGCTCATTCAGTGAAGGAGACCACTGCATTTACATGCGGCGATTTGCTTCAGTGTATGAGGATGGGGGATCGCTATTGCGATCCCTCCTCCTCATGCAGATTTATGATTTTTGAGCAGCAGATCACTGTTTAGACAGCACGATATGCTGTGCAGAAAACAATAATTGCATACCGGTAATTGTTTTTCTCGATACCCATGACGGCACCCATGCGAGAAGGACCTCCCATCCAAGACAGGAAACCTGAGGATAAAAAAGATCACACCCCCACCACACCTCAGTGCTTACGATTACCGGTTCAGGATGTGCCACCACACCAAGAAAATAGGAAAAATGATATCTCTCTTTTTTTTTTTTTTAAGGAAGGGAATTTTGGGGTTGCCGTCATGGGTATCGAGAAAAACAATTACCAGTAAGCAATTATTGTTTTCCCCTCCCCATGACGGCACCCATGCGAGAATAAAATATTACTCAAAATTTAGGGAGGGACAACGGCCTGAAGGTGCCCATGAGGTGGCAACTGCCCTTGTGGAGTGCGCTCCAAATCCCTCTGGAGGAGGCAGATCTAGAGAAGAGTAGGACAAAAGAATGGCTTTCTTGACCCATTTTGCTAGGATCCCCTGAAAACCTTCCGGCCCTTGCTCTGCCCCTGATATTGAATAAAAAGGTTTTCATCTACCCTCCACGGGGAGGTAGAAGGCATCTTCTAACATCGAGGCAATGGAATTTTTTCTCTAACTGGTTAGAAGGGTTGGGACAGAAGGAGGGGAGCACAACATCCTGATTCATATGAAACTGGGAGACTACCTTAGGGCGGAAGGATGGAATGGGTCTAATGATTACTCTATCCTCCAGGACATTAGTGTAAGGATAGAAGGCGGAAAAATTCTGGATCTCTGAGACCCTTCTAGCAGAGTTGATTGCTACTAGGAAGGCTAGTTTACAAGACAAGGTTTCCAGAGAAAGATCCTGCAAGGGCTCAAAGGGATGTTGAGATAAGGTCGAAAGGACCGTATTAAGATCCCAAGACGGGGTCAGTGGGCGGAGGGCTGGGCGGACTCTAGATACAGCATTCACAAATCTCTTGATCCACGGGTGTTCAGCCAACCTAAAATCAAAAAAATAGCTCAGGGCTGCAATCTGAACTTTTAAGGTTGAGGCCGAGATTTTTTTCTAGACCTGCCTGTAAAAATTCAAGGATTTTGGGGATTTCTGTTTTTTTCAGTGGGTCAGGGGGAACCCATAGGAAGCTAGAAAAAAACCTCCAGACTTTTAAATATTTGTTGGCTGTGGATTCCTTTCTGCTCTTAAGAAGGGTGGAGACTACTTTGTCAGAGAGACCTCTGTTTACCCAGATGCTCCGCTCAACTTCCATGCTGTTAACCTCAGAACCCCGGGATCGGGATGGAATAGAGCACCCTGAAAAAGAAGGTCTTCCCTCAAGGGTATTGGGAAGGGGGGGCTGACGGCCAGTCTCTGGAGATTTGAAAACCATGCCAAAAGGGGGCCACTAGTATGATTGAAGCTTTCTCCTGGACGACTTTGCACAACACCTGCGGGATGAGACAGAAGGGCGGAAAGGCATAGCCCTACTCCTGACTCCAGTTCTGCGCTAGAGCATCTAGCCCTGTTGGGTCGTCCCGCTGATTGAGGGAATAAAGTCTCTCTGTTTTCTTGATGGAACGGGACGCAAAAAGATTTATGGAAGGAACACCAAAGCTCTGGACTGTCTGTAAAAAAGAGTCTTGATTCAGGCACCAGTCTCCCTGTTTGAGCTGAGTTCGGCTTAGAAAATCCGCTACCAAATTGTCTTTCCTCTTCAAGTGGACCGCTGCTAGAGACAGTCTCCGTGCTTCTGCTAACCTGAAAATGTCCTGGCAGAGATGTAGGAGGGACGGGACTCTTGTGCCCCCCTGCCTGTTTATGTAGGAAACTGTGGTTGAGTTGTCTGAATAAACTAGAATATTTTGATCTCTTAGATGGGGCTGGGCTCTGGATAGGGCCATCTGGACTGCCTTCAGCTCCTTGAGGATTGGGTTCTGGTTGCTAGGTCCTCTGTTGTCTAAGTGCACTCCCCAACCCCAGGGACTGGCATCCATCATTATTTTGGTCTGAGCCTAGAAAGACCATGAGTTCCCTGCTGAGAGGTGTTCTGAGGACATCCACCACCTTAATGACATCCTTGCCTGGGATGATAGATGGAACGTTAAGTCCAGAGCTTCCCGAGACCCGTCCCATTTGTGCAAGACTTCCTCCTGCAGTACTCGAGAATGGGACTGTGCATAGGGGACTGCTGGGATCGTAGCCGTCATTTGACCCAACACCCTCATGGCCTCTCGAATAGAGCAATGGTAGGACAGAAACAAATTTTGCACCCCTTATATAGTTTTGGTTATTTTTTCCGGAGGAAGCAAGCACTTCTGAAGTCTGGAGTTCAGCAGAATTCCTAAGAAGACACAAGTTTGGGAGGGAGACAGGTTTGACTTCTTCCAATTTATCTTCCACCCTAGGGACTGCAAGGTGTCGCATACTACAGCCATGTCTCTCATTAGTTGGTCCTTGGACTGGGAAAAAATTAGGAAGTCGTCTAGGTAGGGTATTAGGGAGATGTTCTTTAGCCTCAGAAATGCTGCCACTTCTGCTACAATTTTGGTAAAAACCCTTGGGGCCTGGGATATTCCAAAGGGGAGAGCCCTGTATTGTAAGTGAAGCCATTTCCCTTTTACAAAGACAGCTGTCCGAAGAAATTTTTGGGAGCTTGCATGGATTGGGACGTGGTCGCCATCCAACATCCTGGAGAAAGGAGGTTCACTGTGGTCCTCAGAGTTTCCATTCTGAATTTCTTGTAACGCAGAGATCTGTTTAGATACCTGAGATTAAGGATGACCCTGAAAGAGCCGTTGGGCTTTTTGATAAGGAACAAGGGAGAATAAAATCCCTTGCCCCTCTCTGAATGGGGGACCACAGTTACCACTCCCTTCTCCAGGAGGGAGAGGACTTCTAATTTTTTCTACGCATACAGGGCAAGGGGTCTAAACAAAAAAAATTTCGGAACTGAAAGAAATTCTAGGTGGAATCCGCTTCTTATAGTATTTAATATCCAAGGATTTTTGGTGATGTTGAACCAGCTTGCCAGAAAGGAAGAAAGTCTTCCTCCCACCTGGCCCCTGGCGTCATTGAGACTTATCTTTAGACTGTTTGTCATTGGATTTAAACAAAAATCCCCCTGACTTCTTCAGAAACCTATCCTCTCACCTCTGGGACGCTGTCTGCTTTTCTGACTCCTGAAGCCTGACTGACGGCCACGAAAGGGGTTTCCTTTCTGAGAGGTAGGGAACTTCTTTTTGTTGTCAGATGCTTTCTCTAAAATATCGTCTAGAGAAGTACCAAAGAGTCTGCGGCCTTCACAAGGGAGAGAGCAAAGACGAGCCCTAGACCCCTGGTCCCCCTTCCAGGATCTCAGCCACAGCGTGCGCCTAGCCGCATTAGAAAGGGCCTCCACCCTGGCAGAGAAACGTACCACATCCGTAGATGCGTCCGCTAGAAAGTCCGCTGCTTTGTGAAAGGTGGGGAGGGATGCTAGCAGGTGTTCCCTGGGGATCTTATCCTTAGGCCTGAAGTCCGGTTTCGGGTCTTCTGGAGAATTGATTATTTCCCCTTATAACATGGTTATAAGGGGAAATAATAGCATTCCTAATAAAGAATGCATTGTTAAATGAAGAGGAAGGGGTTAAAAATAATAAAAGTTAACTTACCTTAGCCACTTGATCGCGTAGTCGCGATCTCTCCTCTCTTTCCCTGCATCTTCTAAGATCTTCAGGACCTGTGATGACGTCACATCACATGGTCCAATCACATGGTCCATCTTACCATGGGGATGGACCATGTGATTGGACCATGTGATGTAACGTCATCACAGGTCCTGGAGATCTTAGCTGATGCAGGGAAAGAGAGGAGAGATCGCGACTACGCGATCAAGTGGCTAAGGTAAGTTAACTTTTATTATTTTTAACCCCTTCCTCTTCATTTAACAATGCATTCTTTATTAGGAATGCTATTATTTCCCCTTATAACCATGTTATAAGGGGAAATAATAGAGATCGGGTCCCGTTGCTAAGCAACCATGTGGGAAAATCGCAACGCATCCGCACTTGCTTGCGGATGCTTGCGATTTTCCCGCAGCCCTATTCACTTCTATGGGGCCTGCGTTGCGTGAAAAACGCACAATATAGAGCATGCTGCGATTTTCACGCAACGCAGAAGTGATGCGTGAAAATCACCGCTCATGTGCACAGCCCCATAGAAATGAATGGGTCCGGATTCAGTGCGGGTGCAATGCGTCCTCCTCACGCAGTGCACCCGCGCGGAAAACTCGCCCGTGTGAAAGGGGCCTTAATGTGGGATTCTAGCTGGATTAACCAGAGTTTAAAAGATCTAGAAACCCAAGAGGCCGCGATAGCGGGTCTAAGACTGGTAGAAGCACTCTCCCAAGATCTCCTAAGATAAACATCTGCTTCTTTATCGAGTGGATCATTTAACCCGCCTAAATCATCAAAGGGGAGATCGGTTCTTTTAGCTATCTTAGCTACTGGAGCATCCACAAGGGGGGCCATATCCCATGCATTGGTGACAGCCTCTTCAAACGGATATTTACGTTTGACTGAATCAGGAATGAAAAACTTCCTATCGGGATTTTTCCATTCTTTCATAATAAGCGCCTCTATGTTCTTATGGACCGGAAAAACCCTATGGAGCCTGGGCCCTAAGCCTTCAAAGGCCTGGTCGGCGATGGACCTTGACTCGTTAAGTTCTTCCAACTGCATCATCATCTTAACAGCTTTCAAAAGGGGTTCCACATCTTCTATGGGAAAAAGAGACTTCCCTGCTGAATCTTCATCTGAAGAGGAGGCATCTGAAAAAAGTTCAACTGATTCTATTCCTTCCTCTACTACGGATGAATCAGGGTCAGATTTAGTGATGAGCGGGAGGTGCCATATTCGATTTCGCGATATTTCGCGAATATTCGATTGAATATTCGTCATATATTCGTCGAAATCGAATATTCGTCATGATTTTATATATTGCGAATTTTACGCGAATATATATTCGCGTCGCGAATGAAACTTAGATCTGAGTTCCTAATGGTTAACTTGTATTACTAGAATTGACAAAGATAACGAATATCACACGAATATAGCACTATATTCTCAATCTTCGTTATATTCTAGCAATACAACCATTAGGAACTTAGCTCTAAGATCAATTCGCAATGCGAGTATATGTTCGCCTCGCGAATGAAACTTAGAGCTGACCGAGTTCCTAATGGTTGTATTGCTGGAATATAACGAAGATTGAGAATATAGTGCTATATTCGTGAATTCGAGATATTCTCAACCTTCGCTCTATTCTAGCAATACATACAACCATTAGGAACCCAGCTCTAAGTTTCATTCGCAATGCGATTAATATAACCTGTATTAATCGCATTGCGATTACAACTTAGATCTGAGTTCCTAATGGTTGTATTGCTAGAATATAACGAAGATTGAGAATATAGCGCTATATTCGTGAATTCGAGATATTCTCAATCTTCGTTCTATTCTAGCAATACATCCATTAGGAACTCAGCTCTAAGATCAATTCGCAATGCGAGTATATGTTCGCCTCGCGAATGAAACTTAGAGCTGACCGAGTTCCTAATGGTTGTATTGCTGGAATATAACGAAGATTGAGAATATAGTGCTATATTCGTGAATTCGAGATATTCTCAATCTTCGTTCTATTCCAGCAATACAACCATTAGGAACTCAGCTCTAAGTTTTATTCGCGAGGCGAACATATACTCGCATTGCGAACTGATCTTAGAGCTAAGTTCCTAATGGATGTATTGCTAGAATAGAACGAAGATTGAGAATATCTCGAATTCACGAATATAGCACTATATTCTCAATCTTCGTTATATTCTAGCAATACCACTATTAGGAACTCAGCTAGCTCTAAGTTTCATTCGCGAGGCGAACATATACTCGCGTTGCGAATTGATCTTAGAGCTAAGTTCCTAATGGTTGTATTGCTAGAATAGAATGAATATTGCAATGCGAATAATTCAGGTTATATTAATCGCATTGCGATTACAACTTAGTCAAATTTGTGAGATCGTGATTCTCACATCCGACAGTACATTTTAGCATGGAGGCGTTCCCATGCACATGGGAAGTCAGCAGAAGCGGCAACGGGCAATGACTGAAGCGGGCAGGGAGCCAGGAATCCTCCGGACAGGTAAGAACAGCTTTTGGGAAGTGGGAACTGGGAAGACAACCAGAGAGCAACAAGAATTAATAACTGAAAAAAAAAAAAAAAAAAAAAACTAATATTCGAAATTGCGAATATATAGCGATATATTCGCAATATTCGCGAATTGTCGAAGTTGCGATATTCGCGATAAAAATTCGAAATTCGAATATTCGCGCTCAACACTAGTCAGATTCCCATCCCCCAGGATTTTTTGAAGGGGTTTTATGTGAATGTTTTAAGGCCTTAAGGGAAGATCTAACTTTAGATTTAATCAGAGCTCTGATGGATTTAGATAGGCTCTGAGATTCCTGCAACACCAACTTGTCTATGCAGGATTGGCAAAGAGGCTTGACATAGGAGGAAGGTAACGGGACCCTACAACCCCCACGCTCCTTATGTTTAGATTTTCCTAAAGCCTTTTTAGGGACCTTGGGGACCTGCAGGAAACACATAACACAACCACCAATAGATTAGGGATAAAGATAGGTACATCTCACCCACAATGGCGGTGCCCCACTCCTCAGAACCAGTACCGGACTAGAAGGCCTCGAGGGTTCGCTGGGGTCGGCGCGACCTGTATCCACTGGCTCAGACATCTTCACTGGCACGGGAACTTTGGGCTGGCTGCCTCCTTCTGCTGCTGCATTTGTTATGCGCCTCGGCCTCCTCCTGTGCAATAGCTTTTAAATATGCCGCCTAATCCCGTACTTCCGGGTTCTGACATCACCGAAAGTGACGTACCGGAAGTTGCGCAGTTCACGCATGCACAGCAGCCCCATCGTGATCCAGCCGCCATCTTTACTAAGGGCCGCTGCCACACGCCGCAATCACATGCAGGGAGCCATGGAACGTCAGCCCCAGCTCCCACGGGACCAGGGACCGCCTGAACACGGCCACAGCGGTCCCTCTAGAGCAGTGTTTCCCAACCAGTGTGCCTCCAGCTGTTGCAAAACTACAACTCCCAGCATGCCTGCACAGCAAAAGGCTGTCCGGGCATGCTGGGAGTTGTAGTTTTGCAACAGCTGGAGGCACACTGGTTGGGAAACACTGCTCTAGAGGCCAGGAGAGTGCAGAGAGAAGGCAGTCTTAGCGGTGGCTTCCCCAGAAGTCTTACACTGCGCGGGATGTGGCCGTACAGTGCAAGGACCCGTCCCTCCCCAGCCCTGGAGGTGGATCTGGTTAGTGGGAAAAAAAAACTCAGGATCTCCCATCCTGAGACAGGAAACCTGAACTGAGGTGTGGTGGGGGTGTGATCTTTTTTATCCTCAGGTTTCCTGTCTTTGATTGGAAGTACTACTCGCATGGGTGCCGTCATGGGGGGAGGGGAAACTGATTGGTGGTGCCTGCATGAACGACAGGATAATTTACAGCGGCACATTTAAATGGGCAGATTGCCGGGAACGACTGTTCGCAGGAATGGTCGTTCCCGATAATCTGGAAAATTTTTGGCTTGTTTAAATGCAGCTTTAGTTGGAATTATGGAGAATTTCACCTACTAATCATTTTGCATCCAGTAAGGGGCATTTAAAATGAGTAGGGGAGCATACATAAACTCAGGCATAGTATAATACATGGCATGATTGCCATCAAATTCCCCCTCTCAACTGATCTCCCCTGCTGGTTCATTTGTCTTTCAGTGACAGGTTATCTTCAAGTCTCTACCTCCTTGCCATTTATTTTTTCATATCATGAGCATCTATTTCTACTCTCGCACCACTCCACCAGGTAGTACACTCAAGCTTCTGGCCATGTCATCCACTGCTGATGTTCCTCTTCCTGCATCTACTTTCAACCCTGCGCCTCGCTTTCCCCTTTTTCATTTCTGCTCTGCACACATACTGGGCTCTGGACCAGTATACACTTCCCCTGAGAATCACTTCTACGAATTCTGTTCCCTCTAGAGTCGCTATCTGCGAGTTCGCCCTGCTCAGGCCAGGTCTGAAATTGCGAGTGTGGCCTGTTTCAGGCTTCGAAAAAGGTCTAAATGTAAGACAGCTCTGAAGCGGTCTTACATTTAGAACAGGCGCTGGATGTGCTGACATTATGGAGAGGCCGGCGCCTTTTCATAACTTTAGGTGGTTCCACCAGCTATGGGGCTTTATTAAGACGGGCATCTAAATGCCGGTCTAAATGTGCACCCTAATCCCTACCAGGCAGAGCTAGAAGATTAGGCCATGGTATGCCGAGGGGTTAATCTGTAGTAGACCATTTATATTTTACTCTATTACAGATGGTGACTATTACCACCAAACATCGGTAGTTTCCGGAGCTCTGTATCTTTTATGAACAATAAAATGTGATTGTCAGGTTGGTAAATTGATCCCAAACTCTTTTTAGTCATCTGTGTGTACTCAGTCTGCATCTTCATGGAGATCAGGCAGGGAGGAAAGTATCCAGTAACAGAGAATGTTTGGTGTGGAAAGATCATTGAGAAATGGCAGGAATATTCAGGATATGGCAAGACATGAAAATCCAGGCACATCCGCAATAAAAAAGGAGGAAATTTTATTTACAGAGCCATCAAGCCTTCGGTTCACATACAAATTCTAGTTCAGATTACATTTACAAACACGTAATATGTCCTGTAAGGACTTCCTAAATAAACACATTACAGTATGAAGCACATGATTGATATTAATAGGAATCTTCGCTTCTACTGGATCACAACGTATGAATTTGTGTTAATTATTAATATTTTTTACCTCTACATACAAGATAAGACATTGTCTAGCTTTTTTTTTGCCCTAAAGGCACGTGCATCTACATTATCTCATTATTTTCCTTGCAGACACAATATCTCTGCCTTTCATGCGATACCTAAAGAATATTGACTACGAAGTAATATTTATATAAAATTTTTTCTTCTTGGCACAACTAAACTGTAAATGTTTTTTCAGACATTCGTGTAAGTGATGGCATCTGTGACAAGACATCCTTTGGTCCAATTTTTCCGTTCATGTATCATCTTTATCCCAGCTGTAGAAGGGATTTCCAGAGCATCTCCTAACAATGATCAGTAAATCCTTAAAGGGGTTTTCCAGGAATTAAGAATATGTAAATACTTAATTATTATTTTATAATAAATATATTCACAAACATCCTTTCATTAGTTATAATGGCTTGTTTTGTCTGGGGAGCAATCAGTAGGAGAAATAAAATGGCCCCCATCCCATTAGTTCACACAAAACCTGTCCTAATAACACATGAGGACAAGTTACTTCACAACGCTGAGGTAAAGAGCTGCTGCCTCCTCCTCCTCCTCTTTGCTTGTCAGGGGTTATGATCCTGAATACAGGTGAATCTCTGTAGGAATGGAGATCATGAGGGGACATGAAGTACAGAGAGGAGGGTGAGGTGTGGCTAATGAGCAGCAGCACTTGAATGCAGTCTCCCTTACCACAGAAACACATTACCACAGTCTGTCCTGTCCCTCCTCTCTGTACTTCATGTCTCCTCATTAACTAAATTTGCCAGAGATTCAGCTAAAGTTCTTATCATCTGTATTCAGGATCATAATCCCTGACAAGCAGAGCAGAGAGGAGGATGAGGCAGCTCTTTACCTCAGTGTTGTGAAGTAACGTGTCCTCATGTGTGATTAGGGCAGGTTTTGTGTGAACTAATGGGACAGGGGGCCATTTTATTTCCCCTGATTGCTCCCCAGTCAAAACAAGCCATTTTAACTAATGAAAGGTATTTGGGAATATATTTATAATAAAGTAATATTTAAGTATTATCATTTTCTTAACTCCTGGAGAACCCATTTAATTTTATTACTTGGCAAAGCCAGATAGTGTCCTGAAAACTGACAAAGTTGTCTACTTAAATCTAGAGGCCCAATACCCAACGTATTTCATAAAACCATTGGTTCTTTAGATTTTCTGTATGTATGGAAAGAGCAAGGGAACGTACACTCCAACATAACTTATATCAAGGCTGGCAGCGTACACCGCTCTAATGAAAGCTAGGCACGCTACTGGAGGCTGCACCTAGTTTATGATAAGACGAAGGCCTCGTCATAATTTAGGCACAGCATCCAGCAGTCTGTGCACATACACGATATCTACAACAGCCCCAAACTGGTGTAGATTTTTCTTCTTTTACTCAAGAAAATTATGTAAAAGATGATAACTGTGCCTCTGGCTCCGCCTACTCAGGTTACGTCATCACTATCACATCAGCGGGTGTCCAAGTGTCGGCACCCCGCTTATCAGCTGTTTCAGAACAGGCCCCTGGCAGCTTTCCAAAGATAGCACCGTATATTGTATAGTGGCAGTGCTTTGTTGACTGAATGGGGCTGAGCTGCCATTGGTCCATGTGACCTATGTCCAGTGATGTCACTGGCCTAGGAAGAGGCTGTGGCGCTCAAAGTCTCTTCTAACAGCTGATCAGCAGCGGTCCTGGGTGTCGCACCCCCACATATCTGATACTAATGACTTATCCTGAGCATAAGGCTACACTCACACAAACGTATTTTGTTTCCGTAACTGTTCCGTTCTTTTGCGGATAGGATGCAGACCCATTTATTTCAATGGGTCCGCGAAAAATGCAGACAGCACACTGTGTGCTATCCACATCCGTATGTCCGTTTCGTAGCCCCTCAAAAAAAATAGAACATGTCCTATTCTTGGCCGTTTTGCGGATAAGAATAGGCATTGTTACAATGGATCCGCAAAAAAAAAAAAAGAGGATGCTATACGAAAGTCATGCTTTTTTTTGCAGATACGCAATTTGCGGACCACAACACACATACGGTCATGTGAATGTAGCCTAACTCATAAATATCCTTTGCAGGATAACCCTTTTAATAAGTCTGCACTATAGAAGATGTATCAAAGATGGTACAATGAAATAATGGGAGAGGTTGCATTTATTTATTTAAAGGACCTTACAAACACATTGATTGCTATGATATAGTCAACTACTCCATTCTTTTTTTGCATTAGTTTTGATAAATCTCCCCCATAGCCTCATGGTACTGTAGCCCCTGGCAATAGAGTTGAAGACTGTTCTGATAAAGCTTTATAGTGCGACTTGGGGGCCCCAAATGTGAGTGATGACACTGTATGGCGCTGAGGAACATGATGCCCCTATGAATACAATAACTGGAGATTTCAGGTGGATATTTCCACTTCAAAACACCTCCTTCCATAACAGATTTAGATTTTACACACTCAAATGATCCGTTCTTACCAGCAGACTATTAATGACAGTAATGGTAACGCTTCATGCTGAGCTCACGTCGGTAATTTCTCTCTTTACTCACCCTCGTATCCCCGCTGTGCGCCCTTCAGCCGGATCTCCACTAGACCCCGTTATAGTTAATGGGGCCAGAGGCAATTCCTGTAGTGACAGATTAAGCAGACTGTTCCCGACCGGAACAGCCTGCAGGATCGGTGAATGGTAGTGTGAAAGTAGCCTTGGCGTCATTAATAAGGTTGTCTGAGGCAACAAAGTCCTTAAAAGAAGTAAGAAATATTCTACATTTTTTAAACACTTGGATCTGAATACTTTTAAAATAGCATGTAATTAAAAATGTAGTATAGCCACTTTGTCACTCCAGACAGCGTATCTGTAAAGCGCCACCTGTTTGTTCTTTTCCTCTTTCCACCTGAAGTGGACGCACATACTCAGTTCCAGCCTTCAGCTGCATCTAGTGTTAGAAGTTGAGTGTTACAGGGATAGATTGGCAGCAAAGGACACTCCCTCTGACAAAAAGGGCACTTCCGCTAAGCCGCCAGCCTGCAATAAATCTAGCAGAGAATCTCTGCATCCATGTGAGGTACAGGGCTGGTTCTAGCTTTGTTAGGAGGTTTTTCATATACTTCGATTTTATTCATTGGCTAACCCCTTTAACAGCTCCTCCATCTCTTTCTGGTCTTACCAACCACAACATACTCATGCCTGGACCTCACCACTTAGTGTTTTTTTAATTATTACTTTAATGTATCCTAAAACTGAAGTCTGTTATGTTGCTAAACCAGAGACGGCTGCATAGGAAGAGGCCTGTGCAGCATACGGTCGCTCCTGCTAAATCTACCTATCCAGCTGTATCTCACCTACAACCGGATGTCACCACAGTTGACAAGCACGGGTCTAGGATACACTCAAGTGCTGCAAAATCAAATGTGGCTACACTATAATCAAGACTATTATGTAATGTATTGTATGAAGTGGGAATAATGTAACCGTATCCATAAAAAGCTTCCTGCATTACATAAGGTCATGCTACAGAGAAAGTCTATAGCTCTGAGAACATGAACAACTTGATGTAACAGTCAGATAATAAATTACATTCTGTTCCAGACAGAGATTGTCATAGCCGTCACTGCAGTCAGTGTAAAAGTGTCAGAGCTTTTGGCTTTATTTTTTTATGCAAACTAGTAAGTGTAATGTTACCGTGTTGTTGGATGAGGGCGGTCAGAGGACTGAAATACGGTACCTAATGCTTTTCCTTTCCTCTGTCGCTTATGGATATGTAAATAGATTCATGTCATTAATTAAGCATTGAGATATTCCTGGCTGTCAAAAGGGGTCTTCCGAGATTTTAATACGGACACCATATCTGGATTGGTCATCAGTATCTGATCGGGGAGTCTAACACCAGGGACCCCCACCCATCAGCTGTTTGGGAAGGCACCGTCACTCCTGTGAGCAGAGCAGCCTTCTCGCAGCTTACCCAAGCACAGCGCTGTACATTGTATAGTGGCTGTGCTTAGTATTACAGCTCAACCCTAATTAAAGGATAACACTTTTTTTTTTTTTTTTTGCTAAAGTGTAGGCCAAGTGATAGGTAACATTTAGCCAAATAATTTATTTTTGGTAGAAAACTGGGGCTGAAATGGCCCTTAGGCCCCATTCACCTGTCCATGTGTGTTTTGTGGATCCTTGGATCTGCAAAATACGGACATCGCCGGCACTCTCATAGAAAATGCCTTTTCTTGTCCGCAATTGCGGACAAGAATAGGACATGTTCTATTTTTTTGCGGAACGGAAGTGCGGACCCGCCATTCCGGATCCGGGCGGGACATAGCGTGTCCCCATAGGAATGAATGGGTCCGCAATTCCGTTCCGCAAAATGCGGAACAGAATTGCAGACATGTGAATGGGGCCTTAGCAGCACTCTCTGAAATAAGCGTTTCTAAGGGCCATCCGTCTCCTATTAGAAAAGGGGAGACAGGCTGTGCAGGCGCTGGGCTTCTGCCTCCCTGGTGGGCACAGGAGTCTTAGGAGTTAAAATTACATTTATATTCCCCCTTTCTATGCAATCTAATGCTCTGTTACATTCACTGACCTGCGATCCTGTGATAACTCATGAAGCAGCAGCCGGCTTACTGCGCACAGTGCCTCTACTTCCGGCCGCTGCTTAATGAGTTACTATCGCAGGGATCGCAGGTCAGTGAATGTATCGGAGCATTAGATTGCATAGAAAGGGGGAATAAAATTACATTTATAACTCCTAAGACTACTGTGCCCACCAGGGAAGCATGGGAGGAAGAAGCACAGCGCCTGCACAGCCGTCTCCCCTTTTCTAATAGGAGACAGATGGCCATAGCAACGCTCAATTCAGAGACTGCTAAGGGCCATTTCAGCCCCAGTTTTCTACAAAAAAAGAAACATTTTGGCTAAATAAAGTTTATTGCAAAAATGTTACCCATCATTTGCCCTTCACTTTAGCAAAAAAAAAATGACAGTTATCCTTTAACTTCTATGGGGCCTACTGATCAGATACTGATTACCTAAAATCTTGGAAGACCCTCCCCCTTCAAAAAAAATAAAAAATAAAAGGAATGAAAACTTTGTTTGCAACTCGCATCAGTGTTTTTGTGTTAACACCTTTGAATGGAGATTTTTTTTCCCAAGCATTTTTCTCCCCTATAGAGAAGGGAATAGGGGGGGAAAAAACGCCATTGCTTCAACAAAACTTGTTTTTTGTTTTCAAAAGGCAGAACAAAATAAAAAAAAAGGCAAGTAACTAAAAAATAAATAAACAGTTACTGTCAGTATGGAAGAAGGACTGTAAGCAGTGGGTTTCCTAAGGAATCACTTTAGTACTAGAAGAAACTTAAAGGTTTTTTCAGAAGGTATCTGATTTTGGGGGGGGGGGGGGTCCGACAACTGGAATCCGAGCTGATCAGCTGTTCTCCTGTGCCATTCTCTCAGCTTACCAACCATAGAGCCATACACTGTATAGTGGCTATGCTTAGTATCGCAGCTCAGTGCCACTCACTTCAAGAGATATGACTCTAGACAAATCCCCTGATGAGCTGTGTTGGTCGAGTGCTGCAGCCTCTTCCTAGGTCCGTTTTGTCACGTTCATCAGTCACATGGCTTAGGCGCAGCTCAGTCCCATTCAAGTGAATGTCAAGCTATCCAATGGACGGCATTGTGCTTGGTAAGATACAAGGAGGCAGTGGCATTCACAAATGTCCCTGCAGATTTAAAGGGTTTCTGTCACCAACTTTTGACATTATAAGCTGTCTGACATTAGCTATGTGCTAATGTCAGACCAGCTTGATAATGTCTTTTTTATAAAAATCCGCTGTATATATAGTCTGAAAAACTTACTTTTATATTATGTAAATTAGCCTCTAGGAGCAGGGCGTGCCCTGCTCCTAGCGGCTCGTCCGGCAACCTGCTGGCACGCCCTTCACACTTTGACAGTGCAGGGCAGCGATCCTCCTGCACTGTCTCGTTCTGAAATCGCGCGCCACGCCGCGCTCTGTATTCGGGCGCAGGCGCGGTGAGCAGAGGACAGCAGGCACCAGCGTCCTCTGCTCACCGCGCCTGCGCCGAATACAGAGCGGCGCGCGGCGCGCGATTCAGAACGAGACAGTGCAGGAGGATCGCTGCCCTGCACTGTCAATCAAAGTGTGAAGGGGCGTGCCAGCAGGTTGCCGGACGGAGCCGCTAGGAGCAGGGCAACGCCCCCCCTGCTCCTAGAGGCTAATTTACATAATATAAAAGTAAGTTTTTCAGACTATATATACAGCGGATTTTTATAAAAAAGACATTATCAAGCTGGTCTGACATTAGCACATAGCTAATGTCAGACAGCTTATAATGTCAAAAGTTGGTGACAGAAACCCTTTAAAGGCTATGGACTCCTTTGGGGCAATTTTTTATGATTGCACTTCACTCATTTTGGGCTAAAAATCACATTTTCAATTGGTCTTTATTAAACATTGTTAACTGTTTTTGAGAAACGGGTTAAAAAAAAAAAATCTGTCTGTTTGCAGAGTATCAAACACTCATTTAAGCTATATTCTTATCACTTTGAAAATAATTTAGATATAATGAGTGGTTATGAGGTCAGGAGATCAGAGATAAGCCTTCAGAGGAGCAGTCAGCTGAGTGAACTGAGAAGTAATAAGAATCACAAAATAAACGTGGCCTAAATGGGTGGGACTGCTCCAAACCCCAAACACTGTGGCGTGTTTCTAACTGGGGGGGCAGTTCCTCCGCATGTGGTTTGCAGCGAACGGCTATCCCCAGCAAAAATTGCATACAATGGAGGATACCGGCGCAAACCACAAGCACCACACAAACATCCTACACAAAAAAATAAAACATGTTTGGATGAAAATATATAAACACATAACTCACAGAAAAAAGATGCACCACATGGATGTTATGTGTTTATATATTTTCATCCGCACATGTTTTATTTTGTGTAGGATGTTTGTGTGGTGCTTGTGGTTCGCGCCGGTATCCTCCATTGTATGCAATTTTTGCTGGGGATAGCCGCTCACTGCGAACCACATGCGGAGGAACTGCCCCCCCAGTTAGAAACACGCTACAGTGTTTGGGGTTTGGTGCAGTCCCACCCATTTAGGCCACGTTTATTTCTGTGATTCTTGTTTTATATGTATTGAATGTGCCATTGCATATGGCTGGTAAACATTCTGTTGCACCTGGAAGCCGGTGTCACATGGTCTGTTGTAGGTGTAGCTTGCGGCCTCATTTGTTCCCCATTGCATTGTTGGTCCTGCAATGCAGGTGAGTGGGAGGGGGCTGTAGGCTGCATAATACCTTTTCAGACCTTGTTCACACACCATAGCTAGTCTAGTGGTAGGACCCCATGTCATGCTGAGATACCGTGAAGTGGTGCTTGAAGTGGCTCCGATATGTTCCTGATTGGAAATATTGGCGAATCTCTCAGCTTTTAACACCAGAGTGAGGGATTAGCCAGTGTTGTCAGTTGCTTACCCATGTGGTGCATCTTTTTTCTGTGAGTTAACTGAGAAGTAATACTCTGCAAACAGACTGATTTTTAATCCATGTATCAAAAAAACTGCTGAAAATGTTTAATAAAGACCAACTGAATTTTTTTTTTTTAGCCCAAATCCAGTAAAAGGCAATCCTAAAAAGAATTGACCCGGGCGGTCCTGAAGTGGTTAAGAAATATCGTCTCATGTCACATAGGCTCTGAAAAAAAAAAAATGTCCAGCTTAGACTACATGCACACGACCGTTGGTGTTTTGCGGTCCGCAAACCGCGGATCCGTAAAACACAGAAGCTGCTCCGCGTTGCGGAACGGGGCCTATTATAGAAATGCCTATTCTTCTCCGCAAAACGGACAAGAATAGGACATGCTCTATTTTTTTTTTTTTTGCGGGGGCACGGAACGTAGCAACGGATGCGGACAGCACACGGAGTGCTGTCCGCATCTCTTGCGGCCACATTGAAGTGAAAGGGTCCGCGCCCGAGCCGCAAAATATGCGGCTCGGACGCGGACCACAACAACGGCCGTGTGCATGAGGCCTTAGTGATATGAGAAGTAGGGTTGCACCGGGTATCGAATTATTGTTACGCAAACGATACTTTTGTACCCAGATGGATACGATACCGGGATCTGCCATTTACCGATACTAGGCTGTGTTACTGCGCAGCCTAGTATCTCTTCGAGAACATGGCATTCCCCACTCTCAGCAAGCACCATGTTCTCTTCTGCAGCACAGTGAAGGAGAGAGTATCTCTCTCCCCCCTGTGCCACTGCCACCAATAAGACGAGAGAGGGGAAGGGCTGTGGCCACTGCGCCAATGAAGATACAAATGAAGGCAGCGGGTGCCAGCGGTATCACATACACATGCCTCTAGTGGTGCAATGGCAGCTTCCAACTGGAGCCCCAGCCGTAAAGTCGCTGTGCTCCGATCGGTTACCATGGCAGCCAGGACGCTACTGAAGCCTTGGCTGCCATGGTAAGCTCCCTGCTGCTGTATGCACAAAGCACAGGGCAGCAAGGAGAGTGTGAGATCCTATTCAGCCTAATAAAGCTCTATTAGGGTGAACAGGACAAGGGATTAAAAGACCCCAGGTTTTATTCCCTAATTGGGGAAATAGTCATTAAATATAAAATAAAAAATAAAAAAAAGTTTTTAAAAAAAACACCAAAATATTAAGTTTAAATCACCCCCTTTCCCAATTTTACATATAAAATATATAAACATATTACATATCGCCATGTCCGAAAAGTCCAAACTATTAAAATTAAAAAATCTCCTATGCGGTGAACGCCGTAACAGAAAAAATAAAAACTGAGTCGCCATTTTTTTAGTCACCCTACCCCCCCAAAAAATAGGATAGGATTGCTCTATTATGGGCCGGACATTCCATAAAATGTGGAATGCATGAGGCTTTTTTGATGTTTTATTTTTTCGCATGGTATCGAGCATCAATACTTTTTTTATGGTATCGAAATCAAATCAAAATTTTGGCATTGTGACAACCCTAATGAGAAGCGATATTTCGTGTGAGGATGGCTATAATGAAGACCATGTACCAGCTTTGCAAGGTTCTGATTGTGTGGCTTTCTTGGCATCTGCTGCCACACATTCTTCCATTTGGCTGATGAAGTGTAATTTGACTTGTTATATTGCCATTGATGTGCATGGTTCACAGACCTCAAATACATAAGCTGTAAATATCCTTCCTGGAATACTCCGCACAATTAACATCTTTAGGAAGAAGCTGTTTGTTTAGATTACGTTATAAAGCTTAACTGCATTCACTGTTACATCATTTCCATTTTTTTCACCGCAACTTTGGCCAAAAAATGGTAAATCATTGATTGTTTCCTGTGTTATGACTCGAAGACGTAATCTGACAATCCTGGCACGTTCCTACCAACCATTGTCTCGTCTGCCTTGATAATAGCTAACATCTTACCTAAACAGCTTCCATTTTTGGGCAAACAGACCAAACGATACATTTATCCACTCCAGCTATTCCTTTTTAACAAGCGCGTCACTTCATAACCTCAAAATTCAGCATCTCGTCTTTCTACACAGCTCATTAACTCAGCGACATAATACAGTTGTAGACTCAGGCATATGTTTTATTGGGACAATGGAAATATAAAAACACTTCCTGAATGAAAAAAAAAAAATAATGGATGGCTGCAGAAAAGTTAGGCCCTGTTGCATCCTGTTGAAAGGTACTTTTTGTGGGTCAAAAAAAAAATAGGTCTTTTTTTTGTAAAACAGAAGTCAAATCGCAATAAGGATAGCCAACCTGTTTCAACCCATTTAAAGGGAGTCTAATTTAAAAAAAAAAAAATGTAAAAAAGATGCATCTTTCAAGAGGATGCAAAAACATGGCATGAACAGAGCCTTAAATCCACTTTAAATATGCAAAGAAAAATAAAATTATGTATTTTAGGATGACTATTTAAAAAATGACTGTACAGAAAAATTGCAATACGTATGTATGTCCGCTCACAACGTGCTCTGGTCTTAAAACACACAACTGGGTTTTTTTTCTTACGTCGGGAAGCCAAAGGTTTCTACTTTTTCTAAAGTGTGACAGCTTCCAGGAATCTTCGAAGAAATAGCCATAACAGGATGTACTTGGATACAGTGATGAAAGACAAAGGCCGCAGCCATTTTTAGGTTTGATGTTTGAAACAGAATCCATGCTATGTCAAACTGTGATAAACAAACTGGAACAAAAAATTACAGACGCAGCTTATTAAAATCTTTTCCTTTTGATAATTTCAGGTTTCCAGTTGATTGGATGGGTTTCTTCAGTCTGAAAAAGTGAAATAGACAAGGAGGTTATTGAAGAAGCTCATAGTTCACATACGGTATTTTACATATCTTGAAGTTGTCAATTAACCCTCTGGGGCTGCACAGTTTGTTCTTTGTGATACATCACTGATATGAAGGATATGCAGAAGTAAAGGTGCTGATCAATGAAAAAAAATTCTACTGTCCCACAGAACTGAACAGAATTTCTGGCTGTCCCACAGAACTGAATGGAGTTGCAGCGTTTCAATGAAAAACACGACCCTGTCCTCATAATCCGCAGGGACCAAAGCAGTCAGACACTCACCAATTAGAGACTTATTTGGTCCTTTTACATGGACTGATTATCAGAGATGAGTGTTTGTACAAACGCTCATTCCTGATAATCTGCCTACGTGAAAGGTGCCGTCAATTACCCAATGAATGGGCACCAAAACTCATTGCTCTTGTGCAGCAGATCAGTCTGTCAAAACAAGGATCCGCTGCGCAGGAATAATGATTCCCTATGGGTACAAACAACCGCTATATTGTCGCTTGACCCCATACAGTGGAGGTGATGGCCGCATGAAAATGCAGCCCTCATCTCTGACAATGATCTGACATAGTGGGAGCGACTGCTTCATTCCCAATAATCTGCCCATGTGAAAGATGTCGTCAATCACCCAATGAACGAGCACCAAAAATCATAGTTTCTGTGCAGCAGATCAGATGGTCAAAGCAAGGATTCTCTATGAGGAAAACCAATCGCTATATTGTCACTTAAGCAGATGCAGCCAATATCCGTCAGATCATCAGCGCAGACGAGGGCTACATTTACATGCAGTGTATACAGTGGAGGCGATTGCTGGATGTAAACGTAGACCTCAACTGCGCTGATGACCTGACAGATAATGGCAGAGTCTGCTTCTTACCAATAATCTGCCAGATCTATACATGTAAAAGGACCCTTATTCCCTATCCTGTGGATAGGAGATACGTGTTTGTAATGGCACCACCCCATTTAAATGATCCAAAAGAGCAAGTTCTAGAAATAGATTTGAATTATTAGTGCCGGCTCCACAGAATGTCCAGGGCTGGCACATCACGTGGGTGATGTGTGAAGTGCCCTCCTGACTGGCTCATTCCAAAAGTGCAGATGCGGTGACAGAGAAGACAAAGTCTCCATGCTTATAGACGACAACGCGTGTAGTCTGATCCTTGCTCATGTGTTACTCCCGGAGGTAATGAAGTAATAGGATTTCAACATCAGACTCTGCACTGGTTTCATTGTTCTTAGTAATCAGGAAGACATAAGGTTACTTTTAAAGTTATTTTTTATAATTATTTGCCTAATTTTGCCACACTTAATGCAATGGAGAAATAACAAATGGCCGAGAAGATGATATTCTTGCTTGTTGTCCTATGTAGAACTAATAACAAATACCTGTAGCAAATTTCAGGTGGCTATCCTTGTAGAATACTTCAAAGTTTCCAAAAGCAATGACCAAAAACTCCGATACAAAGCCCTTCCTGTCTGGTTGTCAGAGGTTTTACTGAAGCGTGGTTCTGTACCCGCTTCACTTATCAGTCATGATTCCATTGTAAGGACACATCAACCAGGTCCATGAGATCTGAAAACTAAAAGGTCACGTAGACGACCATTCTCTGCCATGAATAGTCTTTCATAATGTTACAGAGAAGTCGTTTATTCCGCTGGTGCGAAAGCCGCATCAATAATTAATCTGCCAGCTTATATCAAAAACCATCTCAAAGTGATCTTTCTATTTAGTGACAGGAGCCCTGCTCAAATCTAATTAAAAAGAAAGACTGCTGAGTGGAGGCCCATTAGAGGCCTGCAGACATGCAAAGGACAAAGCTATGAAAGGAAAGCGATGCTACCTGGATTTATAATGAAGGCCGCCATTTACTAGACGTCTGCTGAAATCCAGATCTCCACTAACAGGAAAGCTGTGTAACTATGTCCCTCATGTGTATAGCACAGAAGTCTTACACACAGGCAAAACCTGGAGTGTGCTTTACGGTAACGGATGGGTCTTGAAGGTGTAAAACGACAGTTACAAGATAACTCCTACTGGAAAAGTCTGGCATATCGCTAGGACATGCCATCATTTTATGATCTGTGGGAGTTTGACAGTGCTGCAGCCCATTCACTGTTCTTCAATGCACAGCCGTGCGCCAACGTCCTACTCAGGGAACTGGGTACGACACTACATTTTATATATGTAAATGAGCCTCTAGGAGCAACAGGATCGTTACCGTTACACCTAGAGGATCATCTCTCTCCAACTGCTGCGCCCTCTGCACCTTCATCGACAGGACCAGGCAGTGAAAACGTCATTAGTGTTGAGCGAGCATGCTTGGCCGAACTGGTGCTCGACTCGAGAATCGCTATGCTCAGTTCAGCCAAGTATTCGGCCGAACACTTTGTGTGCTCGAGTACCATTGAGAACAAAGTCATATGCATTAACCCCTTAAGGACGAAGGGCGTACATGTACGCCCTTCGTCCGCACTTTAAAGATGGCGCCCGCTCCCGCACGGAGCGGGCGCATGAGCTGCGGGTAAACGCTTGATTCATCAAGCTGACACCCACAGCTCATGTCCGCGACCGGCAGCGATGCCGATCGCGGACATTTAACCCCTCAGATGCCGTGGTCAATCCTGACCACGGCATCTGATCAGCACAAACCGAAAGTTTCACTTCGGTTTGCTCGGCTCCCTGATGGCCACAAGGGGGAGCCGGAGCATCCATGTAGTACCCTAGGTTTCTGTGAATGAAACCTAGGTTACTACACAGTATTCCTATGGAGCCTATGACTGTAATAGGCTCCATAGGAAATATGCGATTTTCTCATATATTCCAATGCTATTGCATTGGAATATATGAGAATAGCAATCTGATGATTGCATCTTATAGTTCCCTATGGGAACTATAAGAAAGTGGTAAAAAAAAAAAAAAAAAAAAAATAAAGTTTAAAAAATAAAAATTAAATAAAAAAAAATATAAAAATTCAAATCACCCCCCTTTCCCCAAAATGAAAATAAAATAAATAAAAAATAAAAAATTACACATAATGGGTGTCGCAATGTGCGAAAACGCCCATACTATAATAATATTAAAAATATTCACCATACGGTAAACATAAAACGGAAGAAAGCGTCCAAATGGCTAATTCGCCATTTTCGGACGCTTCATTTCCTAAAAAAAAAAAATGAATAAAAAGTGATCAAAACATCATACGCACCCCATAATGGTATCAATTAAAAGTTCAGATTGCCCCGCAAAAATGAGCCCCTACACTGCTCCGCACGCATAATTACAAAAAAGTTATAGGGGTCAAAACATGGCGACAAAAAATAAAATAAAAAATTCCCACTTTTAATTTTTTTCACTATCAAAACGCAAGAAAAACTATACATATTAGGTAGTGCCGGATTCGTACTGACCTGAAGAATAAAATTAACCAGTCAGTTTTATCGCAAATCGAACGTTGTAATTTAAAAACCCGTAAAACTGTGGTGAAATTGCTTTTTTTTTGCAATTTCACCCCATTTGGAATTTTTTTCCCGTTTCCCACTACATCACATGCAAAAATAAATGGTAGCGTTAAAAAGTACAACTTGTCCCGCAAAAAATAAGCCGTCATATGGCTATGTGAGCGGAAATATAAAAATGTTATGGCTTTTGGAAGGCAGGGAGCGCAAAACAAAAACGCAAAAATCCCAAAACCCCCGGTCCTTAAGGGGTTATACCACACACCCCCTGCTCGGAAGAGAAGAGGGTGTCTGGTTCCTTAAACTGTTTACATGTCTGGGCTTCGTAGCCGCTCCAGTCAGGGCCCATTCGGGCGCATGGAGCGTCCCCATCACCATGGGAACACCTCTGTGATTAGAATGTATTGTCAGATGTGAGATTTCACAATCTCCCAAGAGGGAATAGTCTTGTCATAACACTTTATCTAATAGAGGGCGCTGTTCATGACTCCATGTTGTGAGATGCATCTCAAATTGGCAATTGGAAAGTTAGCGATACGGAAATTTGCAATACGAAATTCACGATCAACACTACCCATGTCTGGGCTCCATAGCCGATCCAGTCAGGGCTTATCAGTGCGCATGGAGCGTCCCCATCACCATGGGAACGCCTCTAGGGGTTAGAATGTACTGTCGGATGTGAGATTTAGTGTTTATCGTGAAAATTCTAATCGCGCATTTTTATCGCGAATATTGGCACTTCGGGAATTCACGAATATCTAGAATATAGTGCTATATCTTCAAAATCAAGAATATTCTAGATTTTTTACTAATATTTAATATTTAACATTTCAGTACACATGATCCCTCACTGCTATTTGCTTGTGGGCCAATGAGAAGGCTGTAATATCTTTGATTTTAGGAGTAGTGTTGATCGCGAATTTTCATATCACAAATTTTTGTATCACGAATTTTCCAATTGCCGATTTGAGATGGATCTCACAGCATGGAATAGTCTTGTCATAACATTTTTCATCTAATAGAGGGTGCTGTTCATGAGTCATGAATCATGAACAGCGCCCTCTATTAGATGAAAAGTGTTATGACAAGACTATTCCCTCTTGGGAGATCGTGAAATCTCACATCCGACAGTACATTCTAACCCCGGAGGCGTTCCCATGGTGATGGGGACCGCTCCATGCACAGGGACGGGCCCTGACTGGAGCGGCTACGGAGCGCCGGCATGTAAGAGCAGTTTTTTAGGGAACCAGACACCCTCTTCTTTTCCGAGCAGGGGATGCCTGGTTGTCACCTATTGACTTCCATTATACTCGACTGCTCGGCCGAGCACACGAATATAGCAATGTGTTCGGGCCGAACACTTTGGTGCTCGCTCATCAATAGTCATCATGCCTTGCCCAGTTGTTCAATGTGCAGCGGGCGCAGCAGTTGGAGAGAGATGATCCTCTTAGTGTAATGGTAACACACCTGTTGCTCCTAGGGGGTCATTTACATATGTTAAAACTATTTTTCTCAGCAATGCTGCACATATGCACATGTGACCAACACAGATGACTTCAGCTGCCAAGCGCACATGTAACAGGTCAGCCAGTGTCATAGGGACAAATCTGCTGACAGATGCCCTTTAAAGGGGTTCTCCAAGCATTTAGTCTATTACATAGGACTTGCACTCCCTCGCTTCCCTGATGCTGCTGCCTGCAGTTTTTTTTTTTTTTTAAGTGCTATATTTTTTTGTACTGAAGTAAATAGAGAAAGAAAGTTTCAATCCTAACAATATAACAACTGGTTTTAATTTCGCAGAAGTCTGCATATAAGTAGTTATTGACCTACAGTTCCTGATAGCAATGGACATGTTGTGTTAGACAACTGTTCACATGGTGCAGCACTGCGTGGTGGACGTTTTTGTGGCGTTGTGCTGGTGGGTCGGTGGGATCCAGTGCCATGGGCGGCATTGTCAGACAGCAGGGTTGCTGTTCGACTCCTGGGTCCTGCCGCCCACTAGGGCAGTGCCGCTTCGTCGCCGTATTGTGCTGTATCTTTTTCAGAGTAGGTACCACTCAAAGAGGCAAACTTGGCGCGGTGAGTGGGCTTATGCCTTTTGATCAAAATGTACACCAATGCCTCTTGTACAGCATGCAGTATAGGGGGCTGTACACATTAATATTGCACTGAGAAAAGAGTTTAATTAGAATCAAAGCATAGCATTGTGGGTGTGCGATGCAGTTCTGTTTACATCTGGTCAGTGCAGGAGCTGCAGCACACGGAAGACAGCTTGTATGAAAGTGCCAGTAACGCCATGTTCAGACGTAGCAGAACAGATCCGCTGTGGAGCGCATCACTCTCTGCATTGCATCTGAAAATGCACAGCATGGCCGAAAACCTGGGCAGACTTTGGACAGTAAAACAACCGTAGACATTTTACAGGCGCTTTGCCTTCATTCACACTGGATGAGGCTGCTTTCAGTAAAGGTCATACATACCGCAGTATCATCCTCTCTGTAGACTTTGACAGTTTTATCGGCTTCGGCGGTGATTAATCGGCTCTCTGACTGGTCGAAAGTGCATGCAAATATACCAGATTCGCTGTCTAGAGAGCCTGGCTGGACGGCAGCGTGAATTCTCTGGAAATTATAACCTGTCCGCCAGTCCCATAGGTGCATTGTTCCGTTGTCAGCTGCAAGACAGAATTGGGAGATGTCAGACAGACCCCACTATGAACGGAAGGAAATGCAAGAATACAGGTAGTTTGTCTTATGAAAAGAAAGTGGGCACCTCCTGACACCAGCACCCCATCAGAGTTGACAGCCAACGTGTTGATTATGGCATTGTGACCAGAGAGGTTCTGGATGAAGTTTCCATCAGGGAATTTCCACTGCTTAATATTATCTGGTGACCCAGATGCAAATGTGTACCTAGAATAAAAGAAACGATTAGGGAGTGAAGAAATGAAGCGGATAACTTTGGAAGTCACACAGATACACAATAAGTTGTGCTGACTATTCCGGAGAACTGCAGCGGCGGCACTTATTGGGTCACACGGAGAGCTGCATCTAATGCTATTCCTGGATCCTCCCAAGATTCTGCAGAAAAAGCTTTTCATAAACATACCCAAGTCTAAATCTTCATCTACGCCAATATTTAATGGGCTTTCTAAAGCATATAATTATAACCAGCCGCTATGACACCTCGACATTTGCATTGGATGGCATAAGAACGACGATGCCATGATAAGAATGATGTGGCATGTTGAAGTGGGCTCGGAGGGCTGTGGAGTCAGTAAATTGTTCCACACTCGACTGCCATATAAAGGGCTCATTTCTAAATATTAGTAATAAGATTTACCCTAGGAATGTACGGACACACAGGAGTCGCCATAATCCGACTTCACAAATTATGTAAAAATGTTAATGATAATAATCTGAATTAAAATGTGAAATTCCTATTACCACGAGTCATAAAATGACCTGGGTAATACTATAGTAGTCAACAATGAAGCCGCTCTTACTGTCGTGGATGTAATACAACGGCTCTGACAGACTTCTTGTGATTTGTCAGTGTGACGCGAGTCTTTCCACCCACCATGTCCCACAGCCTAATTGTGGTATCGTGGCTTCCTGGAAAACAAAAATAAGATAACAATACTGTAATGACAACCGCAAAGCGATTTGGATCAAATTAAAGTGACTCCCTCAATTTAAGGTGTACCTGCTACCTGTAAACTACAGATCCTGTAAAACTCCCTCAATTTAAAGGGAATGTGTCATCAGAAAATGACCTATTTATCAAATCACGTTTAACATTTTTTTACCGTTCCATGTCAATATCTATATTAAAACAAAAAACCATAAAATTCTGCAATTTTCTTACTGCTTTCTAAATGCTGTTAAAGGAAATGTGTCAACAAAATGTCATTTTTGTAGTTCTTTTATAGTTACAGAGCAGGAGCAGATTGATGTATAGTTTTGAGGGACAATATTCAGTCATTTATACAAAATTAACGGGGAAATCTATTAGGACCGGCGAATTATACGCCAGGCCTTAATCCCTGTGCACTGCTGGTGGATGCGCCAAAGTTATGTAGCGGTGCAGGCCTCTACATAACTTTGACTCTTGCTGCCACCGGCCATGCGACAAGCTTTAAACTACGCTCGATCTCTTACTGGCGTACATTAAGGCCATTTTTCACGGCATAAACGGAACCTTTGCGGGAAAAAAAACAAAGACACTGACACTTGTGTGAACAGAGTCCCATTTTAAATTTCTCCTAACTGCGCTAAGCATAGTTTAAAAAGGCCACTGAGCCATTCACACACCATTGAGCAACGCCAGACAGAAGCTATTGAGCTTATTCCATTGATCGCTCCACTCTTGGGACTTGTTCAATACCCTGTCTGTACACTGCGCACGCTTGTACTGCTCTGCTCGCATAAAGAGGCGCAGGAAGACTGGCTTTTACAATGAAGGACATAACTAGGAACAGGTACATACAGACTGTTCACATCAGCTAGCTCCGTAAAAAAGCAGGATTGATTAACCAGTTAAGTACAAGGCTCATTTCAATTTCTGGACACAATTTTTTAGGGAGGGGATTTCATGGTACTGTTCTTCTAAGTGTAGTTTTCAGATTCGTTTTCACTAATTGTGGATCAGACTTTACATTCAGATTTAACAACATTTTCTATCCTATGATGCATTTATGTACGAGAAAAACATCATGGATCCTTGATATTCTTATGTATAGAGCCATAGATTTCTTAACAATTACATAAGTAATAGGAGTTAATAAGTCCACATAAAAAAGACAGTCTACTCTTGCATGGAACCAAAAACTAACAGTGAAAGTCTGACAGGAGACAAGCGGCTTTTACCTGTTATGATCTGAGGCTCGGCACCCTGGCATCGTACCGTTGCCACAGCATTGGTATGTCCGATAAGTGTATGCACCCCGGCTTTCGTTCTTATATCCCAGATCTATGTAAAAAATAAAAAATAAAAAAGCATGACCGACGCTAGACTGAAATAGTAGAAGGCAACAGTGGTTCTCTTAGGTAACGGTAATTATTGTTAGCTTCTCAAACTAAAATAGCTGAAGTCCAGAAACACCAATCCACATAGTAAGGCGTTTGAGCCGGAAAGCGAACCCTCCATACATTACTTACCCGTGCTGTGGAATCTCTGCTGCAAGTCACAAGCACGTCAATGGTGGGATGCAAGTCTAATCCGTAGACTGCACTTAAATGACCGTGGTAGTGCCTTATGACCTAGTCGGGGACAAAAATAACACAAATGAGCACCCAAGAGCTTTTACTTAGATCTGAACTGGAATTTTCTCTAAGGTCTCATGCAAATAAACCATATTTTTTATCCACATTATTTTGCAGACAGCACGCTTAATAGTAATTTTTCCGGCTGTTCTGCAAATTATAGAACATGTCCAATTCTTGTCCATACTCGTACGCAATGTCCAACGTGTCTACACTGTGGACAAGAATAGTCCCTTCTATTGATGGGAGAGAAAAAAAAGCGAGGAATGCACAAGGAAGGTGTCCGTACTTTGCAGACAGAAATACGGACACTGTCGTGTGAATGAGGAATAAAATCACTGTAAGCATTTGAATCACTGCAAAGAGAATAAGCTTGAGCCGTCTCAGTCTGAATATATATATATATATATATATATATATATATATATATATATATATATAACCTTTATAGAGATCACACAGCTAAAAATCAGACGGCATGGAGAAAAAAAAAAACCAATAGCACTGACTGTTCCACAGATCGTCAATGGGATTTTCAGGTAAAATAATTCATATGCAAAAAGACAAAACATAAAACATTGTGGAAAAGCATAAAGGGCTGCAGAACCCTGCAATCCCTAGGATAACAGTTTTATGGATGTAAGGCATACCTTATTATATTCCAGATCCCAGCATTTCACCTGCTTGTCCTCGCCACAAGAAAACAAATACGGGCTCCTGGTACTTACAATCACTCCCCGGACAGTGCTTATGTGTCCAGTTAAGGACAGCTTTAATTTACCGCTTGCCAGATCCCAGATCTCGAGAGAAGGGAGAAATGAAGTCAAACTCTGAGCAGCACATCATTAATACTGCATGACACAAATACTCTCCATAAAGCAAGAACCTTATTAAAACAATGGCATGAAAAGCACGCTAGAGTTGTGCTTGGTATTAAGAGGCTATTTCTCAGGGGTCCACTAACAGGAGCAGAAACCAAAGACAACGCAAGAATCGGGAGGCTATAAGAAGACAAAAGTCAGAGCTTAGGAACGTGGAGCAGGACACAAACGTGACCAAAACCACTCCGGGTTTACACAGGTTTGCCCTTGATGAGACATTTTAAATATATTTTCACACAAAAAGGAATGGATTATGAGCTTTGAAATGGCTCCACAGATAACTTCACCTTTTCGGCCTTTGTTCAGAACTTCCTGACGTTCCAGCCAAGAACCATACAAAATCATTGCTTTGAACGCTTGGTCAGATTTCCAGTAACAGATATTTCTGGGCAGTATACAGTAATAGCATTAACATAGTATACAGGATATGTGTAGCAGTAATATAGTATATTGTTTCCTTTAAAGGGGTCTTCCAGCTTTAAAATACTGATGGCCTATCCTCAGAACAGGCTCAAATTGGTGGGGGTTCGACTTTGAGCGCCCCTACTGATCAGCTGTTTGAAGGATCCTTTTCAATGTCTACCTGCTGTCATCTACATGGTGGCATCAGTGCAGGTCCATGCAGTTTACTTGAATGGTACAAAGCGGTAATCACCCAGCACCGCTGTTATCATGTAGACGGCATGCACGTTGAAGGGCAGTCCCATCAAACAGCTGATCGGCATGGGGTGTCGAGAGTCAGACTTCCATCTATTTGAAATTGATGGTCCATCCTAAGATTAGGTCATCAATCTTCTGAAGCCAGAACTCCCTTCTTTAGCTTTGTACTGTAGATTGTGATAATGAAGGCCTTGTTCACATCTGCAATCAGTGGCCGGGTCCAGTGACTTTAGATGGCCGGAGTAGTTCAGCATGCAGCACTATTTTTGAACTAACTTTGACAGATGGAGTATGTTTTCAGCAGAACATATATAGTGTATGTTTAGCAGAAGCCCTTGCAGAGATGTGAACACAACCGAAGAAAACATTCAGCTTTGCTGTAGGACTCAAGTACTTAGTGACAGTCATAGGACTTGCAGCGTGTTTTCCCAGCTGGCCATTTATGGCACAGGAAAGGATATGCTATAAACGTCCCACCTCTGGAACCTGATCCTATCTCGAGAACGGGGTCCTGAAGTGAACAGAGGACGTAGAACATGCACAGCTTTTTCCATTCACAACTAGTAAGGGACTTCAAGTAAATCAACTTCTCTGCATCTCCTGATGTTTGAAGCCCAGATAGGGTTGCACCGGGTATCGAAATATCGATACCCAATCAATACTTTTGTGCCGGTATGGATTCGATACTGGGATTTGCCTTTTACCGATACTAGGCTGCGCAGTATCACAGAAGATGGAGGGCACTGCTCTTAACGTGCTCCATTTTCCCTCACCTGCACAGGGGAGAAGCAGCATCTCTCCAACCCCCCCCTCCCCCACCCCTTCTCCGCCGCCAATGATAATTAACGTTTAGTACACATACAGAAGGCGGGTGCCAGCGGCAGAATCACATAGCCGGCACCCGGCCTCTATGACAGGGTGCTGCGATCCGCGGCAGTTAACACCTGAGCCGCTCATCGCAGCTGTCATAGAGGCCGTGTGCCGGCTATGTGATTCTGCTGCCGACACTCGCCTCCTGTATCTGTTAATTATCATTGGTGGCGCAGTGCCCCCCCCTGCAATATTAAAATCATTAGTGGCAGTGGCCACAGGGTCCCCTCCGCCCTCTTCATTTGTGGTACAGTGGCAGTTGTGATCAGAGCCCCAGCAGTGTAATCCTGGGGCTCTGAGCGGTTACCATGGCAGACAGGACGCTACTGAAGCCCTGGCTGCCATGGTAAGCGCCCTGCTGCTGTGTGCACAGAGCAGCAGGGCAAGTGTGAAGTCCTATTCACCTTCAGAGCTATATTCTGTCCTATAAAACTATATAGCAATCTGCTCAGCTCTTCCTGCTCTATAAAATGGGGCCTGCAGATCGCATTGAATTTCTTGGCGACAGGTTCTCCACAAAGGGGGCTAAGGATAGAGAACGAATAATGCCATGTGATTAGTAGAGGGAAGAATTTTGTATTTCCATTCAGCAATTTACTTATTTGAGCTTCTTAAAATTTTAACATGGAAAAGAAAATTGCTTTTTATCCCCCTGCATTGAAAAGCTGCTGAAGCTGGCATAAAATTACAAAGGACCAACAGGAGTGCCGGAAATGATACCCTTAAGGAGTTTGATTCACAACAGAAATGTTTCGCTAGCTAAGACTCCTTACCTTTATTGTTCTATCGGCTGAGCCTGTGACAAACCACTGGTTACCAGGTTCGACTGCTAGAGAACGCACCCACCCCAGGTGACCACTGATGACCTGTGAAAGAACACACACTACACTTAACAAAGAAAACGATACATATGCTGTGGGGGCACAGTAACTATTAAAAAATAAACCTTTTTTTGCACTAATATACTGTCAAAAGTTACACAATTTTCTAAGGCCCCTTGCAGACGAGTGTGCCAGATTCAGGGAAACCAGCGTGAGTTCGCACGCAATTTGTCTGCGATTGCGTTGTTCAGTTTTTTCCGTGCGAGTGCAAAGCGTTTTAATGAGTTTTGCACGCGCGTGATAAAAACTGAATGTTGGTACCCAGACCCAAACCCGGACTTCACTGAAGTTCGGGTTCGGTGTTCTGTAGATACTATTTTCCATTATAACATGGTTATAAATGGAAAATAATAGCATTCTTTAATACAGAATGCCAAGTAAAATATCCATTGATGGTTAAATAAAAAAAAATTACTCCTCATCCACTTGATTATAGCAATTATAGTAATTACAGCAATTATAGTCTTCTTTCAGGACCTGCAAAAGGCCCTGCGCTGAAGTCATCACGCTCACCACGTGGTGAGCGAAGACATCAACGCAGGGCCTTTTGCAGGTCCTGCAAGAAGAAAAGACTATAACTGCTCCGTAATCAAGTGGATGAAGCGAGTAATTTTTTAACCATCAATGGATATTTTACTTAGCATTCTGTATTATAACCATGTTATAATGGAAAATAATAAAGTAAATGGACTTTATGGGGTCCCAGGGCTCATCCCTATTTATTAACATCTCCTTAGCAACCATCCGTGAAAAATCGCATCAGTACTTGCTTGCGAATGCAATGCGATTTTCACGGCCTGCGTTGCTTGAAAAACGCAGAATATAGAACATGCTGCGATTTTCATGCAACACACAAGTGATGCGTGAAAACCAACGCTTATGTACACAGCCCCATTGAAGTGAATGGGTCAAGATTCAGTGCGGGTGCAATACGTGCACGTCACGCATTGCACCCACGCGGAAAACTCGCCCGTGTGAAAGGGGCCTAACCCTTTTATGTCTCATCCAACAAAAGTGTTGCTTTACAGAAAAGGGGACAGGGCTTAAATGTGTCTCTGCACCCCAAAAGGAAGGGCAAAATGTTGGTGCATTTATTGGAGTAAAATTAACTTTAGACAACAGTACAAAGATGGTACAGATTTATCATCCAGCATCAACCATAATACATCTGGGGCAGATTAAGGGAAAAATGAGACATGTATTTTTTTTTTTTAGTGTGGGAACACAGACTGAAATCCCACAGAAGCGTTCCATAGTGCTTCTGATACGTGCCTCCGCTCCATATCTTGAGGATTGAGGAGACATTCAAGTCAATGGGTCCGCATCCGTGATACGGAGTGCACGCGACCAGTGCCCATATATTGAGGACCTGCAATACGGGCATGGGGAACAGTATTGTCTAAGTTAACACTGGCTTACTTTTAGATGGCATTCGTAAACCTGCCCCTATGTTCACATACAGGGAGACCTCAACACTTTGCAAAACATGCCCAGCTGGCACACAGGATAAGATCTACACCACACAATATACAAAATAACAAAACACAGAAAACCTATTGCATTGGGATAAAACTTACATCAGAGTCACCAGTTTTATGCTGCCCTATCTGAGGTGGCAGCAGCTGGGAGCTCATGACCTTTAGGACTCCCGAGCATGTGCATTGCAAACGTAAATAAATATATATATATATATATATATATATATATATATATATATATATATATATATATATATATTAGTCATTTTCTTTCTCATAAATAATGGGCGGATGGTTTTCTGGATATCATTTTTGAAGTCACTCTACTTCTTTTAATTTCCCCTTTGTTTGGACATTTAGTGTGGCAAACAGCCTCACTGGACCTTTTCAGTCAATCATTGTGATCAGACCGATTTCCCCCTCGGTGACTTAGAGGATCACATATTTCCCTTATGAATGCAAAGCACTTCTGTGGGCATCCTTATCTAGGCCTATCAAGACAGCAACAGTGCTGTGATACTATTATACTAATTCTAAACCAATGATTATAGCAACGATTAGCTAGCAGATAGCATCTTCTCCGAGAAACAGTAAACAGGCAACGGATCACCTGTCTATCTTATGGGTTGACTGCTACAGATGGAGAATTTTTGTATTTAATTTTCAAAAGCATAGCACTGTCGAAAAGAAGAAGAAATCCAAAGAAAAAAGGGATTTTATGAATATTGAGTTTATAAACACTCCTTTATGATGGAAGCGTCACATTAAAAAAAGAAATGGTCAAGTATAAAGGGTCTGTCACTAGTGTATGATGCCCTCAGATAAGACTGTATACACCTGGTGACAGTTTTTAGTTTTTTTTACGTCATTATTTCCCCAATGCCGGATTTTGGCTTCAAAAAGTGGCAGCCAGATATGCGACTTTTCAATGCGAATGTCACTTTTCTAGTCGCACGGACTGCCAGAGGAGCCATGTAATGTCTGCGCCTCATCCTCCAGTCCTGACAAATCAGTGCCTTTATGGCGTTATAAAGAGCAAGACTCACTCTGTACAGTTTCCAAGGTGGATGCCACTGTGGTTTGGGCATAGTTGGTGCTTTCTTTGCCATTAATGCAGAGTTCTTCATTCCACCAGACTCCATAGAAGCCTAAAACACATAGCAAAATAAAACTCGTCACACAGAAAAGGAAGAATTAAGAGGCAAGCAAACTATATATCACTTAAGAGGACCTCATCACTACCGACATGTCTGCTTAGTAACCGATTGCATTAACCATTTAAGAACACTTCTGAAGCATCTATTCTTACAACTCTATGCTGCACCATTTCTCTATGATTCCTACTAACCATATCGGAATGAGTTGCCAGCTGAAGAGGTCCCTGCACAGCCAGACACCATCCAATCAGTGCTGCCAATGTCGGGCTGTGCAGGGAACACCCCCCCTTACAGGTAACACTCATCTGGACCTTCATTGTAAACTGGTAGTAATTTATTCATAACTTCTAGAAATAACAAAGGAATGACACATCAGAGTCATAAGAATGGATGCGCCAGGATTTTGAAATGGGAGAGACAAGTAGTTACTAAAACTGATGTCTCAGGAGAGACATTTTTTTAGTGCCATGCTACAGAAATGCTGTACACTTCAATTTACAAACATAAGCAAAATGTGGACACATAGGAGAGACACGGAAGAAAAGTATTTAGTTCTGCCCAAAGACCTTGCAATCTGCAAAGCTGGGAACTGTAGATACAAAAAAATGGAAGAGTAGAGACAGTGGCTGGAGGAGGTGAGCGAGTTACCAGTCCTTGAGGAATAGTTATATAGATGATACAGTTCCGAGAGGTGGGTTTCATTTTTGGCCATTATAAAGATGACTTATCGGCTGATCAGTTCGTTTATGCAAGCATGAAAACGCTTGCTGGTCAGCAGCATCTCTCTCAATGTAAAGAGGGGATATGCTGCCGATAATGTAGAAAAAAAAAAATTTGGGGACATATAATGTTAGAAAGAACAGTGTTCCCCAAGCACTTTCAGTCGGCCTGTGTAAAGGCCTTTAAAACAAACAGCAGCGGTGTAAAAGGATCTTTCGACCTGCACGATTATATGGAGCAATTATCAGGAACAAGCATTCATATGAACGCTCATTCCTGATAGCTGGCCCATATAATAAACCAACAATTCGTCATTTCTTCATCGCATCACCCACACCCCCCTCCCCAAAAAATTACAGATTGTCGCGCAAAAATGAGCCTTCACACAGCTCTATAGACATAGATATAGAAAGGTTATAAGGGTCAGAATATAGCGATGCAAACAAAAACACTGTAAAAACAAAACCCATAAAACGATATAAGAATTGCATTTTTATTCCAATTCCACCCCATTTAGAACAATTTTTTTTTCCGGGTTCCCACTGCAACGCATGAAATATTACATGATGCCATTAGAAAGTACAACTTGGCTTGCAAAAAAACAAGCCCTCATACGGTTTTGTTAAAGGAACAAAAAAGTTAAAACTCCGGGAAGGGAGTACAAATCCCCAAAAAATATATATACCGTATTTTTCGCTTTATAAGACGCACTTTCCCCCCCCCCAAAGATGGGGGGAAATGACCGTGCGTCTTATAAAACAAATACTGATACTTTGCTGGCTGCTATGCTGCGCAGCGCGGCCAGCGAAGTATCAGTGTGGAGGGAGGAGGCGGGGAAACTCATGGCGGGCCCCGCCGCAACTGTTAAATACTATATTGCCAATCACGCTTACTTAACTTGCCTAACTACTACTATAATCGCACATCCATACATCATAGTAATGTACACGGCGCAGACCACAGCTCCCTCGGTCATGCGCCGCCTGCCGCAGCTCCCTCCTCATGCGCCGCCTGCCCCGCTCACTTTATGAATGAACAGGCAGGCGGCGCATGAGGAGGGAGCTGCGGCAGGCAGGACATGCGGCGCATGACTGAGGGAGCTGCGGTCTGCGCCGTGTACAGTACTATGATGTATGTATGTGCGATTATAGTGGTAGTTAGGCAAGTGTGATTGGCAATATAGTATTTAACAGTTCGGCGGGGCCCGGTGTTTTAGAGTAGAAGCACTGCACCGGAGCACTGCATGAGTTTCCCCGCCTTTTCCCTCCACACTTCTATCGGGGGATCTGTGGATCGACACCAGCGTCAGCCACAGACCCCCATCAGCGTCAGCCACAGACCCCCATCAGCGTCAGCCACAGACCCCCATCAGCGTCAGCCACAGACCCCCATCAGCGTCAGCCACAGACCCCCATCAGCGTCAGCCACAGACCCCCATCAGCGTCAGCCACAGACCCCCATCAGCGTCAGCCACAGACCCCCATCAGCGTCAGCCACAGACCCCCATCAGCGTCAGCCACAGACCCCCATCAGCGTCAGCCACAGACCCCCATCAGCGTCAGCCACAGACCCCCATCAGTTCAAAACCCACCAAAAGCACTCCTTTTGGTTCAAAAATTTTTTTTTCTTATTTTCCTCCTCAAAAACCTAGGTGTGTCTTATAAAGCGAAAAATACGGTATATAGAATGGAAAATTGCTGAATCCGGAAGGGATTACATATATTAGGGCAAAAAAGTGAACTTACCAAACCAGGGGGCTGTGAACGCTCAGGATGTCCAGCCTGTCTGTAAATATCTCCAATACCAGGAGCAATGCGATGGGCATCCAGTCTGGTGACAGATGAAGATCAGAGAGAGTAGGTTACCATCACAATAATGACACAAAATATTCTGGATATGCTAATAAGTTGTACTGACAAGTCTTATATGCATAATTGTTGCAAAGAGTTAAAAGAACAAAAAAAAAAAAAAAAAAAAAAAAAAAAAAAACACCCTACAGACAGTAGGTGTAGGTCACATGTGGAAGTGCCCTCGCCCTCCTCAAAGATGGAGGAAAGTTTAGTAGTAATTACGGTACCTTGCCTGTGAAGGAGGAAGCGCCAGCGCCAAAGATTGTGCTGCTGATTCACTAGGCATTCTTTGGATCTGAGTGTCGGCTGTTAAGGCTAGACCTAGAAAATAAAGAATAATACGTTCACTAAATGCCCAGAAAATCGGATAAATATAGATTAAAATGACTTAAAAAAAATAAAAAAACTCAACACCAATATATGTTTATTATACATGGCACACCAAAAATATAGAAATGCTCTTGTTTTAATGAATGAGTCACGTAGTTCTTAGTTTCATGTAATCCTTTAATAGCAAGCTGAGCAATATTAATGCGATTTACTGGGAATTTCATGACCTGTACGACTAACGGCAACCCCAGAAATCAAGTTTCTGCCTGAAACTCCCACATCGATACTGGTGCCACCATCACAACCATCAGCATCGCAATTATCAGAAACCGCATAAGCCGCAGCATAGAAAGAATTCATCTCGGCCGCAAGTGACACGTCCACATGCCCCAGACTGGTAGGTAAAGATTTAGAATCCGTAATTCTCAGTCCAGGCTCCTAGCACTGCTCTGTTGGAATCGTAGCTCTAATTTTCTTCCATGGTGACATTTCACTTCCTTAACTGCTCTCCGGAGGCTATATGAGGCAGGCTTTTTATACTCGGCCATATTTTCAGTGACGAGCCCCGTGTTTTAAGCTGAAGTATGGAGTGAAAAGGCATTCTGGATACTTCTATCCACTCATGGCTTCTGATTTGGGAATAATCTGACGGTATATCTGTGGACCGTATCATCCACTACAACCGCTTCCTCTGACTAAACATATATGAATCTGCGTCGTCGAGAGCATCCTGCAGGGCGGCCTCTGAGTGATGAGTCCACCCAAAGACCGCCCTCTGCACCAGAGCTACCCGTTTAAGTCCCTCTTCATGTTTTGCCATGGTCAGATTGGCCCAGTGGAGCTGTCTAGCCATCTCTAAATGGGGGTGTAAATGGGGACATGCAGATAAGCATCTGAGATGTCGATGGACGACAAACTCTCCCACCTCGAGGCAAGCGATCACCGACCTGAGGGACTCCATGCGAAAGTGGCGGACACGGACTAAATAATTGAGCGCCTTCAGATCCAAAATGGGGCGAAGAGAACCGTCCTTCTTGGGAACGGTGAAGAGGTTCAAGTAAAACCCCTGAAAACGTTCTGAGGTCGGGACAGGAACAATCACTCAGTGCGCGTGAAGTGAATGAATGGCCTGAAAAAAAGCAGCCGCCCAGGAGGGGGACCTGGGCGGTGACGACTGGAAGAACCATGCTCGAGTCATCCACGCTCGCGCTCCATTGCTCCTTAAAGGACCCCCCACTCGAGGGGACAAGCGGGGGAAACCAGTCATGCAAATAACTGCTTTGCAGACTGGGGTTTGGAAGGCTAAGGGCGGGTGTGCCCAGAGGACTTTGCCTTGAAGAAAGGCCGAATAGTCTTTTTATACTGACGGGAAGAGGAGTGCTAAATGGCGCGAAAGCGCTGAGATCACAATGCAGACGGCGGCGACTGTTTTGGGGCACGAGGGAACTTTTCCACCTGTGGCCTCAGAAATAAGCTCCTCCAAATGAAGCGGCAGAGGGTGCGGCAGGGGAGGATTCATCGTCAGCCTCAGATATGTTCTGGAGGTGACCCGAGGATGCCGAGAAGGAGCGGGACATGGTTGTGACAACCTAAGGTTGTTTGCAGGACCTGGTGTCTGAATGTCAGCGTGCCCCGTCCGCTGAGGAGTCCCTGGTAGGGACAGAGGCGGCTGCAATTTGGGCAGGCAAGCGGTCCAGCGACTCAACCATGGATTGAGAGAGTTGGGCAAGGTTCCCTATGGCTTGTCACAGGGAGGCAATCCATTCAGGAGGAACCGACTAAGAAGGGGTGGTTAGGGCGTCCTGAGAGAGTCTGGTGGCAAGGCACGCCGCACAAATGGCAACTTTTTATTACAAAGGGCACATGTAAAATATGTGGCGACCCCGAGGGGGAGCTGGGGATGGGAGTTTTCTCTGGAAGAGGACATGAGGGCCGATTGGGAGCCTGAAAAACAAAAATCAGCCAGCCAGAGACTGTCCTACTGGACCCTAGGTGCTGTCCCTCCGAAGAGGTTCTGCAGCAGTTGCAGGAGAGTGCCAGGAAGGTGACAGGGAGATCTGGAGAGTGTCCCTCAGGAGAGCTGACAAGATGGAGGCCCAGAGGAAAAAGCAGGCAAAAAGTAGGCAAACTCCGCGCTAAACTGTCATGGGGGGGGAGAGGAGACCTGAGGGAGGGCCTCTATTAATAGAGCAGCTGGGAAAGGAGCACCGTCCCCCAGTGTGGAGAGTTGACCCCCCCAGGAGAAAAGGGGAGGGACAGGGGAACCTTACAGGCCCCCCAAATAAGCGACTCCCTCCCCCAAACTGAGGAAGGGGAACTAACTCTAAACTCCATGGGACAGGGACGCAGGGGAGAATTCTCATCGTCCGGCGTCTTCAGGCGCCGCATGGTCACACCTTCGGCCAACTCACACAGATGTGAGATTGCTGGCATGTCACTGCGGATGCAGTAATGGGGGACTGGGTGACCGGCGAGGTACTCAGTACACGCCCGCAGGGGAAGCAACTAATGTGGATATCCATGATGGAGCCCCATCCTGCAGCAGGCCAAGACCTGAAGAGGAGAAGAAAAAAAAGAATAAAATAAAAAACAAAAAGCAGCAAGACCTGCAAAAAAACAGAGCAGGTCATGTCTGCCTCCTACGGACACTTAAACTGGTTAGTTTAGTGTCTGTGCAGAGGGTATAGCCCATCTGGGTGGAGCAAACACTTTTCCTTTCTAGTGTCAGCCTCCTAGTGGCAGCTGGGCATATACCCATCGTGCTGTGTCCCCCAATGCCATTAACGAGAAAGCTATATATCAATCTGCTTAGCTCCTCCTGCTCTAGAACATACTTTAAAAATCAGTTGATGTCCTGTATCGCCAGTTCCAGTGAACAGTAGGGGGGACTCTCTTAATGATCCCAACCCATGTGTCAGTTGGATATAATGTGGAAAGCTAGGGGCTGAGTCCATCAGAGTCTTCCATAGTAGCCCTTTGTTCTTGGGTATACGGTGGAGGGAGGGTCTTTAACATACACTAATTTCACAAAGGACACCATAATAGTCACATACATGGCTCAGTGGTTAGCACTTGCAGCACTGGGGTCCTGGATTGAATCCGACAAAAGGACAACATCTGTATGGAGTTTCCATGTTCTCCCCGTGTTTGGGTGGGTTTCCTCCCACACTCCAAATACATACTGATAGGGAATTTAGATTGTGAGCCCCATTGGGGACATCATGATGCTAATGTCTGTAAAGTGCTGCGGAATATGTCAGTGCTATATAAGTGCATTTCATTAGTATTGCTGAATATAACACAAATTAATAAGCTGAAATACCTGGTCCTGAAGGGTATGGGTGTGTTCCAGTTACCATGTATTCAGATTCAAGACCTAATAAAACAGATAAAACATTTTGTGGTAGAAATATATACAACAGGAAACAGGTTCATATTGGTCAGCACTTGCAAATCAGTAAACACAAAAATAGGACTTATACCAGAGAAGAAGTTAGACTCGATTATAAAAACAGCAACATTGTACGGACCTCCGCAGTAAAGTGGTCATTCTAGAAAGTGGGGACCAGCAATGTCTGCAGGACTACACTAATAACACCTCCCTGGGTTTCGTGGGAGATCAGAGGGAAGATCAGCCATGAGCTATCACTTCTCCACCCACAGCCAGCCATAATCTGCACATAGGACCCGTGTTCTCCATAAATGAGCTGCTTTTTTTTTGCGATCATTTGAGGGTTTAGGAGGATAAAACCAGTGGAAGACTACAGTGTGGAATGATGGGCAACTAGTAACTCATTTACTTGGGGGGGGGGGGAGAGAATAAAAAAAATATTTTTCACTCTTGGTGAGGCCTCTTGCACACAACCGTATGTGTTTTGCGGTCTGCAAACCGCGGATCCGCAAAACATTGAAGCTGCTCCGCGTTCCGTAATTTGTGGAACGGAACGCGGACCATTGTAGAAGTGCCTATTCTTGTCTGCAAAACGGACAAGAATAGGACATGCTCTATTTTTATTTTTGCGGGGCCACGGAACGGGGCAGCGGATGCGGACAGCACACAGAGTGCTGTCCGCATCTTTAGCGGCCCCATTGAAGTGAATGGGTCAGCACCCGAGCCGCAAAATATGCGGCTCGGACGCGGACCAAAACAGTCGTGTGCATGAGGCCTGAGTGTTTACACTTCAGTGTTTGATTAGCGATTTCCATCAGTAATTGTGAGCCAAAACCAGGCGTGGATCAAAAACACAGAACAGGAGCAAATCTTTCCATAATGCCTTATCCCTGTGTAGCCCCCACTTTTGGTTTGGCTCACTGAAGAAAATAATCACATGTGGTCAACTAGGCCTTAAGGCAGGTTTACATGTCCTGATGAAGCAGGCGATTGTCCTTCTCGAAAACTGCCTGCTTATTAGTGGAGGTGAAGTGCAGCATTTACCTGCAGTAATCACCAACTGTACGGGGATGAGCGATGGCTACTGTTTTTGCTAACCCCCATACAGAGTCTTTGTTTCTGGGTAGCTGATCACTGACAGCATAATCTGCTGCCCAGAAATGATGATTTAGGTGTCTGCACGCTCGTTCATTGGGTCATCTGAGCACCTTTACAGGGGCAGATCATCAGGAACAAGAGTTCATATGAGCGTTGTTCCCAAATAATCGGCCCGAGGGCTGTGTAAATCCACCTTTAGAAAGGCTGTATTACTTATATTATATAGAGAATGCAAATCTTCACAAATAACAAGAAGGTTGTACAAACCTTGAATACTAGGGTAATGTTCATATGCATCCAAGACACCATGTCCCTTTTCACGATTTTCTTTAATGGTAGGCATGTGTAACACAGGTCCATATTCAGTGCGCAACTTCACACCCATCTTCAGCTTGTGGCTATAAGGAAAGAAATACAACTAACGTGAATTATTCTGCACATATCCACATTTCTATACATTCCCCAGTAGCTCAGAATGACAGACACGGAGAGCACACATGTGCCACTTTGCTGGGCTGGCTCAACTTACATAGAAAAAGAGAAAAACAAAAATTTTACAGAAAATAATAGCACCCGCATAACGCTAGATAAAAAAAAGTTATACATAGACTGAAAACTCCTAGGCAATGAACAAAACACATCCCACCTACCACAAAAGGGGATCTCATTTAGGCAGGAACCTACTTCATTTGATACCTGTCTCTATGCCATTGGGCAGCTACATTCAGGAGAGGCACTGTACTGCTGCATAGGAGAACAAACATATACGGTAGGTTATGGTGAGTTTACACTTCTGTTTGTCTAGTTGTTTCCAAAACCCGTAGTGAAGCCTCCACAGAGATCAAGTGTAATAGAAATATAAAAAACGCGTATTCTGTGTTTTTGGCCCAGATCTGATTTTGGCTCACAATAACTGATGGAAATAACTGACCAAGTAACTGAAGTGTGAACTCAACCTTACAGTTTTTAAAGTTTTTTTTAAAAATTTGGCAGGGAGCTGATTAAAATTAGAGATGAGCGAATTTTTTGGGAAAAATTTGGTTCGATCCGAATTTATTCACGGCGAATCAGGTTAAAAAACAGCTATTTCCTGGCTGCAGAGATCCTTTATAGTGGTGTAGAACAATGTGCCTTGCAGTAACACGCATAGAGTCTGCTGTGGTAGTGAAATAATACTGGAATCACTACACACTTCACTCATTTGCGCAGTCACGGGGCCAAAACTGACCAAATAACTGAAGTATGAACTCCGCCTTACAGGTCGATGTTAGCACTAAGAAGAAGCGCGCTCCTTTTACACCCTCGTCAGCTGACTCCACATAGATGTCTACAGAACTTGTTCTATTAAACGCTTATACAAGTAGAGCCCCCGACAGAGTGGAGAGGGTGTCAGCAGTAAGTTTGTGTTGACGTCACTGATTAATTTGCACTCTCTCTGATCCGTCACAACAATAACCCACAAAAAACAGATCCTGTCTGTGGAGCATACGTCTTTACTCGGTCAGTAATCCATCAGTATTGCCAATGCCAAAAAAAAACAGGAGTGGATACAAAACAGAGATGACACATGAAGGAGGAGACCACAGAGTGGCCCAATGACAGTGTGTAGGTGGCAGCAGCATCAGGAGGCCACAGAGTGGCACAACAACAGTGGAGGAGGCAGCAGCAGCATCAGGAGACCATACAGTGGCAAGGTGACAGTGTGGAGGTGACAGCAGCACCAGGAGACCACAGTGTGACCCGGTGACAGAGTGGGGAGGTGGGTGGCAATACCAGTACCAGCTGAAGATGGTGGGTGAAAGAAGGAGCACTTGGCATCAGAATAGTAGCTGAGGCATGTAGCCATAAGAAACTGGTTTCTTTTGTCAAAGTGGTGGTGTGGCACCATGGATGATCTAGTCTGATGCATCAGGCATTGGTAGGTGGAAATTCTGGCTGATCCACGCCTGATTCATCTTGACAAAAGGTCAATCTCTCCACATTTTGGGTGGACAGGCGAGTTCTTCTTGGGGTAACTATGGCCCCCACCGCACTAAACACCCGCTCTGATGCCACACTACTGGCCGGGCAGGCCAGGTTTTCCAGGGCAAACTCTGCTAGTTGCTAATACACACCAAAAAAGGCTGTCATTTTCTCACTTCAACACACAACAGCTAATAAGCCCTTTTTCTTTTTCCCCACTAATACACACCAAAAAGGGCTTTAGAACATATAACTGAATACACCCTTATTTCTGTCGACTTATACATGACACAAAGGGCTTTAGAATATATAACTCGACTGCTGATCTGCAAAAATATATATATATTTTTTCCACTAATACACACCAAAAAGGGCTATAATTTTCACCCTTCACCACTAATAAGCCCCTTTTTCCTACTAACACAAGCCAAACAATGCTTTAGAACAGGGATGCTCAACCTGCGGCCCTCCAGCTGTTGTAAAACTACCACTCCCAACATGCCCTGCTGTAGGTTGATAGCTGTAGGCTGTCCAGGCATGCTGGGAGTTGTAGTTTTGCAACAGCTGGAGGGCCGCAGGTTGAGCATCCCTGCTTTAGAACATATAACTGCACCGCACAAGAGCAAATAAGACAGAAATATTTCCTTGTAATAAACCCTGTTAATGGCTGTATCAAACAGCACCTGCACCCCAATAACAAGAACGGTTTGCTGGAATTACAGAGCTGTATAATGGCAATTTGGATCCCCAGTCAGTGCAGCAAGGTGTAATAGGATTGTTCCTATTACCCAGGCTGTAAACCCCTACTGAACCCTGTTCAACATAAAAGCTGTGGAATAATTCCACCCTATCCTTTCCCTACACCTTGAATAATCTTTCCCTGCACTTGTAAATTGTTTTTTTTTAGCACAATGAAGTCTTTCCTAGCACTGTCCCTAGCGGCTGCTGATGTCTCTTCCTGCGCTAGGTTCACGGTAGCGGCTAGTTCCTATCCCGCAGATTGCCCTGTGACGTCACAGTGAAGCCCCGCCCACAGCCTATTCTCACTTTTCTTTACTATCCAGTTCATTCTTTACCATCAATGGCGGCATGGAGTTAGTTTTTATAAGAGCCGAGCGCAGCGAGGCCGAGCCCGATGCGTGGCGAGCGAGGCCGAGCCCGATGCGTGGCGAGCGAGGCCGAGCCCGCGAGGGTACAACTTAATGTAGATTATGGGTTTTTACTAAAGGGAGAATTAGGCTGTAAACTCTAATGAATAGCAAATAGCAACTGCAAAGCGATAAAGTGAGAAGGAGGCTGAAGTAGATCATACTATTTGCGCTGTAGGTCTCCCTCTGTCCTGCTCTAAATAACCTGCATGGTAAAAATGAAGAAAGGTCATTTGGCGGGATGGGAACTAGCTCCTTCTCAGTGAACCGGCTAGCTCCCATCCTTATACATTACCTGACCACTAGGGGGCAAAAGGTTATTCTGTGGGGTGGGAACTAGCCTGTTCACACTAAGCAAGCTAGTTCCCATCCTCATAATTAACTAGGTGAATCTGCAGGATGGGAACTAGTCGCAATCCTAGGTTCACTGGTAAATGGCAGAATCCAAGATGGCTGAGGCTATTTATAGGGCTGTGACATCACAGGGCAGGCTGGCTGCTGATTGGCTGCATGCATGGCATTATGGGTGATCCTGCTTTCCCAGAGTTCTATGCTCCATGTCCTCACACGTGCAGCAGCCATTTTAGGAAAAAATGCGATTAGTTAACACAAATCGGGGGAAATTCGGATTTGGTGCGAATCGAATTTTTCTTGAAATTCGGATGGAATTCCAATTCGTCAGCTTCGATTTGCTCATCTCTAATTAAAATAAAAAGAAAAAAATCCTCATCAATGAAATGTCGGATGCATTTGCTCAGTCCCTCTGGGCTTGCAGCAGTCACTGTGCATCATTCCCATGACTGCTGCAGTTAATCACTGGCCTCCTCCGTGGCATGCAGTCCATGCACACGTGACCATTGAGGGCAGTGATTCACTACAGCTATCAGGGGACCAATGAACATGATGTGATCAGTACAGGTACGTTTTTATTTTTTTATTTTACACAGCCCACAGCCAAATTTTTTTAAAATCATGTAGAACCCCTTTAATAGGGAAACGTTCCCATTTATAAACATGTCGGATGCCTCTGGGTTCTTAGCCCTGTATATTCTGTGGTGGTCACTAGACAACTTCTAGGCTGCATCCTGGTTTCTGGAGATGATCGCCTCTGACCTCCCCTGCAGTGGTTCGGAGTTTAAAATGGGCTTTATTTAAATACTGCTGCACAGGACCGAGTCTCACAACACCACATGTGATGACTGAGAAATGTATGACAAGAGCACTTAAAGGGAACCGGTCATCAACTTTATGCTGATCTCACTGAGGGCAGCATAAAATAGCCAAAGAAATGCCGATTTCAGCGGGGTGTCACTCATGAGCTAAAGGTAAGTGGTCACCGAGAACCAGCATCATAATCATTACAGCCCAGGCCTTGAAAAGAGTCAAATCTACCTGAGACGAGTCCTGGTTATCCATAATCTCCTGCTCTCTCGCCCATCTGCTGATGACTGACAGTTCTCTCCTAGACAGAAAGGGAGAAAACTAGGTAGAAGCCTGTCAGTCCTCAGCAGGAGAGCAGGGATTCATGAATAACCAGGACTCTTCTCAGGTGGCCGGGACTCTTTTCTAGGCCCAGTCTGCAATGATTGTGATGTTGGTTCTCGGCAACCACTTACTTTTAACTTATAAATGACACACCGCTGAAATCAACTTACCTGTCTCTACTTTATTCTGCCGTTAGTATGGACAGCAGAAAAATGATGACAGGTTCCCTTTCAGAGAACCTGTCACCACTCTAGGCATTTCCATTTCACTACATACCTTTATTCCCCATGAACCATAACTGGGGGGAATTCTGATCCAATAACTCTGTGTTGCGCTGTTCCCCTGTTATTCTCCAGAGAAATGCAAGAATAAATTGACAACTGGTTGCTACCATTTTCCTTGTCAATGGGGCGTGTCCTTACAGAGCGTGGCACTGTCAACTCTGGAAAATATCACAGCACTGTATGCAGGAACCCCCCCCCCCCATTCATATCACTAACAATTTATTCATACATTTCCAGGAGGAATAACAAGGGACCACTACAATGCAGAGTCATAAGAAGAGATGCTCCAGAATAGTCGTTTCATGGGGAATGCAGGTAGTCACTACGACAGATAAGTGAGGGGCAGTCAGGATTGAGGATAATACACAGACCTCCAGATATGCGGATAACGCTTCTTCGGAGCACCAGATGTAATTGATGAAATAATCATGGAAAGCCTTCCCTCTGAACTGAGCGGCAGGTTAGAATGATAACCAGTTTATTTCTCTGCATTATTTATCGTGCTGAAACTTCGGAGGCAGCAGGAGACGGGTAATTGAATTCCCCACATGCTGCTTGAGGAGGCCTTCAAACTCAATGAGAAGGGCCTTAATTGTGACTGCCTTCAGCTGCTCCCCTGGCACAGTCATCTATTCTGCAGCAGCTATGGATCGTCAGCTCCATCTCACTGGATATTTACTTAAGACCCATTAAACAGATTGACGGGCTCCACTGACTGGTACGAGGCATTTATCTTACCTCTTGTCATCTATAGGGATTGGCTTGGCATTGTCGGCCACAAACATGTCATGAGTCCTCTTCAAAGATCTAAACACCAGGGTGTGGACAGAGTGTTTCTGCACATCCTACAAAAAGAAAAAAAAAGAAAAATAGGAATATGTAAGTAATAGGCAACTTTCAGAAAAACAATGTAATAAAACGCAGGGCTGGAGTCCATGGCTTCTGTAGTGGTGGGCCGACTCCTATTCATCATTTCAGAGGAGATGCCTTGGTCAGGGCATGTTCACCATGAGTTTTTCCAGATCTGTGGAATTCAAATTACAAATCTGTAGCAGAAATCCAGTTAGGGTGCATTCACACGACCGTATGTATTTTGCGGTCTGGAAAAAGCGGATCCACCAAAAATACAGATGACATCCATATTGCTGGCGGATCCATTGTAACAATGACTGTCCTTCGGCTACGGAATGGAGGTACGGAAGTGGACAGCACACAGCGGGCTGTCTGCATTTTTATCCTCCTGCCTTTGTTCTGGCCTTTAATGCAGGTATACATGTTGGATCTGTACATTACGCTGCTTGAGAATTCCCACCTCGTAGACAGTGAATCACTGTTTCAATTAAAAGATTAAAGGGATTTGCATGTTGATGGCCTACCCTCATTATAGGTAATCAATATCTGATCAGTTGGGTCCAACTCCTAGCACCTTTGCCCGATCTGCTGGTTGAAGAAGCTATGACGCTCCTTCCATTGGTCATGTGGCCTATTTGTAGCTCAGTCCCATTCAAACAAAAAGGCAAGGGACGCAAAATAGCAACAGCCGCTGTACAACGTACGGTGTTGTGATTGGCTCACAGGACCACCTATGATCAGCTGAGCCTGGATGTCTTCTGAATGTGGAGAATAACTGGCAGCCAGATACCTCTGGAAGTGGCTTAGCTCGCCCAAGAAAAAATTAAAATAAAATCCTTACTCATTAGATGGTTTGCTGTTCCTGTGACACATTTCTCCATCTTTAGAGCTCTTTCACATGAGCGTGTCCCTCGTGGGTTCAGACCTGAGCATTCTTGAAACGCGCGTTTTAGTCGCGCCGCCCTCGCGCGTATTTCAGCGTGTTTTTGCAAATAGGAAACACGCGTTCGTACGCGAGTTCTTATGATTGACTACTGTGGTGTCAATCGCAAAACGCCCCAAAAAAAGCTCAAGTACTTGTTTATGAGTCGGGCGTTTTACAGCGCGTTCAAACGCGCTGTAAAACGCTCAAGTGAGAACCAGGGCCATAGGAAAGCATTGGTTTTCATGTGTTGAGCGTTTTACAGCGCGTTTGAACGCGCTGTAAAACGCTCAGGTGTGAACTTAGGGTAACAGAATCATACTGACAGTTTCATGTCAGAGACACACAGCTTTATGTCCGTAAGATTCCGTTACAGAAAGGTCAGGCAGAGGCACACAATATTATCAATCATGATAATGCCGTGCGCTTCTGTTAGTCCACAACGCACGATCCCTCTCTCACACGGAGCATGATTCACGCTCATGTGAAAGAGCCATTAGATTTTTTTTTAACACTACTGTTTAACAAGAAGTGTGCTGGTGAAAGAGGTTCCGAATTTATTAAGGAGGTGCAGGCTGCTTAATAAATTTAGCCATCTTCCGTCAGTCTGTGTTCCAGGCTATGAGCTGGCCTAGATTTCAGCTATAATTTACTCCCAATCCCACCAACACACACACACACACACATATATATATATATATATATATATATATATATATATATATATTTTTTTTTTTTTAAAGGCTCAAAAATTGCACAAACATATGCACACCAGAACACTAGCAATATCCTCAAAAATCATGATAAAATGTCCCATAGTGTCAAGAAGAGTCAGAAGTGGGGAGAGGTGTCCGCTGGGCAGCACCCCCTCCACCCAGCTATATTGCCAGGCGCCCCCCTAAAACACAAACAGGAAGAAATCTGCCAGTCAAGCAGGTCTGAGCAAGGAGGAGCTGGAGGGCACCACTCGCTGTTCAGGCGCCTTTTGAAAAATAGTAAAACTAGTTGTTTATTACCAAGGAGCCTGTCGGTATTTCATGCGGCCTATAAATCTGGACAGGTTACCTTTAAATATCATTTAAAAAAAAAAAATAATTACACTTAACATTTAAGAAGAAAAAACAGCTCATCGAGTTATGCCGGGTATTTTCCTGCAGGCCTGTACTATTCAGCTGGTGTGCTGGCAGGTACAGAATACTAAGAGGGTAATTACATTCTGCACAGTATCAGCAGTATGAACAGCGCACCCACACAGAGCAGATGAATCATTAGCAGTGTGGCAGACAGAGCATTAATAGATTCCAGTGTCAATATAAATCATCACTTGCGCCATTTTATAAATGACGGGTGATCGCTAATTCAGACACACATGGGAGTTTCCACAGTAGTGGCTGGCTCATGCTAAGATCTAGAATGCATCCAATTTTGCTCTTTTGAAAAAGGTGGGAGAATAGTGCAGCAGAGTAAGAGTACATGCGGTTTTTCTCACGTTTCTTTAGGGTACGGCCGCAAGTGGCTGCTGGTATCAGATCTGGGGACCGTGTTGGCCAAAGCCCCTTTGAAATCTCTGCCGTGCTCCCTCCCGGTGTGCGACACATTGCTCCATCTTGCTGGAAGTGACCTTCCGTTAACTCGCGATCATCCACTTGATTCACAAACGGTTTACAAATGTTCAGGTACACATGGCAACATGAAGACGGGCTGCTTCGTACCGCACACCGCCATCCTGATGAGAAGTAGAGTGACTGAGTGAAGAGGTACGAAGGTACGCACCCAGAAGTCGCAAACGGAGGTTAGGTTGCGACGGTTGTCCAGCGCCTACCTAAATCGCTCAGACGTGGGGGCTTGTTCGGAGCTGCATATACTGAAGAGCACAAGTTGTGTCGTTCTAGTAAGTGTTACAGAATATTCGCGGCCTCTTTTGAGTGACTCTCCCTGTATAAGGGTGCCTTTAAACATGGCAGAAATTTAGAAAAGAAAATATGTACAAAGAGGCCGCACTAAATTTTTTCTAGAAGAGTAAAAATACTCCTCTTGCCATTTTTGAAGAGTATTTTAGCCAAGGAACAGTACAAAAATGTATTAAGGGCTCATGCATATGACCATTGTTCGCCGGTACCTGTATTGTGTTCAGCAATATGCAGGCACCGGCCATATGTACACCCCTCATGGATGTGGACCCAATCTGGAAGATACAGAAAGGAGGCACAGAACCTCACGGAAACACTATGAAATGCTTCCATGTTCTATTTTTTTTTCGGTGCGGACTGATCAGGGAACCATTCAATTGGGGACAGTGTGCATGAGCCCCAATTCAGATACACATAGGCCTGCACGTGGACACATCTGCGATGAAGGCTACCTTCAGAGCCTCTTCTGCCAAAAAGACCAGACAAAAAAAAGCACCATATATGCAGGACTTTTTTGTCTGGTAAAAAGACAGGATCCCGAATGGAAACTGAACATACTCCATTTATAGTCAATGGAGTCTGTTCTGCACTGTTCCTGACAGTTATATGCCCGATCCAGCACTTCCAGGCGATATTGCGACCTCTGTACGCAGGTGTGGATTTTAACAATGGTGTGGATTTGATTGGGGATTTCTGGGTGGATTACATCCCCCATTGAAATGAATGAAGATATTCTGCTTTAAAAAAGCCACAACACATCATTTATGCAGAAGAACCATAAATAGGCGTTAACTTACCGTAATACAACCGGAATACCCCTTTAAGTGATGAAACACTTACATGCACATAATAGACTTGACACATGTCAGCACCAGCTACATTATTTCTAGCAGCTACATACAAGAACATCAGGAGGGAACATGATCTGAATTACTATGTGAATGGGGAAGGCAAGGAACGACTAAATAAACCGCAACCAGCGTTATCAGGATTCTCTCCCTGATCCCCATACAGGCCAAGTCCTCTACATATACTGAGTCTACCGGCCGGGAAGATGTCAGATCCAAGATAGAAAATAGAGACACGCAATCACAGGGACAGGATGGAATAAGAAAAATAAAGCATCTTCAGGCTGGAAAAAGAAGTAAAAATATCCCATCCAAGTGTTACTAATTAGGAGGAGCAATAACAATCCTCTGCCGCGTTCACCGTCATGTTTTCCACCAATTTCATATCTAGAACTTTCCATTGTGTTTCTACTATTTGCAACCATGTGTTTCCTGTTCCACTGCTGGTTATAATATTTCTTCCTCTGGATTCACGCATCAAGGCTATGACTGCAGGATCCAGAGGAATTCCACTACATCCAGGGGTAGAAACCAAACCTTTGTAGAAGTTAAAGGGGTTGTGCAGTGCTAAGATACCGATGGCCTATCCTCCGGATAGCGCATCAATATCAGCTGGGCGGGGTTTAAACTCCCGCCAATCCACTGTTCGAGGAAGTATCCGCTATATCCTCTTCACAATGACCAGTGCATCGCTTCGACCTGTAGAGGCCGCGCAATTTATTTGCAACTTCTCATCCAATCCAAGTGAAGGGGCGAGCAGTTGTAATTACCGTAAATAAGATGGCACACGGGTCATTTTGACTACGGGGTGCTGAGAGTTCCACCCCCGCTGATTTTATATTGATGACCTATCCTTTAACCTAAGACATAAAAAATACAAAAATAAAAAGTGCACATGCAAGCAGAAAAGTTTTAAAAGTAAAGCTACTTTTACACTTCATAGGATCTCAATAGCGGGGGGAAAACGCTTCAGTTTTGTCCCCATTTATTGTCAATGGGGACAAAACGGAACGGAGTGCACCAGAATGCATACTGTTCCATTTGATTGCGTCCCCATCGTGGACAGAATAACGATGCAAGGGCTGACCAGTCCTGATATTCCTCAGCTCCTGGCTCTCATGACCACTGATTTCTATAGGAAAATGTGTTAGGCCATTTTCACATCTCCGGCATTGCCGAATTCTACAGATCACCAGCTAGATTGCAGCTGCTTTGTGGTTCAAATGCAGGGATTAGGCTGGACGAAAACCCGTTGCGCACAGCGGTTTTTGCTCCGGCTGACAAGCGCCATATGTGCCAGATCCTCTTGCCGCGAATGCAGCCTTATGCCTCATTCACACGTCAGTGGCTGTCAGCCCAAACCAGGTGCAGGTCAAAACACAGAACACGTACAAACCTTCCCATTATACTTTTTTTTTTTACAATGAAACTATGGGGACGGATGGCACTGTATGATATCCATCTTAGGCATCCGTTTAAGGGCACATTCAGATAGCCTTATGCTGTCTGCAAAAAAACAGATTGCATTCCTTAGTTTTGCGGGCCCATAGACGTAGAGAACATGTTTTATTTGTTTTTCGGAGCTGAGGAATGGAAGAATAGAAGTGAATAAGTCTACATCTAATCAGCAAAAAAACAGATCCGCATATTTGCAGACCGCATACAGCCGTCTGAATGAGCACCAAGGGTCATTGTCTTGTTGGAAGGTGAACCTTCGGCCCAGTCTGATGTCCAATGCTTTCTGGATCATGTTTTCATTAACAAGCGCTGTACTTTGATCCATTCAGATTTCCCTCAACTCTGACCGGTCTTCCTGTCCCAGCCGCTGAAACCACCACACGGCATGTTCCTGCCACCACCATGCTTCACTGTATGGATGGGTGTTGGGCAATGTATGGGTTCCTCCAAACATGACGCTTATAACCAAGGCCAAAAAGTTCTATCTTTGTTTCATCTGTGCTTCTCACAGTCTGAGAGTCCTTTAGCTGCTTCGTTTATTTTTTTCCCCCTTTACAAACTACAGTAGGGCTGCAACGATTAATCGACGTTATTGATAATATTCGATAATGGGATTCGTTGTCAACGAATCCCGTTATCGAATTATCGGCCGATTCGTCGCTATGCTGGCGGGCGATCAGGCTTTTAGCTTCTTCATCAGAATCCCTTACCCTTCATGACTTCCAGTGGAGTAGTGGGGCTGTACTATGGCTTAGCAGCGGAGGAGGGGAGGGGTTGTGGCCACCAATGAGAGCGCAGAGGGCCGGAGGAGGTTAATTGCTGCGGATCGCAGCGCCCTGTCAGAGGTCGGGTGCCAGCAATCTGTTTCTGCCACCGCCTGCATTTGTAATGTAAAAGGTTAATTATCATTGGTAGTACAGTGCGCGCCCACCTCCCCCCAGTAATAAAATCATTGGTGGCAGTGGCCACAGGGTCCCCTCCTCATCCGATCAGTTACCATGGCAACCAGGACGCTACTGAAGCCCTGGCTGCCATGGTCATCTCCCTACTGCTGTATGCACTAGGCACAGGGCAGCAGGGAGTGTGAGAGATCCTATTCACCCTAATAGGGCTCTAGGGCTGGGTAATATCTGGGGGCACCAGTCTATTACATTCTAATGCAAAATTTTTACAATTATGTAACTCCTAAAATTGTTTTAATATGGCCTTTGTACATAATTTTTCAAGTAAAATCATATAAACCCCTTTTCTCTCTAATTTTGGTGTTTTTCCCCGATTAATCGATGAAATTATCGACAACTAATCGATTATTCAAATAATCGTCAGCTGCAGCCCTAAACTACAGGCTTTCATGTGTTTTTTTCTAAGGAGAGGCTTCTTTCTAGCCACTGCCATAAAGTCCAGATTGTTGGAACGCCACTGTGATGGTTGACCCTTGAAGATTTTCTCCATCAGCACACAGGATCTTTGGAGCTCAGCCAGAGTGACCATTGGGTTCTTGGTCACCTCTCGTACCAATGCCCTTCTCCAACGATTACTTACTTTGGAGGGACTGTCAGCTCTAGAAAGAGTCCTGGTTGTTAGAAAAGTCTTCCATTTAAGAATTTTTGAGGCCACTGTGCTCTTTGTAACTTTCAGGGAAGCAGAAATTATTTATACCCTTCAGCAGATCTGTGCCTCCATACAATCCTGTCTGAGCTCTACAGGAAGTTCTTCCTGCCTCATGGCTTGGTGTTTGCTCTGATATGCATTGGCAGCTCTGAGACTTTATAGACAGGGGTATATATTTCTAAATCATGTCCGATCAACTGAATTTACCACAGGAAGCTGCTCCGCGTTCTGCAATTTGCGGAACGGAACGCGGCCCATTGTAGAAATGCCTATTCTGGTGCGCAAAACGGACAAGAATAGGACACGCTCTATTTTTTTTGCGGGGCCACGGATGCGGACAGCACACGGAGTGCTGTCCACATCTTTGGCGGCCTCATTGAAGTGAATAGGTCCGCACCCGAGCCGCAAAATATGCGGCTCGGACACAGACCAAAACAACGGCCGTGTGCATGAGGCCTTGGGTGTAGAAGCATCTCAAAGAGGCCCCAAGAGCTAAATTTCAAGGGTCATAGCAAAAGGATCTTAAAGGGATTATCCTGCAAATGATAGTGAACATCATCAAGATAGGTCATCATTATTACATCAGCAGGGATTTGAGTCCCGGCATTCCCGTCAATCGGCAGTTTCAAGGAACTGCTGCACTCACTGAAGCTCTGTTGAGCGATGCTGGCTCCCGACAGCATTCCGAACACAGCGCCGAACATTGCATTGTTACTGGCCTAGGAAGAGGCTGCAGAGCTTAAGACCTCTTCTAACATCTGGGGTCCTGGGTGTCGCACCCCTACAGATCTAAAACCGATTACCTATCCTGAGGATAAGTCATAAATATATTTTTCTGGATAACCCCTTTAATACTTATGTCCATCTGAAATGTTAGTTTTACCTTTTTTTAATTCTAAAATTCTCTTTTCACTTTGTCATTATGTGGTACTGACAGGGGTGTGGAAATCGTATCGCCCGACACCCGGGACATGCAGTTCCGGGCATGTAGTTTGTTCAGAAGCTTAGCCCTGCTTCGGACAAGTAGCAGGGCTGAGATAGGGTTGGGCAATATGCCTCCTGCATTACTACTAGCGCGCAGAGGGCTGGACATGGCCGTAAGTGCACTGGAGGGAGGGGGCGAGCAATATAAACTGCTGCACAAGTCTGGTGCTTCACCTCTGCCTCTCATCTTGTTCTGCTCCCCCTCCGCTGCCTCTCGTCTTGCTCTGCTCAGCTCCACCTCCGTCTCGCTCTTAGCTCCGCCTCGTCAGTGCAGTAGTTTGAGTGACATGCCTACAAACAGGGCTGTGGAGTCGGTAGATAAATTGTCCGACTCCGACTCCTCAGATTTTGAAACTTCCGACTCCGACTCCTCGACTCCGACTCCTCTGTATTTAATATGCAAATACGAAGCTGTTCCACCAAGTTCTTCTAATCTCCTCTAGCAAAGAGAGGTAGTTGAGCAGAAGCTGCTGCCTTCTCCTTTGTGTGCTGATCTTCTGCTGAAGATAGAGCAGTGGGAGGATCCAGGAAGGGGCAGGGGAAGGGGCATTTATTTTAAAACATGATTTTCCTAGTAGAATCCCATAGTCATGTTTAAAATTTAAGCTAACAATCTGAGTTTACATGTTTTATAGCCTTAGCTGAATGATAGCAGTTTTTCAAATGGTTTACAGCTTCAGTCTTGAACTATTGACTATCCATTCCCTCTCACTTATACAAGTGTCTCCAGTCCTTAATCAGTTATCAGTGAGAGGCGAGGATAACCATGGGTTCCCTGTAACAGCAGATCACAAGACAATGGAAAGTGTAAGTATTGCCGCTCCTTAAAGGGACACTGACAGGCTGATTTTCCAGCTAAAGATATATATATACTGGTATTCATCAGAGAATTAGGAATAAAACTATACTAATGTTACCCCCAGTTAAGCTATACTTGTGTTTAAAAAACATTTTAATCTGTATGCAAATTCACTATCTTTGTGCCCAATGGGGCAGCGTCTCCGCGGCTTTGTGCCCAGCCACGCCCGAAGTACAGCTTCCCAGCGCTGTTCCCCTCGTTATTATTCACTGCACTGGCCTTTTTTCAGGCTAGCCGAACGCTGAATTCCTGCGCAGGCGCACGTGTAGAGTGCTGGCAGCAGCCTCGTCTGGCTATGCTGAGGCTGTGCCAGCTTTCTCTCTTCCTCCTCGCTACCTAGTCCTGTCCAGTGCTGCCAGTACTCTACATGTGCGCCTGCCCCTTGGGCACAAAGGTAGAGAATTTGCATATTGATTAAAACGTTTTTAAACACAAGTAAACCTCAACTGGGGGTAACAGTCGTCTAGTTGTATTCCTAATCCTCTGATCAATACCAGCAGATATATCAGCCTGTCAGTGTCCCTTTAACTGCATAGTAAAGCATATGAAAAGCTTCTTCACGGTCACTTAACGTCTTTGTTTAGCGGTAATGTGACGCACTGCATGCATTGGCCTTTATTCTTACAGTAGAGAAGTAATTAATTATAACTTTATCTGAATTGGGACATTTAAACCTGCTTTTTTTTTTATTCCAATTTTTTTTTATTCCAATTTAAATCTAGTAGGAGTCGGAGTCGGAGTCGGTCCATTTTTTGCCGACTCCGACTCCAGGTACCCAAAATGCCTCCGACTCCGACTCCACAGCCCTGCCTACAAATAGACTTTTCTCTGACCCATGGGGCAGATAACATATCAGGCAGTAAGTGATCGTGCGGACATCTACTGGAACATTACCAGGACTTTGTACAAACATTAAAGGGAGTCTTTCACCACAAATGTCCATTCTATAACAACACCATTATGTCCATAACAGTCCCCATATTAAATGCTTCTTACCATAATGTTGTCCGTTGCAGAGTGTCTGAAGGTGCCCAGGGGTGGCGTTCCAAAGGCAGGTGCCCAGGCCCCTCGCTGATTTTCATATACAACCACTCCCCTTTCACCCCACCCTTTGTTTGGCTGATCACCTCGTTCCTCCATTCTGAAATCCCACACCTGCGCCAATGACAGCCCTCTGATGCGGCGCCGGCTGGAACGTGACGTACGGGCCGGCGCATGCGCACTCGAAACTCTAATGCCTCTGCCCATAATGGGTCATACAGTGCGCAGGCGCGGACATCCCGTTCCTCGGTGCAGGCGGGGGTTACAGAATGGAGGAAGGAGGTGATCAGCCAAACAAAGGGCGGGCCAAAGGGGAGTGGTTGGATATGAAAATCAGCGAGGGGCCTGGGCACCTTCAGACCCTTATTTGCATATCGAATAAAAGTGTTTTTTAGCCCAACTCTGTAACGGACCGAAATACGGTAAGAAGCATTTTAATATGGGGACTGTTATGTACAAAATAGTGTTAAGCAGAGGGGTCCGTCTTGTCAATCTCTTTCTCCCCTTGTCATTCACTTTCTCTCCACCCCCCTCTTGTCATTAACTTTCCCCCCTTGTCATTCACTTTCTCTCACCCCCCCCCCCTTGTCATTCACTTTCTCTCACCCCCCCCCTTGTCATTCATTTCCCCCTCCTTGTCATTCACTTTTTCCTCCCCCCCCCCCTCCTTGTCATTCACTTTTTCCTTCCCCCCCCCCCTCCTTGTCATTCACTTTTTCCTTCCCCCCCCCTTCTCATTCACTTTTTCCTTCCCCCCCCCCTCCTTGTCATTCACTTTTTCCTTCCCCCCCCCCTCCTTGTCATTCACTTTTTCCTTCCCCCCCGTCATTCACTTTCTCCCTCCACCCGTGATTCACCTTCTCCCTCCCCTTGTCATTATCTCCCCTCCTCCCCGCCTGTAATGTAGCGTGGCCGAGCTTTGTATGGTCCCACGGGTACAGGAGCTTTTAGTTTCCTGTACCCGGGCGGACTGACAGGAAGTGCACACTGTGTGCGCACTTCATGTCAGTCCGGCCGGGTACAGGAGACAGATGCTCCTGTACCGCGGACCGGCTCGGCCACGCTACAATGAGGGACTGACAGGAGGGAGCGCTGAGCCCTCTCTCAGTCCCTCTCTTCATGCTGTGCCCGGGCGGTGCGCCCTCATGGACGCGCCAGCCCGGGCAGTGCTGCAGCCGCCTGAGGCTCTATACAGAGCGCTCGGGCGGCTGCAGCATGAGGCGGCCGGCGCTCCTAGTCCGCGTCGGCCCTGCGCCCGGGCACCTGAGAGAACGGGCTGACAAATACCCAGGGATTTGTCGAGCCCTGTGTTATAGAATGGACATTTGTGGTGAAAGACTCCCTTTAATATGTCACCAGCACGTGTCTTCACTCCAGTGTCACAGGTTGTCACCTGTGATGTGATACGGATATAAATAGAGAGGTCACTGTGTACATACATGACGTGTATATCTGTATATATCGTGTGTACGGGGCTCCGGTAGACTGATGGTTTACATTGATGGGGTTTTCAGAGGCGTCGTCCAAAGACGACTTCCTGCACTAAATACCCCAATAGGATGTAACGACATGAATCGTAAGAGGCGTCCCTACACTACCACACAGTATAAGGTCTCCTTGTGGCCCGCATACATTTTGGGCCTGTCTTCTAAGTTGCTATCAATAAAGACCTTATTTAAATATGGTTTTGATTTAAAATAATTTTTTATATCAGGACAAGTAAATCGAGCCCCCGCTTTAGTTCTTCGACAAGTAGTTTTTTTAAAAAATTTCCACACTCCTGTACTGAGTACAGATTGATGGGGGGGAAACGTGAAATTTATTTTAGCACAAGGCCACAACATAAAATGCGAAAAAGGTTAGAGGGTCTGAAGACTTTCTGAATGCATAGTATATACCTGGGCCTTCTGCCCATCCTGCACTGAGCTGCTAAATTTTTCCACATGGGCGCCAAGAAATAACCTCTCGGCCAATCATTGACCACAGCAGTGACCCACCTCAGCCATTGACTGGATGAGCACTTATTTCAAACATGTCAAGAGGAACCTTGACAAAAGGACCGACAGGAGACCACGAAGCATCAAAATGGAAGTGGCAGAGGACCAGTAAGGGCATTTTTTTTTGTAGAGGAACTACTTCTAAAGGGGGAATAACTAGTGTTGAGCGAACTTGTGTTTTAAGTTCTGCGTCCAAAGTACGGGTTCTCGAAGAATCCCGTTATGGTCCGTGGTAGCCGAATCCATAACGAGATTCTTAGATAACCTGAATCCGAACTTTGAACGCAGAACTTAAAACACAAGTTTGCTCAACACTAGGAATAACCTGGTAATAGGATGCACCATAAAATGCCACACAAAGCACCTGTGGCTCCATGTACCGCTAAACAGTCTGTCTGCACAATTCTGTATACAAAATGGCCTTATGTCCGATTCACACTACGCAACAAAAACCGCGAAGAATCCGTTTTCTGGTCCATGTACTTACCAGATGCACTGCTGGACTGAAAAGGATACTCTAACACTGGCGTTTTGGATTCTGTTTGTGAGATCCGTTTCAGGATCAGTCCAGCCCCAATGCATTCTGAATGGATAAGGATCCGTTTAGAATGCATCAGTTCAGCTCCGTTGCGCCTCTATTCCGTTTTGGAGGCGGACACCAAAACGCAGCTTGCAGCATTTTGGTGTCCGTCTAAAGAGGCGGAGCCTAACGGATCTGTTTTGAATTACAATGTAAGTCAATGGGGACGGATCTGTTGTCAGTGACACAATATGGTGCATTTGAAAACAGATTTGTCCCCCATTGACTTTCAATGTAATTAAAAACTGATCAGTTTTGACTGACATTTTTCTTTAAAACTAATGCAAACGGATCCGTTCTGAACAGATACAAACGTCTGCATTATAGGTGCGGATCCGTCTGTGCAAATAAACAGAAGGATCCGCACCAATGCAAGTGTGAAAGTACCCTAAGGGTACTTTTACACTTGCGTTCGTGTGATCTGGCAGGCAGTTCCGTCGTCGGAGCTGCCTGCCGGATCCGCCGATCAGTGTGACAACTGACAGCATTTGTAGACGGATCCGTCTACAAATGCATTGCAAGAACGGATCTGTCCCTCCGCTTGTCATGCAGATGGACGGATCCGTCTTGCAGTCTTTTTCACAGTTTTTCCGGTCTGAGGACGGATCCGTCCTTCAGTTGTTTCGTAAAGTCAATGTAAATGAATGCCGGATCCGGCACGAATACAAGTCAATGTAAATGCCGGATCCGGCGACTGATCAGGCATGCTACGTTATTATGTCCTGCCAAAACGCCTGACAGTGACTGAACGGAAGGCATACTGATGGAAACTGAACAGATTTCTATCCATTCAGGATTGCATGGGGATATGCCTGATCAGTTCTTTTCCGGCATAGAGCTCTTTTGACAGAACTCTATGCCGGAAAAGAATAACACAAGTGTGAAAGTAGCCTGAGAAACTGTCCAATTCTAAAGATCACCGAGTCCCAGGGGCGATTGCAATAGAGAAAATTTAAAAGAAAAACGATGAAAACCTTGAATTTGCCTCCAAATAAAACTACCTGCAGAGCGCATGTCCTGTTAGCTTCAGCTCAGAGAGAAGATTACGTGATCATTTCCTGGTCAATGCAGGCTTAACTCTTGCAATACCAGGTCATACTAAATCTCATTCATCACAGCTGAAAGCAAGTCAGGAAATGCGACACAGTAAAACACGTTCCCAAATGTTAGACAGGAAGCCATACAGGTGAGACCACCCCTACGCTGCGAGTCCCACCTACAACCACGGGGCGCTTTGGACTTTGCATAAGATGGGGTGTCATTTCTGAGAGGACGGCTTGCAGGAAGAAGTCTATAGTGGAAGTGCCAATTGCTATAATTCCAAAAACGAACACACATCCTAAAACATACATACAAGGAACTGAGCGTGGGCTGCTGAGCATTCCACTATTGTGGATATTATATTAATAGATGGAGCACACACATCAATGTGTCTCACTCCATGGTGTGCGTGCTCCATCTATTAATACGTCGCCAGTCATGGAGTGTGACAGATTCATGTGTGAGCTCCATCAGCGGCTTGATAAATTAGATAAAAAACTTTATTTATTTTAGTAATTCAATTCAAAAAGTGCTGGTTTCTTTTAATGAAGCCAGAGAGGCTTTAACTTAATCGTGTATTATGGTTTCTTAAAACATGAGATGCATTTGAAACTTTTTTGGTCTTTTCTGAGCCTCCTTAGATCCCTATTGGCAAGAGAGGAACAATCAATATATATCCCCAGCTTGAGGGGAAAAAATAAATAAAAATTTTACACACACACACACACTTAGGCTGCACGATATGGGAATTTTGTGCGATTACGATTAGGTCCCTAAAAATAGCAATAACGATATGCGATGCGATATTTTAAGGGAATTGTGCTAGAGGTCTATCTGCTTGGATTTTCATGGTAAAAGCACACACAGATGACTGATAATGTGAAATGTAGTTATGCTGAGCTCAAGAACTGAAATGCGCAGTGTTTTACAAAATAAAACATTTTACTAAATTAAATAACATTTGCATTCCTGCAAAAGTACAAAATACAAAACTTGCCATTTTCTTAATAGCACTGCACAGAACCGATAAATAAAATAGATATAAGAACATGTGTTCATTAAAATAACGACTTTGCTCCAGCCCCTCCTCGTACTGAAGCTGATTTATCGCCGGCCGCGCTGTGCAGCACAGCGGCCGGAGATACAGTGTCAGCCACGTAAAAAGTCAACCATCGCACTGCCATTTCCCTCCAGTGCGGGAGGGGGGGAATGAGTGCGTCTAATAGAGCGAAAAATACGGTAATATAACTGCAGCATTTTTGGATACCGATTGCTTTGGCGATATATTGTGCAGGCCTAATACATACACACCTGTGTGTAATAATTTAACACTGCGTGTCATCACGCCCGCCTGCGCTGGGATTTTACTACCAAATAGACCTCAGCACCCCATCATAAGAGCACACAGCTCAGTACATTATACAAAAAGAAATTTTATTGTGCAAATATATAACAATGTTAAAAAGGCAATATTAGCAGCTAAGATACAGAGAGAAAAGAATGGGGGACACACCATCTGTGTCGTATATCAGCACATGCAACCCGCAGATCATGAAACCAATATTCCAAAATTCAATTCCTTTCATAGCACTTAAGTCAGTGGAGGAGACGGACATTAAACAGATCCCAACCAGTAAGTAGTCTTGACGCGCGTTTCGCTGTCGGAACTACACTGGTCGGTATTATATGTATGCTGTACTCCTAGATGTATTGTTTATTTGTATGCACTCTACTAGTATTTTGGCATACTTCCTTGGATGCACCTTGATTTCAGGTAGGAGGAAGTACCTTACTGGTTGGGATCTGTTTAATGTCCGTCTCCTCCACTGACTTAAGTGCCATGAAAGGAATTCGATTTTGGAATATGGGTTTCATCTGGGGGTTGCATGTGCTGATATACGACACAGATGGGGTGTCCCCCATTCTTTTCTCTCTGTATCTTAGCTGCTAATATTGCATTTTTAACGTTGTTATATATTTGCACAATAAAATTATTTCTTTTTGTATAATGTCCTGAGCTGTGTGCTCTTATGTTGGGGTGATGATTTGTATCTGTTACTCACAGCAATTCCCTCATTAGGAGCCAGTGTTTATAGATGTGCAAATAGACCCCAGGCCCGTAGCGTAGCAGCCTTGTCGCAAATGGTGACAAGGCTAAGGGTACTTTCACACTAGTGTTTTGGATTCCGTTTGTGAAATCCGTTTTAGGGCTCTCACAAACGGTCCAAAACGGATCAGTTCAGCCCCAATGCATTCTGAATGGATAAGGATGCGTTCGGAATGCATCAGTTCGGCTCCGTTCCGTTTCTATTCTGTTTTGGAGGCGGTCACCAAAACGCAGCATGCAGCATTTTGGTGTCCGTCTGAAGAGGCGGAGCCTAACGGATCCGTTTTTAATTACATTGTAAGTCAATGGGGACGGATCAGTTTTCAATGACACAATATGGTGCATTTGAAAACGGATCCGTTCCCCATTGACTTTCAATGTAATTCAAAACAGATCCGTTTTGGACTTTGTCATTTTTCTTTAAACCTAATGCAAACAGATCTGTTCTGAACGGATACAAACGTTTGCATTATAGGTGCGGATCCGTCTGTGCAAATAAACAGACGGATCCGCACGTAAAGTGAGTGTGAAAGTACCCTAAAAAGTCTTGTCACCATCTGCAAATTTCAAGGCGCATTGGCAACCATTTTGGTCACCATCTGGAGGGCTGCATAGTAATAGATGGAGCACACACATTAATGTGTCCCACTCACCACTGGAAACATAGTAATAGATGGAGCACACACGCATCACTACAGACATAGTAATAGATGGAGCACACACGCATCACTACAGACATAGTAATAGATGGAGCACACACGCATCACTACAGACATAGTAATAGATGGAGCACACACGCATCACTACAGACATAGTAATAGATGGAGCACACACGCATCACTACAGACATAGTAATAGATGGAGCACACACGCATCACTACAGACATAGTAATAGATGGAGCACACACGCATCACTACAGACATAGTAATAGATGGAGCACACACGCATCACTACAGACATAGTAATAGATGGAGCACACACGCATCACTACAGACATAGTAATAGATGGAGCACACACGCATCACTACAGACATAGTAATAGATGGAGCACACACGCATCACTACAGACATAGTAATAGATGGAGCACACACGCATCACTACAGACATAGTAATAGATGGAGCACACACGCATCACTACAGACATAGTAATAGATGGAGCACACACGCATCACTACAGACATAGTAATAGATGGAGCACACACGCATCACTACAGACATAGTAATAGATGGAGCACACACGCATCACTACAGACATAGTAATAGATGGAGCACACACGCATCACTACAGACATAGTAATAGATGGAGCACACACGCATCACTACAGACATAGTAATAGATGGAGCACACACGCATCACTACAGACATAGTAATAGATGGAGCACACACGCATCACTACAGACATAGTAATAGATGGAGCACACACGCATCACTACAGACATAGTAATAGATGGAGCACACGCATCACTACAGACATAGTAATAGATGGAGCACACACGCATCACTACAGACATAGTAATGGAGCACACACGCATCACTACAGACATAGTAATAGATGGAGCACACACGCATCACTACAGACATAGTAATAGATGGAGCACACGCATCACTACAGACATAGTAATAGATGGAGCACACGCATCACTACAGACATAGTAATAGATGGAGCACACACGCATCACTACAGACATAGATGGAGCACACGCATCACTACAGACATAGTAATAGATGGAGCACACGCATCACTACAGACATAGTAATAGATGGAGCACACGCATCACTACAGACATAGTAATAGATGGAGCACACACATCACTACAGACATAGTAATAGATGGAGCACACACGCATCACTACAGACATAGTAATAGATGGAGCACACGCATCACTACAGACATAGTAATAGATGGAGCACACACGCATCACTACAGACATAGTAATGGAGCACACACGCATCACTACAGACATAGTAATAGATGGAGCACACACGCATCACTACAGACATAGTAATAGATGGAGCACACGCATCACTACAGACATAGTAATAGATGGAGCACACACACATCACTACAGACATAGTAATAGATGGAGCACACACGCATCACTACAGACATAGTAATAGATGGAGCACACGCATCACTACAGACATAGTAATAGATGGAGCACACACATCAATGTGTCCACTCACCACTACAGACATAGTAATAGATGGAGCACACACGCATCACTACAGACATAGTAATAGATGGAGCACACACACATCACTACAGACATAGTAATAGATGGAGCACACACACATCACTACAGACATAGTAATAGATGGAGCACACACGCATCACTACAGACATAGTAATAGATGGAGCACACACATCAATGTGTCCCACTCACCACTACAGACATAGTAATAGATGGAGCACACACATCAATGTGTCCCACTCACCACTACATACATACTTAGTAATAGATGGAGCACAGTACCGTGGTATTGATCGCTACATGTAATAGCATCAGTGTCCTTCACTGGCAAGCATGCGATTGCCGGGAGGAAAGCTTCCTTCACGACAATCGAAATGCTGATCAGCAGGTCTAACACAGGCCTAATGAACGGCGGAAAGCTCAGGTCAAATGACAGATGTACTGATACTCTGCAGGCCACCATAACCAGCACATATTGCCTCCACACACGACAGGTCGGGCATGCGTGTCAACAAGGAGAGGGGATAAGTGAATGTCTTATGGAAAATTGGGCATACTGGAAACCAACATGCCCGCTCCTTGTTTCGTTTCATTTAGTCTACCTTGATCCATACACGAGGCCATGCTGACATCATGATATATATGCCATGGTAATATCTTAGTGAATGCGCTGTAAAGAACTGACGTGTCACATATGGTGCACAGGCTGCAATGTAAAAACACATGGGGCCAGGGGGAGCACGGCGTGCACAGGGCCAGATTCCCATCCCCCAGGAGAGCGACTGACTGATCTAATCCCCCTTCATTAATATTAAAGAACAACCCAAAATATGAGGCACCGGCAGCACATGCACAAAGGCCCTGGATGTGCTCAGCCCTGGCACATACTAGCAATGCCACACTACACTGTAACAGGTGTAATCATGCATGACCCCAGCTGGGTGCACATGGGGGGCATCAACCAGCACTCCTCCTCCTCCTCCTCAGTAGTGGGTGACTACTGCACGTTACATGCGGGTACCTGCACTCTCTGATGTATTCAGAAGTCTGGCATCAGTACGGGCACACATTGTACTGCATGCCATGCACAGAAACCGTCATGTCCCCGGAGCCTTACCGCCACAACGCCCCATTCCCGCTGAGACATCCTGCCTGATGGCCACAAGCGCTCGGGTGGGAAAAAGCACCGCTCCACCAACACAAACCAAACCGGATGTGACGCCCCGGATCCGGAAACCGTCAGGGAGCATAGAGTTAGCGGTGCCTGCGTTCACCTGCATGCAGCTCTATAGCGACACCATGCGGCTGGGAGGTCCGTGTGTGAGGGTACAGCGCGGTTCAGCTGCATCCTGATGTGAAAAGAAAAAAGTTTTTTTTACTATTGCGATCGGAAAAACGTAGATGGATTCGGCACTCGATTAAAATCCAAAGATCCTTCCTTGTAACTCAGAACATAATAGAAAAAGTTAAAACCACTCTCGCTTACCGGTTTTGGGTAGTAGTACCCTTAATCATAGCATACAATGTCTAAAACATAGCACGATTAAATACCCTAGATCAGTGTCCCTCACCTCCAGTCCTCAGAGCCCACCTGTTGGTCATGTTTCCAGGATTGCCTTAGTATTGGGCAGGTAATATAATTACCTCAATGCATCAGGGCTTCAATCTGTGGGATACTCTAAAATCCTGATGGGCAGGTGGGCCCTGAGGACTGGAGTTCAGGAACTCAGCCCTAGATAACATCCAGGCATGCTGGGAAAAAGGTCATATGGAAAGACTGGAATGGATCATAGCAAAAATAGATGTGCCATGAATGGGAGCGTACATGATGACTATAGTGAGCCATAAATCACAGGAATACCAGTACTGAACAGAGATAATGTAGAGAAGCCAGATCCGGTTTTAAAAGGAACCTGTCACCTCCAAAACACATATTAAACCGCCATCATTACCTTACAGTGGCCCCCAGTGTGTTCCTAATCGTGTTTTTCTTTCCTCCATCGGTGGCTGTAAACTTTAAAATAAAAATGCAGTTTTAATCTTGGTTTTCCCTATCGTCAGAGTCAGCTTGAAGTCAAGAGGGCAGCGGCCTCCTTTTTTCAAGTCAAGCTAGGCCCGCCCCTTACCCGTCCTCCCTTCACTGCGATTGACATCCTGCTGTGAGGCCGGGATCGCGCATGCGTGGTGCGCTCCTTGTCACTGCGCGATCCAGTCTCCGGCTGCCGCACTCACCGGCCGCTTTCCTCTCTGTGTGCATGCGCCGGGACTCTTTCAACGTCATGCGCCGGGACTCTTTCAACGTGCGCGTGCGCGCCCAGCGATTCTTATCCTCAGCGTGAGCGTGACCACTGGCTTGCGTTCTCCTGTGATCAAAAAGTCATACATACCCCAGAATGGTACCAATGAAAAGTTCAGATTGCGCCGCAAAAAATGAGCCCCCACACAGCTCCGTACACATAATTACAAAAAAGTTATAGGGGTCAAAATATGGCGACAAAAAAATAAAACTGATTAATTTTTTTATCACTATCAAAACACAAGAAAACCTATACATATAAGGTATCGCCAGATTCGTACTGACCTGTAGAATAACCAAAAAGTAACCAGTCAGTTTTATCGTACATCGAACGTCGTAATTAAAAAACCCGTAAAACTGTAGTGGAATCTCTTTTTTTTTTTTTTTTTTTTGCAATTTCACCCCATTTGGAATTTTTTTCCCGCTTTCCACTACATCATATGCAACATTAAAGGGTGGCGTTGGAAAGTACAACTTGTCCCACAAAAAAACAGCCCTCATATGGCTATGTGAACCGAAAAATAAAAAAGTTATGGCTCTGGGAAGGCAGGGAGCGCAAAAAAAAAAGGATAATCCCAATGCATTCTGAATGGAGAGAAATCCGTTCAGGATGCATCAGGATGTCTTCCGTTCAGTATTGTAACGTTTTTTGGACGTTGACAGAACCGCAGCATGCTGTGTCCCATTAAAGTGCATTAATCCGGATCCGGCATTAAGCTAAACGTCGTTTCGGCGCTTCGCCGTATCCGACGTTTAGCTCTGCGCATGTGCAGCAGCAGTTCCGATCGGGGCCCCAGTGTAAGCTGGGGTTCCGATCGGTTACCATGGCAGCCAGGACGCTACTGGAGTCCTGGCTGCCATGGTAAGTACTCTGCAGCAGTGTACTTACCTGCGCTGCGGCTCAGGGCGCTCCTTCATGACGTCATAGGTCCGGGCGGCTCATTGATCTATGCGCCGGGGGACCTGTGACATCATGAAGGAGCGGCCGCAGCGCAGGTAAGTACACTGCTGCGGAGTACCATGGCAGCCAGGACTTCAGTAGCGTCCTGGCTGCCATGGTAACCTGAAAGCATTTCGAAGACTTCAAATGCTTTCAGGCGACTTGCGTTCTGACGGATCCGGCGGGACGGAAGTGCCCACCGGATCCTCAGAACGCAAGTGTGAAAGAGGCCTAAAATGATCCACAATTCTTGTTCTGCGGGTAGTGCACCCGATATATTGTACCTTACATTCTGTGATAGTATAGGCGGTATTACCATTCATACAGTTGTGATGGTGATTGTCTGCTGTGGGCTCCACATACTTACTAGGTTTACCATATTTGCGTACGCTGCATCTATTACAGCCGCATTTGAAGAGACCTTTGCAAGATAAACAACTTAGATTTTCTTGGCATTGGGGGCCCGTGCATGGAAGGAGCTGGACTACCTAATGTCACTCCACGTTTTGCCACATATCTGCGTCCTTTACTCAGAATGCTTTTAATGTGGAGGTCATCTTCTAGAGTAGGTAAATACCTGGGTATTAATTGAACCATTTCTTCATATTCTAAAGAATAGTTTGTAGTAAAAGTGACAAGATGCATATTTTTGGTAATTTGGGGATTTTTCTTTTGTAAAAGGAATTGTTTCGTTTTTTGTGTCCATATAGGGTAGGCTCTCTCTTTGAGGCGATTGTCAATAATGATGCATTGTTTCTGAAAATCCGGACTGAATCCTCAAGGGGTCTGTGCACATGAGCTTTGTACTCATCATCTCTGTGCTCTGGAAAAAAAGCAGCGTGTTCCATATTGTGTGTTTTTCACGGAAGCCATCCAGAGTCCTAAGGCCAGGGGCGGATTGGCCATAGACCTTACAGGGAAATTTCCCGGTGGGCCGATGCTCAGGGGGCCGTCTGAGCCCTCCTCCCGGCCAGTGGAAGTTTTTGAGATGTATTTTGTGCTGCTGGCAGCAGTATTTTGTGATGGACTGTGGTATTTGGCTCTGTTGGGGTGGTATAATGTGCCACAATATGGTATTGCTGGCTCTGTCTTCCATCAATTTGGACCCAACTACAAAATGGGGCCACTTTTAGTAATTTTTCCAGGGCCAAATCAAGTTACCAGCCTGCCCTTGCCTAAGGCCCTCCAGAGACTTTGATCTGACCTTGATTTAGGTGTCTTGGCAGCTTTAAAAATATCTAAGCTATTTGCATTTACATGGAACAAGTCATTTAAACCCACTACAATACTGCAGGACTTTCTGTCTCTACCCCGTGAATTACTCCTTTGTCTCCTGTAGTTGCACTTCTCTAACACTAGAGGGAGACAATTACCCACACTAATCATCAGGCTTTACAAATGGCATAAGGTTGTAGTGACCTTGTTATGCAGGATTAGGCCTCATGCACACGGCCGTTGTTGTGGTCCGCATCTGAGCCACATATTTTGCGGCTCGGGAGCGAACCCATTCACTTTAATGGGGCCGCAAACTACAATCGCTTAGCTTTTACAGCTGATCGACGTGGATTTCAGAAGTTGGATATGATGTGGATATATACTTCCATCATGACAAACTCATCTCAAAGTGAAGCAATATCCAACTTCTGAAATCCACGTCGATCAGCTGTAAAAGCTAAGCGATTGTATTTGAATAAGGCTCCATTCACACGACCGTATGTTGTCTGCAAAAAAAGGATCGTTTTTTTTGCGGATTAGATGCTGTCCCATTCATTTCTATGGAGCCCTTTTCTTCCATTGCACGGCTCAGCAAAAAAAAATCAAACACGTCCTATACTTGTCAGTGAAAATCAGGACATGACCCTATTGTAGTCTATGGATCAGCAAAAAAACGGAATGCAATCCGTTTTTTTGCGGACATGCTGAACTGTCCGCAAAAAAAACGGATCCACATTTTTGTGGACAGCACACGGTCGTGTGAATGGAGCCTAAGGGCTTGTTCACACGAACGTTTTTTGCTTTCCGTATATGGGCCGTTTTCTGCATTCCGTTTTCATTTCATTTATTTCAATGGGTCCACAAAAAAAAAAGCAATGTACTCCGTATGCATTCCGTTTCTGTATTTCCGTTTTTCTGTTCCTCAACATTTTGAGTCAGGTACTATTATTGTCCACAAATCACGTTCAGCGGCTCTATTCAAGTCAATGGGGCCATATAAAAAACGCAATGCATACGGAACACATGTCCATATGTCATCCGTTTTTTGCGGATCCATCCTGTAGAAATGCTATGCCCAGTCCATTTTGCAAAAAAACGGAACAACGGATCTGTAAAAAACGGACCGCAAAACCATACGGTCGTGTGTACAAGCCCTAATATATATATATGGAGTTACACTAGTGTAGAAGTTTTGTTCTCCTTTATAAGCTGTCTTGCAGTCATTCTTTGGGAATGTTAGGCCCCTTTCACACGGGCGAGTATTCCGCGTGGGTGCAATGCATGACGGTCTGGGTACCAAACATGCCGATCTTTCGCACGCGCGTGCAAAACGCATTACAACAGTTTGCACACGCGCAGAAAAATCGCGCATTTTCCCGCAACGCACCTGCCTGCATTTTAGTCTTCTGAGATCCTGGGAGAAGGGAATGGGGAACAGACCTGTTCCCTGTATGTGGGGGTGATTTATTATGGACACTGCTTGTTTCACTGGATTTCAGCATGATTTATAATGCTGTGTGTCTCTGCCTGACCTGTATCTACAGAATTATACTGACAGCATTATGTCAGTATAAGGGCTCATGTACACGACCGTATTTTCTTTCAGCTTCCATTCCGTTTTTTGTGCGGCCCGTATGCGTAACCATTCACTTCAATGGGGCTGTAGAAAATACAGAAGTTACTCCATGTGCATTCCGTTTCCGTTTGTCCACATGGCCGGTCCGTTAAAAAGTAGTACCTATCCTATTCTTACAAATCACGGTCTGAGGCCCCATTCAAGTCAATAGGTCCGCAGAGAATACGGAATGCACACACATCCGTATTTCATCCGTATTTTGCGGATCTATACTGTAGAAATGCTATGCCCAGCCCATATTGCTCATGTGTTTGGTGATTAATAAGTTACTGTTTCCGTTTACGATCCGCAAAAAACTGATCACATACGGAAACCATACGGATATGTTTTGTGGAATAACGGAACGGAAGTGGACTTAAATCAGAGAAAAAAAAACCCCAGATGGGGAACAACGGATCCATGAAAAACGGACCACAAAACAACAATGGTCGGGTGCATGAGCCCTTATTCTGTACAATGTAGAATTTGCTGCAATTTTTCTGAACACAGAGATGATCGGTGATAAACAATTCTCATGTGCACAGACCCACTGAAATCAAGGGGTCAGGATTCAGTCTGGAGGCTATGTGTTTGCCACACACATCGCATTCTGACGGAAAACACGCTCATGTGAAAAATGCCTAAGGTCTCTTTCACACGAGGGGATGCCGTGCGGGTAATCCGCTGCATGGAAGAGAGCCAAGCCCCGTTCCGGACAGCAGAGACACGGAGCATTAACATAATTTATAAAGCTCAGTGCCTCTCTGTGATCTTTTTACTGCAAAATCACAGTGAGATAAAGTTGTCACTGTGATTTTGTAGCAAAAAGATCAGACTTAGACTTATAAGCTTCATTCTACCCATGATAAAAAAAGTACCCTGCTCAGCTTAATTTATAGCTCTCTCCCTACTAGCAAAGAGGGAGAGACCTTTTAAGCAAACCGAGCATGGCTTGGAGAAGAAGCACATCTCACTTTTCTCTTTGTGCCTGGACTCTTCTCCCATTGACTGGACTCTTCACCCTGTTCCCAACTCCTTTCAGATATTTTTTTGATCCCTGAAATGGCGCAGCATTTCAGAGTAAACCATAGATCTCTTGTACTGAAGGAGCCTAGCAGGATTTCATGCTGCCCGTCTGTAGCGGCCACTAGAGAAAGCTTACTGCATATGGATGTTTACAGCTTTCATTGAACTCAGTAGAAGCTGTATAAATCTGTATACAGGGATTTACCACAATGGTGCCTGCAGCCAGAGCTTTATCTTTTTAACTTTTTTAGGAAGCAGGGGTTTCATTTAACCCAACTTGCCAGCCCTGCCCTTTACCTTCCATATTTTGCCACTAAGAACAGATCTTGGCGGAACGGATGCGGACACATAAATACGGTCCTCTAAATGAGTCCTAAGGCCCCTTTCACACGTGCGAGATTTCCGCGCGGGTGCAATGCGTGAGGTGAACGCATTGCACCCGCACTGAATCCGGACCCATTCATTTCTATGGAGCTGTGCACATGAGCGGTGATTTTCACGCATCACTTCTGCGTTGCATGAAAATCGCAGCATGCTCTATATTTAGCGTTTTTTACACAACGCAGGCCCCATAGAAGTGAATGGGGCTGCAGGAAAATTGCAAGCATCCGCAATCAAGTGCGGATGCAGTGCGATTTTCCCGCAAGGTTGCTAAGAGACGGAACCCGATCTTTATTATTTTTCCTTATAACATGGTTATAAGGGAAAATAATAGCATTCTCAATACAGAATGCTATGTAAAATGTAGATTAAGGGGTTAAAAATAAAAAAATAAACTCACCTTATCCACTTGATCGAGTAGTTGTCGATCTCTCCTCTCTTCTTCAAGCATTAGCTACCAGCTAACGGACCTGTGATGATGTCACATCACATGGTCCTATCACATGGCCCATCACCATGGTGATGGACCATGTGATTGGACCATGTGATGAGCTCAGTGACTTCATCACAGGTCTTTTAGCCGACAGCTAATGAATGAAGAAGACAGAAGAGATCAGCAACTACGCGATCAAGTGGATATGGTGAGTTTATTTTTTTTATTTTTAACCCCTTAATCTACATTTTACTAAGCATTCTGTAGTGAGAATGCTATTATTTTCCCTTATAACCATGTTATAGGGGAAAATAATAAAATCTACAGAATACTCAACCCGAAACCGGACTTCAGTGATGAAGTGCGGGTTCTGGTCTGGGTACCAAACATGCCGATTTTTCCCACGCGCATGCAAAATGCATTAAAATGCTTTGCACTCGCGCGGAAAAAGCGCGCATTTTCCCACAACGCACCTGCCTCTTATCCGGGCATCAAACGTGACGCCCGTGTGAAAGAGGCCTAAGGGCACATCCCAGGAACTGTGTTAAGCAGTGCTTCTCTGTCCTGTCTGCCAAATGAATGCAGAACATATTCACAAAACGTGTACACGTTAGCCTAATTACAGTTACCTGCGTAACTTTGACAAGTTACTAGTAGTGATGAGCAGCAGGAGTAATATTCGAATTCGCGAATATTTGGTAGAATATTCGTCATATATTCTTGAATTCACAAATATAGTCTTGATTGTGAAAATCGGCAATGTAATATGCACGTAAAGCACGCGCAATACAGGCGTGGGTCACTATAGGTACTTTTTTCAAGCTGCTAGAAGTTTACTGAGACTGGAGAAAATGGTTGGCAAGGCAGAACCTTACAATAGCTTTATATGCAGATAGAGTTCTCCGATATATTCGCAATTGTGCAAATCAGCACTAATGATGCGAATATTTTGGCGCAAAACGTGCAACTAAACATTTAGCAGGTCTGACTACATATTACTGATTGGTGCACTAAGGCCTCTTTCAGACGGGCGTTGCGGGTGCACTCCGTCAAACAGTGCGGGTGCGTTGCGGGAATCGCCGCGATTTTTCCCTGCGAGTGCAAAGCGCTGTCATGCGTTTTGCACGCGCGGGAGAAAAATCGGCACTTTTGGTACCCAGACCCGAACCTGCACTTCTTCACAGAAGTGCATGTTCGGGTCCGAAATGGTCCCGCTGGTATTATTTCACATTATAACATAGTTATAATGTGAAATAATACCCTTGGCCATCTTCCTAATGTTGTACCCGGTGCTGAATGGGTTAAAAATAATAAACTAATCATAACTTACCTGGTCCCTTTGATCGCGAAGCCCGACATCCTCTCCGTTAGCTAGCTACTAGGTAAAGGACCTGTGATGATGTCACAGCATCACATGGCCCAATCACATGCTCCATCACCATAGTGATGGAGCATGTGATTGAGCCATGTGATGTGACGTCATCACAGGTCCTTCAGATCATAGATGCTGCAGGGAAAGAGAGGACAGATCGCGACTACGCGATCAAGTGACTAAGGTAAGTTAACTTTTATTATTTTTAACCCCTTCCTCATCATTTAACAATGCATTCTTTATTAAGAATGCTATTATTTCCCCTTATAACCATGTTATAAGGGGAAATAATAGAGATTGGGTCCCGTTGCTAAGCAACAATGCGGGAAAATCGCAACGCATCCGCGCTTAGTTGCGGATGCTTGCGATTTTCACGCATCCCATTCACTTCTATGGGGCCTGCGTTGCGTGAAAACGCAGAATATAGAACATGCTGCGATTTTCACGCAACGCAGAAGTGATGCGTGAAAATCACCGCTCATGTGCACAGCCCCATAGAAATGAATGGGTCCGGATTCAGTGCGGGTGCAATGCGTCCTCCTCACGCATTGCACCCGCGCGGAAAACTCGCCCGTGTGAAAGGGGCCTAAGTATTGTTGTGGACTTGTGACATCACAGCACTATGTCTGTAGCATGTATGTATGAACAGCAGAACTTATCAGCTACACTATATCACTATCTAACCTACACTGACTATCTCCCACTAACTATCTGTATCATACATATAAGCTAACTAACTAACTATCTAATGTAATGTTACACAGGAAAGCACAGAGCACAGCAATGACACTGCTCTCTGTCTCAGATCTGCAAAAAAACTGCATAAAATGGCTGCCGGGGAGGTTCTTATATAGTAAGGGGTAGGCAAATTTCCTATTGGTTGCTAGGGGTGTTGCTAAGCTCAGACAAAGACATTGCAGCCTTCTCATTGGTCCACAAGCAAGAAGCAGGGAGGGATCATGTGTTCAGTTGAAAAAAAAAAACATCTAGAACATTCGAAAATTACGAATATAGATCACTATATTCTAAATATTCATGAATTCTTGAAGTGGCGATATTCGCGATTAAAATTCGCGATTCGAATATTCGCGCCCAACACTAGTTACTAGATGTTTGTGAAGTTGTTCCTACACACAGAGGGTTAAGCAAGATGATATTTGTACTAACATTTGTCCTTCAAACCTCTGTGGGCTGAGGAAGGTGCATTGCCCTTGGAACCAGACAGACTAGAAAAGATAACACTTGTTGCCCCCTGCGATACAAATTAGCTAAGCTATAATGCAAACTGACATTTATATTTACATTATTTAGGGTGGTTTCACACTGGGGGGGAGATGTATCATTCTTCCTACATCAGTTTTCTGGCGTTAAAAAGTCACAAAACCCAGTTTTGCAACTTTTTACATCCCATTGCCCCTTTTTATTTTTTTTTACGCCTCTTTCACCAGTATCTAAAACGGGTGACCGGTGGGAGTCGTTTGGGGCTTTGCCACTCATTGGGGAGAATTTATCAAAGTGGTGTAAAGGAGAACTAGCTTAGTTGCCCATAGCAACCAATCAGATTCCACCTTCCATTAGTCACAGCTCTTTTCGAAAATGAAAGGTGGAATCTGATTGGTTGCTATGAGCAACTAAGCCAGTTCTACTTTACACCAGTTTGATAAATCTCCCCCATTATTTAGTTTTGAAACTGGCATAAATAATTACTTAAATCTACGGCAGCTTGGAGCAGTCTGGAGCAGAGGAGACATTTAATTTATGACAAGGTCTGTGCCTCAAGTTAAATGCCTCCTCTGGGGGCACAGGGCCCATCAAGACTGGCAAATTATCAGGGATGATAGACACTCGTTACTGATAATCTGCCTGTGTGAAAGGCGCCAGCAATCACCCAATGAACAAGTAACCGTTCGTTCATCTGGTGATCCTGTTATTCTGCCGACTCAGAAAATCATTAGATGTTCTGACGAAATAAAGATATGTAGGAATAAAGATCCTCAATGACAGGGATGCCCAACCTGCGGCCCTCCAGCTGTTGCAAAACTACAATTCCAAGCATGCCTACACAGTCTACAGCTATTAGGGCATGCTGGGAGTTGTAGTTTTACAACAGCCGGAGGGCCGCAGGTTGAGCATCCCTGCTCTATGGGAACAATGTATCGCTATATCGCCGCTTCTCCTGATACAGAGGAGGAGATTGTTGCATGTAAATGTAGCCCTCATCTCTTCTGATAATCTGACAGCGATCGGGAGCACCTACTTCATTTCTGACAATCTGCCAGATCACGTAAAAGGACCCTTTGGCACATTCCCACCTAGTTTGCCAGACAATCCCATTTTACAGCAAATGGCAGCACACTATAGTTGCATTGAAAATGTCGACTTTTTGGCCATTAGGCCTCATGCACACAACTATATCCGTTTCGCGGCCCACAAATTGCAGATCTTCAAAACACGGATACCAGCCGCGTGCATCCCGCATTCCTCCTTCCGTACTCTATGTTAGAAATGCCTATTCTTGTCCCGAAAACAACAAGAATAGGACATGTTCTTTTTTTTTTTTCTTCTTTTTTTTTTTGGGCCACAGAACAGATATACAAATGTGGATTTAACATCTACGTCTTTTGCAGCCCCATTGAGTTCTGCATCTGATCCGCAAAAATGCAGGTCGGATGCCGACAGAAAATACGGTCATGTGCATGAGGCCTTATTGAAAAGTGGTGAGCAAAGCGGTTGGGGTTAAACAGGTAAGATGTGGTCAGCAACTTTCAGACAGATTTATCATTATTAGGGCTCTTGCAGACGAGCGGATCTCCTGCGTGTTATCCGCAGCAAGAATGAGAACCAAGCTGCGCGGTGGACATGATAGATACTGCTCCGTGCCTCTCTGTGACCCTTTCACTACAAAATTACTGTGAGATAAAGTTGTCACAGTGATTTTGTAGTGAAAGGGTCACAGAGAGGCACGGAGCAGTATCTATCATGTTACTGCTTGGTGCCTCTGATGTCCACCGCGCAGCTTGGCTCTCATTCTCGCTGCGGATAACACGCAAGAGATCCGCTCGTCTGCAAGAGCCCTTAGAGATGCTTATACTAAGTGTAGATGTACCGTAATTTTCCGTCTTTATAACGGCCCAATGTGCGACAAATTTATTAACCAGCAGAAAAAACACTATGATATAAACCAGGGATGCTCAACCTGCGGCCCTCCAGCTGTTGCAAAACTACAACTTCCAGCATGCCCGGACAGTCTACAGCTATCAGCCTACAGCAGGGCATGGTGGGAGTTGTAGTTTTACAACAGCTGGAGGGCCGCATGTTGAGCATGCCTGATATAAACATTGCTTTTGCAAAAAACAGCATAGAAAAATGCCATAAAAAGCTGCGTGTGGTATGGAAAAAAAAAAAAAGCAGTTTGCATGGTATTTTATTTAGGCCTCTTTCACACTTGCGCTTTTGCTTTCCGTCCTAGAGTTCCGTCCTCGGGGCTCTAGGACGGAAAGATACTGATCAGGATTATCCGAATGCATTCTGAATGGAGAGAAATCCGTTCAGGATGCATCAGGATGTCTTCAGTTCAGTATGTGAACGTTTTTTGGACGTTGACAAAACCGTAGCATGCTGCGGATTTGTCTCCGTCCAAAAATCCGGAAGACATGCTGTAATGCCGGATCTGGAATTAATGCCCATTGAAGTGCATTAATCCAGATCCGGCATTAAGCTAAACATCGTTTCGGCGCACGTTTAGCTTTTGTGAATGGTTACCATGGCAGCCAGGACGCTAAATTCCCGGCTGCCATAGTAAAGTGTAGTGGGGAGAAGTATACTTACCGCCCGTGCGGCTCCCGGGGCGCTCCACAATGACGTCAGAGCGCCCCATGAGCATGGATCACATGATCGCATGGATCACGTGATCCATGCGCGTGGGGCGCTCTGACATCATTGTGGAGCGTCCCGGGAGCCGCACGGACTGTAAGTATCTGCTCCCCTGGCTCCCCACTACTTACTATGGCAACCAGGACTTTAGTAGCGTCCTGGCTGCCATAGTAACACTGAAAGCATTTTGATGACGGCCTGTTCAGCCTGTCGGATCCGCGCTGCCGCTATTTTGCAGAGGCAACGCCCCCATTGATCCTAGAGGCTCATTTGCATACATTAAAACATAATTTTACTCAGTAATGCGGGCACATATGATCATGGGACCAAAACAGATGCCTTCAGCTGCAAAGCGCACATGTAACAGGTCAGCCAGCAGGTGGCAGACCAGCATAAGAAAAGAGAAATTCTAGTACCAATATGGATATAAAAAATGTTAAAAAAAATATATAAAAAATATTAAAATTTTAATCGCCCTCCTTTCCAAAGAATAAAAAAAATACATAAATAACAAAAAATATAAACATCGTGGGCATAACCACATCCGAAAGCGCCTGTACTATTAAAATATTTTTCCAATATGGCGAATGGCGTAAAATAGGGTCAAAATGTCCAATTCGACATTGTTTCATTGCTTCTCTTACCCCCAAAAAATTTATAAAATGTGATCAAAAAGTCACACACACTCCAAAACGGTATAAATAAAAACTACAGATCATCCGGTAAAAAATTAGGTAAAAAAATTAGCCCCCAGACAGCTCAATAGATAGAACTATAAAAAAAAAGTTAAGGGGGTCAGAATATGGTGATGTAAAAAAACACTATTACACCATTTAGACATAAAAAACTATACATATGTGGTGTCATTGTAATCATACTGACCCAGAGAATGAAGGTCATGGGTCAGTTTTGCTGCAAAGGGAACGCTGTAGGGACAAAATTACTTAAAACGGTATAGTAATTGCATTTTTTTTCCGATTCCACCCCATTTGGAATTTTGTCCCTCTTCCCAATACATTGTATGCCATATTAAATGGCAATAGAAAGTACAACTTGCCACGCAAAAAATAAGTCCTCATATGGATATGTGAATGGAAAAATAAAAAAAGATATGGCTGAAGGAAGATAGGGAAAAAAAATGAAAACGTACAAACCTCTGGTATCCAAGAGGTTAATGGCAATATGGACTTGATCATTGTTTTTCACTGACCATCTGTCAGTTCTTGAAAAAATGCAGCAGGTTCTATTTTCATCTGTTTTCCATGTGCACTGCTGGGGTGAAAAATTTGGATTTCTAGAGTATCATCTACCGATGGTCAATAGAAACCTAACAGAACATGGATGTCAGTGGTTTTCATGGACTCATAGACTTCAGTGGGCGTGCATGTCTCCATTGTTTTTCCATGAGCCATGGTCACTGGAAATAACAAAACTTCTGTGAAGGGGCCACAAGGAGGACAATACTACTTTGAAGGAGCCACAAGGAAGACATAAGTACTGTGTGGGGGCATAATGTATCCAAAACCTTAGTGAGGGGGGGGTGGACAATATGGGCATTTCTGCTGTGAAGGAGGTACAATGTCGGCATAACTACTGTAAAGGAGATACAATGTGGGCATAACTACTGTGAAGGAGACACAATGTGAGCATAACTACTGTGAAGGAGACACAATGTGAGCATAACTACTGTGAAGTAGGCACAATGTGGGCATAACTACTGTGAAGGAGATACAATGTGGGCATAACTACTGTGAAGTAGGCACAATGTGGGCATAACTACTGTGAAGTAGGCACAATGTGGGCATAACTACTGTGAAGTAGGCACAAGGTGGGCATAACTACTGTGAAGTAAGCACAATGTGGCCATAACTACTGTGAAGGAGACACAATGTGGGCATAACTACTGTGAAGTAGGCACAATGTGGGCATTAGTACTGTGAAGGAGATACAATGTGGGGACAACTACTGTAAGAGGGTACAATGTGGATATTACTACTGTGAGGTGGCACAATGTGGGCATTGGTACTGTGTGGTAGCACTAAAGCAATGCCTTAGATTACCCTGTTATACCATTGGCTCGGTCCAGCACAGCGCCCCTGCTGGGGATTTACCAGGGACAGTCACCATCCCCTGTTTATGTGGTTATTATTTTTGCTCTTTCACCGCGGCGAGCTTGTTCCGGATCCAGCAGACCCCTGGGTGGGGTAGGACCAGTTGGTTCTTTCATTTATTGAGATGTATTGGTTCCATCGTGTATCCTATGACAGATTTTAGCAGGTAGGACTGGGTGAGTATAGTTATGCATTGGGCAGAGTTAGAGGATTTGTTTAGTGTAAAGAAAAAATGCCACTTACTGTTTACACTCGCTGTAAACCTGACTGGCAAGTTCCCACGGTAGGGGGAATGGGGCACCATTCTGAATCCTTGCCCCAAGTTCTGGAAAGCCTAGCTACACCTCTCTACACGGATTGGAAAAGCCACTGGATGGGTGATCACCCTCTGTACGCACTTATGGCCCGCGCATTATAGTTATAGTAGTATATTCCAGAAATGCGAATCTGGCACAATAAGGTTTCTTCTGTTCTGCAGATTTAGGAGTGATTCACTGGACACCATTGCATCACAGGGACAGAAAGACAGATGCCATTATACATGAGTTGTGGTGAATTCCAGTACAATATGTCATTATTCCCATCAAACTTCAAATACCTCACTACAAACATATGTATCTGATTTTAATTGCTGGTTTGCACACGTCAAGTGTTTTTATATGATATAGGCATTTGTATATATTTAAAGGGGTGTTCCAGGACCCAGTGGGTCCCACAAAGCCACCTCAATTACACATAGCAGCATGGTTTTATCTACACATTTTAAATGCTCGATGTGAGCTCCATTGCTGACACGGCAGATGTCTAGGCAGTAGTCCACTTCTGTCCAGAAGAGTGCCAGCATATCATATGGACTCCACTTTTTCAGTGATGAGTCATCTCTTGTCATTCAGATCCTACAACTGGGTGGGGTAGATACCCTGAGTTCTGGATCTAACCCCCCAGAAAGAAGTTGTACGGTATTATATGTTGTGATCGTGGAGGCCAGCTCAACACTGGTAAATTGTTTATTCCAGCATGGCCAGTCCACCTTTCCAGTAACATTTCATTCAGGTATCGGGAAACATCCAACTGAAAATGAAGAGGAACACTATCCAGATCTTCTATCTGTGGCATAGGCCTTTCCCTTAACATTTCCAGGTAGGGGCAGCCAGTGACACTATCCTCGGCTCATTGCACAGAACATTTACTTTGGGTGAGCCCCTCATATGTCCTGAGCCCCAGATTCTAACGTTGTGACAACTGATCTTCTCACTGAGGTGAAAGGTAGCCCTGTCAGCGAATTCTCCTCTAACAATTAGCCCTGCAAGTCAAGTCACAGCTTTTTGGTTTGTCATCTGGTTTCACCTCCTGAAGAATTTGTAATCTGTATGGTTTACAACTCAGACGTTTTCATAAGATACGCCATGCCGTGGTTTCTGGTACTTCATACTAGTCCACCTGGTCGACTATGGTGAACTGTGCTCGTACATATTTCAAATCCTGTTCACTGTCTCATCCAAAGCCTTTGGGCTGCCCGTACTTCTCCCAACATGAAATGCAGTTTCTTTTTACCAAATTTATTCTGAAAATCTCGCTGTGCTGTCACAAGAGACCCCGTTCTTTCAAATTCAACACATAAAAAACTTTTTTTTGCTGCAATGTCACCATCTTAAACCCGCCTCTTTGTGTATAGATTTAAACTAACCTCCACTTAAAGGAGCAAATTTATGAAAACTGCGTAAAATTTGTTGTCTATAGCAACCAATCAGGGCACAGCTTTCATTTTTCAAGAGCAGAATTTCTTTACTTTAACCAAATTCCTTTCCTTTTGCACCAGCCTTTTTGAATCAACCTTTGCTTACCGTTCCAAAGTTGTGTTGATCGGCCTCTCGGGAACCCAGTCATGTGATTCTCCTCTTCTGAAAATCATGAGAACTGGGGCCCCTATACCCTGCTGGAAACCCTGAAATGAATAGAGTGGCAAACCAAGCATGCACACTACCTCTCCTTGCATTCCTATGAAACTGTCAGAAGTAGTGATGTGCCATGTGTCAATTTATGCTGTGGATTTCCATCCCAGATTTCACCCTTTGCAATGCGGAGACTAAAATTCACAGAAAATCTATAACAAAATAAGCAACAAATCTGCTGAGATTTTGCCACAGAATTGTAACAGATTTTCCTGCTGCAAATTATATCCTGTGTGAACATACCCTTACCCTGGGTTCACACCTGAGCGTTTTACAGCGCGTTCAAACGCGCTGTAAAACGCTCAACAGATTAAAACCAATGCATCCCTATGGGAGTGGTTCACACTTGAGCGTTTTACAGCGCGTTTGAACGCGCTGTAAAACGCCCAACGCATAAACAAGTACTTGAGCTTCTTTTGGGGCGTTTGACGCGCGTTTTGTGATTGACACCACAGTAGTCAATCACAAGAACGCGCGTTTTACGCGCGTTTCCTATTTGCAAAAACGCGCTGAAATACACGCGACAAAAACGCGCGTAAAACGCGCGTTTTTAGAACGCTCAGGTCTGAACCCAGGGATAGAGGAGTTGTGCCATTAATATAAATGTATCCCACCCAACAGATATCACTTCCCCAAATACCACCATTTATCAAAACTGCCTTATTCTAAAGTAATTAGTTGACCATTGAATCTGGAAAATCTGTTTTGATATTCAGTTGCTGTTGGTTATATCCTGCATTGGAGTCTTGTAATAGAGGACACACAAGTGTCATTGGTAAGTTCAAGGGGTGTGGTGAGTGTCACATGTCCTGCTGATGTCAGAACACATCAAAGGGTTAATAAAGAGGTCAGGTCAGGAAGCAGAATGTCAGTATCCGGGAAATGGGCAGAAGTCAGTACACGGGAAGACAAACAAATACATTGCATCTTTGTAAGGAACTAACAAGCTAGACATCCTATTACTCAGACACCCTCGCATTGGGGAAGTTGCTTTAAAGGGGTTGTCTGCCTTTTTTTATATTGATGACCTATCCTCAGGATAGGTCATCAATATCAGATTGTCGGGGGGCCAACTCCTGGCAGCCCCGCCTTTTCTTTACTATTTACCTGCTCACTATTAAACTGCAGTGGTGAACAATTGTAATTATAACTACGCCGTTCTTTTCACTTCAGTGGAATGTCTCCTTCCTATTCACTTGAACTGGAGGGAACCATCCCATTGAAGTGAATGGCACGGCATAGTTATAATTACACCTGCTCACCGCTGCAGGTGCGTTCGCAAGCAGGTAAACAGTGAAGAGATGACTGCACTCGCACGAGCGCTGCGATCTCTTCAAACAGCTGATAAGCAGACGTGTTGGGAGTCGACTGATCGCCAATCTAATATTGATGACCCATCCCGAGAATGGGTCATCAATGTAAATAAAGGGGTATTCCCATCTCAGACAATAGAGGAATATCGCTAGGATATGCCTCCATTGTCTGATAGGTGCAGGTCCCATCTCTGGGACCCGCACCTATCTGTAAAACGAAGCTTAACAGGAAGCCGGCAAAGTGGTGTATAACGCTTTATAACGCTTTTCTTTTTTTGGGGGGGGAAATTATATATATTTTTTTACTGCTGTTTGGGGTTACATATAGATTACTTTGTAATTTATATCATCTTTGTAGAATCATTACAGAAAGCAATTTTTGTTTTATTGTTTTATACTCATCACACTTCGTTTTAATTCTTTAGGTTATTACAGGTTTTTGGATACCTAATAAGTATAGTTTTTAAGTTTGTGTCATTCCTGCATAGTAAAATATATTTTAAACTAAAAGGGTTATCCATCTTAAGATAATGATGACCTATCCTCGGGATAGTTTTTCTTCTCGACATTTTTTTTTTATAATTCCATAAAGGGATTACTTTACTATGTGACATTTTTTAAATTAAGGATATGGCCACACTGGGTCAATACGCTGTGTATTTTCCATTGTAGAATTGAGCAAAGTTGATAAGCTTTTACCAAATGTCATCGACATTCTGTGTGACCTGTGGTATTGATATTAGACCTGCAGCATATTAATAATTTTTACCACAGACTTCACCCTTTGAAATGCATAGGGTGAATTCTGCCTCTTAATACGCAACAAATTCCACAGCAGAAAATGCACCGTGTGGCTGCGACTATGATGTATTAATATACTCCTGTATGCTAGTATGTTATCCTATGTGTTATTACCACATGGGCAACATTAGTTTATTGTCTTTTACTGTCTTTTCCATACTTTCTATGTCCCCAAGGTTGACTGCAGAAGGGTCCCATAGTCTCTGATTAGGTCACTGTGAAACTGGAGTCCTCTTTGATCATGTACTGTGGACCTGCGCCACTAAACGGCAAAAGACAGTAGACGCTTTATTTTTAACATTGTGTAATGACAGGGATTTTAATATTTGTAATATACTTTATTAGGGAAAGACGTTTGCACTGGAAAACATAGTGTAAGAGTCTTCTTAGCTAAGCTTTAAATAAGCTTTGCTAAGGAGAGTCTGTCTTAAGTCTTCAGCGCTCAGTAAAATGCTGAAGACTGAAGGCAGACTCTCCTTAGCATCATTCAGTTAGAGCTTTGCTAAAAACACTTATTACACCATGTTTTCAAGTACAAAAAAACATTTTTTCCTAATAAAATACATTACAAAAATGTTTAATATCCTTGTCCCTTTCACAATGTTAAAAATAAATTGAAACAACAGTTACACTTTAAGGTGGTCATGAAGTTGCTCCACTACTATTACAAGGTTCCAGATCAGCTCATATATGTAATCATGTCTTGTAAACATATTGTTCTTTCTAAAAGGATATGTGAACTTTGTACTGGTTTGATTTGGTGAGCAAATTTACTTTAGAAAATAACTGTGCCCTGCTCCCGACCTCACCCGCATCAAGACATTCATTTATATTTGATCTTTTAGCAGATTTTTAGCAAATTTCATTGCTATGCAAAGTACTAAACAGTAAATAAACACACACATTGCCTTAAAGGGATTTTGATATTGGTGGTCTATCTTCAGGATCCTCAGGAGAGCTCATCAATATGTGATCAGCCATGGTCCAAGACCTTGCACCCCCGCCAATCAGCTGTTACCTTGTTGCTGCATCACTGGAACTACACCATACATCCATTGTGCAGTCGACAATGCTGGTACCTGCAGCACTCCTCTCATTCCCTTCAATAGGAGCAGCACTGCTGTTACCAGCTCCTTCCACTACGCCCCGGCCAATTTGATATTAATGACCTATCTAATACGTATGGCCATCGATTGGAACAGTTCTTGCGCCACATTTTGGATAGATGCACAGCCAGACAGTTCTCTCCCAGAAGACATACAGTATCAAGGATGATAGTATCTCCATTGAAAAAGTGTCCTTTTTTCCATTTTAAGAATGGCCCCTGATTATGAGACTCAAACATCACATTTCACATTTAGGTTTGTGTCCTTGATATTACGGAATAAAATCTCTTTAGTCATACTGCTTAATAATAAAAGCAACAAAGTAAATTATTGAATTGCTCATTAGATATTCTCTAAATTAAATGTTAACTATAACTGATCATAAATGTTAGAAATGAATTAGCCTCATAATGATCATCTCTACATCTGCAGCCCTAAGGCCTCTTGCACACGAACTTATTTTTTTTTCAGTGTTTTGCTGTCCGTTTATAACGGATCCGTTTTACCGTTTTTTGCTTCCATTTCGGTTTCGGTTCCGTTGTTCCGTTCCGTTTTTCCGTTTGGCATATACAGTATACAGTAATAACATAGAAAAAATTGGGCTGGTCTTAAAATTTTCAATAGATGGTTCCGCAAAAAACGGAACGGATACGGAAGACATACGGATGCACTTCAGTATGCTTTCCGTTTTTTTGCGGACCGATTGACTTAAATGGAGCCACTGAACGTGATTTCCGGACAAGAATAGGACATGGTCTATATTTAAACGGAACAGAAAAAACGGAAAAACGGAAACAGAAGGCATACGGAGACACTTCAGTATTTTTTGCAGACCCATTGAAGTGAATGGTTCAGTATACTGTCAGTATACTGAACTGAAAAAACTGCCAGTATACGGTCCGCAAAATACTGTCATGTGCAAGGGGCCTAAGGCCTTATTCACACATCCGTAGTGTGTTTTGCGGAAACACGGAAACACGGATCCGCAAAACACGGAAACACGGATCCGCAAAACACGGACGGCTGCAATGTGCATTCCGCATTTTGCGGACCGCACATTGCTGGCACTATAGAGAGAATGCCTTTTCTTGTCCGCAATTGCGGACAAGAATAGGACATGTTCTATTTTTTTGCGGAAACGGAAACACGGATGCGGAAACACGGATGCGGAAACACGGATGCGGACATCACATAGTGTGCTGTCCACATCCATTCCTGCCCCTATGAAATGAATGGGTCTGCAACCCTTCCGCAAAATTGCGGATGGGATGCGGATCCATTTTGCGGACGTGTGAATTAGGCCTAAGTCAACTAGATACTATGGACATGATTTATCATACCTTCACTCCATAATTCTGGCATCAAAAAGTCCCAAAATTGGGCATTTGCGACTTTTCACACTCATTTGCGCATAATTTTGCCACTTTTTTACATGTGTACACCACTCACTGGTGTACAGTTTTGTAAAAGTGGGCGTGGTTAGCCATGTTAATGAGTTTCACTCCAGATTTATCATTGGGACTTTTTAAAAAAAGTCGCAAAAAAGTCCCAATTTCACTCCAGTGAGGACCATGCTTATCTTATGCGACTTTTTAATAGAACATGCGACTTTTTTGTAAATATGTGCGACTTTTGTAAAGCCGTTTACTGAAGGATGAACTGCTGCCATCAAACCACATTTAACACAGTATTAAAGGACCATTAATAAATCTGACTGAGCCAAAAGTGACTTTGGACTTATGTGAAACTGGAGTAAGATGGAAGTGTAATGATAAATCTGGCCCTATATGCTTATCTGCAAAATTGTTGCATCTGGGATTAAATAAAAGGCTATAGCTTGTCAGTCTTACAAAATATCAGAGTAGATGTTGTGCAATTGAACAACTCCCCTGACACCAGTGTGTCCACCTACACAGGCAAGCTCATAGTTCCCATAAGTGATAGGATTGGTTATCTATTAACATTACCACAGTCAGTGTGCAATAGAAATCCTATGAGAGCAAACTCAGGGGTCACATGTCATTACCTGGAGGCTTTATAAAGAGAAGGGTGCCTCCAGAGAGGCTATCACAGCTAAGCATGGCTAAATTATTGAGGGTGGTCGTGTTACTAGTCCTCTGCACCACAGCAGTGTGGTGCGCCAGTGATTATGATGAAGAAGATGGGGTAATTATATGGTTGTGACAATTGTAGAGTTGCACCTAATGATATTTTTGTTGATTGCATTTATTTACCCACGTTTAGGGTGTGTAACTGTATTAACTGTTGTTTTCCTATCATTTGCAGGGGGATGAAACAGGAGGAAAGGTAATAATGCATGTATTCATTCATGACACAGTTTTGTTGTTTCTTACTATTTATTACATGCAACATGCATGTATTTATATAAAATGTACGTAGAACTGTTTGCTCTTGAATTTTTTTTTGTGGTGCTCATATATTTTTTCCGAATGTGTTTTTTACCTATTCAAGAAAGTAGAGAATAAGCGCTAACAAACACAAAATAACACTATGAATTTGATAATATTTGATCATATTAGAGTAATAAAAAGCAGGTATGCCAGGCGACTGGGCAGTAGAGCATGTTTAGGAGTATCATACATGTGTGACAGCGCTGGATCTTTTGTATCAGAATGCACTTTTGTATCAGAAAACTGGTGAAAGTTTGCTAAACTAGTCACATGTGGCTTAGTATGTGTAGGTAAAAATGTATGTGGTCCTTCATACATGTATATATGTATAGTAACTAACATAATTGCATTAGTAACTATACAACATTGTAAAATATATTAATACATCTAGAGGTTAGGTAACCCAAAGTATAGTATAGCATGTACCAATGTGCAGACTTACAATTCTGTTAGCATATTGGCGCCAAAAAGCATTAAGACTTCATAATTCCCTGATACTTTTTTTTAGAAAATATTAGTGTGTCAAATAGTTGTAATTTAATTTCTTCCGCAAGTAGTTTCCACAATTTGACATTTCTTGAAATATTGGATATGAATAAAGAGTCTTCAAATGAGGCCCCCTTACTAATGACTGCAACTATTATTATTATTATTATGTATTTGCACTGATTTTAGAATATTATTCCAGAACACGGAAACATCGGTTGATGCAAGAGGACACAGGCCACTCCCTGCAGGACAAAAACTGCCTCCAACCAGAAGGCCTCCTGCACCCCCAGTCAGTGGAGGTGGCTACAGAGCCCGTCCGACCAAAGCTCCAGCCAGAGGAGGGAAGAAAGAACCCCTAGTGTTTCCTGACAGCGGAGGTTGTAAACATCTACAGGACGAGTTGGTAGGAACAACTTGTAATGTATATGGGGCAGAATAAAAAATAGTAGAGGGTCTTTTCTAGCAGAAGAAAAAGAAGACATAAGGGGAATTACACTTTTTGGCAAGGGCACTGGGGAGGGCTCTGAAGATAACTTTAGAATGTAGAGGGACAGAGAAGAGCCTGGATATCTTGGTGAATCTTTTTAGTGGGTTGAGTTTTAAGTAACTAAAAGTTTTCTGCTATGCATAACAATTCGTGCCTTTCATTTTTCCAGGGAGTGTTATGTCCCACTGGTTGTGAATTGCGCACCAATCTTCTAAAACAATCAAGGAATGTCAAAAACTCTGTGGCTAACATTCGTCCCAAGCTGGAGTCACTGTCTCATTCATCAAACAGTATATTCAAGTATGCCTCTCTCCTTGGAGAAAAATTCAAAGAACGACAGGAACTTAACAAAGGTAGACTTTCTGCTTTCTGTATCTCAACATGTTGTTAATGTGCCAGATAGCTTGCCTATATATTTGAGGGATGATAAATTAAGCAGTAATTTTGTGTTTAATGTCATCACTGTATGGTTGTGCCTTAAAGTAGCCTGACTGCTTCCATAGGAACTAGAGAAATCACAACATGTAGAGGATACATTATGGTTAGTTTGCACTTTTAGGCCCATAGAAATCCCTAGAAAACCCATACACACCATTGCCATGGTTGCAAATATAAGTTCTTTGCCTTTCTACAGGTAAATCCCCACCAAGAATTTTCTAAAGCCCTACAATACTGACTTTAATGGACCAGATCCAATAAATGTCCCTACCAATGAAACACATTTTAAAACCATAGATATGATAATTATTTTTCATGCACATCATTTGATTTGTTAAAGATAATTTTTACCCAAAATATGAAATTGTTTAAAATGGTAACCATATGACCATGGCAATAAGTAAAGATGTTATCATTAATCAACTTTTTCACATGCTCTTTCTAATATACAAATTTTTTGGGGGGGTCTGGTGGAAATCCCCTTTAAAGGGGTACTCCAGGAATTAAAAAAATGAAAAACTTAATATTATTTTATAATAAATATTTTCACAAATACCTTTCATTACTTAGAATGGCTTGTTTTGTCTAGGCCTAAGCTTTAGGAGAAATAAAATGGCCGCTGTCCTATAAGTACACACAAAACCTGTTCTAATCACACAGGAGGACAAGTTACTTCACCACAATGAGCCATAGTGCTGCCTCATCCTCCTTTCTGCTCTGCTTGTCAGGAATCCTGAATACAGGTGAATCTCTGTGGGAATGGAGATGATGAGGAGACATGAGAGGAGGGTGAGGTGCGGCTAATGAGCAGCAGCACTTGTTTACAGTCTCCATTACCACAGCCTGTCCTGTCCGTCCTCTGCCGGTACCTCATGTCTCCTCATGAACTAAATTCCCCAAAGATTCAGCTAAAGTTCTTATCATCTGTATTCAGGGTCATAGTCTTTTCTGCTGCAGCTAAGGCGGCGTGTCCATGCTCTGCCTATCCAGCTCAGGAGGCAGTGAAGGATGAAACTGAGCATGTGCGGCCTTCTTAGTGAGCAGGTCAAAGAAATAAGAAAAAAAACTGCAGGTGGCGCTATACAGGTACATTTTATTGAATAACGCAGTGGCTATGCAAAAATTTTTATTACATGCAATTACAAAAGTATTCAGATCCAGGTAATGGTTTAAAAAATGTAGAATATTTTTGTGGGACAACCCCTTTAAGTCTACAACTAGCTAACTCATCCTATACAATTAAGTTAGTAGTTGTGAAAGAATATAGCCAGGCTTGTTGGTTCCCCAGTTGCAGCTATTTCAGATTACTTAAAGGGGTTGCCTCATTTCAGTCAGTGGCATTTATCATGTAGAGATAGTTAATACACAACACCTACTAATGTGTTGTGATTGTCAATATTGCCTCCTTTGCTGGCTTGATTAATTTTTTCATCACATCATACACTGCTCGCTTCCACGGTTACAACCACCCTGCAATCCATCAGTAGTGGTCGTGCTTGCACACTGTAGGAAAACAACAGGCCTCTCTGATGGACAGGTCTGCGCACATAGGCTGGTGCTTTTTCCTATAGTGTGGATTGCAGGGTGGTCGTAACCATGGAAACGAGCAGTGTATAATGTGATGGAAAAATGTTTCCAGCCAGAAAAGGAAGCAATATGAATAATAACAATGCATTAGTAAGTTGCTTGTATTAACCTCCTCTACATAATAAATTCTATTTGCCTAAGTGAGACACCCCTTTAAGGCCTCATTACTCGGGCTGACAGTTGGGGCAATTATAGTGAAGGAACACTCCATTATTTGCTGCCCAGAAACAATGAATCTGTATGGGAAAGAACGATTGATCTGCATACAGCAGAGGTGATTGCTGCATGTAAATGTAGTTCTCACCCCACTGATCAGCAGGCAGTTATCTGGAAAGAACTGTTTGTTCCCTATAATTGCCTGCTTGGTTGGCGTGTGTAAAGAGCTCCTTAGACCTTAATCTGAAATATTTGCTGGGTAAATGTTGCGTGACAACCACATAATGTAGATAAATAAGTGCTTCCAAAAGCATTTTGGAAACAGTTAAACCATACTGTCTTAATCTTAGACTGGGAGATTAGTCAGATTTTTCTAAAAAAAAATATCTAAATTTGAGAAAATATTATTTAGCATGATCTTACCCTACAAATCACAGGTATCATAGCTGTCTCTTTAAAAATGTAGGATATGTCACAGATTTAGAATACAGAAGATACTATTAATACCCATTTTACCAAACCAATATATATAGCATGTCTGTGGGATGCTTTGAAGCTTAGCATAAATATTCCTTGGTTTGTGTCAGATGTGCTATCCATGTGAATAAATTCTTTAAATACCTCTGCTGTCTGTTGAATCATTATGGACATGTATGAAGATACCTTATATTGGTTTTGTAGAGCCATGATCAGTACATCATGTAAATCCTAAATGTTTCCTTTTCAGAAAATGAGAATCTTATTAATGAATACAGTATAGAGCTGGAGGAACAATACACTTATATCAAGGAAAATGTGGATAACAATATTCCATCCAACATCCGCATCCTCCGCCAAGTGTTAGAGAATCTGAGATCCAAAATCCAGAAACTGGAAGCCACAATTTCCTCCCAGGTGGAGAACTGCCGATCTCCATGTGTTACAAGTTGCAACATTCCAGTGGTATCTGGCAAAGGTAATGTCTTGTCACATTCATATCCAGCTGTTGAAACAATACAAGATTGAGTACTTCAGATGAGCAAAACAGAGTCCTGTTTCTCATTGGCATACTTACGTTACTAAGGTCTACATGCATTTTATACGTTCCTGATCTAAGTCCTTGCTGATCAGCAGCCAATTAATTTCATATATACTTACAGAGTGCGAAGAAATCTACAGGAAAGGTGGGGAGACATCAGAGATGTATCTCATACAGCCAGATGCATTCTTCAGGCCATACAAAGTTTACTGTGATATGACCACACAAGACGGCGGTAAGCATACCAGTAATACAGTAACTTCTACAAATGGTAGATGGCCACAAAGGAAACCTTTTGAACAGTTCAGGCCTAACTTGCAGGTGGCGTTTCCTTGAGGAAGACCCAAAAAACGATGGAATTCATATAGCATGTTCTATAAAATTGTGAACAGCTCTCAGCAAAGTATTTTAGTAGTGGTCATTATTGATAACACTTGGTAAATAGTGACAATTAGGGCTCATTTACATGGGCTAATACACAAGACAATGTTTGGAACTAACAGTTTATTCCCAATCATTGCTCGCTCATTCAGCAGCATTTACATGCAGCAATTGCCCCCTCTGTATGGGAATGAATGATCATTACTACGATCATTTATCCCCATACAGTTCTACGGTTTGTTGGGAGCCCCATCCTGTTTACACAGGGCGATGCGCCTGGAAAATGATGTTTTTATGTGTTGCATATATGATTATATGTCGTGGCAAATGAGTGTTTGATCTTTTGTCGGATGATATCATTTTGTCAGATGACATTGGGCTGTTATCAGGAACTACCTTTTTTTTTTAGAATCTTCACGCCTAATAATTGGCCCTAATCTTCCCATGTAATTGGGCCCTTTGTCTAGTAAGAGAGAGTTCACATCACTGTTTATTTTTCCATTCTTCTGATCTGTCAGAAAAACAGAGAAATAAAGAAAAAACAGATCCTGTAAAAAAAAAATGGATCCTTTCAAAAAACGGATCCTTACTTAAAAAAACAGATCCTTTAAAAAAAACAGATCCTGTGAAAAAACAGATCCTGTGCCTCCATTGTGCACATTTGGCAACCGTTTTAGCCATTTCCACCTGAGATCCGTTTTCGTCTTTAAAACGCATCTCATTCAGAGGTGGCTAAAACGGGTGCCAACTTTTTTTATAGGATTTTTTTTTCTTTATTTTTCTGTTCTTCTGACGGATCAGAAAAATAACGGTGATGTGAACTGTCCCTAATCAATCCAGTCTCATAACCTATCTAGTCATGAGTTTAAGATAGATATATGATGAATGACTTCTTGCATAGGATACAGGGGGTGATTTCCAGCATCCCTTTTAGATGTGATTGACAAAATTGTTTCCTTTAGATATTAATTAAAGGATCGTATGCTAGCAGCTTGAATGTTGTGTAAACTTGATTTAATTATCTATTTTAGGATGGACAGTAATCCAGAACAGACAAGATGGAAGCGTTAACTTTGGAAGAACATGGGACAGCTATAAGAATGGATTCGGAAATGTTGCTTCCAATGGAGGAAAAGGAGTCTGCGATACTCCAGGTACATTTTAGTTACATGTGTAATATGGGCTATGGCCACGGAATGCCCAAAAGAACAAACTACACAGCGGTAGTCAGTAAATTCCTTTAATTCCAGTGGAGAGTAAATCCAGGCCTTTTGAGATAGTAGATGCTCCTTCTCCTCCAGGCCTGCGATGCTTCGCTGGGTTCCTTTGCTGTAAACATCACGTTTGACATTGCCCGCAGCCAATCACTGGCCATGGCAGTGACTGGCTCCCCTTATGTCATGACAACTTGTCACATGACACAAAGGGATCCGATCCTCACAGCGACCAGTGATTGGCTGCGGCAATGTCAAACCAGATGTTTACAGCGAAGTTGCCTAGTGGAGCATCGCAGGCCTGGAGGAGAAGGTGCGGGGAGCCACCTCTGGGAAGCAGGTAAGTAATCTTTCCTTTACAAGTCTTGCCAAACCCCCTCATTCTTGAACAACCCCTTTAAAAGCCAGTCTCTGGTGAACGTTTATTTCCATATTAGAGAAATCCTTATGTATTATTCCCTATATTTTTGCTTATATATTAATGTTGCATTGTCTTAGCAGTAGGGGGACTCCAATTCTCCACTGCTTCAGCCTCTTAGCAGAATACACGCAGTTTTATGACACCACTGAATTAATACAGGCTTCATTCTTCTGAGGGTTCTGCGGGGCAGCAATGCTTCTTTAATACATGGCAAACCCGTATATTCAATTTTGGGAAATGGTATCAGAATATCTAAAAGAGCTCCGTGCAACTTCTATAATCAGAATGTAACAGTGTCTGGCTTTCTCCAGGTGAATACTGGCTCGGTAATGAGAGAATTAGCCAGATTACTAACCTTGGACCCACCGAAGCTTTGATTGAAATGGAAGACTGGGACAACAACAAAGTTTCAGCCAAGTATACTGGTTTCACTGTGCAAAATGAAGCAAACAAATATCAGCTTTCTGTGAGTGGCTACCAGGGTACTGCCGGAAACGCTCTCATGGAAGGGGCTTCAGAACTGAGAGGAGAAAACAGAACCATGACAATACACAATGGCATGTTCTTTAGTACTTATGACAGAGACAATGACGGATGGTACGTATGGAACTTACTCATTTCCTAAATCCTAATTTGCCCAAAGTCACATTCTTCCCATAGATGTATACCTTAGATAGTGGTTGCAATTGCACCTCATGAATCTAACTTGCGTACTGCAAGTTTTTTAACAACAATATGGGTTCCTCCATGGGACACAGGGAAACAAAACCCACAGCTCAACAGGGCAGTGTCTCCTATCTGAAAATCCTGATATTACTGTTTTCATACTGTACATTGAAACCCATGTTTTATTTCCAGGTTGCATGCAGATCCAAACAAACAGTGCGCCAAAGAAGATGGTGGTGGTTGGTGGTACAACAGATGCCACTCTGCTAATCCTAATGGCAGATATTACTGGGGTGGATATTACACATATGATATGGCAAAACATGGTACAGATGATGGTGTTGTATGGATGAACTGGAAGAAATCCTGGTATTCAATGAAGAAGATGAGCATCAAAATCCGCCCGTTCTTCAGCAATTAAAAACATGTCACATGGTGCCGGAAACAGCAAGACATCAACATAGCAGTCTGAGCCAAAGTACATCATCCAACACGTGGAACACTTCAGGTCACCTGTCAGGAGGTCTCTGTGCATTGTTCTAGAGTCATGTATTAGAAAGCAACTAAGTAGATGTAATGTATGAGCCAAAACTTCCAACACCTAGGGTCATCAACTCACAAAGCTCTCCTCAACAGTAACAATAATGAAGGCATATAAAATATATATATATAAAAGAAGTCTCTTAACATTTATACCACAATCCAATCTCAAAATGCTTGATGCAGTCCTTCAGTGAGTGTTATGGCAAGAATTTGCTGACATTTCCTTTTTTCTTATTTATGACGGATTATATGATTTTCTATCTAGCTGTTAGCAAATCAGCTAACTGTTGCCAACTGGGGCTACGACAAACAAATGACCGTATTGAGGACCAGGTTGATCAGTGCAACATGTAGTTGTGGTGCTGTTACTTAAAAGCTGTGTAACAATAAAGAAGCTGAAGTATTGTCTAAAGTGGTTGATTTCTCGTGTTTTTTTTGTTACACAAACACATGAATATTGTTTGATATTGACATTTTTCTCTTTTTTTTTTTAATGGCATGAACATTTTTGCAGAAGTGTCAACAGGAAGGGAAGCCATTTTGGTTTCCACTTTTGAATTAGCTTCAGTGAGTCTGAAGAAAAAAAGTTACCACTTTAAAGCGGTTTTCTGAGATTTTGCTACTGATGACGTATCCTCAGGATAGGTCATCAGTATGTGATCAGTAAGGGTCTGACACCTGGAACCCCAGCAATCAGCTGTTTGAGAAGACTCCAACGTTCCTGTGAGTGCCATGACCTTCTCCATGCTTACCAAGCACATTGCCGCACATTGTATAGCGGCTGTGCTTGGTATTGCAGCTCAGATCTATGGAAGTGAAAGAGTACGATATCAAGTACAGCCGCTATATAATGTACGACAATGTGCTTGGTAAGCTGATAGATGACTGCAGCACTCACAGGAGCACCGGTGCCTTCTCAAATAGCTGATCGTTGGGGGTCCCGGGTGTCGGACCCCCACTGATCAGATACTGATGACCTATCCTGAGGATAGGTCATCAGTATAAAAATCTCAGAAAGCCCTTTTAATGATAAAACATCTTAAACAGCGAAACCTTAAATTTGTGAGAAGTTAAATAAATAGAGACAACCTATATGGCTGTACTTTCTTTTGTCACTTTTGAAAAATGGCCACCTCAACTGGATGGAGGGTATTGGACAAAGAGATGTATGCATGTTGGGCAATCAGTTATTAAAAGGGGTTGTCTGCTTTGGGGAATTCCTTTTAAGCTAGAGCTACACGCGGCAACATTGATCACTCGCCAGCTGCCGTGGCCAGGATCACTGAGTAGCCGTGATCCCATACAAATGAATGGGATCGCTGCTCCTGTTGCACAAAATCAGTGTTTAACAGATTTAAATCTGATCACAGGGTCTCCGGCTGGTGGGACCTCCATCCATCAACCAAAATCTGTAAGAGAATACAGCAACAGATGTTCAGATTTTTTGCAGGGCCAACACAGGTTAAATGTGGCATTACACAGTTACTATTTAACATGAGAATAAGCTGCAAACTGAGGCTGATGCTACACATTCAGGGTTTTTGATGCAGTTATTGAATCCAAAACCAGGAGTGGATATAAAAAATAAAAAAAGAGAAAATTGATATCTATTAAAGGAGTTGTGCAGTCAGTACATATTATCAATATCTGATCGGTGGGGGTCTGACTCCCAGCACCCTCACCAATCAGCTGTTTGAGGAGGCGGCGCTGCTCATACAAGCATGGCTTTCTCTTAAAGATTACACAGTAATTCCAAGTGAAAGAAACAAGCACTTGTAATTATACTGTGCTGACAAGACTTCCAAGACTGCGCAGTGTAATCTTGAAGAGGAAATAGCGCTCACACAATGCTGCCTCCTCTTCAAACAGCTAATTGGCGGCATGCTGGGAGTCAGACCCTACCGATAAGATATTGATGAGCTACCCTGAGGATAGGTCATCAAATGTACTGGTTGCATAACCCCTTTAATACTCCTTTTATGATCCGCTCCTGATTTTGGCTTCTAAAACTGCATCAAAGAACCCGAACACATGGCAGCACCATGACTGAAAAAATAAGTGGCCACTTTACATGTAAAAACATCCATAAGAAAAAAATGCTAATTCTTTACCCATCTTTTTCTACCAAAAAAAACAACTACAGAATACAGAACCAAAACACAGAAAAAGTGTAATGGAAAGATATACACATTGAATTCCTTGAATTTAATCCACTTTCATCCACTGGCTTTGGCTTAAAAATATAGATCAAAATACGGAACAAACCATCTGCACCAGATATAAAGTTCCCTAGGAACTTGTTCACTAAATGCAGTTTTGATGCTTTTCAGCAAAAACAAGGAGTGGAGCCAAAAATATGAGAGAGTATGGTATGTGTGTTTTCTCTGTTTAGAATCCTCTCCAGGTTTTAGTTTAAAAAAAATAATCCTAAAAACCTATGTGGCCTGACGCAAGAAAATTGGTGTACATTACACCAAAAATGTCTGCCAGCTCCTTTCTGGATTTTATTTTCTGGTGCATGGGTCTCCTGAGATATGGCTTGATTACTAATAAGGATGCAACTCTATGGTGCATCACATCAGCTTATTTTTTATTAAGAATGGTGTAAGAAATACAAGTTTTCATAAATTGCCCCTTATGGCACAAATACACTCGAAATTTACCAAAAACCAACAATAGGCACTCAGATGTTTTATGGTTTCCTACAGATCACCACACCTACTGTAGTCCCTGCAGTGATTTCAACAACAAAAAAGACAGCAAAATGTATATAAACTCATCAAACTGAAACACATTGGACACATTCACTAAAATAGACATGCCAAAAGAAGAAGTGTGACGAGCGGTGCAGACAAATGCCATGCCAGATTCGCCATTTTGATGAAACTCTTAGTAAATGTGCTCCATTGTGTGCGTGGAAGTGGATTTTTATCCATTCACTCACAGATTAGCTGGATACTAAGGGGGTCATTTGCTAACCAGAAATACGTCTATATAAGGCGTATTTCTGGCGCACATTGTGGCACAAAGCTTATTTGCGCTGCAATCTGTGACTTTTCCCCGCTCATGCCAGGTCTAAAAAGGTGGACGTGGTGTGGGCAGGGAAAGGAGACGGGCTGATAGGACCGTCTCATTCATCATTTTTTACGTCTTTTAGGTGTAGAAACGGGTCTAAATCTACTCCAGGAAGGGAGCTGGAGTAGATTTAGAAGCGGCCCTCGCCTCTACATAACTTCGGTGGACCACCGACAGTGCAGGGGCTTATTAAGACCGGTGTTTAAAACGCTGGTCTTAATAAATGACTCCCTAAGTTTTCTAAAAAAATGCAATCAAAACAGCGTGTGTGAACCTGTCCTTTGTTCTAAATGATTACTTGAATTCACATGCAAAAAAATAGCTTTCAATTTCAGACATTTCAATTACGACAGCTTAGACCAGTCCTACGCTGTAGTAAAAGGCAGTACTTTATATGTCCATACGGCATTTTTGTAAACCTAGCACATAGAATTAGCTTTTTATAGATGTGGCCCAGTGTGAAATGAAATCCCAGTCCATATTAATGTTCATGTTACTAGTTGTAATAGTAGTGGTCATTTTGCCTTTCACGCACATCTTTAGTTACTCTGTACTCGGTACTATGTGGTGGTTTGGTCCAAGTACATTTCTTTTGCTGTTGCCTTGTTGCTCTGGGTAGTAAATAGCTAAAAGATATTTGGCTCCTACTTTCTCATTTCTGTATTCACAGGATTGCTCATTTTATATTCTAGCTATAGGCTTTCTACACTTATTGTTGTCATGAGGTTCCAGGAGAATTTGACCTTATAATTATGCCTCACACTCCATCTCTCAAGTTACGGAAATAGTATATGCTGTTTCTCTAACTCCGATTCACTTAGAGCCATGGAAACAACATAGGCTAGCACAACCTACGTGGCTATTTCCATAGTCCTGAGCACTAATGGCCACCACATCCAGACAGAAGGGGATGGAGGAAGTCCATTCTAAGATGATAATACCCCTATGAGGAGATGTACTTCTAGGGAAGAATACCTCTTGTAGTACAACAGAATCCTTTAGGGAAAAAAAACTTTGCGTTCCTCTGTATGAAATCAAAGATATGTAGAGATACTGTATGGTACAATAACTATCTATGGGTGAACTATCGTGGGAGCTGGACCTTCAAGACCCCTGAATCAGCACAAGAAAGGGGCCTTATTTCTCATGTGGATGACATAAGCTGCGGTACCAGGCACAGTGGCAGAGACATGGGTTCTAAGGTTTGTCCCTGCCCTATTATTTTGCTGATCGGCACGTGGTCCACAGGTTGTCAGCATAATAATCAAGCATTGATGGTGTATCTTAAAAAAAGACCTAAAAACACTTTAAAAAATACTTACCTCTCTCCATTACCATCTCATCCAGTTGTCTTCACTTCCATGAGTTCGGTCTGTGGCCTGAATTTTTATAGGGGGTCTGGTGTCGGTATTTAGGATTCTAGTCTGGAATCTGTATTTCTTTGACTGCTCTGGTCTGGGATTTGTATTAATTTCGTTCTGGATCGTTATTTATTTAGGGGTTGGGTCTGAGTTTTTTAAAATATGTTTAGGGATCTGGGTACTGCGGGGGAGATTTATCAAACTGGTGTAAAGTACAACTGGCTTAGTTGCCTATAGCAAACAATCAGAATCCACCTTTCATTTTCCAAAGGCGCTGTCAAAAATGAAAGGTGGAATATGATTGGTTGCTATGGGCAACTAAGCCAGTTCTACTTTACACCAGTGTGATAAATCTCCACCTGTATTTCTTTATGTTGTCTGTATTTAGGAGGTCTGAAGTGGGGTCTAATGAAAAGGGCTATATGCACTATTCTTGATTTACATGCCATTAGTTGATGGTTCTACATGAATAAGTAGGGCACAAGGTGGAAACATTTCTGCTGCCACTTCAAATGCCACTTCTCCTTGATGTCTTTCCTCAAAAGCTGCCAATTATGCATATAGTATCCCTCATCCCATTATCTGGTGCAAATTGACAGAGCAATTGTTCATTACAATAGATAATTATCAATTAACACTACTGATGTTTGGATACTACCTGTAGTCCACCACATCATGTTACTGACTGGCCAGGATAGTGCCATGAACTACAGAGGAAACCTCTGGTTAATTAACTGCATGGACCAGAAGGTTTTGGGCAATGCTTGGACAAACGGGAGCTTCAGCATGGAGTGTTCTCAGATGAACCAGTGTCTTATCTCACATTATGATAACATTTTGACAGTTCAACTTTGATATTTGAAGAGCTTATTTGCTGAAACTAAATCAATAAATGCCTGAACTTTGGATCACAAAACTTCGATTTTGAACCAAAGTTCCTATTTGTAGAATGTAAAATGATGTGCACAAATCCATGTTCTATTTGCTGAGATTTTAAAACATTAAAATAGCAAGGTGTAAGGTTTCAATGGCAAGATAAAAACCAAGGGGGATATTTACTAACAGAAATACGTCTATATTAGGTGTATTTCTGGAGTAGATTGTGGTGCAAAGGTTCTTTGCTCCGCAATCTGCGACTTTTCCCCACTCACGCCAGGTCTAAAAAAAGTGGCCGGGGGAAGGGGGCTGGCCAGGAGGCCCGTCTCATTCATCATTTTCTGCGCCTTTTTTAGGCGTAGAAAATGGTCTAAATCTATGCCAGCTAGGAAGCTGTCGTAGATTTAGAAGCGGCCGTGGATCCGCCGGAGTGATATAGAGGTCGGAGCCTCTACATAACTCCGGCGGATCAGCCACCAGCACAGGGGATTATTAAGACCGGCTTCTAAATCACCGGTCTTAATAAATTACCCCCTCTATATCTACTTATCTACTAGTAGGAAATAGCAAAGCAATCTATCCCTCACATCATAATATTAGTGGTGACAGTATTACATAAATGCAATTCACTGTCAGGTATATTATGCAATTTCTTCAGTTATTCGTTATAATTAATTGACGCGTAATGTGTCCACATAAATGTTTATTTTGACTAAACTGTACACTTTTGGGATTTCTAGATATAAACGCAGTTTAGTCCTACTATGTGAGAGAACCTGTCACCATGAAATGCGGCGCAAACAGGCGGCATGTTATAGAGCAGATTCATATATAGTTTTATGGAAAAAGAATCAGTATAATATATACATTTATATCTCTGCTTTTTCTGAGTTCAGTTGTACAAGGCCATGATATCAGTGACTGATTACTATCTCCAGTGTCGGATTGAGGTGCCTAGGGCCCACTAGTAAAATGTATTTTGGGGGCCCACTGTACGGATACATTTTAAATATTACCTGCTCACACAGCAGCAGCAGCAAGATGCAACCAGATGACTGAATATGGGGGTCCCTGCAGCAACTTTGAGGAGGCTGGTCTCTGGGAAAGGAGGATAAGGGCTCTCCTGTCTCTGTACCTATAAGTCGCCTCTGCCACATGGACGTGTCTATCATAATGAGTTGGGGAGTTTCTTTAATAATCTAACAAGTTTTTTATATGAACATAGGCTGGTTGAGGTGCTGTACATTGAATATATGTATGTAATAAATTTAATGTGTTATATGCCACTTGTGCAGAGAGTGGAAGACAAGGGGCCAACCTTGCTCAGGGGCCGAGTGGAAGATTCACCTGTACCCCTGTAGGCCAGTCCGAGCCTGACTATCTCTATATAAAAACTTGTACAGAGAATGCTATCAATCACTGATAATCACATGAAAGAGGACCTGTCACCAAAAAATGCAATGCAATATCACAGCAGCATGTTATAGAGCAGGAGGAGCTGAGCAGATTTATATGTATTTTTGTAGGAAAAGATTCAGTAAAACCTGTAATTTATACATTTACTAATGTGAAATTAGGCGTATTTTAGGCGGAGATGGGCGCTATCTGCGACTTTTCCCCGCTCACACCAGGTCTAAAATTGTGGGCTCATTTACCATTTTGTACGCCTGTTTTAGGCATAGAAAATAGTCTAAATGTAAGATAGCTAGGAAGCGGTCTTACATTTACAGTAGGAGCTGGATGTGCCGATGGAGAGACCTGTACCTCTTCATAACCTCGGTGGATTCACCGCCAGCTATGGGGCTTTATTGAGGCGTCTAAAATGCCGGTCTTAATAAATAGGCCCCTATATCTCAACATTTTCTACCTTCTCTGAACAGCACTGGTACAGGAGGGAGGTGTTATCAGTGATTCATAGCATAGTCTGTATACAGAGATAGCTGTCAGTCACTGATATCATCTCCTCCCTGTACCAATAGATGTGTACAGGAGGTGAAAAAAGCAGAGATATAAATTTATAAATTGCAAGTTTTGCTAAATCATTTCCCACAATACTACATATGAAGTCTGCTCAGCTCTTCCTGCTCTATAACATGCTGCCTGCAGTTTCCACTGCATTTTATGGTGACAGGTTCTCTTTAAGGGCCTGTTCACATGGATTTATTTGCTGGTGATTTTGGCACATTTTCTGCGCAGAATCAGCACCAAAGACATTTTCAAACAGCCTCCCATTCATTTCAATGGGAAGCAGCACTTTCCCACATGGAAAAAAGCACAATCCACTCCAAAAACTGCAAGCAGAAATGCAGATTTGCATTGAACCACCTGTTATGCCCTACATTGCATTCCAAGGGCGGGGAAAGACACTCACAAGACTGTTGAGGCATAATGCACACGACCATGGCCACAAACCACGGATCTGCAAAATACAGACGCTGTTTTGTGGAACTGTTGACTTCCATAGGTCCATGGTCTACATTATGCTGACATATTCTATTCATGATCAATGTGCTTTACACATCCGTATGTCCTTTCCTTAAAAATATAGAATATCTTTTATATTTGGCCACAAAATGTGGACCACGGACCCAATTAAGTCAATGAGTCCTCAAAAAATATGGCTGCAACATGGACCACATACAGCTTTTGCAGATCCAAAACTTTTCTGCAAGTTAAAACCAGAACGTAACACATATTATTTTTTCTACTTTCTTTTTATATTCTGAGATTTCTGAGATTTTGCAGATTTTTTATTCTATTTCCTGAACATTATTATGGGGGTGGCCATCTTGCCTGAGCTGTTCTTAACAGCATTTAGAAAGCACTAAGAAAACTGCTTTACGGCAGCCCCATGGTCCATAGACACAATGGTCAGGAGGGGACCTCAATAACTTCTATGGGAGAGTCTTCTAGGCATGCTCTGTGACTGGTGGATCCTGTCTTATCTGTCATTCTAATCTTGTCTGTCTCTGATGGCAGATTAGCAGGTAACTGCAGTAAAGTGATCTGTACAGACCAAGAAGTGGCACCTATTATTAGACATAGTGACCTGTGCAAAAACTGCAGGATTTTATGGTTTTTGTTTAAATATATATTTTGATTTGGAAAATAAAAAATATCATAAATTATTTCAAAATATCTTAAACATAAAAATTATTTTCAACATTTTAAAATGTTGTAAAAAGTTACATCCTACGCCATGCTCCCCTCTCTTTACTTTTACACATATAGGTGTAAACCACTTTGCAATCATGCCAAATATATCATTATGGTGCACCATTTCATTAATTTGGTGCAGACAAAAAGCAAAGACAGACTTAAAAATAACATAAAAACAACTGCAAATGATAAATGGCCCCCATAGGTCCTATGGCAGGGCTGGCCAACCTGTGGCTCTCCAGATGTTGTAAAACTACAATTCCCACTATGCCCTGCTGTAGGCTGATATCTGTAAGCTGTCTGGACATGCTGGGAGTTGTAGTTTTGCAACAGCTGGAGAGCCGCAGGTTGGCCAGCCCTGTCCTATGGCATCTATACTGTTATATTTATGTAATGTGTGATGTATACTAAGGCCTGTTTCACACTGCCGGCAGTAGTTCTGGCACAGCCTGCCAGAGCTCTCTGGATCGGGCATTGCTGGATGTTACTGGAATGCCTGTTGACCTCTTTGACTATTATGGGGTCTGGCCGAGATTCAGCCGCTACTCAGCAAATATGCACACATCGATATTTATACTGCCGAATCCAGGCATATTTGCTGAGTAGCAGCCGGATATCAGCCGTGACCCCATTATAGTCAAAGGGCCAGCGGGCATTCCAGCAACATCTGGGAATGTTGGCTACAGAGAGCTCCAGCATGTGGACCTGCCTTCTACAAGGGCCGAGGAGATCCAGCCCCATGCTGGGTCTCCTAGGCAACCTGTTAGTGCAGGGATGCCCAACCTGCGGCCCTCCAGATGTTGCAAAACTACAACTCCCAGCATGCATGGACAGCCTACAGCTATCAGTCTACAGCAGGGCATTGTGGGAGTTGTAGTTTTACAACAGCTGGAGGGCCGCTTGTTCGACATCCGTGTGTTAGTGTATTACTCTGATTTTATAATAAAAAATAGAAAAAACACACATATTAGGTATCACCGCGTCCATAACGACCGGCTCTATAACTATATCACATGATTCACCCCGTCCGATAAACACCATAAAAAAATAAAAATAAAAACTGTGTCAAAAAAAGCTATTTTTGTCACCTTACATAACAAAGAGTGCAACACCAAGCGATCAAAAAGGCGTATGTCCCACAAAATTGTACCAATCCAACCGTCATGATCAAAAAATCATATGTACCCAAAATTGGTACCAATAAAAACGTCAACTCTTCCTGCAAAAAATGAGCCCCTGAAAAATAAAAAAATAAGGCGTTCAGAAAATGGAGACACAAAAACATACATTTTTTTTTTCCAAAAATGCTTTATTATGTAAAACTGAAACAAACAATCAAAGAAAGTAGACATATTTGATATCATTGTGTCCGTAACAACCTGCTCTATAAAAATAGACTGTCAGATGAATGTTGTAAAAATTAACAAATAAAAATGGTGCCAAAACCTTGCCTCACAAAATATGTAATATTGAGCAATTAAAAATTATATGTACCCCAAAATAGTACCAATAAAACTGGCACCTTATCCCCATGTCTCCAAAATGGGGTCACTTTTTCAGAGTTTCTACTGTAAGGGTGCATGGCATCTAAAAACTAGTCCAGCAAAATCTGCCTTCTAAAAACCATATGGCGCTCCTTTTCTTCAGTGCCCTGCCATGTGCCCTTACATCAGTTTACGACCACATGTGGGATGTTTCTGTAAACCGCAGAATCTGGGTAATAAATATTGAGTTTTGTTTGGCTGTTAACCCTAGCTTAAACACCCTTAATGACCAGTCCACTTTTTACAATTCTGCACTACACTACTTTCACTGTTTATTGCTCCGTCATACAACTTACCACCCAAATGAATTTTGCCTCCTTTTCTTCTCACTAATAGAGCTTTCATTTGGTGGTATTTCATTGTTGCTGACATTTTTACATTTTTTGCTAGTAATCAAAAATGACCGAAATTTTTGCAAAAAAAATGACATTTTTCACTTTCTGTTGTAATTTTTTTTAAAAACTACATTTCTATATAAATTTTTCTCTCAATTTATTGTTCTACATGTCTTTAATAAAAAAAGATCCAATAAGTGTATATTTATTGGTTTGGGTAAAAGTTATAGCGTTTACAAACTATGGTGCAAAAAAGTGAATTTCGGCATTTTGAAGCAGCTCTGACTTTCTGAGCGCCTGTCATGTTTCTTCAGGTGCTAGAATGTCAGGATAGTATAAATACCCCCCAAATGACACCATTTTAGAAAGAAGACACCCCAAAGTATTCGCAGAGGGGCATGGTGAGTTCATGTATCATTTCATTTTTTTTCACAAGTTAGCGGAAAATGACACTTTCTGAGGAAAAAAAAATAATAATAACGTTTCCATTTCTGCTAACTTCTGGCAAAAAAAAAAAATCTCCCACGGACTCACTATGCCCCTTTAGTGAATACCTTGGGGTGTCTACTTTCCGAAATAGGGTCATTTGTTCGATGTGTTTACTGTTTTGGCATTTTGGGTGGGGCTAAATTGTGAGCAGCCCTGTAAAACCTAAAGGTACTCGTTGGAATTTGGGCCCCTTTGCGCACCCAGGCTGCAAAAAAGTGTCACTCATGTGGTATTGCTGTACTCAGGAGAAGTAGGGCAATGTGTTTTGGGGTGTATTTTTACATATACCCATGCTGGGTGAGAGAAATATCTCTGTAAATTGACAACTTTGTATAACAGTTTTTCAAAAAGTTGTCATTTACAGAGATATTTCTTACACAAAGTATGGGAATATATAAATATACACCCCAAAACACATTGCCCTACTTCTCCTGAGTACGACGATACCACATATGTGACATTTTTTTGCAGCCTGGGTGCGCAAAGGGACCCAAATTCCAATGAGTACCTTTAGGATTTCACATGGCATTTTTACGCATTTGGATTCTCATGCTTTAGGGCCCCTAAAATGCCAGGGCAGTGTAAATACCCCACACGTGACCCCATTTTGTAAAGAAGACACCCCAAGGTATTCCGTGAGGGGCATGGCGAGTTTTTTTTGGGCGCAAGTTAGCAGAAATTTATATATATATATATTTTTTTTTTTACAAAGTCTCATATTCCACTAACTTGTGACAAAAAATAAAATTTTGCATGAACTCACCATACTCCTCACGGAATACCTTGGGGTGTCTTCTTTCTAAAATGGGGTCACATGTGAGGTGTTTGTACTGCCCTGGCATTTGAGGGTCTCCGCAATCATTACCTGTATGGCAAGGATTAGGAGTTTCTGCGATTCTCCTTATATTGAGCATACGGGTAATGAGATTTTTTTTTTCCGTTCAGCCTCTGGGCTGAAAAAAAAAAAAAAATGAACGGCACAGATTTCTTCATTCGCATCGATCAATGTGGATGAAAAAATCTCTGCCAAAATCAGTGACTGCGGTGCGGTGGGCTGGGCGCTAGCTACCTAACAAGTAGCTAACTAACTGGCGGTGATAAGGTACCCTTATGCCCCATTCATTGCGGACCCATTCATTTCTCTGGGGACAGACTTTGTCCCGCTCGGATCCAGAATTGCGGATCCGCACTTCTGGGTTTGCACTTCCGTTCCGCAAAAATATAGAACATGTCCTATTCTTGTCCGCAATTGCGGACAGGAAAAGGCATTTTCTATATAGTTCTGGCAATGTGCGGATCTGCAAAATGCGGAAAGCACATTGCCGGTGTCCGTGTTTTGCGGATCCGCTGATCCATGGATCCGCAAAACACATATGGACGTCTTAATGGAGCCATACAGGGGGGTGATCAATGACAGGGGGGTGATCAGGGAGTCTATATGGGGTGATCAGGGGTAAATAAGGGGTTAATAAGTGACGGGTGGGGGTGTAGTGTGGTGCTTGGTGCTACTTTACATAGCTACCTGGTCCTCTGGTGGTCGATCCCAGCAAATGGGACCACCAGAGGACCAAGTAGCAGGTATATCAGACGCTGTTAACAAAACAGTGTCTGATATAGCTGTTTGATGCGATTTATTTAACATCTACAGCCTGCCAGCGATTGATCATCGCTGGCAGGCTGCAGTATAACTGCGCGCGTTCACAGCAAATCTCGCCTCTCGCGAGATGACTCGCCGACGCGTCAAGGAGGAACATCCCGGCCATCTCGGCGGTTGGGATGAGGTTAAAGAAAAAATGGATTCAATAGGAAAATCTGCCAAAAAAGTGAAATTTAGATATTTAATCTCCATTTTCCTTTAATTGTTGTGGAAGGGTTAACAAAGTTTGTAAAATCAGTTTTGAGTAAATTGAGGGGTGTAGTCTCCACTATGGGGTCATTTATGGGGGGTTTCCACTGTGTAAGCCCCACAAAGTGACTTCAGACCTTAACTGGTCCTTAAAAAGTGGGTTTTGGAAATTTTCTTAAAAATTTTAAGAATTGCTTCTAAAATTCTAAGCCTTTTAAAGTCCTTGAAAAATACAATGACATTTACAAAATGATGCCAACATAAAGTAGACATATAGGGAATTTTAAGTAATAAATATTTTATGAGGCATCACTTTCTGTTTTAAAAGCAGAGAAATTGAAATTTTGAAAATTGAGAATTTTTCTAAATTTTTGGTAAATTTGGCATTTTCTATAAATAAAGGTGAAATATATTGACTCAAATTTATGACTATCATGAAGTACAATGTTTCACTAGAAAATAATCTCAGAATGGCTTGGATAAATAAGTGTTCCAACGCTATTATAACATAAAGTGACACGTGTCAGATTTTCAAAAAATGGCCAGGGCAGAAGGGCGAAAACTGTCCCGGGGTAGAAGGGGTTAAACACTAGGAGGTAGCAGTACAACTAAATAAAAATAATACCTCAAAACTGTAGCATTTTTGTAAAAGAAAGTAAATTGCAAAAGTAACTAATTTTTTAATGCTGGATTATATTAAAATAACATTTAAGGGTGGTACATCCTCTTTAAGAACCAAACAAGGCTTCACCCTTAGGCCTCATGCACACGACCGTTTTTTTATGCTGTCCGCAAAAAGGGGTTCCGTTGTTCAGTGATCCGTGTCCGTTTTTGCCTTCCGCTGTGCTTCCGTGTGTCTTCCGTTTTTTTAGCGGACATGACCCAAAAGATTTTACCAAAAGACAGGCTGACAGTGTTTCCCAAGTGCCTGCCAAGGGATCCGCAAAAAAAACGGACACGGAACACGGATGACACACGGATGGCCATCCGCATTTTTCACGGACCCATTGACTTGAATGGGTCCGTGAACCGTTTTTCACGGACAAGAATAGGACAGGTTATATTTTTTTGACGGACTGGAATCACGGACCACGGACACGGAGGACAAACGGTGCATTTGCCGAGGTTTCCACGGACCCATTGAAAACCAATGGGTCCGCAGAAAATCACGAAAAACGGAGCAACAGACACGGAAACAATCAACGGTCGTGTGCATGAGGCCTAAAGGGATTTTCCGGTTTGCATCAACATCCTTTAAAATAATGAAGGTCGCTTTGTTCCACTCTGGGCTGTGGTCACATGATAGTGTCCATGCAGCTCCTTTTCATATGATATTATGAACATGGGCGTGTCAGAGGAGCAAGAGGGGCGGTGATAGGGGAGTGTCTAACTAGCTGGATAGGAGGAGCTATAAACTAGATCGGCTTTGTTGGGGGCGGTACTAGGGCTGTAGTAGAGAAAAGAGCATTGCCTCATGGGTTTGGTTGGAAACATTTGTCGTGTTACTAGCCTGACAGGGGCGTTAAAATAAAACGAAAAAGTGTATTAAAATTACATGATAAAACTTTGGGCTTCCACCCCTGTAAGAAAAACCAGGCTACGAGGGAGCTCACAGAAAAGTGGAGGGGAGGTTGGTGTATATTGTACACCCCTCACACTTAACTCTTGTGAAATTATAAGGCCTCTTTCATATGGATTGTGTCAGATCTGTTCAGTCTTGTCTGTGATTGCGTTCAGTGTTTTTTCCGCACGGGTGCAATCAGTTTTTGATGCTTTTTTCACGCTTGTGAAAAAAAACTAAAGAATGAAAAAGTTAATCTCCTAGCAACAGTGAATCAGAAATTTGTTTTTCACACAAGCCCCATTCACTTCTATGGGGCCAGGGCTGCGTGAAAAACGCAGAATATAGAACATGCTGCGATTTTTCCGGAACACAAAGATGATCGGTGATAAACCATCCTCATGTGCACAGACCTATTGAAATGAATGGGTCAGGATTCAGATGCTATGCGTTTGCTTCATACATCGCACCCGGACGGAAAACTTGCTTGTGTGAAAGAGGTCTCAATGTATAGGAGTGCAGCCGGACGGAGTGTCTATAGCTGCAGTGCTGTCTTAAAACCACCCCCTACATAGTCTCCCCCATAGCGCCATCATAGCGCCAGAGACTACAACTGACTGTACGCACTTCATCAGTGGCGATCGCTTTGTATCACATACTGCCACCAGATGTACTTCAGTAGCTACATCACACTACCTCTCTGCCCCGCTCCTGATGAGTTATCAGGGATATACTGTTAATGAAACGCGTTGTGCAGGGCGTTCCTTGTATTAGGGAGGATCTTGAAAGTCTTCTGTGTCCTGTATGGAGTCATAGTGAGTCTGTAGACTCTGGTCCGACATTGAGCACATACTGTATACTACTACAGGGGGATACATAGCTACTTAGCCTCCCCTGTCAGTTAGCATATGCAGTTTTTAAGCTGTGTTCTGTATTGAATCACAGCGAGTCAGACTACTCTGGTGGGACTGTGAGCACAAATACTTCCATATTTACCAACTTTAGAAAAAAAGGAAAAGGGAAAGTATGTGTGGCGCGTAAAGCGAGCCACTGCAATTTTTTTCCTCACTAGGCCATGCCTCTGACTCCGCCCAAAACATAACTAAATACCCAATCCCACCCAGCTTCCTAAATGTCCCCACATAGTAATTATTCCTCCTTGATGCCACCTCACAGTAGTTATGCCAGCATTGTGCCCCCCTCACAGTAATATGCCCAGCTGTGGCCCCCCTCACAGTAATGTGCCTAGTTGTGGCCCCCTCACAGTAATGTGCCTAACTGTGTCCCCCCTCACAGCAATATGCCCAGTTGTGACCCCCCTTCACAGTAATATACCCAGCTGTGCCCCCTCCCCCCCTCACAATAATATGCCCAGCTTTGGCCCCCTCACAGTAATATGTCCAGCTGTTGCCCCCATCAGAGTAATATGCCCAGCTGCGGCCCCCCTTACAATAATATGCCCAGGATTGTGCCCCCTTAACAGGCAGTACAAATAATAAACTCCACATACTTACCTTGTTCCCCAGCAACAGCAAAACCAGCAACAGGACACACGGAGCTCCCGGCAGCCATGCCCACAGCCCTGCCCCTGCCACGCCCCTGCAGTGTATAGAGCCGGCGGGGGGAGGAATGATGGAGCAGGGAGCCGATAGACGGCTCTTGCTTCATCATTACAGGCAGCTGTCTCTGCTTCCTATGGACCCAGGGACAGCTGCCAGAGAGCAGGACATACCTCCCTCGTACCGGGACCGCAGGATAGCCACTGAAATCCGGGACTGTCCCGCCAGATCGGGGACAGTTGAGAGATATGCTGCTACTGTGGTATACATAACATTTTGTTTTTCCCAATTAGTCAGTAAGTGCAACGTTTAAAGGGCATCTGTCATCAGATTTGTACCTATGACACTGGCTGACCTGTTACATGTGCACTTGGCAGCTGAAGCCATCTGTGTTGGTCCCATGTTCATATGTGTCTGCAATGTTGAGAAAAATGATGTTTTAACATATGCAAATGAGCCTGTAGGAGCAACAGGGGTGTTGCCATTACTCATGGAGGCTCTGCTCTCTCTGCAACTGCCATGCCCTCTCCATTTTGATTGACAGGGCCAGGTGTGATTCCGTTTTCACTGCCTGATCCTGTCAAAGTGTGCAAACATAATACAAAAGTATACATAATATCCATGGATTTCAGTTAACCCTTTTTGGTTAGATATAGAAACGGGATGCGCAACATAAAGGATGTAATAAACCAGAATTATTTTCATGGTGAACATGGGTCACAAGAGTGGAAAAAGCATAGGGAAGATATATAGGAGGTAAGCAACTACATGAGCATATCTGTTAAAAATCATGTTTTCAAGTACTTGCCAGGATAGGCATGTATATCAGATTGGTGGGGGTCTGACACCTGGCACCCCACCGATCCCTAGTTGCAGGCAGCCGCTGGCACCAGGTACTAGACAGTAGATGGAGAAGGCTCCGTCCAGTGTGTAGTTTCCAGCAGCAGCATACCGCAGATTCCCAGTAAAATGAAGTAGAATTATACCATGTTATTAAGCTGCAGTTGAGATCTTGCCCAGATTGTCGTGTTTTTTTCCTCACAAAGCTCCCATTTCAAGGACATTGAACTCCAGAGTAAACAGGAGTTAAGTTTTACTCAAAGAACAGAAGAACAAAATGTCTGTTTAGCAAATGAGTCACTGATCACATACTGAATGGACCCACAAGAACAGGTCATTTATCGGATCTCTATCGTCTATAATGCTTAACGGGAATCTGTGTGTTTTTTCTTTTGAAAGAAAAAAAAAAGTTGCAAGTGCCTGTTTTTACACCACCATCGCCACTTTCCAAAAGGGTGTAGGAAAAGGGTGTGGCCAACAGCAGATACGAATGTTTCTTCATTTAGGGCTCATGCACACAGCCGCAATGAGTCCGCAATCCGGAAGGTCTGGTGCAGAACGGAGGCATGGAACCGCACAGTAGCAAGATGGAGTGCTTCCATGAGGTTTCTTTCTGTGCCTCCACAACGCAAACAAATAGAACACGTTCTATTTTTTTGGGGGTGCAAATGGATCACGGGCCCATTCAAGTTGAATAGGTCTGGGTCAGGTCAGGATCCATCTGCGGAATCCCCACGGATACTGCCCAATGAATGGAACGGCTGACCAATAGAGATGTCGCGAACATAAAATTTTCCGTTCGCGAACGGCGAACGCAAACTTCCGCAAATGTTCACGAACCGGATAAACCGCCATAGACTTCAATAGGGACTCTTTCTGGCCACAATAGTGATGGAAAAGTTGTTTCAACGGGACTAACACCTGGACTGTGACATGCCGGAGGGGGGTCCATGGCAAAACTCCAATGGAAAATTACATAGTTGATGCAGAGTCGGGTTTTAATCCATAAAGGGCAAAAATCAACTAACATTCCTAAATTGTTTGGAAAAACATGCTTTAACCCCTTAAGGACCGGGCTCATTTTCACCTTAGGACCAGGCCATTTTTTCAAAATCTGACCACTGTCACTTTAAGTGTGAATAACTTTAAAACGCTTTTACTTACCTAGGCCGTTCTGAGATTTTTTCGCCACATATTGTACTTCATGACACTACTAAAATTGGGTCAAAAAAGTTTATTTTTTTGCATAAAAAATACTCATTTTACAAAAAAATTTGCAAAATTTAGCAAATTTTAAAGTTTCAGTTTCTCCACTTCTATGATACATAGTAATACCCCCAAAAAAGTGATGACTTTACATTCCCCATATGTCTACTTCAGGTTTGGGAAATGCTATTTTATTTTTTGGGGATGTTACATAGCTTAGAAGTTTGGAAGCAAATTTTGAAATTTTTCAGAAATTTTCCAAATCCCACTTTTTATGGACCAATCCAGGTTTGAGGTCACTTTGTGAGGCTTACATAATAGAAACCACCCAAAAATGACGCCATTTTAGAAACTACACCCCTCAAGGTATTCAAAACTGATTGTACAAACTTTGTTAACCCTTTAGGTGTTTCACAACAGTTCATGGAAAATGTAGATAAAATTCTGAATTTCGATTTTTTTGGAAAATTTTCCATTATAATCCATTTTTTCCAGTAAATAAAGTAAGGGTTACCTGCCAAACAAAACTCAATGTGGGTTTCCCTGTTTCTCTAGTTTGCAGAAACACCCCATATGTGGTCCTAAACTACTGTTTGGCCAAACGGGAGGACATTGAAGGAGGGGAACGCCATATGGGTTTTGAATGGCAGATTTTGCGGGACTGTTTTTTTTAACACCATGTCCTATTGCAAGCCCCCCTGATGCACCCTAGCATAGAAATTCCAAAAAAGTGACTCCATCTAAGAAAGTACACCCCTCAAGGTATTTAAAGCTGGGTTTACAAACTCTGTTGACCCTTTAGGTGTTCCACAACAGTTCATGGAAGATGGAGAAACAATTTTGGAATTTCGATTTTTTGGAAAATTTTCCATTATAATCCATTTTTTCCAGTAATAAAGTAAGGGTTACCTGCCAAACAAAACTCAATGTGGGTTGTCCTGTTTCTCTAGTTTGCAGAAACACCCCATATGTGGTCCTAAACTACTGTTTGGCCAAACGGGAGGACATTGAAGGAGGGGAACGCCATATGGGTTTTGAATGGCAGATTTTGCGGGACTGGTTTTTTTTAACACCATGTCCTATTGCAAGCCCCCCTGATGCACCCTAGCATAGAAATTCCAAAAAAGTGACTCCATCTAAGAAAGTACACCCCTCAAGGTATTCATAGCTGGGTTTACAAACTCTGTTAACCCTTTAGGTGTTCCACAACAGTTCATGGAAGATGGAGAAACAATTTTGGAATTTTGATTTTTTGGAAAATTTTCCATTTTAACCCTTACTTTATTACTGGAAATAAAGGGTTAACAGTCAAACAAGACTCAATATGGGTTTCCCTGATTCTGTAGTTTGCAGAAACACCCCATATGTGGTCCTAAACTACTATTTGGCTAAACGGCAGGACATTGAAGAAGGGGAATGCCATATGGTTTTTGGAAGGCAGATTTTGCAGAACTGGTTTATTTACACCATGTACCCTTTCAAGCCCCCTGCTGCACCCCTTGAGTAGAAACTCCATAAAAGTGACCCCATGTAGGAAACTACAGGATATGGTGGTTGTTGTTTTGGGACTATTTTAGGGTAAATATGATTTTTGGTTGCTCTATATTACACTTTTTTGAGGCAAGATAACAAAAAATGGAAATTCTAAAATTATTTCTACATTCGCCATTAAGTTTTGTGGAACACCTAAAGGGTTAACAAAGTTGGTAAAGTAATTTTTGAATACCTTGAGGGGTGTAGTTTTTTAGATGGGGTCACTTTTTTGGAGTTTCTAGTCTAGGCTACATCAGGGGGGGCTTCTAATGGGACATGGTATAAAAATAAAAATCTGCCTTCCAGAAACCATGTGGCGTTCCCTTCGTTCTATGCCCTGCCTTGTGGCTATACAGCAGTTTACGACCACATAAGGGGTGTTTCTGAAAACTACAGAATCAGGGCAATAAATATTTAGTTTTGTTTGACTGTTAACCCTTGCTTTATTACCGGAAAATATGGATTAAAACGGAAATTTGCCAAAACACGGTTGTTTTTGCACCGTTTTTATTTTATTTTTTTAACGCCGTTCATCCGAGAGGCTGGGTCTAATGTTATTTTTGTAGGGCAGAGTATTACGGACGCGTCGATACCTAATATGTCTACTTTTTTTGATGTATTTAGATTTTACACTATTTTATCATTTTAGGAAGAAAAAATAAATAATTTTACTATCTCCATAGCCTGTGATCTAATTTTTTTTTGTTGTTGGGGTAACTATCTAATGTAGGAGCTCATTTTTTGCGTGAGGAGATGGCGGTTTTATTGGCACTATTTTGGGGGGCATATGACTTTTTGATCGCACAGTATTACACTTTTTATGATGTAAGGTAACAAAAAAATTGGCTTTTTTAACTTTTTTTTTTGACAGCGTTTATTTGAGGGGTTAGGTCAAATGTTATTTTTATAGAGCACATTATTACGTACGTGGCAATACCTAATATGACTACTTTTATAAAAGTTGGCTTCAGCATGACATCATTAACCAACTTTGGAAAAAAAAAAATTGTACCTCCACATACTGGAAGCCATAATTTTTTTTTTTTTTTTTGGGCGACTGTCTTATCTAGGGGCTCATTTTTTGCGGGATGAGATGGCGGTTTGATTGGCTCTATTTGGGGGGGGGCATTTGATTTTTTTTATGACGTGCTATTATAATTTCTGGGATCTAAGGTGACAAATTTTTTTTTTTAACATGGTTTTTAATTTATTTTTAAAAGGGTGTTTATCTAAGGGGTTAGGTAATATTTTATTATTATACATAGGATTGTTACGGACGCGACGATGCCCAATATGTATGGCTCCCAGACTTTGAATACACTAAAACAACATTTTTTCAAAAACTTATATATAATAAAATAATTTTTGGGAAAAAAAAAGTTGTTTCCGTGTTTCCACGGAGCCATAATGTTATGTTTTTTCTAGGGGACTGTAGGGAATTATAATAATTTAGTACTCCATGGAAGTGTGATACTCCCTGAAGCAACTGTCAATGCAGAGGCCCGGATGATCGGGGCACGTGTCACACTGAGTGGTGGTGTATTTCTGGATCCCCCTCTTGCGACACACTCTGCACTTTTTTTGGGATTGTCCCTTTTTTCCAGTATGGTGGACCACACCTGGAAAATGTTGGCCAGGGACGACCCGGGCGCCTCCAATTCCCGAGGTACTCCGACCTGCTCTTTCCCGGTCTGAAAAGATCAGGTCCTTGAGGACTGCCTCATAGAACTGGAGGAAAGTCTCTGTGCTGCCAGCGCATCGACATAGTACAAAAGCGTTGTACAAGGCAACCTGTACCAAGTAGACCGCAACTTTTTTGTACCATGCCCGGGTTTTGCGCATGGCATTATATGGTGTGAGGACTTGATCAGATAGATCAACTCCTCCCATATACCGATTGTAGTCGACGATACAATCGGGTTTGAGGACCGTTGCCGCGGTTCCTCGCACAGAGACTGGGGTGATGCCATTACCATGGATTGTGGTCAGCATAAGGACATCCCTCTTGTCCGTATATCTGACCAGCAACAGGTTGTCGCTGGTAAGGGCACGGGTCTCACCCCTGGGGATAGGTACCTGGAGGGGTGGGTAGGGAGGCGGCGATGATTTTTCCGCACGGTCCCACAAGCGAACGTGGATCTGGCGGAGAGGGCCTGGAACAAGGGAATACTGGTATAAAAGTTATCCACGTACAGGTGGTAACCCTTATCCAGTAGTGGGTGCACAAGGTCCCACACAAGTTTCCCGCTAACACCCAGAGTGGGGGGACATTCTGGGGGTTGAATACGGGAATCTCGTCCATCGTAAACACGAAATTTGTAAGTGTACCCTGAGGTACTCTCACAAATTTTGTATAGTTTCACGCCATACCTCGCTCGCTTGCTGGGAATGTATTGGCGGAAAATGAGTCTCCCCTTGAAAGCAACGAGAGACTCATCAACCGCGACCTCCCTTCCAGGTACGTAGGCCTGCGCAAATGCGGCCCCAAAGTGATCTATGATCGGCCGTATCTTGTACAGCCGGTCATAGGCAGGATCACCTGCATAATGCAGACATTTCCGTATGGCCTCAAACCGGGTACGTGCCATAGCCATACTGTACAGTGGGGTCTGGTAGAGGACGTCCCCACTCCAGTAATGCCTGGCACTTGGTTTTTTGACCAGGCCCATGTGCAGCACGAGGCCCCAAAACGTCCTCATTTCGGCTGCACTGACTGACGTCCAGCAACCGGGCTTGGCCAAAAAAGAGCCTGGGTGCTGAGCGACGAACTGTTGGGCGTACAGATTCGTCTGCTCCACCATCAGATTCACAAGTGGGTTACTGAAAAAAACCTGAAATAGTCTATTTCAGTAAATCCCACTGTGGGAATCTGGATTCCTGGATTGCCAACAAATTCAGGAATCGCAGGCTGATAGTCCACTGGGATGCACCAGACTCGTTCACCTGAAGGGGGCTCAGGTGCACTTGGCTGGTGGGCCGGAAAACTAGTATGAGTCCCAGGGCTGCTCGTACTAGTGCTGGCCACGGGGTCCCTAGCATGTGGGGACCCTCGCTTCGCCTGGCGGCATCTCCGCCGCCTTGGGGGCTCATCATCATCAGATGATGATGAGGAGGATGTGGATGACAGGAGGAATGTGTGGTCATCTCCACCGAGAACAACCGGTGGGCCATGGGTGTGTGTGTTGTGCGTGTGTTTGTGCGTGTAAAATAAACTTTATTCAAGTGTGCGTGTGTGTGTGGGGCCAGGTGTTCGCGCACTAAACTAACTAAAAAAAAAAAAAAATGAAAAAAAAAAAACCTAACTAAAAAAAAGGAAAATGTGTAAAAAAAAAAAAAAACCTGCCTGACTAGCTGATAGCGGTGATCAGTAGTGGGGTGAGCGATGCACTAACAGTGGCTGGACGCTAAGAGCGCCGACCACAGTCAGCGAACGCAAAAAAAAAAAATGCCCCACAAAAAAATGTGGTGGGGGGGGGGGATGGAGGGGGGGGTTGCACCCCTGGGGGGGGTCTAGGGTCACACAACTAAGTGCTGTGGACCCCAGACACCCAGGTGCACTTACTCAGATGCTGGGGCTGGCTGGTGGCTGGGTGAGCTGCTGGGGCTGATCGGGGGTCTGCTGGGTGGGATGGGGTCCTTCTGGGGTCTTCCTGGGGTCCTCCTGGGGTCCTTCTGGGGTGCGATGGGTCCTACTGGGGCGATGGGCGTCTGGATCCTCCGGCGTCACGACAGGCAGTGTGCACAGCCAATCAGGGCGATTTGTGGCCAACGGTAAGGATGGTGATTGGTGGTGTATTATAGCACCACTGATCACCATCCTGTTCCGGGTTATCGGGTCACCTGAGATCCGAATGACCCGGAACCGCAGAAAACCGCAGGTCTGAATTGACCTGCGGTTTTCTGCGATCGCCGACATGGGGGGGTCACAGGATCCCCCTGGGCATTGTGCCAAGGTGCCTGCCGATTGATTTCAGCAGGCATCTTGTTCCGATCACCGCCACGTGCGCAGCGGTGATCGGAAATTCACAGGGCGTACATGTACGCCCTTGGTCCTTAAGTACCAGGACGCAAGGGCGTACATGTACGCCCTTCGTCCTTAAGGGGTTAAAACATCCAGTGTGTGTATACGATCAGATATGATCAGGTAGTGTAAGGGTTACGCCCGCTTCACAATGACAGACCAAACTCCCTGTTTAACGCACTGCAAACAACCGCAAACAGTCAATTTGCACAACCGCAAACAGTCCATTTGCACAAGGTTGGATACCAAGCTAGCTGGTCCTTGTCCTCACTGACTTCATTGAAGGTCTCTTCCTCCACCCAGCCACGTACAACACCAAGGGTCCCAGAAAGGTGACAACAAATCCCCTGGGATGCCTGCTGTGGTTGGTCTTCCACCTCCTCAAAGCCACCTTCCTCCTCTGACTCCTCTTCTTCAGACTCCTCTCTCTGGGTTGCCGCAGGTCCAGCAATCGACGACGACAAGGCTGCTTCTGGTGGTGATGGTGACTAGTGATGAGCGGGAGGTGCCATATTCGATTTTGCGATATTTCGCAAATATTCGATTAAATATTCGTCATATATTCGTAGAAATCAAATATTCGTTATTATTTTATATATTGTGAATGTTATGCAAATTTATATTCGCATTGCGAATTCAACTTAGAGCTGGGTCCCTAATGGTTGTAACTTGTATTGCTAGAATTGACGAAGATAACGAATATCACGAATATAGCGCTATATTCTCAATCTTCGTTATATTCTAGCAATACAACCATTAGGAACTCAGCTCTAAGTTGAATGCGCAATGCGAGTATATGTTCGTTTCGCGAATTAAACTTAGAGCTGAGTTCCTAATGGTTGTTGCTAGAATATAACAAAGATTGAGAATATAACGAAGATATTCGTGATATTCGTTATATTCTAGCAATACAGCCATTAGGAACTCAGCTCTAAGTTTAATTCGCAATGCGAGTAATTCATGTTATATTAATCGCATTGCGATTACATTACAACTTAGTCAAATTTGTGAGATCGTGATTCTCACATCCGACAATACATTTTAGCATGGAGGCGTTCCCATGCACTGACTGGAGCGGACAGAGAGCCAAGAATCCTCTGGACAGGTAAGAACAGCTTTTGGGAAGTGGGAAGACAACCAGAGAGCAAAAAGGATTAACAACTTAAAAAAAAAAAAAAACAATATTCGAAATAGCGAATATATAGCACTAGTGCTATATATTCGCGAAGTGCCGATATTCGCAAAAAACAATTCGCTATTCAAATATTCGCGGTCAACACTAATGGTGACCACAACTCTTCCTCTTCATGCTCATCTACGGCCTGATCCAGGACTCTTCGCAGGGCACGCTCCAGAAAAAACGCATATGGGATGAGGTCGATGATGTTGCCTTGGGTTTGTCACCTCCGCAAAAGGATGCATGAGCCTACAGCCATTGTGAATGAGCGTTCAGTAACACGGCCAAAAAATACCCAGCTCCGCAGAGGCTGTCCTCTTTTTTTTTTTTATTAAAAAAATCAGTTCTTACCTGTTTAATCTCTGTTTTGTCCCCTATCAGGGGCCGGTGTATGGAATAGATTTTAGGAACCGGGAGATGGAAAAAGATGGTTGGTCGGTCCTCTTCCTTCCAACTTGGGGCACTGTGCGTGCGCCGTGCAATGTACTGTGCCACCCTATATGAGTGGTGTGTTAAGTAGTACTATTCCTATCAGTTTAATCCCTGTTACGTCCCCTATCAGGGAACGTGTATCGGAAAGATTTTAGGAACCGGGAGATGGAAAAAAATGATTGGTCGATCCTCTTACTTCCAATTTGCGGCACTGCGCGTGCGCCGGGCAATGTACTGTGACACCAATAAGAATAGTGTGAACTACTATTCTTACCATTTTAATCTTTGTTAAGTCCCCTATCAGGGGACGTGTATTGAATTGAATCCTTGCATGGGGAGATAGAGACAAAAGCTTGCTCTGTCCGCTTCCTTTAAATTTTGGGCACTTGCAATGGAATTTGCCACCAATGTTTAATCTCTGTTTTGTCCCTTATCAGGGGCAGGGCCGGTGTAGTGAATAGATTTTTGCAACCGGGAGATGGAAAAAGACCCATGCTCAGTCCGCTTTGTTTGAATATTAGGTCACTGCGCGTGCGCCGTGCAATGTACTGTGACACCCAATATGAGTGGTGGGCAGTGGACACAGTACAGTCTGTGGGACTGAAACACACTGGCAGGCAACTGCAATTATATTAAAGGGTAAAAATGAAATGCCTTTTTTATCTGCAAGGTACTGTGCCACCCGATATGATTGGTGAGCACTGGCAGTGGGCACAGTACAGTCTGTGGGCCTGACGCACACTGGCAGGCAACTGTAATTATATTAAAGGGTAAAAATTAAATGACTTTTCTATCTGCAAGGCACTGTGCCACCCTATATGAGTGGTGTGCACACAGTACAGTCTGTGGGCCTGCGGCCTCTCACACACGGGCAGGCAACTGCAATATATGTATAGAAAAAATAAATAAAAGCAGACTGATGTACCAGCCGTAAAAAGGGCTTTTTGGGGTGCTGTCAGGAGGCTGTCCTTACAGCAGATGGCCCCTTTCACACGAGCGAATTTTCCGTGCGGGTGCAATGCGTGACATGAACAACTGAATGCAATCGCAGGCAAAACTGAATGGCTTTGCCTGTGAAATCACAGTTTTCACTGAACACATCCGCAACGCATCCGGACCTAACCCGTGCACGCTCGTGTGAAATAGGCCGATGAGTCTTTGAGGAGTGGAGTGGACACAGAACACTGGCCTAGCTAACGCTTTCCCTATTAATTCAGCAGCAGCAGCACTCTCCCTGCTCTAATTAACACTGCAGCTTCAGAATGAATCTAAGATGGATGCTGTCCTTGCTTTTTGATAGGAGGTGGGAGGGTCTGGGAGGGAGGGTATGCTGATTGGCTGGAATGTGTCTGCTGACTGTGAGGTATAAGGTCAAAGTTTGCTCAATGATGACGTATAGGGGGCGGACCGAACAACGCATATGTTCGCCCGCCACGGCGAATGCAAACATGCGATGTTTGCCGGGAACTGTTTGCCGGCGAATAGTTCGGGACATCTCTACTGACCAACAGCCTTCTGCATGAGCCCTTACACCGGTTTTCTGGTGCAAATGAAGCCAGAAATCTACGGCAGCTCTGAGCGTACATATATGGTTATAAGGCAATCAGGAACAGGTTATAAGTACTGCTTCCCCAGAATGAAGCAACAGATCTTTAAAGGGTTTCTGTCATCAACTTTTGACATTATAAGCTGTCTGACATTAGCTATGTGCTAATGTCAGACCAGCTTGATAATGTCTTTTTTATAAAAATCGGATGTATATTTAGGCAGAAAAACTTACTTTTATAATATGTAAATTAGCCTCTAGGAGCAGGGGGGGCGTTGCCCTGCTCCTAGCGGCTCCGTCCGGCAACCTGCTGGCACGCCCCTTCTTACTTTGATTGACAGTGCGGGGAAGTGATCCTCCTGCACTGTCTTCTTCTGAAATCCCGCGCCTGCGCCGCCGCTCTATATTCGGCGCAGGCGCGGTGAGCAGAGTACGCTGGTGCCTGCTGTCCTATAATGTCAAAAGTTGATGACAGAAACCCTTTAAATAAAAGGTATCATTGCACTCAGTTGACCTAGCGTGGCAGTTGTGCGTGGCAGCCTCGGTCCTCCTGAGTGCTACAAGGCTGCCGGACATGAGTTCCTATGGATGCTAATGCATTGGAGTCTATGAGAGAAGGAATTTAATGCTTGCTTGTTATAGTTCTCTAGGGGAACTATTAAAAAGTATAAAAAAAGGGAAAAAAAAGTTTTTAAAAATATTTTTCAAAATATAAAAAATCTAATCACGTTCCTTTCCCCAAAAGCACGGGCATCGCTGCGTGTGAAAACACCTGTACTATTAAATATAAAAATGTTTATCGCATACAGCAAATAGCAAGACGGGAAAAAAGTCAAAATGGTCGATTCGCCGTTTTTTGGTCGCTTCAATGAAAAGTGTTCAAAAAGTCATACACACCCCAAAATGGTATCAATGAAAAGTACAGATTGCACCTGCAAAAAATGCACATAACAAGTAAAAAAGTTATAGGGTTCAGAATATGGTGATGCAAAGAAAAAAACGTTCCAAAGTTTTTATTTTTATTTTTCAGAATTAAGATCTCAAAAAAAACCTACACATATGGGGTATAGTTGTAATCATACTGACCCAGAGAATGAAAATAACACGTCGATTTTACCGCATAGGAAATGCTATAAAGACAAAACCCATAAAACTGTGGCAGAATTGTGTTTTTTTAATAATTCCAACCCATTTGGAATTTTTTTTCCTGCTATTCGCTACATTGTATGCAACCATAAATAGTGCCATTCGAAAGAACAACTTGTCCTGCAAAAAACAAGCCCTCATCTGGCTATGTGAATGGAAAAATAAAAAAGTGTTGGCTTTGGGACGGTTGGATTAAAAAACGAAAATGAAAAAATATAATGTAAGTGTATAATGAAAAGGAAAATCTCCCGATCATTAGGCAGTTAATGCTTATGCAAATTGTCAGTTAAGCGCTCCAAGGCGGGCCCAATCCACTCTGTGTGCTCTCGCTCCTCCGGCTTCCTCTGCCAGCTCCATCCTCTCCTTCTTGATTTACAGGGCTAGAATCATACATGGTCATCTCGCCTGAATTTATGTTCATTTATATGGATTTAGCAATCAATTTCTAGCCAGTTATTATTCTACAGAAAAATTGCGCGATAAAACATGGAATATTTGTCAAAGCTAAGTACTCCAAAATCATAACCCTGTACATTAGGAAGCATATAGTAGATCTGTGGAATGACAGAAGATGGCATCTAGATGAAAGACTCAAGAGCAGCCTAATTGGTGGGTATGCTTTTTATTGATGATCCAGTAAAGCGAAACTTGGCATCTGGGATCTTTACCTCAAATCCTCCACTAACAGTGCAATGCCAGGTCTGTGCTCAAAATGTTCCTCATGGCCATGGCCTGGAAAGATACCTGTCAAACATCTGAGAAAATAAACAGGCTATGCATTGACCACAGCATACCAGTGCTTGATGGATAACAATGAGACCTTTCCATCTGGAGTAGTCGAAGAGTTCATAGCTACAGCCAAGTTTACTTCGCTGAGTGTTCCCTCTCCTTCTCTATCTGTGTTGTGTCTGAATCCTGCACAATAAAATGAGGGAAGCTGTTTTCCATTTGGGAATTCTTTTATTACTTCATTACTCAATATACGTTACCATAAAGCTGAATCCTTTTTTTAAGCTCACACAAGAGACTAAAGAGGAGCACTGAAGGAACATAAGGAAACCTTTCAGGTCTAAAATGAGTGAGATATACCTAGGCAAGGTTGGAGGATATTTGCTGGGCACTGTGTGGGGGCCACAGTGTAAGCAATAGGCACTTTGCCTGCACAAGGAAGTGCATGGCTGAATCTGTTGATGGGAATTCTGTTATAAACTTAACTGGCCACTATCCAGCAATCAGTTTCTTCACCCAGCAGGTACCACTTTGGTCCATTCTACAGTGCTGGAGGAGATTAGGAGCAGGTGGCTGTTTCTAGGGGAGATAGTTCCTTTAAGTTTGCTCTTCTGACCAGTCAAGCTCTGGCTGGCTGGCCAATCAGAGAGTTGAGCTGTTAAGCCATTTAGTGTTCCATTTAGGCAGGAGATTAAAACCAGGCACTGACACTAGACCAGTGTCTGTAATTGCATATTGTGTCCTGGCCTTGAGCCTAACTCTACCCTATGTGTACTGACCTTGGCTTGTTCCACTGATTAATCTCTCGTCTAATAATTTGGCTATATCTGTACTCGAGCTATAGACTTTGGCTTCTTCTACTGAATAACCCCCAGATTCACCAGATTTGGCTACATTTGCAACCCCCTGTTTTGTTCTGCTGCCGTTCCAGGGGAGATAGTTCCTTTAAACCTTTTTACCCTGGGCCAGTTTTCACCCTCCTGCCCAGGCCATTTTTTTGCTAATCTGACACGTGTCACTTTATGTGGTAATAACTTTACACTTTTACTTATCCAAGCCAGATTTCTGAGATTGTTTTCTTGTCACACATTGTCCTTTAGTGGTAAATTTAGTGGTAAATTTGAGTTGCTATATTTCACCTTCATTTATGGAAAAAAAAATTTACTAAATATTTGGAAAAATTCACAGTTTTCAAAAGTTAAGTTTCTCTGCTTTTAAAATAGTGATACCATATAAAATTTTATTACTTAACATTCCCCATATGTCTACTTTCTGTTGGCATTATTCTGAAAATAAAGATGTTAGAAGGCTTAGAATTTTAGAAGCAATTCTTTAAAGTAAATTACCCAAATTCACTTTTTAAGGACCAGTTCAGTTATGAAGTCACTTTGTGGGGCTTACATAGTAGAAGCCACCCATAAATGTGAAGGAGCGTCCTTCACTTACTGCACCTGCGCTGAGTACTGATTGGGACAGCACAGGCGCGAGATACATGGCAGACAGTGCCAGCAAGAGGAGACCAAGGCTGCCTGGCCCTGTCAATCAAGTGCAGCGGGGCGCGTCCAGAGGTGGGAGAATGGAGCTTCTAGAAGCAGGGGCAACATTCCCCCCTGCTCCTAGGGGCTAAATAGCATATTATAAAAGTTAGATTTCTGGAGTAACAGGGGCATAGATACAAGTAGGAATAGGCTAGTTAGGTTATTTTAATAGGGTTAATTCTGATGACAGACACCCTTTAACTGCTTTATGGACACACGACAGGGAGCAGGAGGAAAGGAGCACCGTTTGGTTTTTGGAAGGCAGATTTTGCTGGACTGGTTTTTAGACACCATGTCCCATTTGAAGCCTCCTTGATGCACCCTACAGTAGAATCTCCCAAGAAGTGACCCCATTTTGGAAACTACGAGATAAGGTGACCTTTTTTAATACTATTTTGTAGTCATATGATTTTTGATCGCTCTATATTACACTTTTTGTGGTGCCCCCAAAGGAAGGAGTGCTGAAACGCGCGTTGGGGTATGCAGTTCTCCTGAGGTGAAGACTGATTATGGGTAAGGTAGCACATGATGCTTGCCCCTATTTACTATTTTTGCAACCCAAATATCATTTACTACATTAATTGCTGTTATCTACTATTATAGCCCTGCAGTTGCTAGTTACTGTTATGTTGGGGGGATGATTAAACCATCAGAAAATGTGGTGATAAGAAAGCAGGATGCGCTCATACCCATATGCAGTTGTGCATTTCTGTAGGGGAGCACATCCTGCACTTGTAGTCCGTTGCTAATGGCAATCACCAGCAAAAAATGCATACAATGGATGATGCCAGCAACGGACTACAAGTACCACAATGGACATCCTACATAAGATGAAATTTATGTGGATGTGGCAAGAATTCAGAACAAACACAGAACCAGAGATAGGTGCACGCTGCCGTCACACTAAACCCTCACACTGATGTTAAAAATTGAGAGTTAGTTCGACATATCCTACTAGGAGGACGTGTCTTAAGTGTCTTAAGCCTCGGGCACCAGCGTCAAGGTCTCTCAAGTAGCCCGTGGGCCCTAACACTCACCTACCTGCGCCATATGGGCGATATCAGGGGCCAGTGGGCAATTACAGGAGCATTAGGACGACTCACAAACATCTCCTCTGTTACCTCCAGCATGTGGCCATGCCTGCAATGGGAGGTGGGAGGTGTCTATGAGCCCTTTTGTTGTTTGTGAGTCGTCCTAATTCTCCTGTAATTGCCCACTGGCCCCTGATATCGCCCATATGGCGCAGGTAGGTGAGTGTTAGGGCCCACGGGCTACTTGAGAGACCTTGACGCTGGTGCCCGAGGCTTAAGACACGTCCTCCTAGTAGGATATGTCGAACTAACTCTCAATTTTTAACATCAGTGTGAGGGTTTAGTGTGACGGCAGCGTGCACCTATCTCTGGTTCTGTGTTTGTTCTTGGGGGGATGATTAACCATTTTGTGATACATTTTGGTTCAGATCTTTTTATGTGATAGTCCCCATGAATATCTTGTTTTAGCTATTTTTATATCCCTTTGACTGTCCCAACATTCAGTCACTATGGCTACATGTGCCATACACTGTTTGTCACTATTCCTCAGGAGTTCAATAAATGCATATTTATTTATTTGAGCTTCGGTGGCTCGGTTTTTTGTGTAGGTCTTTTTAGTTATATGACTGTGTGGGCTCTGTATTGGTGTGTTACTATAAACCTGTAACTATATTTCTAATGCTATACAACTAGTATAGACAAAGACTCTCACTTTCAAGATGAGTGTCAAAACTGATGATATTGCCAAAAGATCTACCCATAACAACAGGGATCACTCCTACCAAATACTGATGTACATTATAATACAATGGAAAATGCCTGATCTCTGAGGGGTCAATGGTTCTTGTTAAAGTTTGGATAATTTACTGTATAAAGACAAATTTATTTTGAATAATTTTATTTTTGAATAATAATAAAAACTTTGTAAACACCATGTAGTCACTGCTGCATTAATGGTCATTGTTCTTTGAAGAAATGATGCATAAACAATAGTACAAGCGAAAATAAAACTTTATAATACAGTATAACTTGTTACAATAAAATGTCTCTCTTCCATTTTGGATTTCACCTTTTGAGGAATCACAGCTTTTCCGCTGCATAAAATATGCCCAATGTGGCTGTACTCTAAGAGATCAGGTCATAAAGAGGTAGAGGATTTTGTAGTGGGAGGGAGACTCACAGAGAAACTGCTGGCTAATAAGTGTTTTACTGTTTTATCCCTGTGCTGGATTCACAGCTACACTTATCAGTACAAATGTATAACAACCTCCATTCTTTTTCTTCTGAGGATGTGTTACAAAAGGATATGGGAGCAGGATCTCCTCTATATTTGCTGTGTATGGGAGACATCATATCAGCTAGTGTCCTCCCACTAACTGAGGGAAAACCGTAAATTAGAGGTGGAGCAAACCATTGTTAAATGCAGGATACAAGTTATATAATGGCCAGAAATAATGTTATTTCTGTGTGTATTCACATGACAGCTTGTTCTGTGAAGGCATCTGAAATGACAGGTATGCTTTAAAGGAGTGGGTTTTATCATTATATTTTATTTTTATTTTTTATTATTAATTTTAGCCTATATTGATCTATACTGTCAAACATCTCCAACTGTTTTAGATCCATTAGAGGCCATAGTTCTTTGAAGCTGGCACCAATCTTTTGTTCATGTAAGTTAACAAAGCTTATGTTATGCATACTTTTGGTGTCATCTATTTGATAATTTCTTATCATGTCCAAATCTTTTTTCCAGGATCCGTAACTTTCAAGGTTGGTCATGAAAAGCTGGATATTTTGACATGATCCTTTGCAGGTGCGAATCTTGATATCAGCATCCACCTGCAGAAGAGTGAAAATATTAAAACGGACTAAAATACAAACTAAAGAAGCAAACTCCAGATCCGCAAAACACGGAAGCCGCCTGTGTGCCTTCCGCAATTTGCGGAACGGAACGGACGGCCCATTATAGAGATGCCTATTCTTTTCCACAAAATGGACAAGAATAGGACATGTTATATTTTTTTTTGCGGGACTACGAACGGAGCAACGGATGTGGACAGCACACGGCGTGCTGTCCTTATCTTTTGCGGCCCCATTGAAGTGAATGGGTCCGCACCCGAACCGCAAAAACTGCGGCTCGGATGCGGACCAGAACAACGGTCATGTGCATGAGCCCTTAGACTGTAATAATTAGCACATTACTGCTTGTTTAGCGTCAAAGTGATTCTGAAAGGGGTTGTAATGGGTTAGAAAAGCATGACTGCTTTCTTACAAAAACAGTGCTATACCTGTCCATGGGTTGTGTCTGGTGTTACAGAACAGAACCACTGAGCAAAATGAAATGCACCTCTTTAGTTGCCGTATAGGTTGCCACAGGTAGTGACAAATGTGAAAAGAACTTTTTTATGGTGCCCAGAGAGGTTGCCACTATTTCCTCTGTACATAAAATAATTGGGAAGAAAGCTCTACTACTTGTGACAAAACCCTTGTAATTTACTGGAACTTGAATACACAATCAAAGGGAACGTGTCCCCAAATTTTTTTCTGCCAGTTAAAACCAGCTACTGTAGCAACACATAATACATCTAATAAGTTTTATTTTTAGATTGTATGTAGATTTGTTTATTCTATTTCCTGAACATTATTATGGGGGAGCCATCTTGCCTGAGATTTTCTTAACAGCATTTAGAAAGCATTAAGAAAATTGCTTTATGGCAGCCCCATGGTCCATAGACACAATGGTCAGGAGAGGACCCTATTGACTTACATGGGGAAGTTTTCTAGGCATGCTCTGTGACCTGTGGAGATGTTCAGTGTACAAGGAAAGAATAGATAAGCCCTGACAATCACCTATTGTGAATGGTGGATCCTGTCTTATCTATACACAGAGGTGATATATGCCATTCTAAACCTGCCTGTAATCATAAGCAGACAACTGCAGTAAAGTGATCTGTACAGACTAAGAAGTGCCGCCTATTATTAGGCTTAGTGGCCAGTCAGACAATGGCAAAATTTGATGGGTTTTTGTCTATATCTATACAGCGCCTTAAAAAAGTATTCATACCCCTTGAACGTTTTCAACATTTTTTCACGTTACGCTCACAAACTTAAATGCATTTTATTAGGATTTTATGTGATAATACAACACAAAGTATAGAGTAATTGTGAAGTAAAAAGAAAATGATATATAGCTTTCAACATTTATAATAAATAAACATCTGGATAGTGTGGTGTGCATTTGTATTCGCTCTCCCCCGAGTCAATACGAGGTTTTGCTGCCATTACAGCTGCAAGGCTTTTGCTTCTTTTATTAGTGCTTTTCTTGTCTGAGCTGGCAGTTTAGGTGGACAGCCTTGTATTAGTAAGTTTGCAGTTGTGCCATGCTCCTTCCATTTTCGGATGATGGATTAAACATTGCTCCATGAGTTGTTCAGAGCTTGGGATATTTTTACATAACCTAACCCTGCTTTACACTTCAACACAACTTTATCCCTGACCTGCCTGGTGTGTTCCTTGGTTTTCATGATGCTGTATGATCACTAATGTTCTCTAACAAACGTCTGAGGCCTTTATAAAACAGCTGTAGTGATACTGAGAATAAATTATACACTGATAGACTACAATTACTAATTAGGAGACTTCTGAAGGCAATTAGTCACACTGGATTTTATTATTATGTATTATCAGAGTACAGGGGGCTGACTACAAATGCATACCACATTTTTCAGATTTGTATTTATTAAAAATTTTGAAAACCATGTATCATTATCTTTTTACTTCACACATACTTACTACTTTGTGTTGGTCTATCACATAAAATCCCAATAAAATACATTTAAGTATGTGGGTGTAATTTGATAAAATGTGAAAGGGGCATGAATACTTTTTCAAGACACTGTATATTGACATGGAAAATTAAAAATAACATCATCCAAAATTCTTTAAAAATGGGTTTAACATAAAAATGTGATTTAAATAATAGGTCATTCCCTTTAAGCACTACATTTTGTAAGGGGTTCTAGAAAATAGATAATGTATATATTTACCATTACCATATATTACTGGAAACCACCTATCAGTTATGGAATGCCAAATATATGTGAAAAGTTATGTTCATACAGCAGCTCATGGGGCTGTGCATTCAAGGTTCTGTGTATTTTCCTTTAATGCTATACTTTCCAACTGAGTTTATTGTCATTAGTATCTGAGAGCTCCCACATATTTTTACTCCATTTAACAGTTTTACTCAATGACGGAATAAGGGTCTAGGCCCCTGGGCATTAATGGCGATGTGCCCATTGCAAACCACTAGATCTATGAAACCATTGGGTCGGTTTAGAAGTGCAAACCGCTTGTGTTTTTTTTTTTGCTTGGATGTAAAGTTGTGACCAGATGTGTTACTGTACATGATCAAAGGTTTTTCCCACCACACACACTGAATTACAGTGGAAACTAAACCACTGAACTATGTTTAATGCAAGATCATGCCATAGGCAGACACCATAGTCTTCAACAGATCTGGTTGGCCACACAGTGTAAGGCCTCTTTCACACGACCGTATGGCTTTTTCAGTGTTTTGCGGGCCGTTTTTATCAGATCCGTTTATCCATTTTTATTTTCCGTTGTGTTTCTGTTTCGGTTCCGTTTTTCAGTTCCGTTTTTCTGTTTGGCATATACAGTATACAGTAATTACATAGAAAAAATTGGGCTGGGCTTTTTTACGGACCCATTGACTTGAATGGAGCCACGGATCGTGATTTGCGGGCAATTATAAGACATGTTCTATCTTTGCACGGAAGGGAAATGCGGAAACGGAATGCACACGGAAATACCAGTTTTATTTGCAGAACCATTGAAATGAACGGTTCCGTATACTGACCGTACACTCACCGGTCCGTACACTCACAAAAAAAATGTTAGTGTGAAAGAGGCCTAACATTGGAACAGTAATGGTTCATCTCCAAGTAGAGCGGCACTTGCTATGTATAATAGTTGCAGTGGCAGTAGTGGATTTAAGTGTTATCGACACCTCCCTGCTGAAGGGGCAAATATCTTTATGTACAGTGCAGATTTCCAATGAACCATGGTAATATTCTGTGGTCTCACAGGCCTATCTCCACACTGCACAATCTCAACATAGTAGGCCACAGCCACTCTAATGGGATCTCAGGTCTTCTCAGGGCATAGGTCTGCTGCATGGACTCCTTTTTGGTGTACCCCATGCACTGAACCCCAAATAGCAGGGACAATGTCATTTTATTATATTAGCACTGTCCAGTGGAGCATCCCTGGAAACCATGCCACATGTGCGTACTACTGCCAAAGCTGACATGAACATCTCCCATAAGCTTGGCAGACTGGGCCGGTCTTTTACCACTACCAATGCTGAATGAATTGAACCACAATACATGTATTGGTTAATATGAAAGGAAAGTCACCATCATATACATTTATTTATCATATAATAACATAGTAAATGCATAATAATGCATAGTAAAACAGCATAATGCTATATACAATACAAAGATGGATGTCAGAAGAAGGACTACTCCCCGCTCTTAAATGCCTTGCACTCAGATTTTGCTCTTTACATCAGCACATTTGAGATCCCTGCTAGGAACTGCTGACCTTATTACTAAGTATCTGCTCTTCATATAAATTATATATCTGAAAAAAACACTTACCTCCAGGATCTTCATTATTACAAGTTGATCTTCAATCTCATTACTTAGGAGTTTAAGTTTTGATTTTTGTTCTTTCACCTTTATTTTAAGGTAAGTAAGTTTCTTATTTAACTCATTTCCAACTTCAGCAAAGCTTTTCAGTGTTTCTAATAAAAAAAACATTTATTATGTTCAAAATCAGTGGATAAACACAAAAAAAACTCCAAATAGTTCCTATTAGTGAGCGATATGACTGGCTGAACACAAAAGGACTACAGCATCAGTGCATGGCCAACCTGATAGACAACATAGTAGCTATGGGACAACAGAAATTCAAAAATTATTGAACAAAAGTTCTTATTAAAATGTTAAATTCATCTGTATTACATAGATGAATCACTCGGCATATCAGAATAATCATCTGCCCCAGTGCATAGTTAAAGCAGTTGTCTGAGCGTTTAATAAGGATCCTGAGGATAGGTCATCGTTATCTGACTGGTTATCTGGTGGGTGCCTGACTCCCAGCACCTTTGCCGATCAAATGTTTGAAGAGGCTTCAGGGTTCCAGTGAGCGCCAAGACTTCTTCCTAGACCAGTGATGACACGTTCATTGATCACGTGGCCTATGCGTAGCTCAGTCCCATTCAGGTGAAAGGGGCTGAGATGCAATACCAAGAACAACTACTATATGATGGACAGCGCAGCGTTGGGAAACTGTAAGGAGGCCAAGGCGTTCACTGGAGACCCACTGATTACATACTGATGACCTATCCTGAAGATAGATACAAATGAAAATAAACAGCACTCCAAGTCCTTCAATAGTGTGAATACATTCATTCCCAATATTCAAGCTACCTGTTGAAAATCCAGGGCGTAGTGATGCACGCAGTGAAAGATCCTGGCTCTGGATCCCTATACAATCAGCAATGTAGAAAGGTCCGCAGCACTCATCCATTTCAAGCAATACGTGTTTTATTCAATAGTCAAGCAGCATACATAGTGACCTTTTGACTGTGAAGTATTTTTCAAGCAAGGCTTTTACACAATGTCTCAAAGCCTCGTAAACGAATCTGGCATTTTAGGCCCCTTTCACACGGGCGAGTTTTTTGCGCGGGTGCAATGCGTGAGGTGGACGCATTGCACCCGCACTGAATCCGGACCCATTCATTTCTATGGGGCTGTGCACATGAGCGGTGATTTTCATGCATCACTTCTGCGTTGCGTGAAAATTGCAGCATGCTCTATATTGTGCGTTTTTCATGCAACGCAGGCCCCATAGAAGTGAATGGGGCTGCGGGAAAATCGCAAGCATCCGCAAGCAAGTGCGGATGCGTTGCGATTTTCCCGCATGGTTGCTTAGCAACGGGACCCGATCTCTATTATTTTCCCTTATAACATGGTTATAAGGGGAAATAATAGCATTCTTAATAAAGAATGCATGCGATGAAGTAGAAGTAGAAATAACAGCGGCACTCACCAGCTCTGAAATCTTCTTTATTCGATCTTCATATACAAAAAAATCGAGACAATTTGGCCGCTCGGCGCGAAACGGCCGTCGCCTTTCGTTACTTCAGTGAGGTTGTCCCGCCCATGGCCGAAATTGTCTCGATTTTTTTGTATATAAAGATCGAATAAAGAAGATTTCAGAGCTGGTGAGTGCCGCTGTTATTTCTACTTCTACTTCATCGCATTCATTACAACGTACCTGTTTGAACAGCTGAGCACCATTATCGCACTGCAGGACTTTATTCTACTCCGATGTTTAGCGTATCCATTTAAATCGCAGACTCACTGCGGGTAGTGCCGCTCGAATTTCTCTTAGTGATATATTAATAAAGAATGCATTGTAAAATGGAGTGGAAGGGGTTAAAAATAATAAAAGTTAACTTACCTTAGCCACTTGATCGCGTAGTCGCGATCTCTCCTCTCTTTCCCTGCATCAGCTAAGATCTACAGGACCTGTGATGACGTCACATCACATGGTCCAATCACATGGTCCATCTTACCATGGTGATGGACCATGTGATTGGACCATGTGATGTGACGTCATCACAGGTCCTGTAGATCTTAGATGATGCTGGAAAGAGAGGACAGATCGCAACTATGCGATCAAGTGGCTAAGGTAAGTTAACTTTTATTATTTTTAACCCCTTCCTCTTCATTTAACAATGCATTCTTTATTAAGAATGCTATTATTTCCCCTTATAACCATGTTATAAGGGAAAATAATCAATTCTCAAGAAGACCCGAAACCGGACTTCAGTGATGAAGTCCGGCTTCGGGTTGGGTACCAAACATGGCGATTTTTCTCACGCGCGTGCAAAAGGCGTTACAAACGTTTGCACCCGTGCGGGAAAAACGTGCATATTCCCGCAACGCACCCGCTTCTTATCCGGGCGTCAAACATGACGCCCGTGTGAAAGAGGCCTTAAGGCCACACACCATGAACTGGACCATTTAGGGTAACTTGAGTAAGTAGCAACTGAGATCCATGTTTACCGCACTTATAATCATTTAATGGGCCATACAAGCAACTGTATATAAAACATTTTGGAAAGAAGTGCTCATTGCAGGAACTTGATTTCATGTCCATAACAAGATACTTGAATGTTGGTGGTATGTTTGACTAGCAGAGAAAATATCACATATTGGGCCTAAAGGGATTAGACAGCATAGGGAGTATGAGTAAATGGTACATTTCATACCTGAGGCATGGGGGTAGGTGTTTCCAAGCTCTATTAGTCAAGTAACCTTAGTTCATGTTTAAAAATTGGTTATTTCACAGATCTGATTAGTCGTCTATCAGTAAACCACAATGTAGGGAAAAATTATTCATAGTAACATAGTAACAGTTTGTAAGGCTGAAAAAAGACATCTGTCTGTCCAGTTCAGCCTGTTATCCTGCAAGTTGATCCAGAGGAAAGCAAAAAACTCTGTCATGTAGAAGCCAATTTTTCTCAAATTGGGCAACCAACAACCCCTCTCTAGTAACTATAACCTGTAATAATATTATATATAAACTACAGAAATACATCCAGTCCCCTCTTGAACTCTTTTAGTGCACTCACCATCACCACCTCCTCAGACAGAGAGTTCTATAGTCTCACTGCTCTTACAGTAAAGAATCCTTTCTATGTTTGTGTACAAACCTTCTTTCCTCCAGATGCAGAGGATGTCCCCTCATCACAGTCACAGTCCTGGGGATAAATAGATGATGGGAGAGATCTCTGTACTGACCCCTGATATATTTATACATAGATATTAGATTTCCCCTCAGTCGTCTTTTTTCTGAAGTGAATCACCCTAATTTTGATAATCTTTCAGGGTACTGTAGTCCACCTATTCCAGTTATTACTTTAGTTACCCTCCTCTGAACCCTCTCCAGCTCTGCTATGTCTGCCTTCTTCACAGGAGCCCATAACTGTACACTGTACTCCATGTGTGGTCTGACTAGTGATTTGTAAAGTGGTAGGACTATGTTCTCATCACGGGCGTCTATGCCCCTTTTGATGCAACCCATTATCTTATTAGCCTTGGCAGCAGCTACCTGACACTGTTTTTTACAGCTTAGTTTGCTGTTTACTAAAATTCCTAAGTCCTTTTCCATGTCAGTGTTAGGCTACTTTTACACTTGCAGCAGGACGGATCCGTCCTGCCACAAGTGCCCGTGCACTGCCGTGCTGCCGCTCCGTCCTCATTGACTATAATGGGGCGGGGGGCGGAGCTACGGCGCAGCATGGCAAAGATCGCCGGACTAAAAAGTCGGACATGCGGGACTTTTAGTCAGGCGATCTCCGGCCGTGCACTGCCTTGCTGCGCAGTAGCTCCGCCCCCGCCCCATTATAGTCAATGGGGACGGAGCGGCAGCACAGCAGTGCACGGGTACTTGCCTACCGGATCCGTCCTGCCGCAAGTGTAAAAGTACCCTTACCCTGTGTTTTACCATTTAGTATGTCCGGGAGATTCGCATTATTCCTTCCCATGTGCAGAGCCTTCCATTTGTCACTGGTAAACCTCATCTGAAGGCTTGACCATCTCTGATCAAGCCTTCAATATATCCAGATCCATCTGTAGCAGTCTACTGCCTCTTCCATGTTAATTACTTTACACAGTTTAGTGTCATCTGCAAAAATTTTTTTTTTTTTTGTGCAATCCTTCTACAAGATCATTAATAAATATATTGAAGAGTATAGGGCCCAATACTGACCCCTGAGGTACCCCACTATTGACAGTGACCCAATCTGAGTGTGTACCGTTAATAACCACCCTCTGTTTTCTGTCACTCAGCCAGTTACTTACCCACATACAGACATTTTCTACCAGTCCAAGCATTCTCATTTTATATACTAACCTTTTATGGGGTACAGTGTCAAATGCTTTAGAGAAGTCAAGATATATACCATCTATTGATTCGCCGTGGTCAAGTCTAAAACTTACCACCTCATAGAAACTGATTAAATTAGTTTGACATGGCCGTTCCCTCATGAAGCCATGCTGATGCGTTATTCGCTTATATTCATTGAGGTACTCCAAGATAGCATCTCTTAGAAAGCCTTTAAACAGTTTACCCATGACAGATTTTAAAATTACTAGCCTATAGTTTCTGGGCTCTGTTTTTGACCCCTTTTAAATATTGGTGCTTTTCTAAACACCAATCCTGTGAAACACTCCCTGTCAGTATAGAGTCCTTAAATATCAGAAAAAAGGGTCAGTCTATGACATTACTTAAAGGGCTTCTGTCACCCCCCAAAAGCCTTTTTTTTTGCCTCACTAAAAAGCTTATAGGGCGATTATTCTAAACATATTCTTGTTAACCGTTTTTGTAGGTTAATTTTGCTATAAAACGTTATTTTATAATATGCAAATTACCTTGCTACCAGCAAGTAGGGCGTTTACTTGCTGGTAGCCGCTGCATCCCGCTTGTAAAAAAACACCCCTCCTGTGGTTGATTGACAGGGCCAGCGGCGCTCTCCTCCTCCAGCTGGCCCTGTCTCCGTTTAAAATCTCGCGCCTGCGCCATACCGTTCTTCAGTCGGCGCAGGCGCACTGAGAGGAGTACTCTCGCTCAGCCGCTCCTTCCTCAGAGCGCCAATGACGTCACAGCTGCACCCGGAAGAGAAGACGCAGGCGCACTGAGGAAGGAGCGGCCGAGCGGAGTACTCTCTCAGTGCGCCTGCGCCGACTGAAGAACGGTATGGCGCAGGCGCGAGATCTAAGCGGAGACAGGGCCAGCTGGAGGAGGAGAGCTCGCTGGCCTGTCAATCAACCACAGGAGGGCGTTACAAGCGGATGCAGCGGCTACCAGCAAGTAAGCGCCTACTTGCTGGTAGCAAGGTAATTTGCATATTATAAAATAACGTTTTATAGCAAAATTAACCTACAAAAACGGTTAACAAGAATATGTTTAGAATAATCGCCCTATAAGCTTTTTAGTGAGGCAAAAAAAAAAAAAAGGCTTTTGAGGGGTGACAGAAGCCCTTTAATTCTCTTAGGATACGGGGGTGTATGCCATCTGGCCCTGGCGATTTGTCTATTTTAATCTTTTTAAGACACTGCTGCACTTCTTCCTGAATCAGACAGGGCACTTTTAATGGTGAATTTTCACTCTGTATTTAATCTGATTACATTTCTCAGTGAATAAAAGAGAAAATAAAGAAAGCTGGTTTTAAACATCATAGCTGGTGCTGGAGCCGATTTTCTCTTTTACGTAGGACTTTATTATTGTTTTTTCCTACATGTATTTCTACCCACAGTGACTCCACGTGTTCATTTTCCTTACTTATATATTCCTGGAGTGTAGACGTTAGAAAGGACTTTACATAAAGGCAGATCCCTCCCCTTCACCGTTTTTGATAATCTGTTCTAAACAGAGGGTAACCCTGTATGTTAACCACCCAGTCATAGCTATCATCCAGCCATGTCTCAGTTATTCCCACTATGTCATAGTCCTCCTCAGTCATTACTTATTCCAGTTCAATAGTTTTTTTAGACAGGCTTCTGTCATTAGTATACATACAATTAAAAGGTTTTTGTATATTTTTTACACTACACCTTTCCTTATGAACTGTTCTAGTCCCACCCTCCATTCCTCCCCCAGTTCTATTACCTAGTCTCAGGTCTCTATCTGCACTCTTGCCTCTCCTATAAGGTAATTACCCTCCCCCAGTCCCTAGTTGAAATCACTCATCCAACCTTCTAGCCGTCTTCTCCCCCAAAACAGCTGTACCTTCCCCATTGAGGTGCGGCCCAGCCCAACAAATGAGCCTGTGGCCAACAGAGAAGTCATCCCAGTTGTCCAGGAACCCAAACTCCTCCTTCTTACCCAAGTTCTTGATCCACTTGTTAATCTCCCACTGCCTTTCTGTGTGGCTTGTGGTACATGTAGTATTTTGGAAAATACTACCTTTGAGGTCCTTGCCCTGTTCTTGTGACCTAAATCCCCCCCCCCCTCCACCTACCTCAAACTTTGTCATTGGTTCCAATGTGGGCCATGATTTCTGGATATTTTCCAGACCATCCCCGTATTCTATCAACCCGGTCCGCAATATGCAGAACTCGAGCGCCAGGAAGACAACACGCAGTTCGACAATGCTTGTCTTTGTGACAGATTGCCCTATCTGTACCCCTAATAATTAAGTCTCCCACTAACAGCACTTGTCTGGCCTGCCCTGCTCTCCTGGTTCCCTATTTAATGGAGCTGACATTCTCCTGACTGGCAGAGGTAGTGTCTTGCTGCAGCAGTTCTATCCCTGCACAGCCATCCCCTTCATCTGCCAACCTTGCAAACTTGTTGGGGTGTGCTAGCCTCCCTTGCAAACTTCCCTTTACACTGCTTTCTGTTACCCAGCTAGCTGCCTCACTTTCCTGATCCTCCATACTATCCCTCTCCCCCTTATGTACCCATAGAGTGCTTGCTCAATGATCAGCAAACTCTTTTCCAAATTGTCAACGTTTCTCAGTGTCAAAATTCGCTCGTTTAGATGCAAGATGTGCAAGTGGGCAATTTTCTCACATTTTAAACAAAGATATGCACCCTCAAACTACTGTTCCAGGACTGCGTGCATTAGACAAGATGTGCACTGGACTGCGCTGTCAGTAATGGAACACATACTAATGGAGATTACACAAGAAAAGAAAATGAAAAGAGAAACAAAAAATGCAATATAATAGTTCAGCAATAAGCAACTGACTGTAGTCCCCTTCTTCAGAGCTGAACCCGGACATACCCATATTTTCACCCAGACAGCCCCCCTGACATAAGCATTGGAGCATTTCATGCTCCGATGCTCTCCTTTTCCCTGCACTGAATTGCGCAAGGCAAAGTCATTTTCAGGAGATCCGATGACGTACTGGGCTCTGCTTAGGGCAGCTAGGTGGAGGCTTCAAACTAGCAGTGAGCCCGGTGACGTCACCAGTACTGATGGGCGGGCTTTAGCACTACCCTAGCCTTAAAACGATGATAACATCAGGGGGGCTGCCTGGGTGAAAATATGGGTATGTCTGAGTTCAGATCTGAACCAAGACAACCCCTTTAAGTCATACACTTACAAACACACACTTTAAATCAAACATGCGAACGCTCACAAAATCGAGTTGTTTGTCTGCTTGTATAGATGCTGCTCCAAAACAGCTTCAAAGCAGACTGCTGTTTTATTTTCTCTGGATTCAAATTCTGGTCATTGAAAATAGAAAATTCAAAGAAAAAGAATTCCCTTCTAAAACTTAATATTTAATAACATGATTAAAATATTCCCCAAAACACAAACCAGTTTACCCTAGTAAAAACCCTTAGGTGTCACTACTTGTCCCTATCTAAAGCAGAACTTCACACCCTTATTTGTTTTAACCAGGTTGGTTATCCCACTCCCCATTGCATTTTTATACCTGCCATGCAGCCTTGTACTCCACCTGCACTACTGTCCCTATTTGCTTGCACAATCCACCCTAAATGACCACCCACAACTTGGCAGCGGTCCCTGACTTGACTAATTGCAGGGACCTAAAAGTCAATGGGTAAAAGAGTAATCAAACAAAAAGAGGTCAAAGCCAGACAGGCAAAACTGGGAACAAATGAGAATCCAAAGGCATATCAAATACACAGCAGAGAGAAACCGGGAGATAACATCAGAGACAAAGTCAGCAAGCAAAAACGAGGTCACAAACTAGCACAGTCTAATAACAAACAAAGTCCAAAATCAAGCAAAGTCAAATACCAGGAGGGCACATCAGAGACAAAATCAGTCATCAGAGGCAATGTCAGAGAAACAGGCAAAAGGTCAGTGATCCAGAGTAACAGGAATACCAATCACAGGCAACTGCTGCCAGCATCTGCCTGTTTAAATGGCCCACCCTCAGAAAGCAAGTGAGCCTGATTGGTCCAGCGTCCCTGCTCCCTGATAGGTGGACCAGCCTTACAGTCAGTGGGGGTGGTTGCTGAAACAGTTCCACTTTAAATAAGGACAAATAGACACCTTAGAGTTTTTATATATACTGGAGAGTGAATCTGGATCGCACATCCTCAACACTATGCTTTTGATATAACGACTTTCTCAGCATAATTACGTGGCATATCCGCCCAATTTGTAATACATTGTATGCTGTGCAAAAGAGGCATTAGTATACAGTTTGATCAAAGAGCATAGGCCCACTTACCGCGACAAGGAAGCCTCTACAAGTGGGAAACTACTCTAACCTATAAATAGCGCAGCCGTCCTTGGCTCTGGGTCCCACCGCCCCACCAGCACAGCACTGAGGCAGCAATGGCAGACACGCAGTACTGCACCATGTGAACGAGTGCAAAGAGCTCACCCAGTCACAACCCTCAGGAAATGCATCTGAGAGATAGTAGGAGTTTCTAAACCCCCTTAGAGTTTTTACTTGGGTAAATTGGTTTGTATTTTTGGGGAATATTTTGCCCATCTAATTAAAGGTTAAGTTTTAGGAGAGAATTCTTTTGATGTGATTTTTAAAAATGTCTTATAAATGTCTAAAACTGTCTTGTAGCAGTTGCTGATGCAATTACATTAATGATGACACCTCTGTAGATACAAGGAAATCTTCATTACATGACTTGGTGGTACTTGAGGGACTGGAGTTAAGAAACATTTCTGTAGAGCACTGTGCATCAGACTAATCTCTATGTTGTATAGTGGGCCACAAGGATTTAGTTGTTATGCACTAGAAGATTCTTGGATATCTATGGTTCAATATCCACACAAGGACATTCATTGTACAGGTTATGCAGTAGCAATTGTAGTTGTACATACTCTTCTGGGCCAAATAATATTCTGGGCACTAAATAAGACTACTTAGGTCATACCCAGTTTAACCTTGTGTACTATGCTTCTCCAATAAGGAAAATGTGGCTTAGTGGGCACTCAAACTCTCATCATTCTTGAGGGGAATTATTCATGAGGTGATAACATTCTAGAAAAATGCCATCACTTACTATGATGGGAAAACCCATTTTGTCAATTAGGTTTATGAATAATGTGTGTAATTAAACATAGTAGATAATGTCTATATTGGTGTAACACTAAGCAAGCAGTTGGACTATATTGGCTGCTGTTACTGAAATCCGCAAATGACCTTAAAATTGTTTTTGCAAAATGTGTTGTCGAACCTTATTTTATCTGAGGGAATTGCAGAATGGACCTCTCTAACTGGTGAGTGCAGGCAACAGAACATCTATAGTAGTGATATTATGTGTGGAATGTCTTTGAACTATACTGTATAATCCCTATATACAGATGTCTCCCTCCCCATCTTTCCTCTTGGCTCGAGATATCTCAAGAAACGACCAGGTTTAAAAAGAAAAAACTTTTGCACAGTGCCCGACAGAGTAATGCCAAAGTTTTTGTTTCAAAGCTGGTCATCTGCCGCCTCTAATCTCAGGATATCTTGAGCCTGAGGAGAAGTAAAGAAGGAGACATCTAATCCCTTTAAGATAAACTGTTACTGTACTTGCCTTTCTCTGTAAGCATGTTTCGATCTGCCACTTCATGAAGCTGTTTTAATTCTGAAAGAATTTGTACATTGTGTGAGTTACTTGTCACACAGGATTGTTTTGCAGCATCCACTCGACTGAAAATCTCCTTCTCAATTTTGGTAATCAAGCCTTGTACCCTACACCCATTTGGGCACTTGCTGACCTGCCAATAAGGAGAGTTTGAGTCACTTCTCTGGCCTGAGTTTAATAATCAATGTTAATAGCTGTTGCTATATCACTGTAATATGCTCATGTGCACTTACTGTATCATAGTTCATTGTGATGGAACTACAGAACCCTAAAATACAAAATTTTACTAGTTGTCAAGTTTACCACAATTCATGGCAGCTATAGCAGCTCACAGTTCTCGCTGTTCTGTAACCCTGGGAACACACTTCGCGTGTTCCCAGGGTGCGCCTATGACGCGCGCTTCTGCCGCGAAGTGGCTGTTTTATGGAAGCGCGCGTCATATGCGCGCTCCCATAATAGAATATGGGTTGGATCGCGCGTGCTGTCGCGCGATAGTCACGGCAGCCGACGCGATCACGTAGGGCGTTTTACAGCGCGGTCGTCCGCGCTGTAAAATGCCGACATGTGAACCATGCACATAGGGATGCATGGCTTTTCACATGTTGAGCGTTTTTCAGCGCGTATGAACGCGCTGAAAAACGCTCAGGTATGTTCCCAGGGTAATAGTGTATATAAAATTGTGGTAATGAACACCAACAGAATGTAATAAGTGACTTTCCAATATGATATTCATGGTATGCACTGTGTCATGTCCTATGTCTAGTGTTACTTAGCATAAGAACAAAAGAAAACACGACAAAGAGTCAATGGAAGTGAGTTATTTAGTCTTCTTTACAGGTACAGCTGCTATACATTAAGCCAGGAACAATAAAAAAAACACATAATACAGTGGTGCTTATGGGAGTGCAGTAATATATAAACAAGTATTTTTATGCAGTGTCAACAGGACGAATTTTCATTTTCACAGTTTTCAAAGAGTAATCAGCTGGTTTAAACAATACCCAAACAATCCCATTTTCAATCTCATAGGGGACATTATTCCTTGGATCATACTGACCTCCATTATAGTAAATCCCATTAAGATTGGCAGCCTGGCAGTTGTTATACCACCATCCCCCTCCATACATTTCTGCACAATTCTCCTCCCACTTGTCACTGTCCCTATCATATGTGCTAAACTTCATGTTGGCATGAGAGGTGTATTGACTGTCATCTTTAGAGCCTTCTACCAGGGAATCTCCTGCAGAACCTTCATAGCCATTAACATTAAGGGAATATCCCTCTGACTCTGATCCTAGGTGGAAACTGTATTCTGCATAAACTTGATTTCCAGACCAGTCTTCTAACTCAATCCTCAAAATTGTCTCTTTTCGGGTCAACAGATGGATGTATTCATTTCCCAGCCATAGTTCTCCTTTCCCAGTTGCATCCACAGATCCAAATCCATTCTTGTAGTCTTGCCAGGTTCTGTTAAAATTCACAGATCCATCTTCCCTTTGTTGAATCAAGACCCATCCTCCTAATTGGGTATCTTGGTCGCAAAACACTGACAGCTCTTTATTGGATCCTTCTGGCCTGATTTTGAAAATGCCACTTTTGCCACCAGAACTGTGTTTCTGGAGGATATCACCACAGTCTAAAAAGAAATGCATTTTAGGGGGCATTCACACGACTGTATGTTTTTTACGGTCCACAAAATGCAGATCCGCAAAATACGGATGACTTCTGTGTGAAGTCCGTGTTGCATCAGTTTCTGCAAACCCATTGTCTTCCATGTGATTTCCACATCCATATTTTTGTTCCACAAGAGATAGAACATGTCTTATGTTTGGCCGCAAATGCAGACCACGGACCTACTAAAGTTAATGGGTCTACAAAAAAAAATAAAAAACAGATGCAACACAGACGTGACACGGACGTCATCCGTATTTTGTGGATCCCATTTTTGGGGACCGCAAAATACATACGGTCATGTGAATGTACCCTTATCTTGTTTACCTGGTATATTATTTCACTGATTATTGTTGAACATTGTGATAATTACTAGTATTGACCAAAAATAGCCTAAAATGTCCTGGTGGTTTGGACATGAGTAAGTAAAAAGTATTATGTGAATATTTTTACAATTTATGTAACTACATGACATCGTTCCTGTTACCAAAGTCTAATGAGTTCATTAGAGGGCCATTGAACATTGTGAGTGATGTTCAAGCCACGTCATAGTGACATGATAAAGTAGATGAGGCTAAATAAACTTTCTCTGATATAACTCAAGAATGGGAATATGCTGAAAAATGGTGTAATTAGAGATTTTTATATTTTCTCCTCTGTAAGCATCCTTGTAGATATAGTTGTAGTTTCAATGTTGAATTATGTGTTTTCCCAGCTTAATATTGGAACCTAGCACTGTCACTGTATCTGTCACTTTGATTTACCTGTCCCAGTATGATCTCCAGTCGTTTTCACTCCTGTTTGCACACTGCGGGCCCCAAAATCAGGCATGTCTTCCTCACTCTTCTCATGCAGGATGGGGCCAAGATCTTCAAATACAGGCCCACTCTTCATTTGCTTGCTTGAATGGTATCCATCCTTTGTGCTGCTACTGCTGTATTCCGTTTTGGAAATAGTGGATGAGCCAGATGAGGTTTTCCCAGGTATAAAACTAGGAGCGCCGAGGTCTATATGGCTGAAATCATCAAAGTCATCATCTCCTCCAGTGAAAGAACTTTGAGTTTTTGAAGTTGATCCACCACTAACACTGCTACTGCTACTCATAGTCTTACCAGTTAGAAAGTCTTCCCAGCTTGGAAGATTGATACCTCCTGAGGTACTGCCCCCTGTGACTCGGATAGTGTATGTGCCATCGGCACCTAACTCACCCTTTCCTTCTGCCTTAAGACTTTCTAATTTTTCACACCCTTCTCCACCACTAATTACTTCACTAATTTCTTCCTTAGTTCCAGTGGGTCCCTTAACAATTTTCTTCTGAGTAGTTTTAGTGCATGAAATAACTCGGCTTTCTGAAAGAACTTCTCCCCCTTTACCAGGTTGTGCAGATTTATCACCATAGACAACAAATTCAGTGGTTTGGGAAGGCTGTTTGACACCACCCTGGACATTAGTGACAGATGTAGTGGACACTGGACGTCCAGTTACCTCTTTAGTTTTCCCTTCTAGCACAAATTTAAATTGGCCAACATCAGAGAAAATTGGATAATTTTCTTTTTCCACCAGTGTCTTGTACTTGGAATCAACTGTTGAATCTTTCATAGGTTTCATCTTAAGCATAGCAACAGGATCTGAGCTTGGTCTCAGATCAGTGGATTCTGCTTGCAAGAGCTGCTTCTGTATATTTTCATAGCTCGCCATATCCACATTGAAGTCAACTCCCCTTGCACATGATCCTTTGCAAGCACGGAGTTTAATATCAATATCAACCTAGAAATAACAGGAAATGATTAATAATTCAAGTTAGGTGAAATATAGTATATTATAGAAGTCAATTCTAATTTTTGTTTTCATTTTTTCCTCCCTGCCTTCCAAGACCCATAACTGTTTTTTAATTTGCCATTCAATTAGCCTTATGACGGCTTATTCTTTGCGGAACAAGTTGTATTTTTTTTTAATGGGACCATTTAATTCACTATACAGTATCTTGTATTGAAAAATGGAAAAAAAAAGTCCTTGTCAGGTAACATTTTAAAAATTGTATTATCGTCATGGTTTTTCTTTTGATTCATATGGTGTTCATTATACCTTAAATGTGACGTCAGATAACATTTTAAAAATTGTATTATCGCCATGGTTTTTCTTGTTTTGATTCATGGGGTGTACATTATACCTTAAATGTGACATTTCACACTTATTCTATGGGTCAGTAATATTACAGAAATACCAAATTTATGTAGCATTTATTAGCTTTTTGATCACTTCTTATTTAATTTTTTGGGAGGGCAAAGTGATCTAAAATGGCAAATTTTTTTTGTTATGGCATTAAAAATATTTTTATATTTTAATAGTTCAGTATATTTTCAGACATTGAGATACATTTGTTTTATTGTTTATTTATTTTTATATATAAAATTGGGAATGGGATGATTTGATTTTTTTTTTATATTTTTGTGCTTTTTATAAAAAAACACATTTTTACTTTTTTTTCACTGTAATTTTTAATTCTTTGAGGGCAGGTTCGCATTCGCATTATGCAATTCTGTTATAACAGAGTTATAACGAAATATAGCAGAATTTTAGGACGGAATGCAAAATGGAAGCCTTTAAGAGGCATTCCGTTTAGCTCCGCCCTAATACATGTTTATGGGGACACATAACGGTTCCGGTATACACGACGGAAAAAATAGTCCTGTCGAGAGGGGATTTGTACATGTGATCTTCTAATCACTAGAATATTATTGCAGTCTGTGGGATTCTGACTGGCTGCCTATGAAGCTATGCTTCATGCTTGGTTTTGCAGGCAGCTCACTATGACATATCTGGGAGCCTTGTCAAGGCCCTAAGCTGTCATAGCAACCCCATGACTTTGCTACAAGGGTTCCTATCCAAGGGTAGTGGGAGACCCCTCCCTCTGTCTAACTGCCCAAAGGCCAAAGTTGCTATTGGCCACTGCATCTGAGGGGTTAAATGACCAGAATTAGAGTTATCACAGTCATTGCAGCTGGGTGCTGGCTGCATTATTCTCCCACAGCATACACTTCTTGCACCTCGCTGACGTACTATTAGGCTATGTTCCCACAACGACATCTGTCGCACGACAATAAGTCGCGCGACAAATAGGGCACAACTTCACTGCAACATTTGTCGCGCGACATTTTGTCGCACTATTGTCGCGCGACAATTTTTATAATGAGAGTCTATGGTGTCGCATTGCGACATGCTGCGACTGCGACGCGACAGTCGCTGAAAAACCCATCTTGAATGGGTCGCAGCATGTTGCATGCTGCAGTGCGACACCATAGACTCCCATTATAAAAATTGTAGCGCTACAATAGTGTTACAAAATGTCGGGCGACAAATGTCGTCGTGTGAACGTAGCCTAATTGTCATACTATTACACCAGAGCGTGCCGTGAGGTTAATTATTCAGCCAAACAGTATCTTACCTCAAGGCGTTTTATTTCCACCACCTGTTCTCTGATGTTCCTCTGCAGCAACCTTATTCTTTCAATCTGCCTGGAAACCTTTAGTTTCAAAATGTCAATTTTCTGCCTCAGACTTTCAGACACCTGGTTATATGAGCCATCAGTCTCTAAAGAAGACAAAAGCACAAACATTTGTCATTATTTCTATATGTGCAGGACACCCTCAAAGTAAAGGTAGTCTTGCACATAGCGATTTTTTTAAGGATACCACAGCAGTATTGATGCTTTTTTGTTAGCAAAACCTTTTTTATTTCCCATTTCTGTTCAGGATAAAAAAATTGCCATAAAAAACTTAAACTTGTGCATGAACCCGCTCTAAGCTCTAAATAGTTCTAAACTCTTTAAACAACCAATATGAAGATATAAGATGTAACTCTAACTGTATCCTTAGGCCTCATGCACACGACCGCAAAAGCTCCTCTGCGTTCCGTTCCGCAAATTGTAGAAATGCCTATTCTTGTCCGCAAAACGGACAAGAATAGGACATGCTCAATTTTTTTTGCGGGGGCCACGGAACGGAGCAACAGATGCGAACAGCACACGGAGTGCTGTTCGCATATTTTGCGGCCCCATTGAAGTGGTCGTGTGCATGAGGCCGTGTGCATGAGGCCAAAAAAGCAGAGCCCATTTGTGTATGTTTACGGAGGAGCTGGGAGAGATAGCCATTTTGTTTAGCTGATGACTCTCATGAATGTGGTCACCAAAAGCAGAGAAAAAAGAAAGGAAGTAGTATACACCAATTGATACAGGACAAGAAGTAAGTGCAAGATCACTCAGGTAACTATCCCATGTTAAGAAGGAAAGAAAACTTCCTGACAACATAGAAAAAAGGAATTATATAAGTATAGGATCTAAATGTGAAGGAATGGAATGGAGGGGACACATTATTAGGCAGATGGGAGAAGGAAAGAAAATCTCTGTAAACCTGTGTTCAAACATGGGCCGAAATTTACTAAGGGTAGGTTCACACGATGACATTTGTCGTGCGACAATAAGTCACGCGACAAATAGGGCACATTCTGTCACACTATTATCGTGCGACAATTTTTATAATGGGAGTCTATGGTGTTGCATTGCGACATGCGACATGCTGCGACATGCTGCGACTGCGACGCGACAGTCGCAGAAAAACCCATCTTGAGTGGATTTTTTGCAACTGTCGCGTCGCAGTCGCAGCATGTTGCATGTCGCAATGCGACACCATAGACTCCCATTATAAAAATTGTCGCGCGACAAATGTCGTCGTGTAAACCTACAGATTGGATAAACTCAGATAAATTGTTTAAACATACAACTCAGACTGGATGATACATCTGGTGCAAGGACACTTTTGTGTAACCCTGTACCAACTATTGGTTGTCTTAGTTTTTGTGGGGCAAAATGTTGTAGAGGATTTTCCCAAAATTAGATGCACCAAATTGCGTAAACTTGTGTCAGAGTATGGCACAAATGAAGACAAGGCACACTCATATTATTCAATCTGGGCCATAGTGTTTAATTGTGGGACAACCCCTTTAATAGGATAGCCTCAGATGTACTGAACCCATTTATACTTACGCAGGGCTGCGACTAGGTTATCCTTGATTTGTTTATATGTTTCTTTGGTTCTTATGTCAATGGAATCATAACTGCTTTGACTATCCTTTAATTTCTTGTTAATTGCATCAATTCTTGTGCTAAATTCTTTGTCAGTCTTGTCAGATAACCCTTGAATTCTGCATCCTGAAGGACACTTGGGACCCTGCAGACATGAAAGACATAAATGGTCAAACTAACAGTGCTATTTTATTAGTTTTGCTACAAATTATTATAAAGTGTATATATATATATATATATATATATATATATATACTGTATGTATACATACATAATGAATTTAAAAAAACACAGTACAGTACCATACATTGACATAATGACAACATACAATGCCCAATTATAGGTGCCATATAGTACTACAATAATATCACCCAGTACTCAGTGTTAGGGTACCAACTACATGTATTTTGCGGTCTGCAAAACACTGCAAAAAATACGAATGACGTCCGCTTTTTTTGCAGACCCAATGACTTCAATTGATCAATGATCAGCATTTGTGGCATAGAGATGCAGAAAACACTCAGAAGACATCCGTGTGCTTTCCGCATCCATATGTCAGTTCCACAAAACATAGAACATGTCCCATTCTTGGCCACATGTGCGGATCACGGACCCATTGAAGACAACAGGTCTGCAAAAAAAGGCATGCAACACGGACATTATCTGTATTTTGCAGATTCGTGTTTTGCTGACTACAAAATACATACAGTTATGTGAATGTATCCTTAATTGGGTTGTCCACTTCATCAAATGGCATTTATCATGTAGAGAAAGTTAATACAAGGCACTTACTAATGTATTGTGATTGTCCATATTGTCTCCTTTGCTGGCTGGATTCATTTGTCTATCACTAGGGATGGGCGAATCGACTTGGGATGAAACATCCGAAGTCGATTCAGATAAAATTTCGTTACAATACTGTACGGAACAGGAGCACGAGACTTCGGCTATAACCTCATAAATTAATGTGTACTGTAAAAAATAATTTCTCGAACTCGGGTTTGGTTTCAAGTGGTACCCTGGAACGAAACCCGAGTTCGGGAAATGTTTTTTTACAGTACAAATGAAATTATGAAGTTATTGTGTGAAGTATCGCAAGACTTCGCGAAGCAATAACTTTGGCTAATCGGAGCCAATACATTTTAATACTGTACGGAGCTCCTGCCCGCAATAGTTTACAATCTACAAAAATATTGTGTATTACGGATTAAGTAATGTAATGGTAGTATCCATACCCAGTCATCATCTGCACAGACTTGCCAGTTGGTTTCTTGCTTGCATGTAGAGTCAGATTTCTGTTCCACAATTCTGGGGCCGCGGCCGGTTGCACCAGCTTCCTCAAAGGTCTCCTCTGTCTATTCCCCAAAAAATATACATGTTATTGTCATAGTGTTTATTCCTAAGAAATAAACCAAGCCATAGAGAATCTACAACGGTGAGGCCTCTTATGCTTCATCTTATTGCCCTGGCATGAAAGCAAGATATGGAATAGAGCAGGCATGCTCAACCTGCGGCCCTCCAGCTGTTGCAAAACTACAACTCCCATCATTCCCTGACAGCCTACAGCTATCATCCTGCAGAAGGGCATCGTAGGAGTTGTAGTTTTACAACAGCTGGAGGGCCGCAGGTTGAGCATGCCTGGAATAGAGAATTACACAATAGTGAAAGTAAAAACTCAATAAGAAATACACAGTAGCTCAACTGGATCTTTAAGGCAGATGTATTGCAGAAATATTGTGCCTGGTATCACTGCCATACATCTGAATGTATTTTCTGCAGTATGTACATTAATTTTTACAAGCTCTCATTCATTTAAATGAAATAGCGCAGAAGTGCTCGTAACACACCCATGGGAACTTACACTATGGATGAATTCAGACCCGGCAGATGTGGAGCAGAAATTTCTGCTAGTCCTATTGATCTGAAGAAAACTTGCAGAAATCAATATGTTTACCTCCAAAAGAATCCCATTCAGATGAATAGAACTGATGTTTGGCCGCAAAACTTTCTTCAACAAATCTGCCAGGTGTGAATACACCCTATCTAGTATCATAAAAAGGCAGCATTTTACATTGCACAGCCATTATGAAATTTACGAGACACTGATAAATGAAATAAAACTATTCAGTTCCACACACATTTATACATAGTTACATATATTCTAAGCTATTGCTGTTACCAAAATACATGGGTAAAACTGTGGAGTATAGCTTGGTTTTATAATAAAATATACAAGATTATTTTTGTTATTATATTATTATTATAATTATTTTATCATCATCAATAATATTGTTAATATACATCGATGTCTAGTTGACAACTATAGTTGTACACTACTTTAGACATTGATAGCATTGATAGATTGTCATTGTATAGTATGTGTGTGTGTATATATATATATATAGTGTGTGTGTAGATATAGTGTATGTATATATATATATATATATATATATAGTGTGTGTATATATATATAGTGTGTGTAGATATAGTGTATGTATATGTATATATATAACATAATCAATGCAATATATATATATCTATATATATCTATATATATGTGTGTATGTGACCCCATCCTAAGCAGTAAAAGTAGGTATAGTTCTATAATATACTTCATATAATATGTTAGGTAAACAAAAAAATGCCATACCCATGCAGTGCTCAGGAGGCAGAGCAACAAGGTTACAAGTGCTGCCCTCATTTTGGCTCTGGCTGAGTGACTATAGTGAGGTGTTTGCGTCTGGATGTCCTATATAAGCCTGTCCACTAGTCGGTAATCATTGATTGGATTTTGCTTTGTTTGCCAAGCTAATAAGACCTATGCACTGGCCCATGTCACTGTCCTGGTCATTGTTGCTCAAGCAACTGAGTCAATTTACTCAAGGTTTTTGGAGATGACCTGATGTTCCTATATTGGCTTTTGCATAGAAAATAAAGTAAGAAAAATATACAGTGTGGGCGGTAGAGAAGTCACTTCATGGCCACTACTTAATCATTAATGAATGCGCCATGACACATTTTATTTCCCAAAAGTCTCCCTTTCTTGATACAACTTCCAGTAATGAAGAGATGTATCTTGATAATAACATGTTGTCATTTGCCATAAAGAAACAAAAAGATTTGCAACGTGGCATCTTTTTCGTTATTCACAAGGACAGAGGAGATTTTGTGCCAATCTTCTGCTTAAAGCTACTTGTGACCATCATGCCACCATAGGGTTTACAGACTAATGTGCATGCCTATAGTAAAATGACTATATCAGCCAATAAAGCACAGATGTTACGTGTCATTTTGCAGTGCATTTTACCTTTTGCAAAGTAAGGGTCCATTCACACATCCGTAGAATGGGTCCGGATCCGTTCCGCAATGTTGCGGAATGGATCTGGACTCATTCATTTTCAATGGGGCCGGAATGGGGCCACAGTGTGCTATCCGCATTTCCGGTGCGCGGCCCCAATCTTCTGGTCCGTGGTTCCAGAAAAAAATAGATCATGTCCTATTCTTGTCCGACAAGAATAGGCAGTTCTATAGGGGTGCCAGCCCAGTGTATGCCGATCCGCAATACACTACGGACCTGTGAACGGACCCTAACAGTTAAAATCCAGGCCAATTCCAGAACACAATGCAACAGATATTATGGTAAATTATGCTGCATGTCCAATCTCCATGGATTTCTTCCGCTAAATGTTCATGACATTTTGAAAACTCCATCTCCATGTATTGTACCGTAGGTTGTTACACAATCTGCACCCAAAATATGCCACCAATATACCATGTCTGAATGTCACCTAAAGGTATGACCACATGATGCAGTCGTGAGCTGTTGCCGAGTACCGCACCATCAATTAAGCCGCAGCTGCCTCCTATTTAACTAATGAAGACTGCACAGGATAGCCAGCCTGCATTATTGAAGGGGTTGTCCCTTGAAAAATATTCTACAGTTTTCAAACCAGCCCCTGGATCTGAATACTTTTGTAATTGCATGTAAAAATTTAGCATAGCCACTGAGTTATTCAATAAAGTGTATCTGTATAGCGCCACCTGCTGTTTGTTCTTTTCTTATTCCTTTGTCCTGCTCACTGAGAAGGCCGCACATGCTCAGTTTCATCCTTCACCTGCCTTCTGATCTGTGATAGGGAGAGCATGGACACGCCCCCTTAGCTGCTGCAAAAAAGACACTCCCCTTCAGCTGTCAGCTTGATAAAAATCTAGCAGAGAAATGAATGGGGAGATCTCTGGATCGATGTGAGGTACAGGGCTGTGTCTAGCTTTGTTATAAAGAGATTGTCATGTCCTATATGATGTCCGATTTTAATTTTTTACATTAATCCTGAGATAACCCCTTTAATGGACGCTCGGCACCTTCAATATCACACCGCCATTAACAATGCAGACTGGCTATACAGGCAGTCTTCATTAGTTAAGTAAGCGACAGCTCCTGCCTGAAATTAGCACGTTTCTGGCACCATTACTCTAATTAGAATGCTGTTTGGCAGCTTGATCCCGCCGCCTGCTGGTGCGGGGCTGTATCGCCGGCGGCTGCCGCTGCAAATTTACAGTAGGTCCCACTCTAAGAGGCAACCTTGGCACTGTGAGCGGGCTTATGCCTTTTGATCAAAATGTACACTAATGCCTCTTATATAGCATGCAGTATAGGGGGCTGTACACTTCAATATTGCGCTGAGAAGCGAATTGAATTGTGCTGAGAAGCAGTTATAGATCAAAGCAAAGCTTGTGCATGTGCGATCTTATTCTCTTTTCTCTTTTTTGTATCACTCTAATTAGAATGGCTAGCTGTGGGCCAACAGATTCCTTCCTATTTTACAATCAAGATAGCAAACAGAAAACAAAGTCCAAGTAATGAAATCCTAGGACTGGAATATAAGCACAAATGAGGAACTACACTTTGCAGTCCACTAATTAATTTTTCATATCATTTAGATTTTGCCCCACTGTAGTAATGATAGTGAAGTTGTAGCCAGGGGTGTTGCTAGGGTCTCAGAAAATCCGGGGCCCAAGCCCCAATGCATATGGCCCAATTCTCTAAGGCTAGTTTTACACTAGCAGCAAGGAACTCCAGGAGGCTGTTCCGGCGGGTGAACAGCCTGTCGCATCCGTGCTGCCGCTAGTGCACGCGTGCCCCAAGACTACCACTCCAGCCCCATTGACTATAATGGGAGCAGGCCGAAGTTCCAGCGGCAGCTTGGCAAACATGCCGAGAGGCGGCCGGAATAAAAGAACCACTTGTCGTATGTTTGCCGTGTTGCCGCCGGAACTCCGGCTTGCCCTCATTATCGTCAATGGGGCCGGAGCAGTAGTCCGGGGGCACGCGTGAACAGCCTGTCGGAGTTCCTTGCCACTAGTATGAAAGTACCCTAAATTGACCAATATTCCTCCGTTTACTGTCCTCAGAAATTATAATTCCTCAGCCTCTCCACCATACAGTCCCATGTAAATAACATTATTTCCCTTCTCCGCCATAGAGTCCAATGTAAATAACATCACACCATCTCTTCTGCCCCTCCAATATACTGTCCCACGTAAATAACATCACCCCCTCCCCAGCAGCCTTCAACATACAGTCCCATGTAAATAACATCACCCCCTCAATATTCAGTCCCATGTAAATAACATCACCCCCTCCCCAGCCACGTCCAACGTCCAGTCCCATGTAAAAAGCATTACCCCCTCAACATTCAGTCCCATGTAAATAATATCACTCCCTTCCGTATCAGCCTTCAACATATAGTACCATGTAAATAACATCACCCTGCCCCAGCCACCTCCAACATGCATTCTCATGTAAATAACATCACCCCCTCAACTTTCAGTCCCATGTAAATAACATCACTCTACCCCATTGTCCCATGTAAATAACTTCCCAAACTTTAGCCCTAACATACAGTTCCAGTTAAATAACTACAACTCCCAACATTGCTCTGCCTCTCCCTTCACTTATCTCTCCTCATATAGCAGACTACACCACAGCTTTTTCCCAGGACTTCTCTTCACTGCTGAGCCATCTTCTCTTGCACTAGTCACATGATGGTGACATCATCGCAGGTCCTTTTCAGCTAATGCATTTAGAACTGATCACATGGACTGTGATGTCATCACAGGTCCTTAAGCTCTTGGAGGCAGGGCTGGGACAAGGTCCACCACCAACAGAGGCTGAGCTGCCGAAGTGCCCCCCCCCCCCCGCCATTTAGATATGTATGTTTGTTATTAATCATCATCCACCTGACAGTCCCCAGGCGGCCATATTGGTTGTCACCCAGCTCGTCCAGGCTCCTGCCCCACGGGTAGACCCGTCACTACAACACCCAACATTCTGATAGACCTGAGCTTCTCAGGAAGATATCTGCTTGATGTGTGAACGGGGTCAAATACTTCTACAGCTGAAGTTCTGTTACAATGTACAAGTCCAGAGCAGTAATCACGGCTCTCCAACTAAAGCAAAACTACAGTTCACAACGTGCCCACCATTCTGGGAGTTGTAGTTAAGATCAGCAGTGCTGCCGCCATATTTATACCCCTTAACAGACTGAGCGGAATACAGTGCAGCACAACAATCACAGGGGGCGCCCATCCAGTCAGTGGCACCAGCACCTACGATGGCGGAGGACATCCGATGTGGCTCCAGCACCTACAATGGCGGAGGACATCCGATGGGGTCCCGGCCCCGGCGCCTATGATGGCGGAGGACATCTGAGGGGCCCCAGCGCCTATGATGGCGGAGGACATCTGTGGGGCCCCAGTGCCTAAGATGAAGGAGGACATCTGAGGGGCCACACACACCCCAGCAGCCCAGGGGCCACACTCTGAGGATATCCACACATGCCCCGTTACATGCCCGCCTCTCCTGGTACCTGACCCCCCCATCCCCCGCCCTGTCAGGCTTACCGGAAGCTTGGGGCTGACCTCCCCCTTGCAGTGATGGCAGAAGAAGCGATGCTGAGACACCGCCGCCGCCTCCGCCAATTTCCTTTCCTCCTCCACCCGCTCTTGCTGCCGCTGCTCCTCCACTCATCACGTCAGTCCTCCCAGCAGCAGTGAGGTAGCTTACAGAGGGCCACCCCTTTCACAGGTGCTCTATCCCCCAGCGACCAGTGAGAGGCGCTCTGTTCTTCCCCTATAGTCCTCCACAACCAACAAAAAGTACAGAGAGTACGGCACCCGGGGCTGGTCATTCCCACTCACTACACACAAGCGACATGGTCAGTGGCCTGCCGGCTGCCGCCCAGAGGCTGGGGAGCTGGCCTGCACCCTGAGGCTGGAGCCTCCCCAGCCTTTGTGTTGGCCCGGCCCTGCTTGCAGGGCATTAGATTCAATTGTATTGCTGTCCCAAGGATGGCAATACAGTTAGATCTATCTGGCAAGCAGTACATTCGGGGCCTGGGACAAAACATCAGGGGCCCAGGCCCCGAATGTTTTAACCTAGCACAACGCCCCTGGTTCTAGCATAATCCACACATATTAGCTAATCTTTTACCCCTTGGGCCCTATTCACACATCAGTGTCCGTTTAATGTCAATAAACAAACAGCAAGTAGTTTATCCTTGAAGATGTCCGTGAAAGGTTCATTGTTGGGCCATGTTCAGTTTTTTTTGCCCTTCATGTAACATCCATTTGTATGCACTGTTAGTTAAAACGGGATTTCCAGAGCATTCCCTACCAATGAACGATGAAAACCACTGACAGAACATGGATGCCACTTGCATCCTGTCTGTGGTTTCATGGACCTATGGCCTCTTATGGGTGTGTTTGACCTACAGCACAGACCAAAGTAGTACATGAGTGTGTTACTTTGCCACTGAGCAACAGTCAGGATATCAGAATAAGCACACTAAAATCAATGGATATGTGTGCTGTGCATGGACATTTGGCACAGTGACCCAGAAGGGGCCTGTGGCCTGCATCACAGACAGTGGCATACAATGGGACACAGCTATTTTTTTCTTTCCTCACTCACTAGGGAAGCATACTAGAAGGACCTTATTACTGGGGCATAATAGGGAGCATTATTATTGCTAGAGGCACTATGGGGACGTTATTACTACTGGTGGCATTATTAGGGCATAGCTTCCACTAGGGGCACTATAGGGAGCTTTATTACTACTGGGAGCACTATAGGGGGCTTTATGCCTATTTGGCGAACTATGTGGATCTTTTATACTGCAGCCACTCTGTAGGAGCATATTACCACTAAGGCCACTATAGATGGTATTATTGCTACCGGGGAATAATTTTTTCACCATTTCACCTGACTTTTATATGTATACATCATAAAGTATGGTTTTAAATACCTTATGATTGGGGGATCGAGATAAGGTGTGTATAAGTTTTATCCTTTTTCATGGGACATAACGGTAAAAATGATATAGTAACATATTAACATAGTTTGTTAGGCTGAAAAAAAGACATCTGTCCATCCAGTTTGGCCTGGTATCCTGCAAGTTGATCCAGAGGAAGGCAAAAAAAAACTGTGTGGTAGAAGCCAATTTTCCCCACTTTAGGGGAAAAAAATTCCTTCCTGACTCCAATCAGGCAATCAGAGTAAGGCTACTTTCACATTTGAGTTTTCAATGCCTCTATTGAGATCCGTCATAGGATCTCAATAGCGGAAGAAAACAATTCAGTTTTGTCCCCAATTATTGTCAAAATGGACAAAACCGAACTGAACGAAACGGAATGCACCAAAATGCATTCCGTTCCGTTTGGTGGCGTCCCCATCGCGAACAGAAAAACGCTCCAAGCAGCGTTTTTCTGTCCGCAATGTGGTGCGGAGCAAGAGGGATCCGTCCTGACACACAATGTAAGTCAATGGGGACAGATCAGTTTTCTCAGACACAATTGAAAACGGATCCGTCCCCCATTGACTTTCAGTGGTGTTCAAGACAGATCCATCATGGCTATAGAAGACATAATACAACTGGATCCGTTCATGACGGATGCATGCAGTTGTATTATTGTAACGGAAGGGTTTTTGCATATCCATGACGGATCCGCAAATAACGCTAATGTGAAAGTAGCCTTACTCCCTGGATCAACGACCCATCTCTAGAAACTATAACCTGTAATAATATTACACTCCAGAAATACATCCAGGCTCTTGAACTCTTTCAGTGCACTCACCATCACCACTTCCTCAGGCAGAGAGTTCTATAGTCTCACTGCTCTTACTGTAAAGAATCCTCTTCTGTGTTTGTGTTCAAACTTTTCCTCCAGGCGCAGAGGATGTCCCCTTGTCACAGTCACAGTCCTGGGGATACATAGATGATGGGGGAGATGTCTGTACTGACCCCTGATATATTTATACATAGTTATTAGAGCTCCCCTCAGTCGTCTTTTTTCTAAAGTGAATAACCCTAATTTGGTAATCTTTTTGGGTACTGTAGTCCACCCATTCCAGTTATTACTTTAGTTGCCCTCCTCTGAACCCTCTCCAGCTCTGCTTTGTCTGTCTTGTTCACAGGAGCCCAGAACTGTAAACAGTACTCCATGTATGGTCTGACTTGTTATTTGTAAAGTTCTAGGACTATGTTCTCATCACGGGCATCTATGCCCCTTTTGATGCAACCCATTATCTTATTGGCCTTGGCAGCAGCTGACTGACACTTGTTTCTACAGCTTAGTTTGCGGTTCACTTAAATTCCTAGGTCCTTTTCCATGTCGGTGTATACCCATTGTTTTACCATTTAGTATGTACGGATGACTTGCATTATTCCTTCCCATGTGCATAACCTTACATTTGTCAGAGTTAAACCTCATCTGCCACTTATCTGCCCAAGCCTCCGATCTATCCAGATCCCTGGATCTGCAAAAATTTATATTTGACTGTGCAAGCCTTTTACAAGATCATTAATAAATATATTGAAGAGAATAGGGCCCAATACTGACCCCTGTGGTACCCCACTAATGAAAGTGACCCAATCTGACTTACCCACAAACAGACATGTTCTCTCAGTCCAAGCATTCTAATTTTATATACTAACCTTTAATGGGGTACAGTATCAAATGCTTTGGAAAAGTCCAGCTATACGACATCCATTGATTCGCCGCGGTCAAGTCTAGAACTTACCTCCTCATAGAACTGAATAAATTAGTTTGACATGACCGATCCCTCATGAAGCCATGCTGATATGGAGTTATTTGCTCATTTTCATTGAGGTACTCCAAGATAGCATCTCTTAGAAAACCTTTCAACAGTTTACCCCTGACAGATGTTAAACTTACACTCCTATAGTTTCCGGGCTCTGTTTTTGGACCCTTTTTGAATATTGGCACCACATTTGCTATGCGCCAATTCTGTGGAATACTCCCTGTGAGTATAGAGTCCTTAAATATAAAAAATAAGGATCTCGCTATGACATTACTTAATTCTCTTAGGATATGGGGGTGTATCCCATCTGGTCCCGGCCGATCTGTCTATTTTAATCTTTTTAAGACGCCGCTGTACTTCTTCCGGAGTCAGACAGGACACTTTTAATGGGGAATTTACTTTTACCATCTGCATTTCATCTGATAGTTTATTTTCTTCAGTGAGTACAGTGGAAATTTTTTTTTTAATATTGTAGCTTTGCTTTCTCCTGATCGCTCTCTGCAACACCCCCCTCATTACTCTGTAAAGGGCCAACACCTTCAGATTTATACTTTTTACCATTTATATAATTGAAGAATATTTTTGGGTTAGTTTTACTCACTTTGGCAATGAATCTCTCTAGTTTGGCTGCTTTTATTTGTCTTTTACATATTCTATTTCTTTCCTTATAGTTTTTCAATGCTTCCTCGCTACCCTCCTGTTTTAAATGCTTTCTTTTTGTCATTTACATTTTTATTTATCTATTTATTCTATTTTTCTTGTTCCATAACCTTTTATTCCCATAAGGTATGTACCTCTCACAAATAGATTTTAGGATGCTTTTAAAAATATCCAAATTTTTGGCTTTATTTTTATTTTTGAGGACTTTGTCCCAGTTAGTTGGCTAAATTTAGATTTTTTTGAAGTATGGCTTTTTTGTTCCTTGCTGAAGAAACACTCCTTTGAATGATAATTGGAAGGTTATTACTTTATGGTCACTATTTCCCAAATGTCTCCCAACCTGCACATCTGTTGTTCTGTCAGGTCTATTGGTTAATACTAAGTCCAGTATGGCCATCCCTCTAGTCGGGTCCTGAACCAGTTGGGAAAGGTAATTGTCTTTGGCTATTGCCAAGAACCTGTTTCCTTTATGCGATGTACAGCTTTCAGTTTCCCAGTCTATATCTGGGTAGTTGAAGTCTGCCATAATGACGACCACATTATGATTTTCCGCCTCGTCTATCTCGTTTAGTAATAGATTTTCTGTGGACTCTGGTATACTAGGTGGCTTATAATAAACTCCTATTAGTATTTTATTATTGTTTTTACCTCCTTGTATTTCTACCCACAGTGACTCCACATGTTCATGTCCCTCACGTATATCTTCTCGGACTGTGGGCTTTAGACAGGACTTTACATAAAGGCAGATCCCTCTCCCTCTCCGGTTTTGACGATCCTTTCTAAACAGAGTCTAACCCTATATGTTAACCGCCCAGTCATACTTATCATCGAGCCATGTCTCAGTTATTCCCACTATGTCAAAGTCCTCCTCACACATCACTTATTCCAGTTCACTAGTTTTATTGGTCTGGCATTAGTATACATACAGTTAAGAGGTTTATGTATATTTTTTACCCAAAACCTTTCCTTATGAACTGTTATAGTCCCTCCTTCTATTCCTCCCCCAGTTCCATTGCCTCGCCCCAGGTCTCTATGTGCACTATCATCCCCTCCTATAACGTAATTACCCTTCCCCCAGTCCCTAGTTGAAACACTCCTCCAACCTTCTAGCCATCTTCTCCCTCAAAACAGTTGCCACTAGAGGTGTAGACCATCCCTGCAATAGAGACTGTAGCCGACAGAGAAGTCGGCTTAGTTCTCCAGGAACCCAAACCCCTCCTTCCTACACCAGTTCTTGAGCCACTTGTTAACCTCTCTGATCTCCTGCTGCCTTTCTTGTGTGGCTCGTAATACAGGTAGTATTAATTGACAGGTACTGATGTGAGTGTTCACAATGTCTGTACAGCACTGCAGAATAGGTTGGTCTTATATAAGGACAGAAATACAGTGCATTTTGTTATGTTGCAGCCTTGTGCTGAAATTTTAAAAAATAGTTGTTTTACCATCAATGTTTTTGAGGGTCATCAACAAGCCCTCAACCATAATGTTTTTGAGGGTCACCAGCAGGCCCTCAACCATAATGTTTTTGAGGATCACCAGCAGGCCCTCGCCTATAATGTTTTAGAGGATCACCAGCAGGCCATCAACCATAATGTTTTTAAGGGTCACCAGCAGGCCCTCAACCATAATGTTTTTGAGGGTCACCAGCAGGCCCTCGCCCATTATGTTTTTAAGGGTCACCAGCAGGCCCTCAACCATAATGTTTTTGAGGGTCACCAGCAGGCCCTCAACCATAATGTTTTTTAGGGTAACCAGCAGGCCCTTGCCCATTATGTTTTTAAGGGTCACCAGCAGGCCCTTGTTCATAATGTTTTAGATGGTCAGATCAGCAGCAGGCACTCGCCCCTAATGTTTTAGTGGGTCAGCTCAGCAGCAGACCATCACCCCTAATTTTTTAGATGGTCAGCTCTGCAGCAGGTCCTTGCTCATAATGTTTCAGATGGTCAGCTCAGCAGCATGCCCTTACCCCTAATGTTTTAGATGGTCAGCACGGCAGCAGGCACTCGTCCCTAATGTTTTAGATGGTCAGCTCAGCAGCAGGCCCTCACCCCTAATGTTTTAGATGATCAGATCAGCAGCAGGCACTCGCCCATAATGTTTTAGATGGTCAGATTAGTGGCAGGCCCTCGCCCCTAATGTTTTAGATGGTCAGATCAGCAGCAGGCACTCGCCCCTAATATTTTAGAGGGTCAGCTCAGCAGCAGACCCTCACCCCTAATTTTTTAGATGGTCAGCTCTGCAACAGTCCCTCGCCCATAATATTTTAGATGGTCAGCTCGGCAGCAGGCCCTCGCCCCTAATGTTTTACATGGTTATATCAGCAGAAGGCCCTTGCCCCTAATGTTTTAAAGGGTCACCAGCAGGCCATCAATCATAATTTTAAGGGTGTGTATGATGCCCTCCTTTATGTGTAATAAAGGGTGTATTGTAGTGCCGGTTCCTTGTAATTTTTGGTAGCCCTTTCACTTAGTGCATAGGCTTTATGAGTGTAGGCGTCCCACTACCTGAACAATTGTACCACAATGTAAATGAGGACCTCCTTTATGTGATATTCAGGTTCTATCGTAGTGCCTCTTGCTTGTAATTTTTGGCAGCACTTGCACTTTATATACAAATAAATATACAGGAAAGAATGTTTCCTAACATTTTTTCCTCTAAAAGCGATTTTATCTTCGGTTTGGTGCGTATTATTGTCAGTCTGTAAAAGTGGCGTACTACTCGGACAATATCGTTCCCAGCAGCGACATGGGAGTCCAAGATGCATCCAGACATCCTCCCCATGCTGTTCCCGAACCATTCCAGTGGTGTTTCCCTCAATTTTTGACCTTTTCCTGTGCTCGGGTTCTCCCATTGACTTCCATTGTGCTCGGGTGCTCTGTAGAGCACCCGAGCATCCCGATGTGTTCTACTCGAGCACCCGAGCACTTTGTTGCTTGACCAACACTAGTAATTAGATGATCGGCACAAAGTGAAAGTGAAAGTATCGGTCACACAGTTAGAAAAACAGTTAACCCTTTCTGACTGAACAGCTCAATATTTTTAACCACATCCCGACAGCCTAAAGCAGGGATGCATCCTGCGGGCGGCCGGGATGTTTCTCCTAAACGCATCGGCGCGTCATCTCACGAGATGACGTGCGCGTTTACAGGATCGCAACGGCAGGAACTTTAACTACAACTTTAACTACAAATGGCATCTGAATCGCATATCAGACGCTGTTTTGTAAACAGCGTCTGATATTTCTGCTGCCTGCTCCTCTAGTGGTCCCTTTTGCTTGGGACCACCAGAGGACACTGTAAGTGCACCAATCACCACACACCAACACCCCCCCCCCCGTCACTGATTATCCCCTAATCACCCCATGTCACCCCCCCTGTCACTAATCACCCCCCTGTAAGGCTCATTCAGACGTCCGCGGATCCGCAAAACACAGACACCGGCAATGTGCTTTCCGCATTTTGCGGATCCACACATTGCCAGAACTATATAGAAAATGCCTTTTCTTGACCGCAATTACGGACAAGAATAGGACATGCTCTATCTTTTGCGGAGCTGCGACTGGATGTTTCGGGGCTGAAACCCGGAAGTTCGCGGCCGCAGCTCCGCAAATGCTGATGCGGAGAGCACATAGTGTGCTCTCCACATCACCGCCTGCCCCATTCGCACTGAATGGGTCCGCATCTATTCCGCAGAATTGCGGAACAGATGCAGACATTTTTGCGGACGTGTGAATGGAGCCTTACTTCGCAAGCACTCCTATGTCCTTTACCCTCTTTTTTTTTTTTGCACATTTTTTGGCAGAGATTTTTTCATCCACATTGATCGATGCAAATGAAGAAATTTGTGCCGTTCATTTTTTTTTTCAGCCCAGAGGCTGAACGGAAAAAAAAAATCTCATTACCCGTATGCTCAATATAAGAAAATAGCAGAAACTCCTAATGCTAGCCATACATGTAATGATTGCGGAGACCCTCAAATGCCAGGGGAGTACAAACACCTCATATGTGACCCCATTTTGGAAAGAAGACGACCCAAGGTATTCGCTGAGGGTCATATTTAGTCCATGAAAGATTCAACTTTTTGTCACAAGTTAGCGGAAAGGGAGACTTTGTGAGAAAAAAAAAAAAGTTAATTTCCGCTAACTTGTGCCAAAAAAAAAAATCTTCTATGAACTCGCCATGCCCTTCACGGAATACCTTGGGGTGTCTTCTTTCCAAAATGGGGTCACGTGTGGGGTATTTATACTGCCCTGGCATAGGGGCCCTAAAGCGTGAGAAGAAGGGCATTTTTACACATTTGGATTCCAAACTACTTCTCACGCTTTAGGGCCCCTAAAATGCCAGGGCAGTATAAATACCCCACATGTAACCCCATTTTAGAAAGAAGTCACCCCAAAGTATTCCGTGAGGGGTATGGTGAGTTCATGTAAAATTTTATTTATTGTCACAAGTTAGTGGAATATGAGACTTTGTAAAAAAAAGAAAAAAAAAAGTCAATTTCCGCTAACTTGTGCCAAAAAAAAAATCTTCTATGAACTCACCATGCCCCTTACAGAATACCTTGGGGTGTCTTCTTTCCAAAATGGGGTCACATGTGGGGTATTTATACTGCCCTGGCATTTTAGGGGTCCTAAAGCGTGAGAAAAAGTCTGGAATCCAAATGCGTAAAAATGCCCTCCTAAAAGGTACTCATTGGAGATTGGGCCCCTTTGCGCACCTAGGCTGCAAAGAAGTGTCACACATGTGGTATCGCCGTACTCAGGAGAAGTAGGGCAATGTGTTTTGGGGTTTATTTTTACATATACCCATGCTGGGTGAGAGAAATATTCCTGTAAATTGACAACTTTGTATAATTTTTTTTAAAAAGTTGTCATTTACAGAGATATTTCTTACACACAGTATGGGTATATGTAAAAATACACCCCAAAACACATTGCCCTACTTCTCCTGAGTACGGTGATACCACATGAGTGATACTTTTTTGCAGCCAAGATGTGCAAAGGGGCCCTAATTCCCATGAGTACCTTTTAGGAGGGCATTTTTACACATTTTTCTTCTCACGCTTTAGGGCCCCTAAAATGCCAGGGCAGTATAAATACCCCACATGTGACCCCATTTTGGAAAGAAGACACTCCAAGGTATTCCGTGAGGGGCATAACGAGTTCATAGAAGATTTTTTTTTGGTACAAGTTAGCGGAAATTGACTTTTTTTTTTTATTTTTTTTACAAAGTCTCATATTCCACTAACTTGTGACAAAAAATTAAATTTTACATGAACTCACCATACCCCTCACGGAATACCTTGGGGTGTCTTCTTTCTAAAATGGGGTCACTTGTGGGGTATTTATACTGCCCTGGCATTTTAGGGGCCCCTAATGCGTGAGAAGTAGTTTGGAATCCAAATGCGTAAAAATGCCCTGTGAAATCCTAAAGGTACTCATTGGAATTTGGGCCCCTTTGCGCATCTTGGCTACAAAAGTGCCACTCATGTGTATTGCCGTACTCAGGAGAAGTAGGGCAATGTGTTTTGGGGTGTATTTTACATATACCCATGCTGGGTGTGAGAAATATCTCTGTAAATGACAACTTTTTAAAAATTTTTATACAAAGTTGTCAATTTACAGAGATATTTCTCTCACCCAGCATGGGTATATGTAAAAATACACCCCAAAACACATTTCCCTACTTCTTCTGAGTACGGCGATATCACATGTGTGCCACTTTTTTGCAGCCTAGGTGCGTAAAGGGGCGTAAAGTCCAACGAGTACCTTTAGGCTTTACAGGGTTGCTCACAATTTAGCCCCGCCCAAAATGCCAGAACAGTAAACACACCCAACAAATCACCTCATTTCGGAAAGTAGACACCCCAAGGTATTCACTGAGGGGCATAGTGAGTCCGTGGGAGATTTTATTATTTTTTTGCCAGAAGTTAGCAGAAATGGAAACTTTATTATATTTTATTTTTCCTCAGAAAGTGTCATTTTCCGCTAACTTGTGAAAAAAAATGAAATCATACATGAACTCACCATGCCCCTCAGCGAATACTTGGGGTGTCTTCTTTCTAAAATGGTGTCATTTGGAGGGTATTTATACTACAGAACCAGGGATTCCTAACCAGTCTCCCAAGCTGGTCCGTGACCAGTGTTAAGCTGCTTATCTTATGCGATCTGACAAGTGGAGGTAAGATCAGCTTAAAATAACCATTGTCAATGGGTATTTATACTATCCTGGCATTCTAGCACCTGAAGACATATGACAGGTGCTCAGAAAGTCAGAGCTGCTTCAAAATGCGGAAATTCACTTTTTTGCACTATAGTTTGTAAACGCTATAACTTTTACCCAAACCAATAAATATACACTTATTGCATTTTTTTTATCAAAGACATGTAGAACAATAAATTTAGAGAAAAATTTATACAGAAATGTCGTTTTTTTTTAAAACATTTTACAACAGAAAGCGAAAAATGTTATTTTTTTTGCAAAAATTTCGGTAATTTTTTATTAATATCAAAAAAAGTAAAAACGTCAGCAACAATGAAATACCACCAAATGAAAGCTCTATTATTGAGAAGAAAAGCAGGTAAAATTCATTTCGGTGGTAAGTTGTATGACCGAGCAATAAACCGTGAAAGTAGTGTAGTGCAGAATTGTAAAAAGTGGTCTGGTGATTTAGGGTGTTTAAGCTAGGGGGGCTGAAGTGGTTAATAAAGGCCAATTGAAAATATGATTTTAAATGCAATCATAAAAAAATGGAGTCCAATGGTGTACATAGTCTTTAACGCCTTAGAACGCGCACTCTCATCCTAGGGTTAACAAACTGCCCCTCACGCGCTGCCAGGATCAGCAGCACAGGCCCGGCTGTTACTGACAGCCAGGCCCCTGCTGTATCTGCCAGCATCGTTGAAAACACAGATGCCAGCGGATTAACCTCCTGTATGCCATGGTCATGCTGACCGCTGCATACAGGAGGTTTGCGGGGGTTTGCGGCAGCATTTACTTTCCCATCCGGTCCCCGTGCTGCGGTGACAGTGGCCCGATGGTTGCTTTGGCAGCCCTGATGCCAACACAACCAGCTATGGAAGCCTAGGAGATCCAGCCCCCAGGCTGGGTCTCCTAGGTAACTGTCAGTGTCTTACAGCATGTATTGTACTGCATTGAAACAAGGATCAGACCCTGAAATGTTGCAGTCCCATAGTGGGACATAAGTAAAAAGTGATAAAAAAAAGTGTTTAACAATAAAAAATTAAAGGTTTCAAGTAAAAAAAAAAATCACCTTTTCCCATAATCAAGCCATGTACAACAACAACAAAAAAAAATTAGAATATGCATATTGGATTTTGCCATCTCCATATTAACTGGCTCTACAGAAATATCACAAGATGTACCCTGTCAGATGAACACCATAAAAAAAAGATATTGTTAATTTTTACAGCTATGTGTCTCTAAATCTATTAAACACCTGTGTGGTCAAAGCAGTCAGTACACCCTTCAATAAATTCCTTGAGGGGTGTAGTTTCCAAAATGGGGTTACTTTTTGGGGGCTTCCACTGTAAGGGTAACTCAGAGTCTCTTCAAATGTGACATGGTGCCCGAACCATTTTAGTAAAATCTGCCCCCTGAAACCTTTATGGCGCTCCTTCCCTTCTGAGCCCTGCTGTTTGCCCAAACAGCAAAAGATCTAAACTATCTAATGGACAGTAAAAACAGGTACACTGGGGGAAAAAATAGACCTGCGCTCCCAGTGTGAGGACATCACGTGATAACACTGGGAGTGAAGGCCCTACTGTCTCCAGTGAAAAGTGAGTGTTGCCTGCAAGTGATTGAGTTGAGTATTTATTTATTTATTTATTTTTTTAGTCGGCAGTCAAAAATAAAATGCTGGGGGTGCACTATGGGGCACAGCATTTATGCTGGGGGCCACTATGGGGACATTACCATGTGGGTCACTATGGGACATTATGTATATTACAAAATTCTGCCATTTTTACTGTTTTTAATGGCCTAGTCTTTCTTTTCTTGCTCTGCTCCGTTATAGGACCAAAACTATGAAAATAATGGAAATGCACATAACTGACACGAAAAGGAGCTGAACAGACCCCATTGACTACAACAGAGTCAGTTTTGTTTCAGTTCGGGAACTTTTTTTTTTTTTTCCCCACCGGATTCTTTTTGATGGAATCTGAGCAATACAAATGTTTCCTATAATTGTTTATTGTTTCTCTGATAATGGTTTGTACTGTTAATTAATTTTATATATATATATATATATATATATATATATATATATGAAAAAATAATTTCCACAGCACATCCAAAAATTTGTGTAGATTTATTTACCAGAAAATCGCGACGTTTCAGTACGCCCAATGGTATCTTTCTCAAGCAGTGGTTACCACTGCTTGAAAAAGGTACCATTGGGCAGATCGAAACGTAGTGATTTTCTGGTAAATAAATCTACACTAATTTTTGGATGTGCCGTGGAAATTATTTTTTCTTATTCATATGGTTGTGGAGGACGGTTCTTGAGTCCACTGGCACTCCTTATACTAAGACACTTTGTGTCAGCTGTGCGACCCATTCAAACTAATATATATATATATATATATATATATATAGTGGGGATTCGCTCTGGTAGGCAGGGTGAGTGGACGCAGAACAAAGGCACCAAAACAGTTCTTGATCAAACTGCAGTGTTTTATTCACACAAGCAGGTTTAACAGCTCAGTAAACAACTCCACCTAAGTTGAAAGTCCTGGTGTTTGTTCACACCATGATGCAGGTTCTGCATAAAGAGTCCAAGTCCAGGCTCATGTTCACACTTTGCCCACAGGTCCCGCCAAAGTTCAAGTCCAGGATTTAGTTGTCCTGTCTTCCCCAAACAGGTCACAAACCTTAATCCAGGTATAAGCCTCATACCTTAAGGGCTCATGCACACAGGCGTCGTGTGCCCGTGGCCGTATTGCGGCCTGCATACGGCGGGTCCACAATACACAAGCACCGGCCTGTGTGCACTCCACATCATGGATGCGGACCCATTCACTTAAATGGGTCCACAAATCCGGAGGTGCGGTGTGGAAGCACGGATCGGAACCCCATGGAAGCACTACGGAGTTCTTCCGTGGTGTTTCTGGACGTGTCTTCACACCGCAAAAAAGTAGCGCATGCACTACTTTTTTGAGGTGCGGATCGTCGGATGCACATGGCATGAATGGGTCCGCAATCCGCATGAAGCTTCCCGGCAGTTGGTGCCCGTGCATTGCAGACCGCAATTTATGGTCCGCAGCACGGGCCCTGCCAGCACACGGTCGTGTGCATGACTCCTAACACAGAGAGCCATATGCCACACTCTAGCTGCCTTAATGAGAGTTGGGCGTCCACAAAGCCCGGACCGGTAAGTGAAATCGGGCCCGGTGCTTGACCACACCTTGCTGCAATCAGACTTTGCAGCATATACTGTGAGGAAAATACATCCTATCAACCAACAGACCTTTCACTGTGTCACAACACATATATATATATATATATATATATATATATATATATATCTATATATATATATAAATTAGTTTGAATGGGTCGCACAGCTGACACAAAGTGTCTTAGTATAAGGAGTGCCAGTGGACTCAGGAACCATCCTCCACATCCATATAAATAAGAAAAAATAATTTCCACGGCACATCCAAAAATTAGTGTAGATTTATTTACCAGAAAATCGCGACGTTTCGGTACGCCCAATGGTACCTTTCTCAAGCAGTGGTAACCACTGCTTGAGAAAGGTACCATTGGGCGTACCGAAACGTCGCAATTTTCCGGTAAATAAATCTACACTAATTTTCGGATGTGCCGTGGAAATTATTTTTTCTTATATATATATACAGGGGCGTAACTACCGGGGATGCAGGGGAAGCAGCTGCTTAGGGGGCTCGGGCTTACAGGGGGCTCGGCAAGCACGTGTTGTCCTCACTCCTCTCCTCCCCTTGGTAATCAGCACGTGTCCTCACTCCTCTCTCTTCGCTAATTACAGAGTGAATCGCAGTGTCCTCTCGCCCTTGTTTATTTAAAACTTATTTTTTCTTTCTTTTAGAAAAGCTTGCCCTGGGGATCGAACCTGCAACCATTAGGTTCAAAGGCAAGACACTTATCCACAAGGCCATAACAGCTGAATAGCCAGATAGCTTAAAAAAAAATAAAAAATAAGACCTCTAGATGTTGAGAACTGATTGATAGTGTATCCATACACATTACAGCTGCACCAGCACATTGTATATGGATGTAGCAGAGCTTGGTGTGTTGGGGCAGCTGTAATGTGTATAGATACACTATCAAAGTTCTCCTTATCTAGAGGTCTTATTTTTTTTTTTTTTTGGCTATGCAGCTGATATGGTCTTGTGGATAAGTGTCTTGCCTTTCATCCTAATGGTCATAGGTTCGATTCCCCTCACAAACTTTTCTGAAAGACAGGATAAATGAGGCTTGCCTAACATGGAGGTAAGTATATGTGTTGTTTTTTTTTTTTTTTTTTTTAAATACTGGACTTTTACTTTACTGCCACAGGGGAGGAGGGGTCTATTGGCACTATGATATTGGCAAATGGGGGGAGAGATAGGCACTTCATATTGGCACACACATTAGGGGCAGGGGAGAGGATGGCACTATGATATTGGGATGGGGGAAGACAGAGGCACTTGATATTGGCACATTATAGGGGGCACTATGGGGAGAGGAGCACTATGGGGGCATCTGGTGCTATATGGCTGGCTACTGGCACATTATAGGGTGGGTTTATATGGCTGACTACTGGCACATTATAGGGGGGGTTATATGGCTGACTACTGGCACATTATAGGAGGGGTTATATGGCTGACTACTGGCACATTATAGGGGGGTTATATGGCTGGCTACTGGCACATTATAGGGGGGCTGGGGGGGCTATATGGCTGACTACTGGCACATTATAGGGGGGCTATATGGCTGGCACATTATAGAGGGGGAGCGAAACGCGCGGGTAGGGGGGGCCCAATACAAAAATTTGCTGTGGGGCCCAGTCATTTCTAGCTACGCCCCTGTATATATATATATATATATATATATATATATATATTGATTAGTATATGTTATAATGCCAATGTCTGCTATTGCCATTTTTGTGCTGTGTTGTATGCAGTTTTGGAAGTCAAAACCAAGAGTACATTCAAAAAAGAAAACTTCTATCTGTCCTTAATAATTTCTCTGCTTTTATGATCCACTCCTGATTTGGGCTTTCAAAGTTGCATCAAGAAGCCTGAATGTGCAGCCACACCCTTATATATTTGTTTTCCCCCTGCGCTGGCAGAGAAATCGCCTAAATAGGTGGACAGCTGGCAATCTGTGCTCCTTACTTGAGAAGTTTTCACTCCCTTTGTATGCCTGTATCCAGGTCAAAGAGATTGTAAATGCTTTGGGCCTTATGTCCTGACCCCTGTTACACCCTCGACACTCCCAAGTGGTGATCAAAGCAACAAGATATTGTCGCAAAATGGGGTCTTGAACCTTTTTTACTCCAAAAACTAGTGTAGCGCCTGTCATAAATGACCTGCAATGTTTTCATCATCAGATTGTGGAAAAACATATCAAATACAACATATTTGTACCATTTACTATATTCGAATGGCAGTACTTAATCAGGAATACCTTTTGAAATAAAATAGAAAGACTTTATTTTTAAAGTTAAATGTATTTTAATGTATCTTCTTTCTACCGGACATAGTGCAATGTTTCAGACTGAAAGATCTGGTGTATTCCATATTCCACAAAACTGGAGCTTTTATTAAAATGTCAATTTATATGTCCCCACCCTACAATGAAAAAGAACAACAGATTAAAATATTGGAACTCTTCTACACATTGCAGCAAGAAGAAGCCACAGCAGCCTTAAGGCATTGTCTTTCAGCAGAAGCATAGCACTTAAAGCCAGATGAAGCCTTTTTTAAATTCTTGCGTATGTAAAGTTTATGTATTGCTATTTACTTACTTTAGGGCTATGTGACAGCAATAAAAGATTTTTGGGTGCTTCTTAGTGTATGTTCACGTACAGAAATTTCTGCAAGTGAAAACCCATTCCATACAAGTCAATGTGGTTGTTTCGGAAGCAAAATAACAGAATTCTGCCGTTTCAGAAATTTCTGCAATAAATCTCGTGTGTGAACATATCCCTAGTCCATTGAGTGGTGAATGATGACTTTAAGCATCACTAGCCAAATCATTCTCCACTTAGGCAAAGTAAGGTAATTATGCAGGCACAATATTTAGTACACTATTGCCCTTTGGCCATAAATAAGCAGTGAAATTACAGATGTGCATAGAAGACAAACCCAAAAAGTTTTACTCTGAATGCCCCAGAACTTGAACATAGGTTGTCATGGTCAACTGTAATTTGAAATATGATTGATTACCATTAGGGATGAGCGAATTTCATATTTTGAAGTTCGTGTGCGGGTTCGTGTTGTGGTATTTTTCTGAATTGCGTTATGGATCCCGATACCACGGACCATAACGCAATTCCATGACAGAATGCATAACGGAATGTCTTTGGAGGCATTCCGTAATTCATTCTGTCATAATAGAGGTCTATGGCCTGCATAACGGATCTGTCCGTATTTATATGACTGAACTGCAGTAATGGGTACAGCTGCACGTAAGGGTACACCACTGGGCCAAGATAAACATTGAAGGACGCATAGGTCTCTGGAGAACACTGTACACTTTCATTCTGATGAACGACCGAGTTTCAATAAATGGGAATCAGATCCCATTTATTGGTCAAAAATAGGTTTGCAATGTTTTAGCCCCAGAAATCCCTTTTAATATCCCGGTCTCAATATATGAGACATTAAAGGAAATTTAGGGTATTTTTTAGTTCACTTTCTATCCATGTAGTTATTAGTGTAGTAGTTAAAACAAACAAGAAGCGCAGCAGAAAACAGCACTGGCAATAGCAGCAATGATCTTTCCATGATTTGAATCTTTTATTGTAAACAGGGATCTACTTGGAGACATGAGGTATGGTGTGATGCTGATATTATTTCAAATGTTCAATGTGGAATAGGTAAAAAATGTTGAATTCTAATAATCTCCACGGCGCTGAAAATTGACCTTTGCATCCTTTGAAAACTGCTGTCCACCATCCCCGTATCGATTCAAAGGAATGATTTTCATTGACACTTTCTTCATGGAATACCAACGACTGCGCCATGTTGACCACATGATTCCATTGTCGTAACCAGTAGGACTATCAGCCTCTGAGTAGGTGCCATCTGAATGGAAGAGGAAACAATTATTTAAAGCCTTCAAGATGATTTTTCAACAATCTTGCCTGATAGCTACAGGTTAGGTTTCAGAACCCCAAGTGATAACTGCTGATAAGCAGGGGCGTAGCTAAAGGCTCATGGGCCCTGGTGCAAGAGTTCAGCTTGGGCACCCCCCCTCCTCAGTGCTTTTTGGCCAGGGGCAGTGAAGCACATAGCCTTCATGCTGCCAGAGGCAAAAATCAAACCCCAACCCCCCATGCCAAATTCTGGACCCTAACCCATTCCCTCCAGCCATAGGTGTAACTTGACCAGCATGCAGTCTCTAAAAGATCAGTGTCTTATTATGCAACACAAGGGTCTTTGGGCCCCTTAGGCTCCTGGGCCCGGTAGCGACTGCTACCTCTACACCCCTTATAGCTACGCCCCTGCTGATAAGGGTTTCTGCAGCGAGCCATAAATTTCTCTGGTATTAGTTCAGCTAAAGCACGGCCTCCCTTTTATGACGACTCTAGGGGACATACGTAGATTGGTTATCTTAATAAGACAAACCCTATAAGAAAAATGAACAAATGCATATACTCAAAAATGAAGAAACATAGGGTGAAATTTGTAAGACTAGCATTTAGAGTTGTTTCGGTACCAAAATTTTGATTCGGTATCGATACCATAAAAAAGTATTGCGATACTCGATACCATTCGATACCACGCGAAAAAAATAAAAACGCCAAAAAAATCCGCGTGCATTCAACATTTTATGAAACCGCCGGCTCATAATACAACAGTCCTATCCTACTTTTTTGTGGGGACAAGGCGACTAAAAGAAAATGGCGAATCGTGCATTTTTTATTTTTCTTTTTTTTTCTTTTACGGCGTTCACCGCATAAAAGTGGATTTTTTAATAGTTTGGACTTTTGAGACGCGGCGATATGTAATATTTTATTTATGTATTGTTTATATACAGTGGAGGAAATAATTATTTGACCCCTCACTGATTTTGTAAGTTTGTCCAATGACAAAGAAATGAAAAGTCTCAGAACAGTATCATTTCAATGGTAGGTTTATTGTAACAGTGGCAGATAGCACATCAAAAGGAAAATCGAAAAAATAACTTTAAATAAAAGATAGCAACTGATTTGCATTTCATTGAGTGAAATAAGTATTTGAACCCCTACCAACCATTAAGAGTTCTGGCTCCCACAGAGTGGTTAGACACTTCTACTCAATTAGTCACCCTCATTAAGGACACCTGTCTTAACTAGTCACCTGTATAAAAGACACCTGTCCACAGAATCAATCAATCAAGCAGACTCCAAACTCTCCAACATGGGAAAGACCAAAGAGCTGTCCAAGGATGTCAGAGACAAAATTGTAGACCTGCACAAGGCTGGAATGGGCTACAAAACCATTAGCAAGAAGCTGGGAGAGAAGGTGACAACTGTTGGTGCGATTGTTCGAAAATGGAAGGAGCACAAATGACCATCAATCGACCTCGCTCTGGGGCTCCACGCAAGATCTCACCTCGTGGGGTGTCAATGGTTCTGAGAAAGGTGAAAAAGCATCCTAGAACTACATGGGAGGAGTTAGTTAATGACCTCAAATTAGCAGGGACCACAGTCACCAAGAAAACCATTGAAAACACATTACACCGCAATGGATTAAAATCCTGCAGGGCTCGCAAGGTCCCCCTGCTCAGGAAGGCACATGTGCAGGCCCGTCTGAAGTTTGCCAATGAACACCTGAATGATTCAGAGAGTGACTGGGAGAAGGTGCTGTGGTCTGATGAGACCAAAATTGAGCTCTTTGGCATTAACTCAACTCGCTGTGTTTGGAGGAAGAAAAATGCTGCCTATGACCCCCAAAACACCGTCCCCACCGTCAAGCATGGGGGTGGAAACATTTTGCTTTGGGGGTGTTTTTCTGCTAAGGGCACAGGACAACTTATTCGCATTAACGGGAAAATGGACGGAGCCATGTATCGTGAAATCCTGAGCGACAACCTCCTTCCCTCTGCCAGGAAACTGAAAATGGGTCGTGGATGGGTGTTCCAGCACGACAATGACCCAAAACATACAGCAAAGGCAACAAAGGAGTGGCTCAAGAAGAAGCACATTAAGGTCATGGAGTGGCCTAGTCAGTCTCCGGACCTTAATCCAATCGAAAACCTATGGAGGGAGCTCAAGCTCAGAGTTGCACAGAGACAGCCTCGAAACCTTAGGGATTTAGAGATGATCTGCAAAGAGGAGTGGACCAACATTCCTCCTAAAATGTGCGCAAACTTGGTCATCAATTACAAGAAACGTTTGACCTCTGTGCTTGCAAACAAGGGTTTTTCCACCAAGTATTAAGTCTTTTTTTGTTAGAGGGTTCAAATACTTATTTCACTCAATGAAATGCAAATCAGTTGCTATCTTTTATTTAAAGTTATTTTTTCGATTTTCCTTTTGATGTGCTATCTGCCACTGTTACAATAAACCTACCATTGAAATGATACTGTTCTGAGACTTTTCATTTCTTTGTCATTGGACAAACTTACAAAATCAGTGAGGGGTCAAATAATTATTTCCTCCACTGTATTTTATATGTAAAATTGGGAAAGGGGGTGATTTATAATTAATATTTTGGTGTACTTTAACTTTTTTTTTTCTTTTTTTTTTACAGTTTATTTATTAACTATTTTCCCCCTTAGGGGCTAGAACCTGGGATATTCTCATCCTATTCACCCTGATAGAGCTCTATCAGGGTGAATAGGATCTCACCCTCTCCCTGCTGCCCTGTGCACAGTGCACACAGCAGCAGGGAGCAGACCAAGGCAGCCAGGACTTCAGAAGCGTCCTGGTTACCATGGTAACCGATCGGAGCCCCAGCATTACAGTGCTGGGGCTCCGATCACTGCCACTGCCACCAATGAGGAGGAGGTGAGGGGACCCTGTGGCCACTGCCACCAATGATTTTATTACTGGGGGAAGGGGGAGGACAGGGGGCACACTGCCCACTGCCCACCAATGTTTTAATACTGGGGGCACACTGCCCACCAATGTTTTAATACTAGGGAGGGGGAGGGGGGCACACTGCCCACCAATGTTTTAATACTAGGGAGGGCGGAGCACTGGCCAGCAATGCCGAGTAGTTTCTTATATAAATGCAGGCAGAAGACACAGCCTGCCAGCACCTGCCTGTGACCGAGCGCTGCGATCAGAGGCTATTAACCCCTCAGGTGCCGCACCTGAGGGGTTAATTGCCTCTGATTGCAGTGCTGGGTCACAGGCAGGTGCTGGCAGGCTGTGTCTTCTGCCTGCATTTATATGAGAAACTACTCGGCATTGCTGGCCAGTGCTCCCGTCCCCAGCTCCGCCCCTCCTCCCGCCCCCGCTCCGCCCCTCTCCCTCTATTGGTTGAAGCGGCAGCACAGGGGGAGGGAGAGACCGCCTCCTTCTCCCTGTGCTGCCGAGGAGAACATGGCCGCGCTGAGAGCAGCGCAGCCATGCTCTCCTATACTGGGCTGTGCAGTAGTGCAGCCCAGTATCGATAAAATACTTTTCCTGGTATCGAGTGCGATACCAGAGAAAAGTATCGATCGGGTATCGAAAGTTCGATACCCGAAACAACCCTACTAGCATTAGTGGTGCTCTTTTTTTCTGTAAGTCCCATAGCGGTGAATGGTGAGGGGACCGTGTATGCATGGTCACCTTTCTTCGCTTTGGGGGCTCGTTCTGGAAATAGGAGCAGGTCCCAGAGGTGGGACCCACACCTCTCTGACATGGATGATACATTCTAGTAATATGCCATCAATGTGTGACATGAGCGAACTCCTTTAAATCTGTTGGTCCATGGAAGGCCACTGCTAAGCCATGTGCACCTAACAAAATTGCATGGAGCCACGTAAAAACACACATAAATTACCCCCATGGATTCCATACAGTATTTACAAGTAAGTAGTCTATACAAGTCAGATGAGCCCTGACCAATAAAATATTTATTGAGATAAAGCCTAGGGCTGTATGAGGATGTGAAACGCAGGCGGAAATAAAGTCATTTTAGGATAGGGTATATTATCACATCTATACTGAGCCATCATATCCTTTTGTCTGGATAAATTCTGTCCTATCTACAGAAATTACATGCAAAGGTTTATATATAAAACTATTACCTGTGTAGTATTTGCCATTAAGGTGACCGGCATGACATCTGTTCATCCACCAACCAGAGCCATCTTGCTCAGCGCAGTTTCCATCATATCTATCATTATCTTTGTCATAGGTACTGAACTGCATGCCATTGTGAGAGGTGTAGAACTTGTCACTGGGGTCATCTCCAAAATCAAAGCCATCAAATGCATCACCAGCGTCACCACCAAGGAAATACGCATAGGTTAGCCGGTAATTGTCCTTTTCAGAACCTAATCTGAATGTGGAATAGTCTGCTGTGCTATATAGGAAAAAAGAAGACCATGATAAGTTAGAGTGCATTTGAACTTCCAAGTGTCACATTTCAATTCCAATTACCGTATGTCTTGAAGTTCCATTAACACAACATTTTTAATCAGACTTATATGTCAATATGCTTAAGGGGTAGTTATACTTAAGAGCTTTTAGATATTGATAACCTAGCTTCCAGAACTAAAAGCTGGAATACCCCTGTAAAAAATAATCCTGTAACATAAGGACATGAGGTGACATAAGGTCACCAGCCATGAGGTTGTGTAAGGAGGAGAAATGTGTCTAACAAGCCTAGCACCAAACTTTTATACAATGCATGCTAGTTTGTCACATTTGATTCACGTTGGTGTTCTATCTAGTCAGGTTGATCTGCTAGATCTAAAGAAACATTTTAAGTTTCTCAAATAGACGAGTGCAGAAAACAAGCCAAGACTCACTTTATGGAAACTTTTTAACAACGGTGGGTTTTTTTAAACTGAGAGATACAATAATATTTGGAGATGATTTCCAGTTATTACCTCTTATGACCGCTCCAGTCCTCCAGCTCTATCCTCAGAACATATGGAATGGTAGACTGGCTGCTGACAAGATGAATCTTTTCATTTCCAAGCCAAAACTCTGTTGTGTCAGTTGGTGACAAATATCCAAACCCTTCTTTGTATTGAACCCAGTTCTTGTTGAAGTCCACACTGCCATCAAGCCTCTGGGAAAAGATTAAAAGTATAGAAATAAAAAATACTGTGTATTTCTGCACATATTTATGACTGATCTTATTATATCTTAACAGATCATACTGATAGATAGGAATCTCCTGACAAAAGCCCATTTCAATGTAAAGAACAGCTGCTTCATGTCCTAGGTTAGCTTTTAAAGTTTTTTTTTGGTCCTTTTATATTGTTGTTCAGGATAAGCCATCCACATCTGATAAGCTATCACTCCTACCTACAGTTGCTCAAGCGCCTAGAGTGGGCACTGGAACGACACAGCTTTGTCCATTTTGTTGTGGGAGTTGCCGGATACAGTAATTCCAGTAGTCTACTCTCCTTCCAGAACAGACTACCAGAATACTGTAAAGCTGATGTGAATGCAGATGTGGACATAGCCTTAGTGGCTCAGCAAAAACAGCTTTCATAGATATCAACATCAAACATACCAAAAAGTTAGGAGCCAACAGCAATTTTTTGGGGGTATTAGCTATATAGATCCTTGGATTTATCAAACCTTGCCTAAAGGTGGTTCTTAGTGTTGATCGAGCACCAAAGTGCTCAGGTGCTTGGGTCAAACACATCGGGATGCTCGAGTGCTCTACCGAACACCCGAGCAAAATGAAAGTCAATGAGAGAACCAGAGCATTAAACCAGGCACCCCCTGCTCTAAAGAGGGGAGGATGTCTGGTTCACAGGAAAAGGACAGACGTTGATGGAAACACCACTGAAATGGTTCGGGAACAGCGTGGGGAGGATGTCTGGATGCATCTTGGACTCCCAGGTCATATACAAGGAGATATATAACTTATACCAGCTGTACATATATAATTATATACAGGAAATACCAAGGTTATACCAGCACGCTTCATATCACTATATACAAGGAGATATATAACTTATGCCAGCTGTATATATATAATTATATACAGGAGATAACCAGGTTATACCAGCATGGTCCATATCACTATATACAAGATGTCCAACTTATACCAGCTGTACATATATAATTATATACAGGAAAAAGCCAGGTTATACCAGCATAGTCCATATCACCATATACAAGAAGATGTCTAACTTATACCAGCTGTAAATATATAATTATATACAGGAGATACCCAGGTTATACCAGCATGGTCCATATCACTATATACAAGATGTCCAACTTATACCAGCTGTACATATATAATTATATACAGGAGAAAGCCAGGTTATACCAGCATAGTCCATATCACCATATACAAGAAGATGTCTAACTTATACCAGCTGTAAATATATAATTATATTCAGGAGATACCCAGGTTATACCAGCATAGTCCATATCACCATATACAAGAAGATGTCTAACTTATACCAGCTGTAAATATATAATTATATACAGGAGATACCAAGGTTATACCAGCATGGTCCATATCACTATATACAAGATGTCCAACTTATACCAGCTGTACATATATAATTATATACAGGAGAAAGCCAGGTTATACCAGCATAGTCCATATCACCATACAAAAGAAGATGTCTAACTTATACCAGCTGTAAATATATAATTATATTCAGGAGATGCCCAGGTTATACCAGCATAGTCCATATCACCATATACAAGAAGATGTCTAACTTATACCAGCTGTAAATATATAATTATATACAGGAGATACCAAGGTTATACCAGCATGGTCCATATCACTATATACAAGATGTCCAACTTATACCAGCTGTACATATATAATTATATACAGGAGATAGCAAGGTTATACCAGATATTATGTAAAAAGGCAGAGATGTACCTTTTCTTCAGAATGTTATTCAGATACAAAGAATGCGTTTCACCTCATGCCTTGCTGCTTGGATGGACAGTTGACTACCTGAAATATCTAGTAGGGGAGGAGACTCGGGCATCGGGCTCGAGCACACGGGGTGTTCGGCCGAGCACTGCACCAGAACAATGAAGTGATTTTGCCTGTTTTGTCAGAGGAGTAGGCATTGGCAACAAATGTATGACGTACGTGCGCCATTTTTAGTGAGGCTTGTGTCAAACCCATTAGTTAGCATTTATTAAGGGACAACCAGATGTTTTTCAGGTGGGACTACATTTATAACCAGATTTATTATTTTGTAAAAAGTCACAAAAAAAGTCATCAGTGTACTCAAGTCCCCTGGTGGCTACAAAATGATGGAACCTTTGTAATAAATATGACTAGACAGGGGACTACAAAGTACATAGCTACAACAATTTGTAATTTTGTCACAAAAAGCAGCAGACACTCCAAGAAAGACCAAAAAAGTTGTATATTGATACATCACCCTCTTGGTATGAAACCAGTTACAGTACTTTCCCTCGGAAAGTCTAGTCATATCCATTACAAAGGCTCCATCAGTTTCTACGCCACCAGGGGACTGGAGTATACTCGTGACTTTTTTCAGCTTTTTGCAAAATGTTGATACGATAAATGTACTCCATTGGACCTAAACTGGGGTCACAACTCAAGTCTAATGGAAATTAGCTAAAAAGAAACCACCTGGACCAGGGAGGTTGGAGTGCCGGAGGTTGCCTACCCCTGACTTAGACAGATCTGAGGAAAATCAATAGCTGGTATATATCCCGAGTAAGTACTGACCTTGATTTTTGAGCTCCTGACGGGACAGTGGCTTTGACTGAATTAAATAATACTGCAACTATCTGCTTGCCCGAACTAAGGGCTGCTTGCAGCAGTTTAAGAAGACTGTAGCACGGCAATAGAGACTCTAACATAACATCAGGAGTCTTTCTGCAACTGCACGTTAATAAACATTACAACGTATTCTCACTCACTCTTTGAAAAACGGTCCATGCACTGCCGGAAGGCTCAATTTCACAGTAAACCAGGAACTGCTGCTTGGCTTTCAGAGGCTTGATATAATAGAGACCACTCGTCCGTGCTCCTTTATTTGCAATTTCTTGACAATCTAAAAGAAAATGAAAAACCTTTTTTTGAGTGACGCTCTCTTAGGCAATGAATAAACTGATTTGTATCAGATGGTTATAGTTCCCTGACACAAGAAGTCTATGAATTTTCTCAAATCTTTAGCCATACCTTTTCCTGTGTACTCCTGGATTTGGACAGTATCTTTGCAAGGTTGTTGACACTGGCTTTCTAGAACTGATATCTTCTGTTTCAGCTGCACAATTTTTTGGGTGTTTGTGTTTAGCATGTCTTGTAGTTCTCTATGGAATAATACAAAATAGGATAATAAAATAAGATAGAAGATTACGGGTGAAACATCTTTTTATGTTACCAAATACGTTGTTATAAGGGCTATATTATCTTCATAATTAAAGGGGTTCTCTGGGCTTTTTTTTTATTAATACCTATCCTCAGGATAGGTCATCAATATCAGATCGGCGGGGGTCCGACACCCGACACCCCCACTGATCAGCTATTTGATGAGACTGTGTGCGCAATGTACACATCCGTCTCCCAACTCTCTTCCTGTCCGCTGCTGCTGTACCATAGACATACAGCGGTGAGCAGGAAGAGAGAACGGAGACGGCACCTGCGCACTGCCGTCTCCTCAAACAATTGATCGGCGGGGGTTCCGGGTGTCGGCCCCCCGCCGATCTGATATCGATGACCTATCCTGAGGATAAATAAAGCGGACACCCTTTTAATTATTATGTATGATTAATACACAGTTTTCTAGAAAACCTGTAAAATAAATAGTTTGTTTGGGGAAAGCTTTATGGTATAGCAATCTGGCATTGTTCAGTTCCCTCAAGTACGCGTGTAGCTCCAAGGTGTTGCTTCTTTTACAGTAAAGGAACTATCTCTTTTTCCACTATTTGTAGCTCCTTATTTCTTTACTTCTAGAACTATTAAGAATGAGCGATTAACTTCGCCGCTGACAAATCTCTCTATATTATATTGTCCAAAAATGTAGACCATGTACTTATTGTATGCTCTTTTTTTATATTGCTCTTTGATTCAGATGTATACCTACTCCTAAAGGAGTCTGCATACAACAGTCCTTCTGGTTACTTACTGTATGATCCTTTCATTGTCTGTAACTGTCCTCTCATATCTTGTAATCTCATCCAGCATGGTTCTTGATTTCTGTGTAGGGTCTTTAATCCCTATGTAAGAAAAGATATTCTATAGTAAAGACCACTAACCACAATTGTGGGCATGTATGTTTACAGAGATAATAAGCAGTTAATCTTCACACTAGTCAGACTCATTTTCCTTACCTTGTGGAGACGTTTGGGGTTTTGTCCCTAAAAGTTGCATGTCGGTCACAATTACAGTAGTAGTGGTTGTTTCATTTTTAATTTGATTTAGAAGTCCTTCAAAATACTGCAGATCTGTGTCTACATCTGTGTAGTATGTGTTCAGAAAGTCTGAGACCCCACATGTGGTTGGACAGTACTCCCCCTATAATCAAACGGTATGTAAAACGGATTAGAGTAAGATATAAGGCGGCAGCCCTGAAGCAGCTGGATGCGACCACAAACCTCAGTGGCATGTGGCATCAAACCTATCGCTAAGAGGCTGCTTCATTTTGTCAGTATACACCTGTTTCACCAGCAATACCGCACAGTCATTTAAAGATACTTAAGAGCTCTTAGACATATTCATATTTAATTGAGATGTACTTACAAATCGCTCATCTAAGATGCAGCAGTTATCTGTGTTTGCCATCAGATTTTGCTAAAAGAAATAAATACATAGCTACAGTTAATAGTTCTAGTCCATACATACTGGTGCATTTATATAGCTGCAGTCATTAAATTGGATTATTGCAGAAAGAATACTAAAAGCATGTGTTATTCATTGCATTATTTAGGCTCTATACTCACACAATAAGTGCTTGAGAAGAGGAGTATGGACTGGAGAAATAGCACACCCCGGTGGTATAATCGTGGCATTGTAGCAGGTCCTCTGTGTCCGGCACCTGCTTAGCTGGATAGTTCACAAATGAAGTGGAGCTTGCAGGTTACTGCTGTTTTATGTGCTCTACCTGACCAGCAAAAACCCTGCAAATCAGTTGTCCAAAGGTCAAATGAAAGGGCGGGAGGGAGGAGGTGATGACCCTCAGAAGAGGAGAACATTGGTCACTTTGATTGCAGTGAGCATCATGCAGGGTTTTAACTATTTGGAGACCATTATTATACATCTTGGCTCTTCTTTTAAGTAGTTGTGGATGTTGATTGGTGAATTTCACAATTGCTCAATATGTCTGAGTTACCGTAATGGTCTGTGCTTTAAACAATTAGGATCCGTTATTATCTTAAAATACACAGTGAAATCTCTCTAAAAGACCACCTCTTTGAGAAGACCACCCCCTTATCCAGACCAGATTTCCTGTGATATATTTTCAGTTCCACCATATATGGCTATCTTCCTTGAGAAGATGCATCCCCTAGAAGACCACTTTTTATTACACTGTTGTGTAGTCAAGGAGGTTTCCTGGTACTATGAGAATACTATTCAGCTTCACGTAAGATTTACAGTAAAAAATAAAATAAAAAAATAGCATCACTAGATGAATTCTATTAATGGCTCCCTAAGCCTTATGTGTACATTTCTTTCATATACAGTAATCAGCCATAGCATTTAAACCACCTACCTAAAGTACTGTGGTGATCTCCCTTGTTCCACCAGAACATCTCTGATGGACTGACTGGACTCTACATGCCACATCAATAAGCCATGTGTAGTAACTATTTTTCTAGTCAACTGGTTGAGTTTCTTAGGCATCTTTTGGTGGGGATTAACCATTGCACACATAGAACACCCAGTCACAAGATCTGTAATTTTAGAGATGCTCTGAAACAGTCATTGAGCCATTACAATTAGCCTTTGCCCAGTTTTCCTGCTTCCTTCATAGGTGCCATTGTCATACGTGGTTTAATGTTATGGTTGATCAGTGTATGCACCTGCAACCTGTTAAAGCTGAAAGAAAAGTAGGGGCTCCAAAAAAAACAGGCCGTGAGAAAAAACATACCATAGAATGGGATATCTAAATGTTTAAGTCATTAGTCAGATTAGTGAATCTGTCACAATATGTTAAAATTGCTGTTTCGAGCAGCAGGGATTTCCCTGTTGCCTCATTTTCTCCTGTTTATTAACATTGGGGCAATTGCTGTGCAACTGCCTTACACCTGATCTGGATCAGCCTGGTTAATTGAGGAGTTTTTAATTGGGTAGCCTTCCTTGAAAAGTTTGCGCTTTTTGCTCTTTAGTCACTGGGTATAGCAGGATCTCTGTGCATTTGAATCCAGAATTCTAGTATTGTTAGTATCCTGTTCCTAGCTTATTTGTTTTGTCGGTGTGACTGAGACCTGTAGTCCTTCTGCTTCTGTTTACTGCTAGCATTGGAGTTTCTTTCTTGTTGTTTCCCTGAGCATTACTTTTAGTGTGAGTTTTCTGAGTTTAATTGTGTCTGTGTCCTAGATCCTTCTTGTTGTTTGACTTTTTTAAAGGGGTTTTCCTAGATTTTTAACTGATGACCTACAATCTGGGGTTTGACACCTAGGACCCCCGCCGATCAGCTGTTTGAGAAGGCATCGGTGCTCGCATGTAACGAAACAAAGCACAGCCATTGTACAATGTACAGCGCTGTGCTTGGTTAGGTGAGAGTAGGCCGAGGCACTACAAGTGTCGGTGCTTCTCAAACAGCTGATCAGTAGGGTGCCCAGTTGTCTGACCCCCACTGATTAGATACTGATGACCTATCCAAAGGATAAGTCATCAGTTAAAAAATCCCAGAAAACCCCTTTAATACTTCAGATCTGAATCAGTTTCTGTCAGTGTCATTTATTTCTGTTGACCATTATTTGTCTCTTTTCTCTCTGTTTACCATCACCATTTTCCATCTGCTATACTTCTTGCGATTATCTGGTTGTTACAGTTTGGCCCTATAAAAGTCCTGCAGAAATCAGAGTACTGGAAGACATCGTAAGTGCCCAACAAAGTAGACAGCTATTAGTGATATTCAGTCCTGCAGTCTTGTGAACAACCAACACTGTTACACTAAGGCTTAAGTCATAATTAGGTGCCCATAGACAGGGGCAGAACTACCACTGTAGCAACCATAGCATCCGCTGCAGGGCACACAGTGGCAGGGACCCAGGTCATAATATATGACTGTCATCCATTACAACCTGGGCTTCTTTCAATAGCTTGTGCTTTCCACACAGGAGTGATACAGTCCCACCATTGAGCCTGCTGGGCTGAGTAGCAGAGCACGAGGGCAGAGGATTATTTCCCGGACTGTCCTAGGCCTGTGCACTCTCTCATCCCAGCAGGCGTGATGATATCACTACATTGTGCCTGCTGGGGATAGCAGGATGTGCTCCATTCATCGGGGAACAGGGCTAGGTGAGTATTAATTTTTAAATTTTATTTACATCACAGGTCCAGCAATATAAAGGAGCACTAAGGGGAATCATTACTGTGTGTGGGCATTAAGGGGATATGCTAAGGTGAAAAGGCCACTAAGAGGGCTTAAAAGCTATGTGGGGGCACTTATAGAGGTATTCTCATGTGTGTGGGCAGTACGAGGGCATAACTACTGTGAAGGGGCACTAAGAGGGCATTACTACTGTGAAGAGGGCACTAAGGGGGCATATGTACTGTGTGAGGGCACCCTACAGGACACACATCTTTGTGAGTCTGTAGTACAAAACTGAACAAAACACTCTACTGCTGTATGCGTGAGGCCAAATGATTGATTAAAATGGCAAAACATTGCTTTATCAACATCTTTATTGAGATGGAAACCATATTATGATAGCAGTTGTTCTACCATTTTGTTGCAGAGATCCTCTCTAATTCCAACAAGGACTTTACAATATCTACAGTCTTTCCCGGTTTAGTGAATAGCACCACTTGCCCAAATGCTGGTGCCCAAATTAAGCTGTCTATTGCCACAGCTCTGGAGGACTCTCCAGAGCTAATATTACTCTCCATTGAGGATACAGCTCACACAGAATGATGGCAGGCACACCTCTCACACTGTACTTCCCTGTGAGCTTACAGACAACTAATGATCACTTGTCACCTAACCATCCACTCTGTGACATGTCTTCAAGACTTGCACCTAAAAAGGTACAACCTCAACACTCTTCACTCAATAACCTCCTGTGCAGTGCAGCCTCCGAAGCCCGACCTCCAATCTTTCTGCTGCCCTGTCATGGCATGCAACAGGGTGCTATATGGTGATCAGGTCTCAAAGAATATTTTGAGCAGGCCCTCAGTAATAAGGTCTGGTACCTCACATGGTTAGTCTGCACTATCTATGAATGGCTCCAAACCTCTTCATCTCATCAGCCCTCCCTTGCTCCTAAGGTGGATTTAGACAAACTAATAATCGTCCAGGTTCACGATAATCTGGCCATCTAAATGTGCCGCGATCACCCGATGAATGAGCAAAGCGCTTGTTCATTGGGTGAGCCTGTCGTTTGTGCAGGCACCACCGGTCATCAATCTGCTGCCCCAAACAATGATTCTGTATGGGCATACTTACCAACATTTCAGTTGGTACAATCGGGGCATATAAGCCCCACTCTCGGGAACACCCCAGAACCACCAGAAACACTTATTTGTGGGTGGGGTTCACCTTAGCCCGCCTACTTTTAAACCCGGGACAGCAAATTTTGGGACAGTTGGCAGCTATGTATGGGGACGAAGGATCGCTATTGCAATCCCTGTGAAGGAGATAGCTGCATGTAAATGAAGCAGTCTCCTTCACTGAAGAATCAGCCACTCCATCGGCCCGTCTAAACTTGTCTTTGGTCCTCAGCTATCACCATGCTCTTTCTGGACTTAGCAGTCCACCACATCTCTCACTGTTACTGCCTTGAAGAAGACTCTCATTTCTGTTGTACAGTCACTGCATAGCATAACATGGACACCTCACACACTAACACTAGACTGTAACATCACAAAACAGATGGACACGTTTTAGTTACGCACACTGAAGCCCACTTTGTGTTTGTCTCTCTCTCTCTCTCTCTCTCTCTCTCTCTATATATATATATATATATATATATATAAAGAGAGAGAGAGAGGGAGAGAGAGAGATAAAATATCTGTATTGGTTCTTCTACAGTACAGTACTATATGTCCTTTGCTGTCCTCTGTCTAGGATGAGATGCTCCTTTAGACACTAGGTCAAAGTGGCTTAATTTTCTGGTATATTGTGTAGTATACAGGACTCTGAAAGTATTCATACCCCTTGAACTTTTCCACATTTTTTCACGTTACGCCCACAAAATTAAATATATTTTATGTGTAAAATGAAAATGATACATAGTTTTACATTTTTTTAATAAGAATCTGGAAAGTGTGGCGTACATTTGTATTCAGCCCCTACATGGCTTGGACAAACTGTAAATGGGACTTCTTATGGCTTGCTTTCAAAAATGGCTTTCTTCCTGCACTCTTCCATAGTCCAGATTTGTGGAGTACACGACTGTGGACAGATTCTCCCACCTGAGCTGTGGATCTCTGCAGCTCCTCTAGGGGAACCAGGGACCTCTTGGCTGCTACTCTAATTAGTACTCTACTTGCCTGGGCTGGCAGTTTTGGTGGACGGCCCTGTCTTGGTAGGTTTGCAGTTGTGCCATATTCCTTCCATTTTCGGATGATGGATTAAGCAGTGTTTAGTGTTTCGTGAGATGTTCAGAGCTTGGGATATTTTTTTATAACCTAAACCTGCTTTATACTGCTCCACAACCTTATCCCTGACCTGTCTGGTGTGTTTCTTGATTTTCATGATGCTGTTTAATCACTTATGTCTCTAACAAACCTCTGAGGCCTTCACAGAACAGCAGTAGTTATACTGAGAATAAATTATACCCAGGTGGACTCTATTTACTAATTAAAGTAGGTCATTTCTGAAGGCAATTGGTCACACTTTTTTTTAAGGCTGTCAGAGTACAGGGGGCTGAATACAAGTGCATGCCACACTTTTCAGATTTTTATTTATTAAAAATTTTGAAAAACGTGTCATTTTATTTTTAACTTCATACATACTTTCTACTTTGTGTTGGTCTATCACATCAAATCCCAACAAAATGCATTTACGTTTGTGGGTGTAACGTAACAAAATGTGGAAAAGTTCAAGAGGTATGAATACTTTTTCAAGGCACTGTAGATAGATAGATATCAGAGATGAGCAAATATCTTAAAATTTATTTTCCATATGATTTTACTAAAATTTTCTAAATTGGTATTTAATATTCTGTTGTTTCCTAGGACTGTTCTGAAAATAGAGGCCAACACAAAATACACCACTAGAAACGAGACATGCAAGCCAGTTCTCCTTCCAAAAAGACAAAATTACTAGGTGTCTCAAGAGAAAATTGCCCTGCTTAGATGAGTGGCCTTTGAGGTACTCTTAGGGGTGCTCTTTCTCATTAAGGAGACCAGGTACTATATTCGTCACACTATATGATGCATCAGACTATAAGACGCACCCAGGTTTAAACAAAAAAAAAAAGGGGAACTTCTTTGATTGGAAAAAAAGGTGTTAATGTAATTGAGGATCAGAAGTGAGGCAGTTTTGGGAGAATTTAAGACAGAGCAGGTGAGGAATAACAGATTCATTTTGTTTCTATGTATCAGGTTAAATCAAGAAACAACTCAGTCCTCCCTTATTATAAATTTTGTTGTGATAATTTATGTTGTAAGGTGGCATTGCGGTACTTCCATCACATGTTGTTGGTTGCTATGGGCCATGGTGAGATAAGGGAACTATTTCTCACCTGTTGGGGGACTTAGGGTTTGCAGCAGATCATGAAGACTGGTTAAGGAGGACAAGCAGTTGATCTTGGAGTTGCAGGCACTGCTGGCTCCTAGATGTCATTCATGCCATGGTCCATCTTTCAGGTGCCACAATCGGTTTACCCAATTGTGCCGTATGGGGTTATATAAAAGGGTGGCTAGTGCTACAAATTATTTGCCACAATACTGTTTTGCTGTGGTTATTTGTGTTTGAAGAGTGGGGGGTTACATGAATACTACTTATGCAATACAGTCATAACCTAATAACCTGCATGTAGAAGAGAGAAGTTTGTAGATGATAGTGCAACAGCATATTTTAATGTAGTTATTTCCAGTTCAGATACTATTGGTAATTTATAGATAAGTTTAAAAAAAATGTTCCAGTGACATATATATAGAACCAACCAAGCAATCAATATAAGACGCAGCCAGGCTAGTTACAGCACGCCTAGACTTCCTCTATATCAGAGTGTTCAGTACATTATGTCATGATATTCTGTGTTGGTTAAATGAGAGTGAGCACCGAATAGCTTGATAGACATTATAATTGAGTCAAAAACAATTGCTCCGTATTACAGCCAGAAGTACTATAAATTAATACTCAGGACAGTGTATTGAGCAACCAACTACAAAAGTACATAAATGCCTGAAAATATGTGACAAATATTTGATAGGTGCTGGTCCCACCTATGGAACAATCATCAGGAAAATGCTGGTCCTACCACTACCATTTACAGATTCACATTGGGCACCTTCTCCGTAATAAGTGTAAAGGTGATCTGCGGAACTTGTGCGCGGGGCGGCAATCCTGATTACAAGTGAACCATGTCACAGTGTACGTCTGTTTTACTATAAGGTGCATTACTGCATATTTATTTTGGTATGTTTTATGCATTTGCAGTGCTGCTCTACGGAAGCCACCTTGACGCCTGGTAGATGGGTCCGACACACGTTTGATCAAAAATGTGGGCAAAGAGCTTCTATTTTTTCATTTATAGTAGGTATAATACCCCTTTAATTTAGAATGATCCCCATTTCTCAGTTCTATTGTTTGCATGTATAATGGTGTGCAGCAATTTTTATATCAATCATGTTGGCTTGATGGATATGCACCTGTGATTATGATTATGAATGTGCTAGTCTAAATTTTCTTGTAGTATATATTGAGGGTAGCGACCTCTTTTACACTAAGCAACGCCCATCTGCCTGGGGCTTCTGAGCAGAGTATTAATGTAGCTGGTTCCTACACTGCCCTGAAAATTGTAGGCTTTGGTAAGTCCAAGAGAGGCGGTATATTAGTGTTAGGTACCCATCTGCGGAAGCCACCTTGACGCCTGGTAGATGGGCCCGACACACGTTGGATCAAAAATGTGCGCAAAGAGCTTCTATTTTTTCATTTATAGTAGGTATAATACCACTTTAATTTAGAATGATCCCCATTTCTCAGTTCTATTGTTTGCATGTATAATGGTGTGCAGCCATTTTTACATCAACCATGTTGGCTTGATGGATACGCACCTGTGATTATGATTATGAATGTGACTAGTCTAAATTTTCTTGTAGTATTACATATTCCTTTTGCCAGTGTAGTTTGCACGGCAGTTATTATTTGTGATATTTTAGACATCTACATGTATGTGGTGTCTTGTTCAGTGACACTGCTAATGCAATATTGTGCCTAACTGACATACCTGTGGGCCTATGGGGCAATTTTGTTATGTAATCATTGAACTCATTGATGTTCTTGTATGCTCTATTGGTGATTGTTGAAGATTTTATATCTCATCACCTTGGTAATAATATGCTCAGTAGTGCCATTTATTTCCACCAGATATCTTATAGACGTGGATCATTCTAATGGTGGATAACGCCCCTTGCAATGTTCTCTGTATCAATATATTTATCAATGAATAAAGATTGCTTTATATTTTTTGTACATTTGGAGTCCCACAGCTTTCTTTGTATGTTCACGGTGACTTGCGCATGTTCCTCTCTATTAAAGCCTATAGCACATAGGGAAAGAGTTGAGGGCTGCAGCAGCATCTATTGAGTTTAATTCTTGTTCTAAATTTGATTAAAATAACTGCAATAAAGCAATCAGGACATTCACTGATGCTTCACTTTTTTAAAACGACCAGCCTCAAGGGGGCTCGTCCCCGTCACCGCCTGCTATTGGCTGTTCTCCCCCCGTAGCCGGATGTTTTGATCCGAGCGACAGGGAGATGCAGCGGCAGCCATGCAGTGTTCCGGAGGGACGCGGGTGCCAGGTAAAGTGAGTATAATCCATACAAGAAACCCGGGCATTTTAGATATCAGATAACCCTTTTAAGAGATTTCCAATAATTAATTCTTAGTGAAGCATATCAGAGGAATCACATTGGTTCAACTACTGCAACTCCCACCATTGTTAACAAGAATTGCGTCCTGGTACTGTTTTTCATGAAGAGATTGCAGTGCAACATCTTGTCCTTAAAATCCGTAGGAGTTTACAGAATCCTCAATGACATGTTTGACAGTCATTTCCTTTCATGTAGTAGTTGAATAAACTGAATGGCACTAATAACCCTTTTAACCTGTTTTTTTTTTTTTTTGTATGGGTTACGGTAAATGACAACTTGACAGAACAAAACATTATGTCTAGTGCTGGGATTTCTTAAACACTGTTTGTTTTAGTCGTAGGCGAAGTTTTAGAGATTGCATTGCTTGTTTTGTGACGGCGCTCACTACCACGCTTTATCTTGAAGGCTACGTGTATTTACTTTTGGAGAGCAAGTTGATGGCGTTCATTTTTTGTATAGAAAAACAAATGTTACGCATATCATGTTAATGATGCCTTCTATAATTCTTACCATTTCTTTCTCTTAGTATAGAAAGGTCTAATAATATAATGCAGCTTGTCATTACATAAAAAAATTATATTTATATTTTTACATTTATAAAAACAATGGTCCAGATTTACTAATATGTAGATGGTGTGAGCTTAGACCGGCTGTCTAGACCTGCACCAGATTTATCACAGTGGCTCAGGCTGCAGGGTAAATCTGGTGCAAGGATAGACATTTTTCTCTGGCTATTTATCAACTGTTGGCTGCACCATAATTGTGCCAAAAGTTTTGTGTACAATGGCGCATCTTAAACCCGCCTCCTTTCCAGCAAAGCCCTGCCTACTTTTTTGTTAAGCCTTGCTCCTTTTTCAGGTGTGTCAGGAAACATTAAGGGGGCTGTCCAGCCTTTGATATTTATGACCTTTTTCAGGATAGATCATCAATATCTGATTGTCGGGGACCCCTGCCGATCAGCTGTTTAAAAAGGTACTTCCTCGTCAATACACTAGGTCTCCAGTGGAGCGGCGGCATAGTGGAATTACTAGCACTTGTTTCATTCACTTGAATGGAGCAGGTACTTAAATTACACTGCACTTCCGAGACAAAGTGCAGCGTAATGAAGAGGAAGTGACGCTCCCATGGAGTGCCAACTCCTATTCAAACAGCTGATCATTGAGTGTGTCGGGTGTCAGACCCCCTTAGATCAGATATTGATGATCTCTCCTGACGATAGGTCATCATCATTAACGGCTGAACAACCCCTTATGCCCCAAATTGTGCAATTTTGAACCACTTATTTAAACAGATTTCTGCACAGATACATTAGTAAATATGGGCCAATATTTTTTTTTACATCCATGATTCGAACAAATATAAGACATTCCAAATATTTAACCTCTTAAAGAGGTATTCCCACCTTAGACATATAAGGCATATTAATGGCATATCAGACCATTAATGACTGATAGATGTTTGTCCCACCTCTAGGACCCCCACCTGTCTCCAGAAACTTCTGTGACCTCAGTCCTGCCTGGTGAGATCGCTGCTAGCCACTACATCCAGCCAGAGAGTGAAAAGAGAGATGGCTGTGCATGGAAGCAACTCTGTCCATTCATTTCTATGAGAACATATTATCCAATTATCACCTGTCATTTCAGATGATTATTCATAATAAGTGGTTGTGTATGTACATTAGGAGTAGAACTATATCTGCCCATTATATGACTTGTATCTGGCATTTTATCAATAGTTTTCCACTTTGTAGGCTATAACTGTCAGGTTTCTCCAAGCTAGTGGTAGAGATTAGCTGCTATGATGTCTCCCATACACTGTACACACAGAGAAGAGATTCTGTTCCCTTTCACTGAAGCAGTGTAGATATGAATCCAGTTGCTGTGAGACAGGAAAACACCTCCTATTAGCTGCTGCATGTCTGTGTGTGTGTGTGTCTCTGCTTCTCTCTCACTTGTCACAAAAATAAGATGCAATAATCATTTCAATAGTCTACAACATGTAAACATTTTAGCTGCTTGTGTAGATTGTGTTGATATAAATTGTGATAGTATGTGGTAATATTAGTATGATGAGTTTAGTATTGAAGAACTTGAGTGGCTAGGCCTTTTTGTCTAATCTTACTACCGAACCTCACAATACTGTTTAGGCTGAATGTGCAAATATTCCCACAGATAGACTCTAAAGTCTTGCGGAAGGCCTTACCAGAACAGTAGAGACTGTTATAGCTTCAAAAGGGGCCAAGCAGTATTTTAATACCCATGGTTTTTGAGTGGGATGTCTAATAAGCTCATATAGGTGTGATGGCCAGGTGTCCACATAATTTTGGCCAAATAGTGTACAATCAGTAAATCTAAAGTGATGATATAATAGTTCTTAAAGAAGTCTCACATGTTATCTTGCTTTGCGTTCAAGAATGAATGGCTAGTATACATTCTCTTGAGGACACTGGATATTTGTAGTAGAGTAAGGGTACTTTCACACTTACGGTCAGAGGATTCCGGCAGGAAGTTCCGTCATCGGAACTGCCCACCGGATCCGTCTAACCGCATGACAACTGAAAGCATTTGTAGACGGATCCGTCTCACAAATGCATTGCAAGTGCTGATCCGTCTCTCCGTTTGTCATGCAGAAAGATGGATCCGTCTATATTTTTTTTCACAGTTTTAAAGGTCTGCACATGCGCAGACCGGAATTGCGGATCTGTCGTTCCGGTATCTTTAATGACGGATCCGGCACTAATGCATTTCTATGGGGATTAATGCTGGATCCGTCATTCCGGCATGTCTTCAGGCATTTTGGCCGGAGATAATACTGCAGCATGCTGTGGTATTATCTCCGGCCAAAACGTCGTTCAGTGACTGAACTGAAGACATCCTGATGCATATTGAACGGATTTCTCTCCATTCAGAATGCATGGGGATGTGACTGAAGCGTTTTTCCGGCATAGAGCCCCGACGACGGAACTCTATGCCTGAAAAGAATAACGCTAGTGTGAAAGTACCCTAACTGGGCACAAAGCCATTAATTTTGCAGGTTTAAAGCACAATCCATTACCTTGAAAGTTTGAGTTTACTGAACTCTATAAGTCAAACACAGTATAATGTGCTGACTGCTGAAATAAGATAAGTAACATTCAAATATTTACTGCTTATTATGAAACTGCCTGACAGAGACTTTAAGAGCTTTAATAATAGACACAGAGGAAACTCAGATCCAACATCTATTAATCTGCTCCATTTATTCTCAGCACTGTTAGGAAAGATTTCTGCTACACTTGCCTCATTGTTATGGTCCCTGGGGGCGACAGAACTGGGATTAATTACAAGTTTTCGTAATTGCTCTAAATTCCAACCTGAGTAACAATTCTATTGCATGTCAATAGCTAAGGGTACTTTCACACTTGTGGCAGAGTGATCCAGCAAGCAGTTACGTCGTCGGATCCGTCTTAGGGTGGGTTCACACTAGCGTTATGCATTCCGTTATGGCCTTCCGTTATAACGTGGTTATAACGGAACATAACGGAATCCAGAAGATGGAAGGACGGATCCGTTCTTTTGCCCATAGACTTCAATTATGACAGAATGCAAAACGGAAGCCTTTAAAAGGCATTGGACAGGACTTTGTTTTCCGTCCCCCAGATGGATCCGTTATGCTTTTCCATAGACCTGTATTATGACGGAAAGCAAACGGAATGCCTTTTAAAGGCTTCCGTTTTGCATTCTGTTTGGGCATTCCGTTATAACAACGTTATAATGGAAAGCAATAACAGAATGCATAATGCTAGTATGAACCCACCCTTACAAATGCATTGCAAGAACAGATCCGTCTCTCTGCTTTTCATGCGGAGAGACGGATCCGTTATATATTTTTTTCACATGCATGCGCAGAGCGGAAGGACAGATCCGGCATTGCGGTATTTTGAATACCGGATCCGGCACTACTACATTCCAATGGGAAAAAATGTCGGATCTGGCATTCCGGCAAGTGTTCCGGAATTTTGGACGGAGATAATACTGCAGCATGCTGCGGTGTTATCTCTGTCCTGAAATGTCAAAAAGACTGAACTGAAGACATCATGATGCATCCTGAACGGATTTAAATTATTTACATTTTGGGAATTCCCAATTGAATGCCTACTCTTGACACTTTTCCCAATATCTATAAGACATAACTTTTAATGGATATTTTTAATAATAATAAACGTGTCCTTTTGCTCTGATTAAAATCTAAGATGGATTCCACTTGTGGCGATGGACAGACTCCCGATTTTCATATGTACACATATATCACTGCTTTTCTATGTGCAGGCAGGTCGCGCGTCACCACTGCCCACACTGACTAGACTGATTTAATATTTCTTATTGTACATTGTCATCTCGCACATAGAAAGCCAGAGATATATGTGTACATATGAAAATCGGGAGTCTGTCCATCGCTACAAGTGGAATCCATCTTAGATTTTAATCATAAAAAAGGGCACGTTTATTATTATTAAAAATATCCATTAAAAGTTATGTCTTATAGATATTGGGAAAAGTGTCAAGAGTAGGCATTCAATTGGTAATTCCCAAAATGTAAATAATTTTTGTCGCTGCCTCTACACTATATCCCATGGTCAAAGCAATATAAAAGTGTGATCTTTAATCCTGAACGGATTTCTCTCCATTCAGAATGCATGGGGATAATACTGATCAGTTCTTTTCCGGCATAGAGCCCCTATGACGGAACTCTCTGCCGGAAAAGAAAAACGCAAGTGTGAAAGTACCCTAAGACATGTGAAAATTTTTAGTGAAGGCTACACAACAGCTAAGCAAGCTGTAAGGAGATACCAGATAAAATATTTTGGAGATCTCCAAGACACTTTGGAGGGGAGACTCAAAATTTCATATAAATGCATTGTATATACTTGTAAAAGACAAAAAATGATATTTCTTTTAGATTGCCCTTGAACAATATTTTAGGATGTTGGCAACAATAGAATATGTTATTTTTCAGTAGTAATAGTGTTTGACAGATGGGCCTTTCTACACATAGCCAGATACCCTTCTTACTACTTACAATGTACTGGCTTTAATCTGTTAAAGGGTTCTCTGTGTAATTTATGTTACCCAGGGCTAAAACGATATCTTGAAAGTCTATTGAAAAGATAACAGCAGAGTTAAGATTTTGGGAACCTTCGCTGTAATATTTACATGTGTACTTATTATATACTGTAGTGTCTGCACAGCTTCCGGTATGGAACAAACGTTTGCATAGGGTTTCATTGATGCAAGCCCTCCACCACGGATCACCAGATGAACAAGCAAATGCATGTTCGTCTGGTGAATTATTTTTTTATGCTGACACCTAAATCCTCGTTTACGGACAGCAGATCGTCCTGTGTAAATAGTTATCTGCTGCCCAGAAGCAATGAATGGGGAATTAGGACGAGTGATTGCTCACCCTCGTATGATGGAGGTGATTGCTGCATGTAAATCATCTCTTTAACTTCACTGAAGAGCAGGCAATTATTGGGAAGGCACAGTTCCTTCCCAATAATTGCCTGCTTAATCGGTGCAGTGTAAATGTACCAATAATCAAGTCAAGATGGTCAAGGTCAAGACAGTATAAGGGATCACACAAAAATAAGCAATAAAACAATGTAATTGGCATCCCACTTACGCCAAAGGTAGACTTACAATAGATTGCAACCTGGCTGAACCGGTGGTTCCTATTGATAAGGCTTGAATACTAACAATTGCTCGCTGGACAACATTTTCAGTTTCCATTGGCTAAACTCATTTTATTGTGCGTTCTTGAATTCTGCTACAGTTTGTTCTGAGCCTTTCCCTCCTCTGTCTATTATTTCCATATTTTTTGTTTTCTGTTCTTCTTCTCCATTCTTTACTTTTGGATCATTTGATTAACATTTTCCCATGTCATTTTACTATCTACTGAGGCCTTTGCACTTTACTACTTTTTGTTCTTTGCGGTCAATTCAGTTCTTCATAGTACCTACTAAACTTCTAGCCACCATTTATCCATTTCTGCTATAGACCATCATTTAAATTTATATATCAAGATCTGTTGCAAGCATGGTATATGTACTTTTTTTTACTTTATTAAATATGTGTAGTCATTTATTTCTTTTATTTATTTAAAAATACTATGGCCTCTTTCACATGGGCGTCATGTTTGACGCCCGGATTGAATGCGGGTGCGTTGCGGGAATATGCGCGATTTTTCCGCGCGTGTGCAAACGTTTGTAATGCGTTTTGCACGCGCGTTGGAAAAATCGCCATGTTTGGTACCCAGACCCGAAGCCGGACTTCATCACTGAAGTCCGGTTTCGGGTTGAGTATTCTGGTGAATTTATTATTTTCCCTTATAACATGGTTATAGGGAAAATAATAGCATTCTTAATAAAGAATGCTGTGTAAAATGAGGATTAAGGGGTTAAAAATAAAAAAACTTAACTTACCTTAGCCACTTGATCGCGTAGTTCGCGATCTGTCTTCTCTCTTCAAGCGTCAGCTACCAGCTAAAGGACCTGTGATGACGTCACATCACGTGGTCCAATCACATGGTCCATCTTACCATGGTGATGGACCATGTGATTGGACCATGTGATGTGACGTCATCACAGGTCCTTTAGCTGGTAGCTGAAGCTTAAAGAGAGAAGACAGATCACCAACTACGCGATCAAGTGGCTAAGGTAAGTTAAGTTTTTTTATTTTTAACCCCTTAATCCTCATTTTACACAGCATTCTTTATTAAGAATGCTATTATTTTCCCTTATAACCATGTTATAAGGGAAAATAATAAAGATCGGGTCCCGTCGCTTAGCAACCATGCGGGAAAATCGCACCGCATCCGCACTTGCTTGCGGATGCTTCCGATTTTCCCGCAGCCCCATTTATATCTATAGGGCCTGCGTTGCGTGAAAAACGCAGAAACTGGAGCATGCTGCGATTTTCACGCAACGCAGAAGTGATGCGTGAAAATCACCGCTCATGTGCACGGCCCCATAGAAATGAATGGGTCCGGATTCAGTGCGGGTGCAATGCGTCCACCTCACGCATTGCACCCGTGCGGAAAACTCGCCCGTGTGAAAGGGGCCTATGAACTGAAAGAATGACAGATCATCGTCCATTCTGTCTCATTTGGCAGTTTTGCTACAATTAATCAATGACTTAAGAAAGTTCAAAAGTAAATATTGCTCAACTTCATTAAGTTTAGTGAGGATTAGTTGCATCTAATGAAAAATACAAATGATAATGGACACATGCAATGTCTACAGGGCAGGATCAGGAAAATATTGATTGTGCAGAGAGTCCAAGGACTGTATACTAGGTTTGTAGATAGCTTAGTTAGTTCCTCTCAACAAAGCAGTATAGAGCGCCATCTCCTGTTCCCACCAGAATTATTATTAGAGATGGACTTGTAGAGTGTCAGAGACCGCCTGGATATTGTTGGGTCTGCTCTAATTCTTACCATATTTTGTCTTTTTCTAGACCTGTTATTTGAAAGATAAATGCATACAGAGTAGATGACAATATAACAATACAATGTAAAAAAGAAAATAATTAATGCATATTGTCTTATCCTGGTCATGAGCAAGCCAACATACATGTACAGCACTTAGTGCTAGGCTTTAATCCGGAGTGCAGTCCATGTACAGTGCAGGATTTAAGGAGATTTCTGATAATTTCATATTAATGGCCTATCCTTAGGATAGATTATAAAAATGAGATCGGTGGGGGTCAGATGTGCTCCTGTGAGCGGTGTGGTCTTTTCCTAGGCCAGTGACGTCATGTGTATCTGTCACATGGCCTAGTCGCATCTTAGTCCTGTTCAAGTAAATGGGGCTGAGTAGCTTTTAAATGGAAGGCGCTATGCATGGTAAGCTGTGAGGAGGCCGCAGCACTTATCTGAGCTCCAGTGAGCCCCACAGCTTTCTAAAACAGTTGATCAGCGGGGGTGTCAGGTGTTGGATTCCTGCCATTCCCATATTGATGTGACCCATCCAGAGGATAGGCCATCAATATGAACAATTCCAGAAAGCTCCTGCACTCTAGCAGAAGAAGGTTCCCAGTTGTCAGTGATTGGCAAAAAGTGACCCTGAAAAGAAGACAACAGCGGTTTATTACCACTTCTGTATTCTTCTATGCTTGGTACATAGCATAGCGTAACTTATGGTCTGCGGTAGGGGAATCTATAACAGAATTCTTAGATAACCCGAACCTTGTACGCCGAACTTGAAACACAAAGATCGCTCAACCCAACTGATGACCCATCCTATCGCCGCATCCTTAACGACCTGCACTACACAATTATCATGTAATTTATCCTGTATGGTGAAAGGCATTAAACAAAGCCACAATTGCGTTTTTTTCATATTTGTCACAAAAAAAAATAACAAAAAGATTAAAAAGTGTTATGTACCCCAAAATTATACTAATAAAAACTACAAGTTGTCCCACAATAATCAAGCCCTCACAAAACTCAGTAGAGAGAAAAAATGTAAAAGGTTATGGGTCTTGGGATGCGGCGATGCGAAAATATTTTCATCAATACAAAAAAAGATACGTATTTGGTATTGCTCTAATCGTACTAAGCCAGAGAATAAAGTTATTTATGCCGACTATTGTAACTAGAGATGAGTGAAGTTTAGAAAACTGCAATTTGGCTGCTTTGCCGAATTTCACAAAGAAATTTGCTTCACGAAGTGAACCGTATTTCTTTGTGAGTAGCGGGCGCAATGACAGAAAATAGGCTGCCACAGCCATCTTGGTTGATGATCCAGCGCAAAATCTCATCCAGCACGTGATGATGTCATTATTCTGGCCAGAGTAGTGGCATCATACGTCGCCTTGCACGAGATTTCGTGCAAGATCTTCAATCAAGATGGCCACAGTGGTCTCTTCGTGCTTAAACAGATGAGGTGAATATGAATTTTTTTTCTTTTTTTTACCGCCACTTCAGGGAAAATTATTTGTTACCATCAGGGCAGTTTCTAGGGAAATTTACCAACAGGGCGAAAATCAAAAAAGCGCCCCCCCCCCTTCCAGATTGTGGCCGGATCTCTGCCGTACCCCATTGTAGTTGATTGGGGCGGCGGGCATTCAGTCTGCATCCAGCAGTGCCGGATCCAGTGAATTTTGGCAGGCTGTTCTCTGCCGGAACAGCCTGCCAGAATCACTAACGCAGTTGTGAAAGTAGCCTAATGCAGCCCCACAACATACCTCTTACATCCAGTGACGTCTCCTGTGATGTAGATGTTCTCTTTCTTTATCTTCTCCATTCAGATCAGACCACCATGATGATTTCTTTCAGCCATCTCTTCTCTCTGCAGAGTTTGACAGACATCTTAGTTTCCTACTTTTCCATCATGCACCCCCAAAACTATACTGCATAAACTGATAAACCCCTGAAAATACTAGTTACACACAGAAAGCCCCCCTTTTAATAATTATTGGAACACAATGCTCTAAAAAAACTGCACACAGGAAATAGTGTCCCTGATACCAATAGTGTAACCATAATGTCCCCCAAAAATAACTGTGCTAAGCTGATACTGTGCCAGGGTGCCCCCACAGTAATAGTGCTCCCCAAAATCACAACTATAGTAATAATTCTGTGCCAGAATGCACTTAGTAGTAGTAGTGCTCCTACAGTGCCCCATACAGTAATACAGTAATTGTGTCACCGAAGTAATAATGCTCCCATAGTCCCCCAGTTGTAATAAAGCCCACCATAATGCCCCTGTAGTAATAATTCTCTTTATAATGTGTGACAGTAGAAACCCCCTTATAATGTGCGCCAGTACAAAAATGCCTTGCTGTGTGTCAGTAAAAAATAAAATAAAAACATCATCTCTTAGTGTCCCCAGTAGAGCCAATGTCCCCAGAGTGCCCTCATGTGTTCCAATGACCCGTACTGTGTGCCACTACAAAAACACTTAGTGCCCCCAGTTGAGCTTAGGTGCCCATAGTGCCCCTTTAATTTGTGCCAGTATAAAATACTCCTATATAGTGCCCCCAGAAGATGCCCCATAGTGCTCCTCCCTGTCCCCATAGTGTCCTCCATAATGTGCCAGTATAAAATGCCTCTATAGACTGCCCCACATAGATGCCCCCATAATGTTCCTCTCCGCCTTCCCCAGAGTGGCACCAAAATGGGTGCTAGTATTAAATGCCCCTATATAATGCCCCCATAGTGCTCTTTTCCCCCACTTCTCCATAGTGCACCCCCATAATGCGTGCCAGTAAATAGGGCCCCCAGTAGATGCCCCCATAGTGCTCCTTTCCCCTCCACTTCTCCATAGAGCCCCCCAATAATGTGTGTCAGTACATAGGGCCCCTAGTAGATGCCCCCATAGTGCTCCTTCCCCTCTTCTCCATAGTGCCCCCATAATGTGCCAGTATATATGGCCCCCATGGTGCTTTCCCCTCTTCTCCATAGTACCCCCTCATATTGTGCCAGTATATTGGGCCCCCACAGTGCTTTCTCACTTCTCCATAGTGCCCCCATATTGTAGCAGTATATAGGGCCCCCATAGTGCTTCCCCTCTTCTCCATAGTGCCCCCATATTGTGGCAGTATATAGGGCCCCCATAGTGCGTCCCCTCTTCTCCATAGTGCCCCCATATTGTAGCAGTATCTAGGGCCCCATAGTGCTTCCCCTCTTCTCCATAGTGGCCCTCCCATATTGTGGCAGTATATAGGGCCCCCATAGTGCTTCCCTCTTCTCCATAGTGGTCCCCATAGTGCTTCCCCTCTTCTCCATAGTGGCCCCCTAATTGTGGCAGTATATAGGGCCCCCATGGTGCTTCCCTCTTCTCCATAGTGGTCCCCATAGTGCTTCCCCCTCTTCTCCATAGTGCCCCCATATTTTAGCAGTATAAAGGGCCCCCATAGTGCCCCCCATATTGTGCCTGTATATAGGGAGCCATAGTGCTTCCCTCTTTTCCATAGTACCCCCCATATTGTGGCAGTATATAGGGCCCCCATGGTGCTTTCCCTCTTCTCAATAGTACCCCTTCATATTGTGCCAGTATATAGGGCCCCACCCCCTTCTTGCCACAGTATACTATAAATAAAAACAATAAACTCATATACTTACCTTATGCTGCTGTCAGTGATGCGATGCAGGCCTCTTCCGGCCTGTGTCCCGCTGTACGATTCAGGCGGCGCGATGACGTCATCGCGCCGCCTGTGCCAGCAACTGATAGGCTACAGGCACTAAGCCTGTAGCCTATCAGAGGACTGGGCAAGGGAGACGCCTCTCCCCTGCTCCTCCGCACAATTCATCTGTATCGCTGTCCTGAGGACGGCGATACAGATGAATATGGAGATGAACGCTTCCACAGAGGAAGCGCTCATCTCCACTCCTGCTGCCTCCGGACATAAAGGGCCCCCCTCCGGCCCTGGACCCTGCTGATGGCGCCCCCCTCTTCTGTCCATAGTGATGCGCCCCGTGCGGTCGCACCCCTCGCCCGCCTCTAGAAACGGCCCTGGTTACCATGAAGCACAAGGAAATTCGGCTTCCCGGCAAATCGAATTTTCCCTGAAATTCGTATTGAAGTCCACTTCGGTTACTTCAATTCACTCAACACTAATAGTCCTGCACCTCTCTTGCGGGACAAATTGTTGCTTTTCAATATATTTCGAGCACCACTCCAGACGTGGCCACTTTCTTGACTGTCGTGGCCCCGTAAGGTTAACTGTTGTCATCTACTACCTTTGTATCAATTATTGACGACTCACTTTCACCCACATTGCAGCAGAACGTTATTGGTAGAGATGAGCGAATTTCATATTTTGAAATTCATTTACGCTTCGTTTGGTGGTAAAAGAAGAATTGCGTTATGGATTCCGTTATCACGGACCATAACGCAATTCTATGACGGAATGCATAACAGAAGGCCTTTAGAGGCATTCCGTTATTCATTCCGTCATAATAGAAGTCTATGGGCTGCAAAACGGATCCGTCCTGTTTCCATATGCAGCGGACTCCTCTCCTGCATAACGGATATGGGACGGATCCGTTTTGCAGCCCATAGACTTCTATTATAACGGAATGAATAACGGAATGCATCTAAAGGCATTCTCTTAATCATTCCGTCATAGTATTATGTTATGGTCCGTGATAACGGAATCCATAACGCAATTCTGCTTTTACCACCAAATGAAGTGTAAACGAATTTCAAAATATGAAATTCGCTCATCTCTAGTTATTGGCCCTGTAAATAAAAAAAAATTATTATAATCTTTATTTATATGGCGCCAACACATTCCACAGCGCTTTACGGTTCAGGGGGTTCATGTACAAACAGTCATAAATAAAATAGCAACAGACAAGTCAATAATTACAACAAAATAAATGAGGGCCCTGCTCCCAAGATCTTACAATCTATGAGAAAATGTAATACCTTTACATGACTATACAGGACCTGTGTAATGACATCATCATGTGCAGGAAGAGCCAGAGCTCAGCAGTGCAGAAGAGAAGTGGTGAAGGACCTGTGTGATGTCACAACCATGTGATATGAGAGGGTGGAGCTCCTGTGCCATGTGTGTGGAGGAGAAGTTAGTTGTATCCCTTTCTCTATAAATTGTAATGTTCTGTGATAACCCATTATAAAATGCTAGAAATGCTCCTCTTATATTCCTATCCAGGTATTGTCCACTGATGCCTTATACTAACAGTCTGGTCATGGTGGGAGTTGTCGTTCTCTCTTCTTATACCCCTCTCCATATAATGTCCACAGAGACCCTATAACAGTCTGGACATGCTGGGAGTGGTAATTCTCTTATCTTATACCACCTCCTGCATTGCCCTCTAATTTACAATTATAAAATGTTATGATGAGACTTTTAGTTCTCTTGTGATGGACCATGTGATTGGACCATGTGATGAGCTCAGTGACCTCATCCACCATGTGATTGGACCATGTGATGAGCTCAGTGACCTCATCACAGGTCCTTTAGCCGACAGCTAATGAATGAAGAAGAGATCGCAACTACGCGATCAAGTGGATAAGGTGGGTTATTTTTTTACTTTTAACCTCTTAATCCACATTTTACTAAGCATTCTGTATTGAGAATGCTATTATTTTCCCTTATAACCATGTTATAAGGGAAAATAATAAAATCTACAGAATACTCAACCCGAAACCGGACTTCAGTGAGTTCGGGTATGGGTATCAAACATGCCGATTTTTCCCACACGCGTGCAAAACGCATTAAAAAGCTTTGCACTTGCGCGAAAAAAAATTGCGCATTTTCCCACAGCGCACCCACCTCTGATCCGGGCGTCAAACGTGATGCCCGTGTGAAAGAGGCCTTAAACTTCCAGCTTTAATTATCTCTGGGTATCAGATCATTACTTAGCTGGCTGGCGGTTGTGAGGAGGTCTCAAACGACCCCCTGGGCATATGAAGGGTCTATGGCCAGTCTGCTCCTGGTGATGACTTGATTATCTGATAGCAGCTTTCCCCTTAAACTACATTTACACAAATACAATGTTCACCCAATGAGAGCTGTTACCTCATCCCACATACTGTATAAGCACCTCCATCTCAAACCCTTCTAATCTCTTAATTCACTTGGATGGAGTTCAAGTACTATAAATAATTTTAGAAGCACTTGACATCTCTCCTGTACTTTCCACTTGTGTCTGAAGCCTCAGCTGTATCATGTCTATTATTGTCACCTCTCATGACTTCTATAGGGTTTCTGCATGCTTTACACATTTATCTGCCTTTTATCATCTTCTTTCAATTTTGACCTTGGTATAATTAATTTTCCTATGTAGTTTAAAGAGTTATTAGAGTCACTGAAAAATTGCGACTGTAACCCCATGGCCGGCACTAATAAGGATAGCGTTTCTGTTTCAAGCAACTTTTCAGAGAAATTTAGGGGGTCATTTATCAAACTAGTGTAAAGTAGAACTGGCTTAGTTGTCCATAGCAACCAATCAGATTCCTCCTTTCATTTTCCAAAGGAGCTGTCCAAAATGAAAGGTGGAATCTGATTGGTTGCTATGGGCAACTAAGCCAGTTCTACTTTACACCAGTTTGATAAATGACCCCCTTAATTCATACAAATCTGACAAAAAATCGTGTTGTGCTCCGTCAGATTCATGAAGGTATTTTCAAGGCCTCTAGGGAGAATAGCTCCATACATAAAGCACCTGACAGAGCTAGGGAGCCATGCAGCCTCCTTGCACTGCTGTAAAGACTCAGTGTACAGGGCTCTGCTGTGAGCAGGAGGCCCCCTGAGAAGATTCACACATGGCGCATTTTTCCACCATGGATATGGCTGCCGCAAATGGATTGTCAATGCCTACATGGTTTGACGGTGAACAGTGGCTGGCATAACTGGGGGTGTGGGTGGCAGTTCAAGCACTCATTTTTTTACTGAAACACATGGAACTAAGATATGCACCCATCATGCTGGGGGCAGATTTACTAATCCTGTCTATCCTGGAACTGACATCACAATACAGGCATGGTGCAAACAGTAATAAGGGCCAGTGTATGTGCTAGGCCGATGGGCAAACTGCAGCTCTCCAGCTGTGGTCCAACAACATCTGCAGCCCCTAGAGCCTCCATAAACCACCCACCGCCAGGCTCCACAGCAACCCCTCGACCCGCTGCAGTCTGCCATTATTGTAAGCAGCCGGGACATTACAAAAACCAGTGCCCTCGTTTGAACCGGGGAGGCTGGGAAAGGCAACCACCACAACAACCCAGGGCAGCCGCTCATTGTGTCCAGGAAGAAAGTACAATCTACGTCCCTTATCAAGAAGAGCAGTGGAGTGTACTACACGAGGTTAATCCAGTGAAAGCAGGAGGTGACAACCGAGACCACCACCGGCAATGGATTACAGTTGATGGCATGGGGACACGAGCTATGAGAGACTCTGGGGCCACTCTAACCGTGGTACAACCACACACGGTCAAGGCCCAAGCTCACACCGGTCGCACAGTAGCTGTAAGGGTAGCTGGGGGCGCCATACACAAGTTACCTACAGCCAGTGTACTTGTGGACTGGGGTTCTGGATCCAAACAGTTGGAGGTTGGCATTATGCAGGAACTGCCGGCAGAAGTCCTACTGGGCAACGATGTAGGCTGTTTAACCTCCCAACTATCACGGGACACCACTTCAGAAGCATACCCGGTTACCACCCGAGCTCAAGCCAGACTGGAAGCACCGCTACACGCTGGGGAAAGCCAGGTGGTAGTTTAAATACCCCGTTTACCCGACCACCCGCCCCCTTTCTGGGATACGCCACAGGGTTTTGAACAGGAACAGAGAACCGACCCCACACTAGAAGGGTAAAGAAAGGCAGTAGACGTTACCCGGGGGGAAAGCACCCACGAAAGATTTGAATAGCATAAGGGGTTATTGTACCGAATGACAGGAGGGGTGGGACACGGGGCCGCTCAGGTCACTAAAAGGCAACTCATAGTGCCCCATAAGTTTCGGGCAGAGTTATTAAAACTCAGTCATGACATCCCCCTAGCATCTAGGGGTTAAAAAGACAAGGGACTGGTTGACCCAAACATTCTTCTGGCCTAGGGTCACGCAAGATCGTAAGTATTATTGTAGGACGTGTGACATATGTCAAAAGATAGGTAAAAGGGGTGACCACCAGAAAGCCAAACTCCACCCTTTACCCATTATAGAAGAACCGTTTCACCAAGTAGCGGTGGACTTAATAGGACCCCTCAGCCGACCCAGCCAGTCTGGCAAAAAGTTCATTTTCACTGTAGTGGACTACGCCACTAGATACCCAGAAGCAGTAGCCCTCGCAAACATAGAGGCAGAGACTGTGGCAGAGGCTCTAGTTAAAATATTTTCCTGGGTAGGTTTTCCCCAGGAGATCTTGTCCGACCGGGGGACTCAGTTCACGGCACTCCTGACACAGCAATTGTGGAAGAGCTGTGGAGTGAAACCCCTATTTAGAATGGACTCTGTGAACGGTTCAATGGCACACGCAAACAGATGCTAAAGACCTTCGCAGAGTCCCACAGGAATTGGGAAAAGTATCTTCCCCACCTTCTGTTTGCCTACCGCGAAGTGCCCCAGGCATCCACGGGGTTTTCCCCCTTCGAACTCCTGTTCGGGAGAAAAGTCCGGGGCCCCCTGGATCTCGTACGGGAGCACTGGGAGGGTAACATGGATGAGGGGGGAGTACCTGTCGTCCAGTATGTTCTGGAGTTCCGGGACCGATTGCGGGCTCTCACCGAATCCGTTTGGGAGAGCCTGCGGGCGGCCCAGGAATGCCAGAGGAAGTGGTACGATAGGAGAGCCAGAGATAGGGTACTAGACATAGGGCAGAAAGTGTTGGCCCTGAGACCCACTAAAAAGGACAAGCTGCAGGCGGCCTGGCAGGGACCCTTTAAGGTGGTAGAGCGCATAAGCGATACCACCTGTATTGTGAGCAAATGTTCAGATTAAAGGCTGACCAAAGCTTTTCATGTAAACATGCTCAAGCCCTATTTTGAGAGAATGGAAAATGTAGGTGCCGTATGTGCCCCCTCTTCTGAAGATAGTGAGATACTGATTTATAAGACACCTCCCCATGTACTATTGACCAAGTAAGCTGGGGTCAGAACCTAAACCCCTTAGAGAAAGGTGAGGCATTTCAACTGCTTCAGGGATACAAAGGAATGTTTTCGGCCATACCAGGCTATGCCTCCGCTGCGGTACACCGTGTAGAAACCCAGGGAGAAACGCCGTTAAGGCAGCAACCATATCTTTTCCCTGAGGCAGTATGTGAAAATAGGCTCACTGAAATAGGAGAGATGCTCAAGTTAGGGGTTATAGAAACCTCACAAAGTCCTTGGGCTTCACCGGTAGTACTAGTACCGAAGCGCGACGGCACCACGCGCTTCTGTGTAGACTGTTGGAGACTCGACGATCGCACTATAACTGATGCCTACCCCATGCCCAGAATAGATGAGCTATTAGACCGTATGGTTGAAGGGAATTACTTGACCACCCTGGACTTGTGTAAGGGGTATTGGCAAATCCCCTTGGAGCCTGCGGCCATCCCCAAGTCGGCATTCGTCACTCCATTCGGGCTATACCAGTTCAAGGTTATGCCCTTTGGGATGAAGAATGCCCCGCTACTTTTCAGAGGATGGCCGATAGGCTCTGAGAGGGGTTCCAGGACTTCGCATGTGCGTATCTAGATGATATTGCCATTTATAGCTGCACATGGGAGGACCACCTGGGTCACGTGTCCAGGGTACTCAAACGAATTCATCTCGCAGGTCTCACCTTGAATCCTGGACAAATGCCATGTAGGCATGGCCGAGGTGCAATATCTCGGCCACAGGGTAGGTTCTGGTAGGCAACGTCCAGAGCCGGCTAAAGTAGAGGCCATAGCTAATTGGCCCCAACCCCGTACCAAAACCCAGGTATTAGCCTTTTTAGGGATCGCTGGTTACTACCGAAAATTTGTCCCAGAGTACAGCGCCCTGGCCAAACCTCTCACCGACCTTACCAAAAAGGCCCTACCAAAACAGGTAACCTGGACCCCAGAGTGCGCGGACGCTTTCCAGAAACTTAAATCGGCATCAAGCGAGGCTCCTGTGTTGACAGCACCCAACCACACTAAACAATTTCTTGTCCACGCAGATGCCTCCATGTTTGGGTTGGGAGCCGGGTTGAGCCAAGTGGGGGGCGACGGAATGGAACACCCGGTGGCATACCTCAGCCGTAAACTTTTGCCCAGAGAGGTTGGCTATGCCACCGTGGAGAAAGAGTGCCTAGCCCTAGTTTGGGCACTCAAGAAACTTCAACCCTATCTGTATGGACGGCCGTTTACCCTTATGACCGACCACAACCCCCTTGTGTGGTTAAACCGGGTAGCTGGTGACAACCCCAGGCTATTACGGTGGAGCCTAGCCCTTCAGCCCTACAAATTTACAATGCAATACCATCCGGGCAAACAAAACGGTAATACGGACTGTCTGTCCTGACAGACCGAACTGGACTCTTGAAATAACTTTCTCGGACATCCCCAAGCCAACCCGACAGGGTCTAGGCGGGTATGCCGACCTATGGACTTATAGGGGAGCAGTGTGAAGAAATCCCCCTTTTTCTAAAGTGACCGGCAAAAACACCCAAACTTATGGAACTATTTTGGGCAGCCCACCCAGGGTGAACCGGTCACAGAAGACTTCCATGTTTTTTGAAAACCCCTAAACCGATCTGGGTGAAATTTGAATATGTTGATCACCCAGATCGGGGCTATCAGGGGAGATATGATTTGTGGGGATACCTCATGTATAAAGGGGTGTTAAAGATATTGGGGAAAACTGTGACTTTTCTGCCTAGAGATAATCAAGTGGTTACTTTATCAGGCTTGATTATCTCCAGGACTATGGGAGGGAATTGTATGTTTATGCTGAAGGGGTTTTATGTTTCCATTTTACTTGATTGGCTATACTGTGTCCCCCCCTGTGGGATGTCCCCTTGCATGGGGACTTGCATAAAAGCCTATGTGTGTTAATAAAGGCGTGTTCATTTTGTACCCTTCTTCTTGACTTCGGCTGATGTTTGGGGATTCGCATGCTTTATTAAGGGAATCATCTCATAAAGTGAGTGGCATTTTGTATGGAATTCGTCTACGTCAATGGCCGAACAGAGCTCTATATCCACCAGGCTCGAGCGGTTCGGGAGGAAACTACCGAATGTGGTTTAAATATACTCGGTTTCCTTACACTCACCATAGTGCCACTTAAGATGCCAAAATGCCTTGTTAAAGAGGCTGTAGATACGTACGCCCACATTATGGCCATGCCATGGCTGCCAGGAGAAAGCCCAGCAATAGTGCATCATATTCATTCAGTAGCACTTTTTGTTGAAATATATGAAATCTGTTCCATTCATTTGAATGTGATTGTTTACAACCTGCTACATGATGCCTGTACTATGACATCACTGCGTAGCCTATTCCTGTACTGTGACATCACTGCTCTGTCACTTCAGTGTGCATGTTATCCCACTATTGTGACATCACTGTGTGCTTTATCCTTGCACTGCAGTATTTCTGTGAGGATTATTCTTGTACTGTGACATCACTGTGTACATTATCTGTACTGTGATAGTATTGTGTACATTAATTCTGTACTATGACATCACTGTGTGCATTATGTCTCATTTAGCAAGACCAAAATAATCATAAGCTTTTTCTGAACTTACTGCTGTAACTGGTCATGGTGGGGTTCCATTACAAGTATTGCTAGGGACCCCGTGATTACATTTATACTAGATTCCACAAGTGATCACCCCCTTAAAATTCTGTGTGGCCACCTAATAGGGCATTTTAGGGATTGTTGGATTACCATATACCGCCTCAGATTGGATGCCACCGAGTATCCCTTTAATTACTTAGTGCCATCAACTTTGTGTACCATTTGGTGCTTACGCCTTAGAAACTGTGAGGTTTGATACACAAGGTCTAACATTATCACTGATTTACTATTCCTTTTTATTTTAGTGGTTATTGTATTTTAGTGACTGTATTAAAAGTTAAAGTTTTTTTAAAATTTAATTTTAAAGGGTTTCTGTCACCAGGATTATACATTATAAGCTGTCTGACATTAGCTATGTGCTAATGTCAGATCAGCTTGAAAATGTCCTTTATATGTATTTCTGATGTATATTTAGGCTAAAAAACGTCTTTTTATAATATGTAAATTAGCCTCTAGGAGCAGGGGGGGCGTTGCCCCTGCTCCTAGAGGCTCCGTGCGCCAACCTGCTGCCACGCCCCTTCTTTCTTTGATTGACAGTGCCGGGCAGCTATCCTCTCCTGCCTCCGGCACTGTCTCCCTGCTAAATCCTGCGCCGCCGCTCTGTATTCGGCGCAGGCGCGGTGAGCTGAGGACAGCAGGCACCAGCATCCTCAGCTCACCGCGCCTGTGCCGAATACAGAGCGGCGGCGCAGGATTTAGCAGGGAGACAGTGCCGGAGGCAGGAGAGATCGCTGCCCGGCACTGTCAATCAAAGAAAGAAGGGCGTGGCAGCAGGTTAGCGCACGGAGCCTCTAGGAGCAGGGGCAACGCCCCTGCTCCTAGAGGCTAATTTACATATTATAAAAAGATGTTTTTTAGCCTAAATATACATCAGAAATACATATAAAGCACATTATCAAGCTGATCTGACATTAGCACATAGCTAATGTCAGACAGCTTATAATGTGTAATCCTGGTGACAGAAACCCTTTAACATGCCCACAGTGTCCAGAGTTACAAGAAGTGACTTACGATGATGTAAATTCCCATACTGGGTGAGCTCTAATCGTGTTGGTGGCACTTCTGGGATAATGTGCCGAACATTGAGCCCGTGATCCGAGCCCGGTTTTAACCCACACAGTATGGGGGTTGTGTCTGCGCAGTCAGGCAGCCTCGGGCGCTGTGAGATTTTACACGTGACCGTCTGAAACGTCCATGTGGCACGCCCTATCTGGGTAAAACCAGTAGGCCGATAAAAAAGAAGATTCATGAACATCGATCAGCAATAAGGAACTTTGGGAACTAGAAAAAAAGGAGAGGATTCTTTGGAAGTAATGGAACATCACAGCGGTTAGGCATTTTTTGGTGAATAAACATTGAGTAACGTAATTGAGCAGATTGAGGGAAGTGAAGGGGTTAAGTGCAAAAAATTTCGGAGCATCCATTGCCAATTCTAAATGTAAGATAGCTTCCTTGCAGGCTTACATTTAGACCATATTTTACTCCTAAACCAGACGTAGAAAATGATGAATGAGACGGGCCTGCCAGCCCATCCCCGCCCACTTTTCTGGACCTGGCGTGAGCGAGGAAGAAGTCGCAGATTCTGCTGCACCATGGCTTGCGACAGAATTTGCGCTAGATAAATGGTGATAAATGACCCCCATAGTTTTTATGCAAGTAGCTATGTCACTGGTGAAACTGATATTTGAGATATATTTAGGATGGGGGGGTTCAATGAGAACGTGGTCAAATAGGATGCCACGTTCCGCATGCACTAGACGTCGCCCTGTGAGCCCAGTGTTTAGTCTGGGTATGGGGAGGACAGTAAGGATGGCTTCCATTATAACGTGTTATTACACACACTGACCACCATCCTCATGTGAATGAATACTGACATAGCAATGTAGTGCCACACACTGCCCATATATACCCCTGGGATGGCTGGCACTGGTCTGGGTGACTGGCTGTGGTAACCAGGTGTCCTGAGGAGTCATTCTATACAGAAAGGCAGAGGTCAGCAACCCATGGCACTCCAGCTGTTATAAAATTACAACTCCCAGCATGCTCCATTCATTTCTATGGGAATTCTAAGAACATCCGGGCAAGTATGCATACTGGGAGTTGTACTTCCTAACAGCCGGGGGTTGCTGAGAATAACATGGGAGTGGGACTATTACTATCATATTCACCCTTCATAGTGTACAAATAACAGTGCACGTCTGCCACCTACTGGACACTAGTGGGATAACAGAGCCGCCCTCTCTTTATTTCTGGACGATTCCAACTTGTAGAGGGGGGGAGCTAAAATATTATATGAACGATTTGTGACTAATATGAATAAATACTGTGAAGAAACAGGGTTGGAGAGTAGATTAATATGCACAGTAACCTTTTACTTTAATCGTTCCTTTTTAGTTGCACTGTGTCTTGTTTTTCATGAACAGCTGCCGGGTAACCCCTGTTTTTATGTGCCGGCCGGGTGAGACTGTAATGGGCTCCTGAGAAAGCTGCTGCGGCTGTGGAGTAAGTAGGAAACTTTGGGTAAATGCAGGAAGCTGCTCGGTGCCCGGGTACAGGGAAGTAGCCGGTGCATTAATGTGTGTGGGGGCATTTGTCGCTCTTGGGCAGCAATGTCGCAGTGCGATCTATCGCTCCATTAGGATCGCAGCAGCGATAGTGGCTGGCAGCATGGGCACTAGTCGGGGGGCATGCTGGAGCAGTGTGTGGAGGTTACATAACAAGTTATTATGTAATAAGTGACAGTCCATCTCCTGTTTTAGGTGAGAAAATACAAATATTTACTGCTTGAATTATGACATGCTTTAGACGCTGTACAAAAAACATGCAAAGCCATACTGGGGGTCATTTACAAAGACCAGCTTTTCCCACCAGTCTTTTACTCCCCATTTGCGTCTACTATGGCACGTGATTTATGATGAGGCCACAAACTTCAAACAAAAAATAGTCAACATCAGAGCAAGCTTCAGCGCACACACTCCACACAGCTGCTCCTTCCTCTTCTCCCAAAACCAGCTCCTCCGCCATTACAGAAGGAAAACTCCCCACCCTACTCTCCAGATCCCATCTCACCACCTGTGCACTTGACCCAATCCCATCCCACCTCATCCCTGACCTCACCTCAGTGTTTATCCCAGCCCTAACTCATCTCTTCAACCTATCACTAACCTCTGGTCTCTTCCCCTCTGCCTTTAAACACGCTACCATTACACCCATCCTCAAGAAGCCTTCACTTGCCCCATCTTCTTTGTCCAGTTATCACCCCATATCACTTCTTCCATATGCTTCAAAGCTACTTGAGCAACATGTCCATTCTGAACTGTCCTCTCACCTCTCCTCCTGCTCCCTCTTTGACCGGCTACAATCTGGCTTCCGACCCCACCACTCAACTGAGACTGCCCTTACCAAAGTCACCAATGACCTACTAACTGCCAAAACCAAAAAACATTACTCTGTCCTCCTTCTCCTCGACTTGTCCTCTGCCTTTGACACCGTCGACCACTCCCTTCTGTTACAAACGCTTCCATCTCTTGGCATCACTGACCTGGCCCTCTCCTGGATCACATCATACCTTACAGACCGGACATTTACGCTGGGTTCAGACCTGAGCGTTTCTGAGATGCGCGTTTTGCGTGCATTTTTGTGCGCGTTTTTGGCAATAGTAAACGCGCGTTTGTGTGATTGACTGCAGTGTTGTCCAATGACCAAATATCCCTGTCTATATGAAGTTTGGCCAATCAGAGTGCATTGCTGGTGTTGCAAATTCATAAACGCGCGTTCGAACGCGCGTTTTCAGTGTCAAAAACGCGCAAAATACAAGCGTTGCGCGTTCCCATTGAAGTCTATGGGCCAAAACGCGCGACAAACGCGTTTATGCGTCGGGCGTTTTTCAGCGCGTTCGGACGCGCTGTAAAACGCAAACGTGTGAACCAGTCCCATAGGGAAGCATTGGTTTGCATCGGTTATGCGTTTTACAGCGCGTTCGAACGCTCTGTAAAACGCGCAAGTGTGAACTGAGGGTTAGCGTCTCCCACTCCCACACCACCTCCTCGCCTCATTCTGTTGGTGTCCCGCAAGGCTCCGTCCTAGGACCCCTGCTCTTCTCTATCTACACCTTCGGCCTGGGACAGCTTATAGAGTCCCATGGCTTTAAGTATCACTTTTATGCTGATGACACACAAATCTACCTCTCTGGTCCAGACATCACCACCTTACTATCCAGAATCCCACAATGCCTATCTTACATATCCTCCGTCTTATCCTCTCCCTTTCTAAAACTTAACATGGATAAAACAGAATTCATCATCTTTCCCCCATCTTGCTCACCCCCCCAACAGACCTATCTATCACAATCAATGACTGCACACTCTCCCCGGCCAACCAAGTCCGCTGCCTTGGAGTGACCTTGGATTCTGCCCTCTCTTTCCGACCACACATCCAAGCCCTTTCCACCACCTGCCGCTTCCAACTCAAAAACATCTCCCGCATCCGCCCTTTACTCAACTTTGAATCGGCAAAAATGCTTGTACATTCCCTCATCATCTCCCGCCTAGACGACGGCAACATTCTCCTCTATGGCCTTCCATCTAGCTCTCTCGCACCCCTCCAATCTATCCTCAACTCTGCTGCCCGACTAATCCACCTCTCCCCCCGTTACTCCTCTGTCTCTCCCCTCTGCCAGTCCCTGCACTGGCTCCCCATTGCTCAGCGAATTCAGTTCAAAATACTAACCAACACATACAAGGCCGTCCACAACCGGTCCCCTCCCTACATCTCTGAGCTACTTTCCCGATACATCCCCACACGCAATCTTCGATCCTCACAGGGCCTCCTTTTCTCCTCTCCTCCTATCACCTCTTCCCACACTCGCCTCCTAGATTTCTCTGGTGCATCCCCCATACCCTGGAACTCGCTACCCCAACATATCAGACTCTCACCTACAGTGGAATCCTTCAAAAGAAACCTGAAAACCCACCTCTTCAGACAAGTCTACAACCAGTGACCCTGCTGCCTCTATACCGCCATGACCAGCTTCACCCTCTCCTACTGTGTTCTTCTCCGATACCATGTAGTTTGTAAGCCCTCACAGGCAGGGCCCTCTCTCCTTCTGTACCAGTCTGTAACTAGTCTCGTTCATGCTTAGTGCAATTGTCTGTATTATATATGTATAGCCCTTATCATATGTACAGCGCTATGGAATGAATGGCGCTTTAATAATAATAATAATAATAATGAGGTGTGTGCACGGTCATAAATTAGTCGCACCGTCGCCTGGTGGGAAAACTAGACATGCTCCCGGCCAGAGTAGCTTTTTGCCACCAACATTTATTAAAGTCATATCATCCAACTTTAAAAAATGGCAACGATGGACAATATGTGCAATTTTTTTAAATAATAGGTCACGCCTCCAACTGCACCCAAAGCATAAGGGCAGTTATGGCGAGCTAGGTGCCCCCTTCACAGGCAGTAAAAAACAAACAGTAAATCCTCACCTAGTTCCTCCGATGATCCCAGCTCCCCAGAAGCACTGTCACACATGGCACTGCTGGAGGAGGAGGCTGATTCCACCGCTCCTCTTACACAGACCAGTATGTCGTCCTGCTGGGCAGCATCGGTTGAATAGTAACATGGGGAGCGGATGGCATCGTGCTTCACCATTCCATTCAGCTGAGAGCGGCACATACCTCAGCTGGTCCGTAACCATGTCTTGCCAGATTTGGGCCAGTTGGGAGGTTTGCTCAAATTTCCAGGAGTAAGTGTTGAGGATGTGACTCGGGTCACACCCTCAACACTCCTATGGCGTAAAAATGTTCATAAATGACCCCCACTGTACCTATAATATGGGGAAACTCTAGGGCAAAAATGGCTCTGTGGCCTATATTTCAGGCCTTGTGCACACAACCGTAATTTGCATCCGATAAACATCTTTTTGCAGTTAGCACATGGGGGTCTTTTATTAAGGGACTTGCAACTATATCAGTCGTTAAAATAGTCGCAAACCCCCTTTTTTTAGTTTTTTGATTTTGGAGCTGAAATATGGATACGACATGTCCTATCATTTTGTGATGCCTGAAAGCCCACGGAAGAGATAGGACTTGTCCTGTCTTTGGCCATATCTTTGGGATCGCGGACCCATTCAAGTCAATGGGTGCACAAGGCCAGTGCCTGTATGCGGTCCTCACTACGAGCACGTGTGATATTAATGGAACCCTATGGTGACAGATGCTGCCGTATGGCTTCAATTGGAAGCATTCGTAAAGTATACGTCGTGAGGGAGATTTATCAAACTGGTGTAAAGTAGAACAGGCCTAGTTGCCCATAGCAACCAATCATTTCCCCCTTTCATTTTTCACAGCTCCTTTGGATAATAAAATGTGGAATCTGATTGGTTGCTATGGGCAACTAAGCCAGTTCTACTTTACACCAGTTTGATAAATCTCTCCCGATGTGTCTTTATTAAATGTGGGTCAAAAACCTGACCAGAACCCAAGCTGGATTCATTTTTTACAATAGGATCCCACTTATATATTTAAAATCTCATCCACTTAGCTATTACTGTAGATGTCCGGCATGCACATTCAAGGCAGCAAATCCAAAGCATATCTGTCCATTGTGGAAGTACCCTTAGAGTATGTTCACACGTCAGGTTGTCAGAATACGCCTTGTATTCTGCAGCAGAAGCCGCGGCAGTTTCTGCGGAGTTTTTCACTTTGAATGCGGTGGGCCCACGCATGACATGGTTTAGCTCCATTCAGTGCCTACGATTGCAGACAATGGGAGGCAATAACCACACGGTCACTAGCGCAATTTTGGTGCAGAATCCATGCCAATATTGCAACAGCAAATTCCGCCATGTGGACTGCCCTTACACTTTACTTTACTTAGGCCGCTTTCACACGAGCGTGACGGATTAGGTGCAGATGCGTTCAGTTAAAAACTTGCGATTTTGCGAGCAAGTTCAGTCAGTTTTGTTTGCGATTGCGTTCAGTTGCTCAGTTTTTTCAGTTTTGATGCAAAAGTCATAGCAGTGGGATCCCAGCGTAGTGACAGTGACTGCGACCCCAGAATCACAAAACATCCAGCAGTTTGGGATCTTTTGTGATTCTGGAGTTGTAGTCACTTCACACATGCAAATCACGCTGCAACCCCATTCATTTCTATGATATCACCGCCATCCTTGGGCGCGACAGCTGTCATGCAACCAAGATCACCGTGTATCTGAACCCTTAGGTCTATTTCACACGTCCGTAGTGTTTATGGATCCACAAATTGCGGATCCATAAACACACCCGGCCGGCAGCCCTATAGAAATGTCTATTCTTGTCCGCAATTGCGGGCAAGACTAGGACATGCTCTACTTTTTTGCGGAGCTGCGGCCGTAAGATCGGCGGCGCACTCCGCAAAAACTGATGCGGAGAGCACAGTGTGTGCTCTCCGCATCGTTCCGTGCCCCATTCACAGTCAATGGGTCCGCATGTATTCCGCAGAGTTGCGGTATACATGCGGACGACATTGCGGATGTGTGAATAAGGCCTTATGGTATGTGCTTAGCTAATGATGGACACATGTGGTAACCTTGAAAGGATTTCCAGGTGAGTACACTGAACATGGAGCCCACACACGGTGGAAAGCTGCCTATACAGTATATCTGGTGCACCATTTCTTACAAGGGCTCATGCACGCGGGCGTAAGTGTTTTGCGGTCCAAAAATTGTGGATCTGCAAAACACGGATTGCGGCCGACAGCATGCCACCATTTATTTTTTAACTTCTATAGAAATGTCTTATCCCTGCCCGCAAAATGGACAAGAATGGGACGTGTTCAATCGCAGAACGGACGTGCGGATGTGGACAGCACAGGGTGTACTGTCTGCATCACCATTTAAATTAATGAGTCCACGTCCCATCTGCAAAAAGTGCGGATTAGATGCGGACAGAAACTACGGTCGTGTGCATAGAGGCCTAAAGGAAAGCTGCTCCAGAATTTTTACTTCAAGGGCAATACAGGCTTTTACTAAAACAGACAGGAGTCAGGAGAGGTGACGTAATTGTCCGTGCTAGTGGAAACGTAGAACACTTTGGTCTACAAGGTAGAGTGGCACCTGCAGAGAAACCTTTACCCTTTCCTTATCGTATCTGGTGGGAAAAAACCCTGTGCATTGTAGATATACAGATCCTGGAGTCTACTCGAGGCCTGGAGGGCAGAATGAAAAATAATACATCGCTGCTGGACAATTTATGATACTTTCACACTTGCAGCAGGTGAACAGCCCGTCGGATCCGCCAGGCCGCAAGAACCTGTGTGGTGCCGTGCTGCCGCTCCGTCCACATTGACTCCGGGGGCGGAGCTAAAAGTCTAAAAAGTCGGACATGCAGTACTTATAGTCCGGCGATCTCTGGCCATGCACACTGCCAGGATCCGGTGTGCCGCAAGTGTGAAAGTACCCTTACTCTCCATCGAGTAGAAGTGCAACATTGTGGATGTATTCAGTTCCAAGATGTCCCTGTTTAATTGCTTCTTCACACTGGTGATAGAAACAGACCCATCAAGTTTTAGGTGCGGCACGCGACATACAGATTTTGGTCCAACTCAGCCCAGTAACCATGGTCCAAGGAATAAGCTAGTGTAGGTGGCACCTGTTTGTCCTCGTCATGAGTCCCAGAATGAGCACCTACCTCAGAGATCAGCAACCCTCGGCACTCCAGCTGTCGTGAAACTACAATTCCCAGCATGCTCCATTCATTTCTACAAGAGTTCTGAGATAAGCAGAGCAAGTATGCATGCTGGGAGTTGTAGTTTCACAACAGCTGGAGTGACGGAGGTTGCCTACCCCTCACCTACTTTATATGTCTCTGGCAAATCACTGCCAGTTTCTCATGTGATCATCAGTAAGGGCTCGTTTACAAATACTGTATGGTTTTGCGGACCATTTTTAACGGATCCGTTTTTCCGTTATTGGTTTCAGTGGTGTTTCCGTTCCATTTCCGTTTGTGATCCGTTTTTTGCAGATTGGAAGCGGAAGCATATAATAATGTTTTAACAGTAAGTACATTGAAAAATTGGGCTGGGCAAAACATTTTCAGTAGATGCTTCCGCAAAAACGGAACTGATACGGAAGACATACGGAGGCATTCCGTATGCATTCAGTTTTTTTTAAAGTCCCATTGACTTGAATGGAGCCACGAAACGTGATTTGCGGGCACTAATAGGACATGACTCAAAATGTATCGGAACGGAAATACGGAAACGGAATGCATACGGAGTACATTCTGTTTTTTGCGGACCCGTTTAAATGAATGGTTCCGTTTACGGATGGTATACTGAATGCAAAAAATGGTCCGTATACGGAGCGGAAAAAATGTTTGCGTGAACGAGCCCTAATTATGAGCATTATTAGCGCAGTCCCTTACATGCAAATAGTAGGCATTGCTATTATTCACCTGTGGACAGCACTATCTACGATGTCATTTCTTCCTCGGTCAGATCCAAGCTGATGACATTTTTATGGTGTATAGTAGAATACATTTACCCTTCATTTACCGGAGGACATGAGGATGAGTGTACGCTGTATGCTTATGTAGTTGTACGTTTGCCTTTGACAGGCATTTGTTGTATACAGTTTGTGCTCCGGGATTCTGAAATACACCAAAGGGAAAAATCACTATGCTGCCATATGTTCAGGGGGGGACAGGCATTTTGAATTTAGCCGTATATATTTTAAAACGTAGTTTTATTCACGTTTAGATCAAGAGTTTACACTTGTAAAATTCTCATTCATACAATCATTCTGCAGTCCTTTGTACCAGAACATGTCTTTTACATTAGGGCTTATGCACACGACCATATGTATTTTGAGGTCCGCAAAAAATACGGATCACGTCCATGTGAATTCGATATTTTGCGGAACGGAACAGCTGGCCCCTAATAGAACAGTACTATCCTTGTCCGAAATGCGGATAATAATAGGACATCTTCTGTTTCTTTGCGGAACGGAAATACGGAAATGGAATGCACACGGAGTAACTTCCATTATTTTTATTTTTTTGCAGACCCATTAAAATGAGTGGTTCCGCATATGGTCCCCACCAAAAAAAATGAACAGACACAAAAAGAATAAGCTTGTGCGCATGAACCCTTACGGGGAGTCTCCAGTAAATTCACTGTTAAAGCAGGCACATTGGGGGTCATTGCTGGTCTTGGATAAGGCCTGCTCTGCCTAATTTATGATGAAGCGCAGGCCTCGTCATAAATTAGGTGCACCTACAGCAGTCGGTGCTTCTGGAGTGAAAACTCAAGCCCCTGACTGGAGGGGTTTCCACTCCTCTTTTATACCTGTTTCCAGGCGTAAGGCCTTAGGCCTAATTCACACGTCCGCAATCTACGCTCGCACCTGTTCCGCAAATTTGCGGAACAAGTGCGGACCCATTCATTTTGAATGGGGACGTGATGGATGCGGAGAGCACACACTGTGCTCTCCGCATTTGCGGAGTGGGCCGCCGATCTTCCGGCTCCGCAATAATATAGAGCATGTCCTATTCTTGCCCGCAATTGCAGACAAGTATAGGCATCTCTATAGGGCTGGTGGCAAGGTGTTTTGCGGATCCGCAAAACACTACGGACCTGTGAATAAGGCCTAAGGCTACATGCACACGACAGTGAAAAACGGACATGTAATGTACATTTTTTTAACGGCCATGAAATGGACATTTTAAAACCAATGGTAGTCTATGGGTTTATTCACATGACAGTTTTTTTGACTGTCAGTGAAAAACGGACATCAAAAAATAGAACATGCTCTATGTTGTCCGTTTTTCACTGACAGACTGCCCCCATACAATTGAATGGGTCCATTTTTAACGTCCGTTTCTCAGACAGGCATCAGTGAAAAATGCAGCCTTGTGCATGTAGCCTTAATGTTAGTAAATTTGACGGGCCGATAGACTGGTCGCCACAATGCCACTGCAACTCCCAAGCAGCAAGGATGGTATGAAAACGCCTGTGCAACACAATTTGGTCACATGGTCATTAAATTAGTCGCAAAATTGGGTCTTATAAATTATTTAAACTAATAACTGGTGTTAGCTTCTTAGTAAATGACCCCAATGCCTTGTAGGACCATCGAGGCTATGACCCCAATGCCTTGTAGGACCATCGAGGCTGAATGTAATGATACCTTTAACTTAACGATCAGTAGCTTCATTTTGGGAGAAAAACTACTTTTTTGATATATATACCAATGAGCAGTTAAGTGTACTGAGAGCGCATCCAAGATACCTGCTTCCTCTCCTGCTTGATTGACAGACCCAGGTAAGATGACTGTACAGGAATCTGGTGCTGTCAATCAAGGAGGAGAGGGCGGGGTTGGCAGAGGAAGCAGGAGGAGCAAGGGTGCACAGGGTGGATTGGGCCCGCCCTCACTGCTCTTAACTGCCGATTTGCATATGTTTTAAAAGTGCTTCTCCACAATGAAGTAACAGATCACTCAAGGTCATTTTACACGTATAGATGATCTGGCAGACTATCGGGAAACGAAACAGACACTGCCGATATCTGTCAGATCATCAGCGGAGATGATCGCTGCATTTACATGCAGTAATAACCTCGGCTGTATGGGGATAAGAGATCAATATAGCGATCACTTGTTCCCATAGAGAATCATTATTCCAGCACAGCAGACGGTTGGTTAGGGCTCATGCACACGGCCGTAGTTTCTGTCCGCATCCGATCTGCATTTTTTTTATGGGTCGTACCATTTCATTTCAATGATAACTGTGTGCTGTCCGCATCTACATGTCCGTTCTACAACCCCGCAAAAACTATAGAACATGTCCTATTGTCCATTTTGTGGACAGAAGTTAAAAAATAAATGGCAGCATGCACTCGGCCGCGATCCGTGTTTTGCAGATCCGCAATGCACTTGCAGCCGTGTGCATGAGCCCTTAGACAGAACGATCCGCTGAGTAGGAACAATGATTTTCGGTGCCTAGAGAATGGCACCATCACCTGATGAAAGAGCGTTTACTCGTTCATCCGGTTATTTCCGGGTGTTGGACCCACACTGATCAGTAAAAAAATTCTCTGAAAACCCTCATGATAAAAGGGCCCCTTTTACACAAGCAAGTATTCTGCGCGGGTGCAATGCATTGCGCGTGCACGGAATCCGGACCCATTCATTTAAATGGGTCTGTGTACATGAGCGGTGGTTTTTACGCATCACTTTTGCGTTGCGTGAAAATCGCAGCATGTTCTATGTTCTGCAATTTTCACACAATGCTGGCCCCATAGAAGTTAATGGGGCTGTGTGAAATATGCATCAACAATCAAGTGTGGATGCGATGCGATATTCATGAATGGTTGCTAAGAGATGTTGTTTGTGCACATTCAGTTTTTTATCACGCGCGTTCAAAACGCAGTAGATCGCATTGCACCTGCACAATAAAAACTGAACACGATCGCAAACAAAACTGAATCACGCAGTTTTCACTGAACGCATCCGGACATAATCTGGACACGCTCGTCTGCAAGGGGCCCAAGGCTAGTTTCACACAAGCGAGTTCAACACATTGAAGTTGCAGCGTGTGTCTGCCAAAGCTCCCATCCTGACTGGAGATGAGCGAACTTCTATTTTGAGTTCGGCGTCCAAAGTTCGGGTTCGGGTTATCGTAGCATCCCGTTATGGATTCCATAACGGCATTTGGAATCCATAAGGGGCTGCTTCATTGAACCCGAACCTTGGACAACCCTAAGGACCTGGGGTGACGTCACCGTCATGTGATCAGTGCAGGGGGCGTGGCTCAGCACTGGATCACCTCTTATCCAATCCAGTGCTGAGCCACGACCCCTGCACTGATCCCATGACAGTGACGTCACCCCAGGTCCTTCGGCTGTTCAACAGTTCGGGTTGGTGGAAGCCGCCCCTTATGGATTCCATATGCCGCGATAGTCCGTGGTAGTAGAATCCATAACGGGATGCGGCGATTACCACAACCCGAACGCCAAACTTTTTTTTAAAGTTCGCTCATCTCTAATCCTGACCTTCCTAGCACTGATGGGGTCGCATAGCATTATATTGATTTATGATGCTATGTAACCCTTACAGTTCTGGAATGTACTCTATAACACTGACATAATGCTTAATGTATACAATACATTCCGGAACGCTAAGGGTTACATAGCATCGTAAATCAATATAATGCTATGCGACTCTGTTAGTGCTGGGAGGTCAGGACGGGAGCTTCTGCGACACGTGTGAAACCAGCCTAAGGGTCCATTCACACGACCGTAAGTGTTTTGTGGTCCACAAATTGCGGATCCACAAGGCACAGACACTGTCCATGTGCATTCCGCATTTTGCGGAACGCACACGGCCAGCCCTATGATAGAAATGCCTATTCTTGTCCGTGATTGCAGACAAGAATAGGACATGCTCTATCTTTTTCTGCATGAATGGTATTAGGCTGGGGCTACACAACTGTTTTAGAGCTGTGATCGGGCTGTAAAATGAACAGCTGTATCTGAGAAAAATGCAGTCACACAAGACTTGCATTGTGGTCTGTGATGCCAAAGTCACATGCAACCTCTGACCAAAGATCCAAAAGCTGCCGGCAGGTAGCATTGTGACTCCATAGGCAAATCTTATCCACAATGTTCAACATGGACTGGCTCGAATGGTATCTCCGACAATCCTATAGTTGTGTCATCCACTTGCAGCTGCAAGATATCTGTTTGGTTTCACTTGCTAGCATGGTGTATGAGGTTCCCAATTCAATTCTAAAATGTATAATGCAATACAGGTGCTAAGTCAACCACATGACCTCCCAAGGCACCTCTTGCACAGGTCTTATTATAGAGCAGCCTCAGCAACTCTACCGCACCTCACGGACTAGCATCTCTCCATGCGTATCAAGATCTGGCAGGAGAGCAGTGGTGCGGCGGCACTTCAATTAGTTGCTTATTTTGGGAATTACTATCATACTATGTACGGTATGTAACTATGTCATCAGTGCATGAATAATTGGAACTTATTCTTGTTCTTTCAGGTTTCGTTGTGGTTGAATTGAGGACTGAAAGGAGTTTAAAATTCTGCGGTGCGCCATCTGCGGTTCACAACTTCAGATATGGGGTGGACGGTTTTTCTGTTAGCAAGAAGTTGCATATCATCATGGCGGCCTGAAACTGGGTTTCTTCGTCATACAGTGTGCCGGACCTGCATACGACAGCTGTCTGTAGGTTCTGTAGAACAAGACTGTCCACCTTCCACCCAGAGACGTTCTCCAATAAGAATCGGTTGTGCGTCTGGCTTCTGGGGTGACACTGCAGCTTCAGGTATACTTGCAAAATTGACATCAGTTTAAAATGTCCCATTTACCTATGGACACAATTATATATAACAAGAAGATAGCTCATCCCAGGATAGTGACTGTAATATGAGAAGCATCCACTTGAGGGCAGTGTTCTTCTTCCAGGACAATCACTGCAATCTATATTTATAGACTTGGTACAAGTCCTATTCTTTATTCCATATTCTTTTTTATTCTATTTCATATAGGACATGTTTTAATTTTTTTTTTTGCTGTGCCGTGCAATGGAAGAAAAGGGCCCCATAGAAATGAATGGGACAGCATCTAATCCGCAAAAAAACAGATCCGGACAGCATACGGCCGTCTGAATGAGCCCTAACCCATAGACAATACTGTTATAGATTGTGAGTTGACACAAATGGCTGCGACCATGTGCATCATAAAGATAATTACTATGTATAAATGGTCTTCAGGTGATCACTGAGAACCATATAGACAGTCTATGGATCTAAATGGCTGCTAATTGATATTTGCAATATTTATTATGCAAAAATGCTACATTACTGCAACATTTAATATTTATAAAATAGTACTGTATAATATACCACAGTGTAATGTTTTCTCCTTTTTTCCAGTCCCACAGCTTGTATATGGAGGAAAGTTGGATTTCTTAGTTTTTGACTACCTCTCAGAAATCACCATGTCTCTCCTGACAGCGGCAAAAGCCAAGTCTCCTGTAAGTATATTCACCTGACTGTAGAACGTTGTGCAGGCCTCAGGTGATCCCTGCAATCTTATGTCATCTGCCGTTGTCACTGGGTGATTTCCTACCCCTTTTAGCTGAGTTATGGCTATCGTCCTATCTCCCTCCCTCCTTAGAAGTGATCTTATATATGCCTTCACCTTATGAATGGTGAGGTCCACCTACCGATCCTGAGATTCTTTTCTCACATGAACAGAGCTATTTGCAGCCCCCTGCACAGTGTGTGCTTAGGATTTTACTGTGCGAAGATTGTGAAGGGCTGCAGTGCTGAATCCGTACGCATCCCCTTCATTCTCAGGATTGTTGGGGTCCTACAGGTCAGACTCCCATGATCATAAAGTGGTGGCCTATCATAATGACATGCAGTCACTGTACAAGATGGGAAGATCACTTTTAAGGGATATGCCGTAGATGACCGGTAGACGTGGGACCCTCTGTGTTGTCATGTAGACTGTAGGTCCTCTGCTCGAACGTAGAGGGATGAGAGCTATAATGAGCATACACAGACCTTTAGAGAATGGTTGTGGTGGTAGTTTCAATTTAACAGGTAATTACAGTATATGCATTTCCATACTTATTTGCAAGGAAGATTAATGGGGTAGTCGGGCTTTTGAACATTGATGACCCCGCTGATCAGCTGTTTAAGGAGACGTATCCCTTCTGTCTTCCTATCTGCTTCTGTATGTCTATGGACAGCAGCAGCGGGCAGGAAAAGAGAAAGTAGACGGCATGTGTGCACTGCGCGCGCTGTCTCCCCATACAGCCGATCGGTGTGGATGCCAGGTGTCGGACCCCTGCCGATCTGATATTGATGACCTATCCTGAGGATAGGTCATCAATATTTAAAGCCCGGAGAACCCCTTTAACACTCAAAAATTGTAAAAGGTTATATTGAGGTTATATTAATTACTCTCCCCCACATATGTGTTAAATAATACCATAATTTTTTACTCACTGTGTAACAACAACACTATGTATTCTTCTCAATTAAATAATTCAATGACTCATATGTCTTCTCTCCACGCATTCCTTTATTATTCCTTCTAGAAGTTATGAATGAATTGCTGATAGTCTGCAATAGATTCCAACTGGTTGTTTCCAGTGGGGTTTGGGTCCCTGCAAAGTCTGACACTGGTAGCATTGAATAAATGGTGTTAGACTGGGCAGGGACACCCATCAACTGGTAACATCCCGATGGCATTTCATTCATAAACTTCTAGTAGGATTAATAGAGGAGGGTTCATGTACACTTATTAGAGGTGTACCTGTCCACATATTTGTCATGTGTTTCCATGCAGATATGGGATATAATACAGGCTATACAGGGATCCATACAAGCTATAAACTCATGGCAACCTCATCTGATTTGCCATTGGGACCTGTTTCTGATGGGTCCCTCTGGGACTTCGCGGGCTCTATTGTAAGCATAGGTGCGGGTCCCAGAGGTGGGACCTGCACCTATCAGACATAGGGGGCATATCCTAGCGATAGGCCCCCAGTGTCTGAGATGGGAATACCTCTTTAACTGCTTAGATGCAGCAGTCAATAGCCACAGGGTGGAGGCTCCCTCTCTTAGACATTGGCACCCTCCGAATGAGAATGCGGAATGCTAATGTCTTAGCATGGCAGCCAGGAGCCCTAATAAAGGTCTGCCTGCACTGTTCTACTTGACTACTACTGTATGTGAGCAATCAAAGGATTGCATAAATACATTAAAAAAAAAAATTTAAATAAAGTTTTATTAAATGAAAAGAGAGTTTACAAAAAATGCTTTTTTTCCACTGAAAAAATTCTACTTAACAATTTCACATGCATGGTAAACGCTGTGTTAAAAAAAAAAAAAAAAAAAAAACACAATTGCAGTTTTTTCCTTATTGTCCACCAAAGAAACAGATTAAAAAGTGACCAAAGAGTGTCCCCACACAGCTCCATAGATAGAAACATACAAAATGTATGGGTCTTGGTATGCGGCGATGCACAAACATTTTTTTAAATTAACCAAAAAAGATTTTTTATTGTGCAAAAGTAGTAAAACTTTAAAAAAACTTGGTATCGCTGTAATCATACTGACCCAGAAATCATGTTATTTATGCCAAAAAATGAACGCTGCAAAATTTACAATGTAAAAACTCATTGGCAGTATTTTCCGATTTTTGATCCTTCCCGCCCCCAGAAAGAGTTAATAAAAGTTAATCAGTAAGTTATGTGTACCCCAAAATTGTGTCATTAAAAACGACAACTCGACCTGCAAAAAAACCAAGCCCTCATACCGCTACATCGACGGGAAAATAAAAAAGTTACAGCTAGAGATGAGCGAACTTCTATTTTTAGTTCGGCGTCCAAAGTTCGGGTTCAGGTTATCGTAGCATCCCGTTATGGATTCCGCTACCGCGGACCATAACGGCATTTGGAATCCATAAGGGGCTGCTTCATTGAACCCGAACCTTGGACAACCCTAAGGACCTGGGGTGACGTCACCGTCATGTGATCAGTGCAGGGGGTGTGGCCCAGCACTGGATTGGATAAGAGGTGATCCAGGGCTGAGCCACGCCCCCTGCACTGATCACATGACGGTGACGTCACCCCAGGTCCTTAGGGTTGTCCAAGGTTCGGGTTCAATGAAGCAGCCCCTCATGGATTTCAAATGCCGTTATGGTCCGCGGTAGCGGAATCCATAACGGGATGCTACGATGACCTGAACCCGAACTTTGGACGCCGAACTAAAAATAGACGTTCGCTCATCTCTAGTTACAGCTCTTGGAATGCGACAATGAAAAACATTGCTTGGTCACTAAAGCTGAAAACAGGCTGGTTAATAGGGGGTTAAGCCGAGACCAGCTATAGGACGCTAGGGGCAGCGTTACTTTGGTAGATTGCTTTATACATGTGAATGGAATGAGACTTTGTGTGTGCCACATGGGGTGAGTGTACAGTGGGCTCCTGACACCGGATGACGCGTTCTGATAGGATTACATTGTACTTGCAGAGCCTTGGATATGCACCAGACTTCATACACACGGCCATGGCCCCATATCTGAAAGACCTTCATAAGTCAGGTATTTTCTGTCATTCATTTGTTAAATGATTATTCTGCGCTCATCCAGATTACACCAAATGTCTTGTTTTGCGTGTTAAAGGGATTGTCCACCATAGTAACCTATCACCTGTTCACAGGATAGGTGTTTGATCAACCACCGGTGATTATAAGGGTCCATTCACACGCAATACACTGGGCCGGCAACCCTATAGAAATGCCTATTCTTGTCCGCTATTGAGGACAAGAATAGGACATGTTCTATTTTTTTCAGGAGCCGCGGACCGGAAGATCGGGGACGCGCATCGGAAAAACGGATGTGGACAGCACACTGTAAGCTGTCCGCATCTCTTCCGGCCCCATTGAAAATGAACGGGTCCGGATCTGTTCCGCAACATTGCGGAACAGATCCGGACGCATTTTACGGTCTAAGGATTGAGATAGCCAACTTTTACCTACAGGGATTTCATCTCTCTTCGACAGCCCTGTAGCGTTGAATGAATCAGTGACCTCCACTGCTTTCACCCCAGGGACTCCAGCATCTCATTCTTGTGATCAGTGGGGGGTCCCAACGATCAGATACTTATCCTTTATTCTGTGGATAGGGGATACGTTTTTATGGTTGAAAAACCTCTGTAATGTTTCCATTCACGGTCAGCAAGCACAAATATTGACAATGGTGAGGAATGTCAAAACTTTCCATTATATTCTAGTTAAAGGCGTATTCTGGTATGTAAACGTTATCCCCCATCCACAGGGAATAGCTATCAGATCGGTGGGAGTTCTACCTCTGGGACTCCCACCGATCACGAGGACAGGGGCCCCGTACCCCCTTCAGGCCGCTTGCTGCTCCCCTAAAAGAACCAGAGTGGCTGGTCGCACATGTGCATAGCCACTCCATTTATTTGTCCGGGAGTTTCGGCGATACCGAGTAGAGCGCTCCGCTATCCCCAGAACTCGCATAGCAATGAATGGAGAAGCTGCACACATGTGCAACCGGCTGCTCGGGTTATTTCAGGGGAGCAGCAGGGGCCCCTGTTCTCGTGCTTATCCCCTATCCGTCGATCTGATAGGACATGATGGGGGATAACTTTTACCTACAGGGAAATCCCTTTAAGCTAGATGATCAGTGCATTTTAATAATAATGTATCTATTTTGGCAGGTATTCGTGTAGTCAGTAATGCTGGCGGTACAAACCCTCTGGCATGTGCTGCTGCTTTGCATGATATTGTGAAGAAAAATGGTCTAGATCTGAAAATTGCTGTTGTGACTGGAGATGACTTGATGAAGCAGGTAAGCTTTAAGGTTTCTGTAGAACAAGAGAGAAGTCCTCCTGTATATAGTAAGTAACCCATCAGTTCCCATAATATAGGGCCGGACTGTAAAAAAGAGATGATCTCACTTCAACCCTTCTCGGTAAGGCTGCACTGATGGTGTGGAGGACCTTGCATGTTTACAATGGTAGTTTATACCTGCAATTCATCAGATCTTAGCGCGCTTGGTTTTATTATTTCGATATACACAAATCGAAATTCAGTTATTCCTCCGGCATGCGGATGGTCTGTTTGCTGGACAGAGTAGGCATCAGCGCATTTCATCTTTTAGCCTGGAGATATCTGGGCTAAATGTAATTTCAGGTGACATGGCATTATAAACTGCATTGTGTAGTATATGAGCCATTATTTGTCTTGTATCCTTTTTTCTGAGATTTCTGAGTTTGGTTATCTAATCTAAGCAAACACCTTCAATTGCTTTTCAATGGCTTTTTTCTCAAGATAATGAAATGAGTTAAGAAATTTGAGTTAACAGCGGGAGTGCTAACCCTGCTGCATCTGTAGCTCACTCCGTTCCCCTCCAATAGACTTCTATGGGCAGCATGTTACCTGATGTCTCTCATTTTACCATAAAATCGAGGGTGAATGATCAGTGCAGGAGAAAGGGAGAAGAAGGGACTGAAAAGTGGAGACAGAGGCCTTTTCTCTAATAACACATATTACAAAGTTTCTTATATTCACTTGTTCTAGTTCGTTATGCAAAGTTTGTTGAATGGTACAGAGACTATTTAGGAATGGAATGGGGTGTATTGCGTCTGTGTAACATTTAAGTGTAACATTTTGCTCAGTGATCATGTTAGCAGTCTGAGGAGTCCTAGCTCAAGTATTCCACAACTAAGGCTACTTTCACACTATTGTTAATATTTTCCGGTATTGAGATCTGTCATAGGGTCTCAATACCAGAAAAAAAGCTTTAATTTTGTCACCATTCATTGTCAACAGGGACAAAACATATATGATCGGGATGCTTCAAAATGCGTTCCGTTTGGTTGCGTTCTCATACCGGAGAGCAAACCGCAGCATGCGGCGGTTTGCTTTCTGTCATGGGATGCGGAGCAAGAGTCATTCGTCATGACCCACAATGCAACTCAATGGGGACGGATCCGTTTTCTCTGACACAATAGATAACAGATCCATCCCCCATTGACTTTCAATTGAGTTCATGACGGATCCGTCTTGGCTATAGAAGACATAATACAACCAGATCCGTTCAGAACAGAAGCATTTTTGCTGAACCCTGGCAGATCCAGTAAAAACGCTAGTGTGAAAGTAGCCTTAAAAAATTAATAAAAAAATCACATCAGTCTTTGTAACTGGTTATACAAAACTGGAGGAATTTATTAGTAGCGTTAAAAAAGATAAGCCTCTTCTTTTAAAAACTTTATATGCATAGATCCTTATCTGTATGGGCATTGTGTGCGCCAGGCAAGTATAAGATGTGCATACTTGGAGGTGGGTTCCACCTAGATCCAGCTATGTTTTGGCACGCAAGCTTTCATAAGACATCTTAACCTGTGACTGTCCTTCACTGGTGTTGAGAGAATCAAATTGGAGTTCGATCCGAATTTCAGGGAAAATTTGATTCGCTGCGAAGCCGAATTTCATTGTGCTTCGTGGTAGCGAACCGATTTCCCCTGAAATGGCAGTAAAAAAAAAAAAATCAGTTACCTCATCCGAAGAGCGTGCCGCCGCCATCTTGATTGAAGGTCATGGGCAAAATCCCATAAGCGGTGACCTATGATGTCACCACGCCAGCCGACATACTAACTTGTGCCATGGCATAAAAGGTAATGTGGCCTCAGACGTAAAGCACCTCTAGGGCCCCAGTCACATGGCAGAATTTTCAAAGGGTTCTGCCTTGGTTTTTCAGTTTTAATGACATGGCCCTATTGAATGGATCTAAACTGCAAACGGACACCCAGCATGGTTCCATCGCATCAAGAAATGATATGTCCTTTCTTGGCACAATTGCAGCTTAACACCACCAACCACACAAACGGGAGAGAAGCTTCCCATTGGAAACAGTAGGCCACCAGCTCCAGCACAGCCGCAAGAGGCTTTTTGGCATCAAAATTTTGGCATTGAAAGACCCAATGTGAACGGAGCCTAACAGTAGCATGTTTATTTCCACTGTGATTAATAATTTAATGAAACCTGATTTCTACTACTGTATTCTGCTCTTTGGTTTCCAGAAAGATGCCTTTAAAGAAGCTGGGATCACTGATATTGACAGCGGGAAGCCCTTTCCTGACCATGTCCAAAGCATGAATGCGTACTTAGGGTAGGTCACTCTAATCTTTGTGAAAGACCTGCATATGCTAATCATAGAATCTTATGCTGCTACCCCCAATTAAAGGGGGTAAATATATATTAGGGAGAGAAACTCACTTTCAGCTGTTGCATTACCCCAAGCAGTAAGGCATATTTTCAGGATTTGAACCTCTTTCCTCTTTGAGTTTGACATTGATTGCCTAGCGTCATGGAACCAGTTTTGGCATCATGAAAAAGGCATTTAGGTGCTAATCGTGTATTTGCATTGTAGATGTAGATTATATCCATGTATACATATTATCTGGCTGTTACAGCTAGTAAATGTGTGTGTACCAAGGAGACATGAGAAACTGCATCTCCTTATGGAGAGTGCCTAATCAGTATGAGGAGTCTTATAGTCCAGGCAACGCTCCTCTGGATTTCTGGGAAGAGATTATGCAAATGAGTTCTTAGCCAGCTCTGGCTCTTCCTTTCCTACAAGTCAATGTTCAACCTTTTGAACAGGCCTTGAGACAGGACTTGAAATGATTAAAGGGGTTGTAAGGGAAAAAATAATGAAGAACTATACTCACGATAGGTCATCATTATCAGATCGGCCAACATCGGAGTCCTATCAGCTGTTAGAGGGAGCTACCATGCTCACCGGAGCTCTGGTCAGCGCAGCAGGCTCCCGGCAACTCTCCAAACACAGCGCCGTACATTGTACAGTGGCAGTGCTTGGTATTGCAGCTTATTCCCGTTTATTTTAGTGGGGCTGAGCCGCAGCTAGGCCACGTGGACGATGTACAGTAATGTCACTGGCCTAGGAAGAGGCCACGGCACTCACGGAGCACCAAACCTCTTCTATCAGCTGATCGGTGGGGGTCCTGGTTGTCAGACCCCGATGAACTGATATTAATGACCTATCCTCAGGATAGGTCACCAATATTAATTAGCAGATTACTCCTTTAAAGGGTTTCTGTCATCACGTTTTGACATTATAAGCTGTCTGACATTAGCTATGTGCTAATGTCAGAGCAGCTTGATAATGTCTTTTTTATAAAAATCCGATTTATATTCAGGCTAAAAAAACTTACTTTTATAATATGTAAATTAGCCTCTAGGAGCCTCCTAGAAGCTCCGTGCGGCAACCTGCTGGCACGCCCCTTCTTACTTTGAGTGACAGTGCCGGGCAGCGATCCTCCGGCACTGTCTCCTAGTGAAATCCCGCGCCTGCACGGCCGCTCTGTATTCGGCGCAGGCGCGGTGAGCAGAGGACAGCAGGCACCAGCGTCCTCTGCTCACCGCGCCTGCGCCGAATACAGAGCGGCCGTGCAGGCGCTGGATTTCACAAGGAGACAGTGCCGGAGGATCGCTGCCCGGCACTGTCACTCAAAGTAAGAAGGGGCGTGCCAGCAGGTTGCCGCACGGAGCTTCTAGGAGCAGGACAACGCCCCCCCTGCTCCTAGAGGCTAATTTACATATTTTAAAAGTACGTTTTTTAGCCTGAATATAAATCGGATTTTTATAAAAAAGACATTATCAAGCTGCTCTGACATTAGCACATAGCTAATGTCAGACAGCTTATAATGTCAAAAAGTGATGACAGAAACCCTTTAAGCTTGTACCATTGCTACATTATGACTATTAAATAAGTGCGTACCCTTTATAAAAAGTCTTATATCGGAGTATAAAGTGCTGAACTGCACTCCAGACTTATTTAGGCCTTGGGTAGCAAACAGCAGAGGTGAAACCCATTCTGTCGGATTCCCAGATGAATAATTACAGCGCGAATGTCAGCTTTTTTTTTTTTTTTCTTTGCTAACGCATCAGCACTTAGGAGGACAGGATCTTCCAGGTATTTTCTTTATAGTTTGTTTCTTTATTGTAAAACACAAAAAAGTATGTACTGTATAGCTACTATGGTATCTTTTATTACATGACAGTATTATGTAGGGAACAAGACCCTTCACGTATTATTATATTATTTTGCCATGATACATATCCAGACCTTATGTCATAAGCCCCTGCTGTTCTAGCTACAATGTGCTAAGGTTACCACTTTATCTATAGGCATATTTCGTGCTATTAGGGTTTGCACACGTTAGTACTGTAAGCTATTATCTTCCACTATTTATTTCATTACGGTTAATTGTTATATTGTCTTCTTCTAGGGCAAGACCGATTAGCAGGGCCCTGGATCTTGGGGCCGATATTGTTATCACTGGAAGATGTGTGGACAGCAGCCTTGTTCTGGGACCACTAATACACTCTGTATGTATTTTATGTTAGTCTGAAATAAACCGGCTACAGAGAGCCACATCCCATGTCCGTCACACCTTGGCTGACAAATCTAGATTGATGCAAGCCAAAATGATTACATTCATATTACCATAGGTGATCCTGGTAGTAATACAGTTGCAAGAAAAAGTATGTGAACCCTTTGGATTGATATGGATTTCTGCACAGATTGGTCATAAAATGTGATCTGATCTTCATCTAAGTCACAACAATAGACAATCACAGTCTGCTTAAACTACCGTATTTTTCGCCCTATAAGACGCACCGGCCTATAAGACGCACCTGGGTTTTTGAGGAGAAAAATAAGAAAAAAAATATTTTTAACCAAAAGGTGTGCTTTTGAAGTAATGGTGGTCTGTGCATGACAGTATTATGGGGGGGATCTGTGGATGGCACTGTTATGTGGGGGAGATGTGGATGGCACTGTGATGGGGGGATCTGTGGATAGCACTGTGATGGGGGATCTGTGGATAGCACTGTGATGGGGGATCTGTGGATAGCACTGTGATGGGGGGATCTGTGGATAGCACTGTGATGGGGGATCTGTGGATAGCACTGTGATGGGGGCATTTATGAATGACACTGTAATGGATTGGATCTGTGGATGACACATATATAGCATCTTATGCTATATGTGTCATCCACAGATCACCCCAATTACAGTGTCATCCACAGGTGCCCCTTTTCTAAAACATCTGGCCCATGGCTGCTTAGGGGCGGAGCCTGGCAGCACATGGCGGGCGGCCCGCCGCTCACAGCGTGACTGCTTGTATAACATTTAAAATCTTTAATTATGTCCCTTATTTCCTAAAAGCCTAGGACAGTAGCGCTCTGCTAACCTGCTATAACGATCCTCTAGCAGGCAGAGCGGTGCGGCGGCAGGCTGGTGTGTAACGTCCTCACTGACGTCATCTGCCTGCTCCTCCTGCTTCATTCATAAAGTGAAAGGAGCAGGCAGATGACGTCAGTGAGGACGTTACACAGCACCGCTCTGCCTGCTAGAGGATCGGTATAGCAGGTTAGCAGAGCGCTATTGTCCTGGGCTTTTAGGAAATAAGGGGACATAATTAAAGATTTTAAATGTTATACAAGCAGTCATGCTGTGAGCGGCGGGCCGCCCGCCGCGTGTTGCCAGGCTCCGCCCCCTCCTCCTTCCATGCTGATACATCGCATGCTGTGCGATGTATCAGCTTTAACTATAGGAAAATGGTAGTATTCGCCATATAAGACGCACTGCCATTTTCCCCCCACTTTTGGGGGGAAAAAAGTGCGTCTTATATGGCGAAAAATACGGTAATAACACACAAAGAATAAAATGTTACCATCTTTTTATTGAACACACCATGTAAACATTCACCGTGCAGCTGGAAAAAGTATGTGAACCCTTGGATTTAATAACTGGTTGAACCTCCTTTGGCAGCAATAACTTCAACCAAACGTTTCCTGTAGTTGCAGATCAGACGTGCACAACGGTCAGGAGTAATTCTTGACCATTCCTCTTTACAGAACTGTTTCAGTTCAGCAAAATTCTTGGGATGTCTGGTGTGAATCGCTTTCTTGAGGTCATGCCACAGCATCTCAATCGGGTTGACGTCAGGACTCTGACTGGGCCACTCCAGAAGGCGTATTTTCATCTGTTTAACCCATTCTGTTGTTGATTTACTTCTATGCTTTGGGTCGTTGTCCTGTTGCAACACCCATCTTCCGTTGAGCTTCAGCTGGTGGACAGATGGCCTTAAGTTCACCTGCAAAATGTCTTGATGAACTTGGGAATTCATTTTTTCCTTCGATGATAGCAATCCGTCTAGGCCCTGACGCAGCAAAGCGGCCCCAAACCATGATGCCCTCACCACCATGCTTCACAGTTGGGATGAGGTTTTGATGTTGGTGTGCTGTGCCTCTTTTTCTCCACACATAGTGTTGTGTGTTTCTTCCAAACAACTCAACTTTCCTTTCATCTGTCCACAGAATATTTTGCCAGTACTGCTGTGGAACATCCAGGGTTCTTGTGCAAACTGTAAACGTGCAGCAATGTTTTTGTTTGGACAGCAGTGGCTTCCTCTGTGGTATCCTCCCATGAAATCCATTCTTGTTTAGTGTTTTACGTATCGTAGATTCGCTAACAGGGAGGTTCACATACTTTTTCCACCTGCACTGTGAATGTTTACATGGTGGGTTCAATAAAAACATGGTAACATTTTATTCTTTGTGTGTTATTAGTTTAAGCAGACTGTGATTGTCTATTGTTGTGACTTAGATGAAGATCAGATCACATTTTATGACCAAATTGTGCAGAAATCCATATCAATCCAAAGAGTTCACATACTTTTTCTTGCAACTGTATTACTTCCAGCAATTTGCTTGATATTGACCATAACAAGCCTTTTTTTTACTTTCCTAATTGGTTGGTCTTAAAAGAATAATAGGTAGGGATGACTTTTAGAACTTTTTGACTTATAGAATAACAGTTATGATAAAACCTTGCAGTTCTAAAGATGATAGGAATAATGGAAACAATGTTATGGGAAAGTTTCTTACTGGGCCTTGTTGACTTCTTTGGGACAAATTTCTCTCTAGTACATTTCTTACTGTTGGACAAGAAATTTCTTAATGTGCCCAAGACAAAGTGGATTATAGGTTAGGCTGTTTTCACACTTCATCTTTTGGGTTAGTTTGTCATATGCACCAGTAACAGAACCATAGGCCCCATTACACTGATGGAGTGTACTTTTAGCCCATTTTTTTTTAATGGTACAGTATACTGCATGCAGCCCTGATCTTTGGGCGTCCAACTCCCAGCACCCCTGCTAGTCAGCTATTTGAAGAGGCCGCAGTGATTCGGAGAGTGCAGCGGCCTCCTCACAGCGCCGTACATTGTGTAGTGGCTGTTCTTGGTATTGCAGCCCAGTCCCATTCACTTGAATGAGAATTGGTTGTGCCTAGGCCTTGTGACCAATAAATGCTATGTCACTGACCTGCAGCCTGGTGCACTGCAGCCTCTTCGGACAATTTTGTCAAACCCCCACCGATCAGGTATTGAGAATCTATCCTGAGGATGTCATCAGTATTGTACTCCTGGAAAAACATTGAATACATAACCAAGAGCATGCCTCTGCTGGGAAAGACAATCATTTAATTAGCTTTTAATCAGCGTAGATAAAAGAGGAAACGGTCTTACTGCATCTAGTAGAATCTGGCTCCACTTTTTGCACGGTAGCCGGATTCTATTAGATCCAGAACGGTCTTTTGTATATTTTTTATTTCAAAAAGGTGTTTTGTTTCTTTTGGGCCTTGTATTTTATCTAGATGAATTAAAATCCAAGTTTGAAATATTGTCTTTCCCAGTAGAGGCGTGCTCCTGGTTATATATTCAATGTGATTCTCTGACAATATTATCTGGAGACATACCATCAAGTGTATACCACCATCTACTGTGGTTATTTATCGTTTGTTCTCCTGGAAAACCCCTTTAAATACAACGTACTTTTTAACATATTCTTCAAGTACAGACAAAAGCCACACGCGCTCATTTTACTCTTGCAGGTTATTTTTGTTTATCCTGCTAAAGGCCATCCTAATTCAAAAGTCATTATCTTGCCCCAACCTGAAGGGTTAGTAGTCACAAACGTAGTCCTCAATAAAATTCAGACTGGGCACAAATGTAAAAGTTGTTTGAACTATTTGAGGAAAAGTTAAACCTGCCATCCTACGCATTGCCAGCAGGTGGTGCCAGTAGCGTTGGTGTTTGCTTCCTGAGATGGAACAATAATTTTACTGACAAACATAGATAATATAGTTCCTTCCCATGAGAGATGGAGTTACGACCTTGAACAATTCAGTGAAGTGTCCGGAAAGAAAACTACCGGTACTTACTTGCTTGGATAAATTCTGCACTTTTGTTCTCATTTCAACGTTTATGTTTTGTATTATGGTTTGAATGTAAGCTACTGTATTGCATTATACCCAAACACCTCTTTCGCGTTAATTCGTACATGCAGTAGTATAGTATCATAGAAACTAAGGGAAATACAGTAGCTTGCTTATTATTTTTTGTTCATTGAGTAAGAAGTAACGGTTTCTCTCACCATCTCTCCTTTTCTAGTTTGGTTGGAAGAGAAATGATTTTGACCTACTTGCTGCTGGAAGGTAATTATTACTATTATGATGAAATTGGACTTAACTTGATGCTTTTCAATCACATTAGGGTACTTTCACACTTGCGGCATGGCTATCCGGCAGGCTGTTCCGGCGGGTGAACAGCCTGCCGGATCCGCCATTCCGCAAGTATCCGTGTGCTGCCGCTCCGTCCCCATTGACTATAATGGGGCTGGGGTGGAGCTACGGCGCAGCACAGCAGTGCACGGCTGGAGATCGCTGGACTTAAAGTACTGCAGGTCCAACTTGTTGGGAGAATTTTTATTTTTTTTTAAAGGGGCCAGAAGATGTTAAAAATGACAAAGATTCATTACTCACCTCTGTCAATTTCTCCAATGCTGCAATTCCACCACTGCCTGCCGTTTACTGCTTTTCTACTTCCTGTCTTGGCTCACTGTAGCTGGAAACTCTGGGAAAGGCCATCTCAGCCAATCAGTGGCTGAGAGGAGTCACCACTAAAGTCTGTGATTGGCTGAGCTGGCCTTTTCTGTCCCGTCTGAGTCAAGCCGGGGCAGGAAATGCGGCACAGCGGGGACCAGAGCAGTGACAGGGATCCATGGAGGTGAGTTACAATTCTTTGTTATCTTTAAAGGGGTATTCCAATCTCAGACAATGGAGGCATATCACCAGAGCACCTATCTCGTAAACGCAGCCGGCAAAGTGAAGGAGGGCCACCCGTGCATGTGCAGCTGCCCTCCATTCATTTCTATCAGGCTGCTCGGCTATTTTCGGCAGGCCACTAGGAATGCTTGGTGCTGGCTGGGCCTAGCACTGCCGGCCACCACTTTGCCGGGTTCGTTTTCGGCTGCATTTACGAGATAGCGATATGCCCCTATTGTCTGAGATTGGAAAACCACTTTGACATCTTGAACACCCCTTTAACATAAACTATATTGACATTGTGATCCCTGGCCACATTCCTATAAGGCCTCTTTCACACTAGCGTTTTAGCTTTCTGTCCTATAGATCCGTCCTCGGGTCTCTAGGACGGAAAGCTACTGATCAGGATTATCCCCATGCATCCTGAATGGAGAGAAATCCGTTCAGGATGCATCAGGATGTCTTCCGTTCAGTATGTGAACGTTTTTTGGACGTTGACAAAAGCGCAGCATGCTGCGGATTTGTCTCCGTCCAAAAATCCGGAAGACATGCCGTAACGCCGGATCCGAAATTAATGCCCATTGAAGTGCATTAATCCGGATCCGGCCTTAAGCTAAACGTCGTTTCGGCGCATCGCTGGATCCGACGTTTAGCTTTTTGTCAATGGTTACTCTGGCAGCCAGGGCGCTAAAGTCCTGGTTGCCATAGTAAAGAGTAGGGGGAGCGGCATACTTACATTCCGTGCGGCTCCCGGGACGCTCCAGGATGACGCCAGGGCGCCCCAGTGCATAGATCACGTGATCCATTCGCATGGGGCGCTCTGACGTCATTCAGGAGCGCCCCGGGAGCCGCACGGAATGTAAGTATGCCGCTCCCCACTGCTACTATGGCAACCAGGACGCTAGTAGCGTCCTGGCTGCCATAGTAACACTGAAACCATTTTGAAGACTGATCAGTCTTCAAATGCTTTCAGTTCACTTGCGTTGTGCCGGATCCGGCGTGCACTTCCGGCGACGGAAGTGCACGCCGGGTCTTCACAACGCAAGTGTGAAAGAGGCCTAACTGATGCTGAACGTTGTGGGTACGGTTGAACGTATGTTGCCAGATACCATTTTGCTGCAGGCACAGTGTGCTGTACCTATTTACAGGCAGGAATACTGCAAGTCATTTACTATCAGTGCTGCCGTGTTCTCTTTTGAAGGTTTAGGTTCACTTGACCAATTTTCAGAGCAGCACTGAAGACTATGATTTCCCCATTTTACTTCTCTGTGTAGTGATGTGAATAACTGTAGATGCATAACGTACTGCATAGGGTGAGCTGGATCAGCATTTTGGATTAGTGGACTGGCTGTAAAGCGTTGGGCAGTGCCATAGGTGTAACTATAGCCATAACAGCCATAGCAGTGGGGGCCCAATCAGGTGCAAGAATATTGTACCTTTTTGTGCAAAATAACAATATGTCGGCTTTTTGCTATGCTGCCAGTTTTCTCATAGTGGTGCTATTAGACATATCTTTAATTATTGCTACTTGTGCTGCTGTTTTAGGGTAAATGCACACGTTCGGGATTTATGTACAGACAATCCATACTGAAATCCGTAGTTCACAGGGAAATCCGGATTTACATGCGAATTTGGTGCACATTTTCCGCATATGGATTTTACTCTCCCCATTGAAGTGAATAGAGAAAATACAGTCAGGAAAAATAAAATAAGTTGACATGCTGCGGATTTCAAAATCCCCACGGAAAAAATCCACATTGTGTGCATGAGAATTCCTAATTGTCATAGAATACAATATACATGACTTACGGAGCGGATTTTCCACACGCAAATTCATGCGAAAAATCTGCATGCAATCCTGATGGATTGCATTTGGCCTTAATATTCTTACACTAGGTGGTGGGGGGTCCCATCTTATTTTGCTATAGAGCCCTATGAATTATAGTTATGCCCCTGGGCAGTGCATAATATGCCAATATAACTGAGTGCCTGGAGGGAGAAAGTAATTAATTAGTACGCCAAGACTGACTTTGGCCTCTTTCACACTTGCGTTGTGAAGATCCGGCGTGCACTTCCGTCGCCGGAAGTGCATGCCGGACCTGGCACAACGCAAGTGAACTGAAAGCATTTGAAGACTGATCAGTCTTCAAAATGCTTTCAGTGTTACTATGGCAGCCAGGACGCTACTAACGTCCTGGTTGCCATAGTAGCAGTGGGGAGCGGCATACTCACATTCCGTGCGGCTCCCGGGGCGCTCCTGAATGATGTTAGAGCGCCCCGCGCGCATGGATCACGTGATCCATGCGATCACGTGATCTATGCACTGGGGCGCCCTGACGGCATCCTGGAGCGTCCCGGGAGCCGCACGGAATGTAAGCATGCCGCTCCCCGCTCCCCCTACTCTTCACTATGGCAACCAGGACTTTAGCGTCCTGGCTGCCATAGTAACCATTGACAAAAAGCTAAACGTCGGATCCGGCGATGCGCGGAAACGACGTTTAGCTAAAGGCCGGATCTGGACTAATGCCTTTCAATGGGCATTAATTCCGGATCCGTCCTTCCGGCATGCTTTCAGGATTTTTGGCCGGAGCAAAAAGCGCAGCATCTTGCGGATTTTGCTGCGGCCAAAAAACGTGTCAGTACTGAACTGAGGACATCCTGATGCATCCTGAACGGATTTCTCTCCATTCAGGATGCATGGGGACAATCCTGATCAGTATCTTTCCGTCCTAGAGACCCGAGGACGGATCTCTAGGACGGAAAGCTAAAACGCTAGTGTGAAAGAGGCCTTTCTCCATTTCAGCTGGGTAGAATAAGATAGGAATATTGCCAGAAAAGAAAAAAATCCTAGGCTTATAGGCTTCCATACATGATTACATAATGTAATGAATTGTTTAGTATACAAAATTATACAACTAAGAGATAGTGTATTAGGTTTGGCAGGACTGTACTTTTGTTAATGGTATGTACACGTGTGTAGTCTTTATTTATTGCTTCAATGAATGCAAAATAAATAATGAAGCATTTTATGTGTACAGTTCATATGCAGGCCTATGTGTTTCCATGGTTACAGACTACAAACAAGCTTTGTGGAGTTTGAAACCATTCATTTACTTTGGCTGGTACTGGAATGCTATAACAATAATGGTTACACAAGTGTGTATAACCTATACTTTATATTAGTACTAACCTACGTCTTCTGTTCTTGGCAGCCTTGCAGGTCATCTTATTGAATGTGGGGCACAGTGCACTGGTGGGATATACACTGACTGGTATCTTGTACCTGACTGGTAAGCTGCATCAATGCGTATATATGGTGGACATTTACTGGTGGACATTTATGGTGGACCGTTGTTTGTTTCCGCGTCCGTTCCGTTTCTTTTCACAGACAGGATGCTTCCCCATTCATTTCAATAGGTCCGTCAAAAAATGCGGACGGTCAACCGTTTTTGTTCCGCATCTGTGATCCGTGTTTTCATTCCGTCAAAAAAATAGTGCATGTCCTATTTTTTTCACGTTTGCAGACAAGGATAGGCATTTTTACAATGGATCTGCCATAAAAATCGGATCCGTCAAAAAAAACGTCCCGTCATCCTTTTTTTTTTGACGGACGCAAAACTTGCAGGAGGAGCGGACGCGGAGGCAAGCAACGGTCGTGTGCATGTAGCCTTAAAGGGACTGTACAGGCTCCCTCTTTATAAGCCCATTTGCTGTAGTAGATGTGTGTCCATTGCCGGATAATCATCTTTTTCCCACGGTTGGTTTCGTACTCTGTACTTTATAATCATTCTGCTTGCTGTAATATCACTCTGCTCTCCATGCACTGATTTCCTGCCGATCCTGTGATAGACTTGTGTTATATATACGTCACCCCCTCTGAGGAGGCGGAGCTGCAGGGGGGAGGGAGAGAGCGCACAACCTGAACCAATGATGAGACAGGGGGTGTGTCTCAGACCTCCTCAGACTCCTTGTAGGCACAGCTCTGACCTAAAGGAAATGAGCTCAAAAACAGTTACTAACTACCATTACCACTTAATTCATTTTAAAAACTTTTTTTTTTTTTTTTTTTTTTGCTGAAAAAGTAAATGTATGGTAATGTAAAGTGTTATTCAGTTCAATTTAGGAAGAAGAGTAAAATGTTATTGGCCTTTGTGAGGCTAAACCACTGTGAAATGTTCCTGCATAAACAGTGGCCCACATTTACTAATGCCACTTACCAGGAAAAGGGTGTGACCTGGGGAAAGGGGGTGTGACCTAATAGATGCTATTGAGCATCACAATTGGGCCATAATTCTGGGGTAAAATTCTGTGAGTTAGGCTACATGCACACAACGAAAATGGACATTTTTAACAGACGTTTATTTCACGGATGCCTTTCTGAGAGACAGACGTTAAAAATGGACCCATTCAATTGTATGGGGGCAGTCTGTCAGTGAAAAACGGACAAACATGTTCCATTTTTTTTTTTTACGTCTGTTTTTCACTGACAGTCAAAAAAAACTGTAGTGCGAATAACCCCATAGACTACCATTGGTCTTAAAACAGACGTGTGATGGCCGTTAAAAAAATGTACATCACATGTTCGTTTTTCACTGTCGTGTGCATGTAGCCTTAAAGAGGACCTGTCACCTCTCCTGACATGTCTGTTTTAATAGCTTCATGAATCCCCTGTGTAATAACAATTATGGGTCATCTATTCTTATGACTGTATGTTGTGCCATTCCTTTATTACTACTCTTAGATTACTACTGCACAGTCTGACAATGACAGCACTGACTGGATCGAGTGAGACTGTGCAGGGACACACCCAACTGGTTACCTCCCCTCTGTACCCTTACTGCAGACTGCTAGCAATTCAGTCATACTTCTAGTAGAAATAATAAAGGAACGGCACAACGTAGAGTCATAAGAATAGATGCTCCAGAATTGTTATTACATGGGGAATGCATGTAGTAATTAAAACAGACATGTCAGGAGAGGTGACAGGTCCTCTTTAAACAAAATTATCTAGCCGTTGTGTGAGACAGGAAAAGTGTTGGGGGGTATTGTTCTATTTCCCCATGATCCCTCTCATATGTGTACTAGGCTCCAGGGAAAGCTGGATGAGATATAAGGAATCCCAGAAAGCTGAGTATCCCTAGCAAAGCTTGCTAAGGACTTTAGTACTGTAGTATTTTATACTATTATTTATTTTCAATGCATTTTCTATATATTCTGTAATTTATTGAACTGTTACTTGTATCTTCCCTTCTCTCCAAAGTGAGATTTGATGCTTTTCTTACCAGGCATAATATTGGCTTTCCAATAGTGGAGTGTACCTCAGAAGGGAAGTTTACCATATCAAAGCCTCAGGAAACTGGAGGACTTATCTCTTTTGGCACTGTTGCTGAGCAATTAGTTTATGAAATTGGTGATCCTGAGCACTATCTTCTTCCAGATGTATCCTGTGATTTCTCTCAAGTTTTTATAAGTGAACTTCAAGGTAGGTAGATATAATAGCATCTCACATTATCTTATTATATAATCCCAACATATATTTAGAAGAATACTTTTGTATGGTTTGAAGACAGATTACAGTGCTTGAAAAATGATTTGCTTTCTTCCCAATGTATTACATTTTTGCATGTTTGTCACACTTGAATGTTCAGAACACAAAATGCTGTTTTTAAATATCACTAAGAACACATCGACCACTCATCCATGAGACCACACAAGAACCCATGCGGATATTTAAAAAACTGCAGGCTTCACCTGCCTAGGTTGAAGGGGTTGGCGCTTCTCATACATTGGGGGCATATTGCTAGGGTATGCCCCCAATGTCTGATAGGTGCAGGTCCCACCTCTCGGACCCACACCTATCTCTAGAACAGAGCCTACCAAGTGAAGAAGAGTGGACCTGCATGCACAGCCACCCTTCATTCATTTGTATGAGAGTGCCGAAAATTGCCGAGCGTGCTATTTTCGGAAGTGCCATAGAAATGAATAGGAAGCACACCACACAATCGCTGCCACTGCTCCATTCACTTCTGTGGGGCTGACAGAAATAGATGATACAGTGCTGGCCCCACACCCATAGAAATTATTTGAGGGCAGCCATTCTAGAGATATGCCCCCAATGTATGCGATGGGCCCACCCCTTTAAGGTCAATGTACATAATTCCACAAATAGGAGAATTGCATGATGCAGACCACTGCTGAAAAGAACACAGAGGCTTGTATTGCATTTCCAAAAATTATCTAGTTTACCACTTTTAAGTTAATATTCTGTGAACTTATTTGTCAAAGGGGGAACTTTGGAAAAATTACAGTAGGTCCCGTTACATTAGGCACAAAAGTATATCACATTTGACCATAATAACATCATACCAACAGTTAAACATGGTGGTGATAATGTCATGGTCAATGACCGCTTTGCTACTGCAGGATCTGGATGACTTGTCTTAATTGGTGGGACCATGAGTTCTGCTCTCTATCAGACAGGGGCAGGCTGGGAATTTAAAGTTGCTCTAGAAAAATAGAAAAGTAAGTCGGGTCCAAATTGAAAGAAGGCATGGCCAACACAAGTAGATAGGGCCAGCAATACCATAGTGCGGCACATTATACCACCCCAGAAGCACAAAATACCTTCCCAAAAATGCCATTCTGTGGTGGCACAGCCAGCTACCACTTTCTGTCCTACTCTAGTTGCCTCAGGATGGCAATACAGCTAGAATCAGGAGGGAAGCGTCAGATCATTACTTACCTGGCTGATGTCCATGAGGAGGGCTCAGGCAGCCCCCCTGGACATCAGCCCACCGGGAAGTTCCCCTGTAGGGTCTATGGCCAGTCAGCCCCTGCTATCAGAAAATCCTAAAGGACAATGTCTGCCCATCAAATTTTGACCTAAAGCTCAAACACAGTTGAGTTATGCAGCAGGACAATTATCCAAACCAGACAAGGCAAGTCTGCCTCTCAACGGGTCACAAGAAACAAGATTAAGGGCTGAGTCAAAGTCCTAACTTAAATCCCATTAAAATGCTGTAACAACACCTTAAATGGGTAATTCATGCTTGAAAACCCTCCAGTGTAGAGGAATTAAAACAATCTCGCAGAGAAGAGTGCGACAAAATTCCTCCCCAGTGATGGAAAAGACTCATTGCACATTATTACAATTGTTTGAACTCTTTGCAATTGTTACTGCCAAGTGTGGCACAACCAGTTATTACACTACTTTATCACATGAGTGATATATGCTTTAAATTACTATTTTTGCATTTTGTGTCTACTCGTGTTGTTTTTATCTTATATTAAAGAGGCTCTGTCAGCATGATCAATGCTATTTAACCAGGCATAGTGCCTGGTAAGGCTCATCATGCTGATTAGAAAATCACTGAAAATGGCGCCCTACAATGGTAAATGCAATTGAAAATATTTGGCTAAACCCTCACGCTGATATTAAAATGAGACATCCGCCAATATATTCTTATATCAAGAACATATCAGAGCCCGCGCACCCTGTCAAGGTCTCTCAAAATGGCACGGGACCTAGCGCTAAACTACCTATGCCGTATGGACAATTAATGATGGGTGCATAAAGTCCGACACACAGCCAGCAGCTCCCAGTACCTCCAGTGTGAAATCACACATACAATGGAAGGAGCAAGGAGGCTGGCTCATGTGACGCAGGCTGCCCAGGTGCACCTTAATGTTACCCAAAGATCAAAATCAAGGCACATTCAAACCTGAGGTTGCCCCACATTCAGGCATACATATACAGACAAAAATCACAGAATAAAGTGTTCTAAAAGGCAAAAAATGCTCAAGACCCCAAATGCTATAGCGCATTTCTACCCGTGGGAGCAAATTCTGCCCATGTGATCCGTTGCTAACAGCAATCCTCATAAAAAATGCATACAATGGAGGATGCTGGCAGTGGACCACATGTACCACAAAAAACATCCTACACACATCTTCAAAGCAGGAAATGATCAAAAACCCCATATGCTGTAGCACATTTATAATCGGGGGAGAAAATCCTGCACATTTTGTGCACATTAAAAAAACAAGCTTCTTTTTCTTGCACAGGGTTTGTAATGCAGAACTAGCTGCCATTGAGTAATCAGCCCCTCATTCCTTAATATCTTTCCCTATTCAAATTTCCTAAAATCGACACAATTATATCACTCTAAAGATTCGGCCACTTCCTGGTGCCTCAACTTACTCATTTACATATGAATAAAAACACAGAAATGTCTGCAGCTGTTTAGCATACATACAAAAGAAAGGTATTGTTTTAATGAGCATGATGAGCCCTACTAGACAGTATTCCTGGTTTAACCAGCTTTAGACCGCCTAACGCACGGATGCGTCCAGGCGGCGGCTGGTTTACTCCTCCTGGACGCATCCGTGCGTCATCTCGCAAGACGCGAGATTTGCTGTGAACGCGTGCGCTCTTTCACAGCAGCACACAGCTCGGCAGTTATACTACAGCCTGCCAGCGATGATCAATTGCTGGCAGGCTGTAGATGTAAAACATCTGCAAAACACGGACACCGGCAATGTGCTTTCTGCATTTTGCAGATCCGCACATTGCCAGAACTATATAGAAAATGCCTTTTCTTGTCCGCAATTGCGGACAAAAATAGGACATGTCCTATATTTTTGCGGAACGGAAGTGCAGACCCGGAAGTGCGGATCCGCAATTCCGGATCCGAGCGGGACAAAGTCTGTCTCCATAGAAATGAATGGGTCCGCAATTCCGTTCCACAAACAGAATTGCGGACGTGTGAATGGGGCATAAGGGTCCCTTATCACCGCCAGTTAGTTAGCTACTTGTTAGGTAGTTAGCGCCCAGCCCACCGCACCGCATTAACTGATTTTGGCAGAGATTTTTTCATCCACATTGATCGATGCGAATGAAGAAATCTGTGCCGTTCATTTTTTTTTTTTTTTTTTAGCCCAGAGGCTGAATGGAAAAAAAAAATCTCTTTACCCGTATGCTCAATATAAGGAGAATCGCATATACTCCTAATGCTGGCCATACGTGTAATGATTGCGGAGACCTTCAAATGCCAGAGCAATACAAAAACCTCACATGTGACCCCATTTTAGAAAGAAGACACCCCAAGGTATTCCGTGAGGGGTATGGTGAGTTCATGTAAAATTTTATTTTTTGTCACAAGTTACTGGAATATGAGACTTTGTAAAAAAAAATATATATATATATAAATTTCTGCTAACTTGTGCACCAAAAAATTTTTTTTCTATGAACTCGCCATGCCCCTCACAATGGGGTCACATGTGGGGTATTTATACTGACCTGCCATTTTAGGGGTTCTAAAGCGTGAGAATCCAAATGTGTAAAAATACCCTGTGAAATCCTAAAGGTACTCATTGGTTTTAGGGCCCCTTTGCGCATCTTGGCTGCAAAAAAGTGTCACACATGTGGTATCGCCGTACTCAGGAGAAGTAGGGCAATGTGTTTTGGGGTGTATTTTTATATATACCCATACTTTGTGTGAGAAATATCTCTGTGAACGACAACTTTTTAAAATTTTTTATACAAAGTTGTCCTTTTACAGAGATATTTCTCTCACCCAACGTGGGTTTTTCCGCTAACTTGCGCCAAAAAAAAAATCTTCTATGAACTAGACATGCCCCTCACGGAATACCTTGGGGTGTCTTCTTTCTAAAATGGGGTCACTTGTGGGGTATTTATACTGCCCTAGCATTTTAGGGGTCTCTAAAGCGTGAGAAGAAGTCTGGAATCCAAATGCGTAAAAATGCCCTGTGAAATCCTAAAGGTACTCATTGGAATTTGTGCCCCTTTGCGCAACCAGGCTGCAAAAAAGTGTCACACACGTGGTATCGCCGTACTCAGGAGAAGTAGAGCAATGTGTTTTGGGGTGTATTTTTACATATACCCATGCTGGGTGAGAGAAATATCTCTGTAAATGACAACTTTTTAATTTTTTTTATACAAAGTTGACAATTTACAGAGATATTTCTCTCACCCAGCATGGGTATATGTAAAAATACACCCCAAGACACATTGCCCTGTTTCTTCTGAGTACGGCGATACCACATGAGTGACACTTTTTTGCAGTCTGGGTGCGCAAAGGGGCCCAAATTCCAACGAGTACCTTTAGGCTTTACAGGGCTGCTCACAATTTAGCCTCCCCACAACACACCCCACAAATGACCCCATTTCGGAAAGTAGACACTCCAATGTATTCACTGAGGGGCATATTGAGTCAGTGGGAGATTTTTTTTTATTTTTTTTTTTGCCAGAAGTTAAAAGAAATGGAAACTTTATTATTTATTTTTTTTCCTCAGAAAGTGTCATTTTCCGCTAACTTGTGAAAAAAAAATGAAATGATAGATGAACTCACCATGCCCCTCCGCGAATACTTTGGGGTGTCTTCTTTCTAAAATGGTGTCATTTGGGGGGTATTTATACTATCCTGACATTCTAGCACCTGAAGAAACATGACAGGTGCTCAGAAAGTCAGAGCTGCTTCAAAATGCAGAAATTCACTTTTTTGCACCATAGTTTGTAAACGCTATAACTTTTACCCAAACCAATAAATATACACTTATTGGATTTTTTTTTTATCAAAGACACGTAGAACAATAAATTTAGAGAAAAATTTATATAGAAATCTAGTTTAAAAAAAAAAAAATTTACAACAGAAAGTGAAAAATGTCATTTTTTTGCAAAAATTTCGGTCATTTTTGATTAATAGCAAAAAAAGTTAAAATGTCAGCAGCAATGAAATACCACCAAATGAAAGCTATTAGTGAGAAGAAAAGGAGGTAAAATTCATTTGGGTGGTAAGTTGTATGACGGAGCAATAAACGGTGAAAGTAGTGTAGCGCAGAATTGTAAAAAGTGGCCTGTTCATTAAGGGTGTTTAAGCTAGGGGGGCTGAAGTGGTTAATAGCAGTTATCATGCTGACAGAGCCTCTTTATACAAGATAAAAACAACATGAGCGCCATAGCCTTCTCCCTGCCCACCAAGCACAGAGCCATACATTGTATAGTGTTTGTGCTTGGTATCGCAGTATAGGTCATCGGTATTCAAGCCTCGGAAAACACCTTGAAATGTGCAAGACAAAAGAAATCTGTGAGGGGCAAATAAGTTTTGACAGCACTGTATGTCTGTATAAGACAAATGCTGCAAATCCACATTTATGGACTATGAATACTTGAAATGAGCCTAGGGTCAGTGAAATCACCTTCATCGCATTTTCCATCAAAGCCATCAACTACACAAAGTACATAAACCACATAGAATAATTCACCGATGATAAGAAGAGAAAATAACTGCACTTTAAGGGGTATTTCCATCTCAGCCTTTCCACAGAATATGTAATAAAAGTCTGATAAATGTGGGTCACATCTCTGGGAGCCACATCTATATCAAGAATGGAGCCCCATTTGCCAGATGCACTGTGTGGAAAGATGGTCATGGGTGCAAAGCTTTCTCAGTTGTCTTCTGTACGAGTTCCTTGAACCATCTTTCATGGTTTGGTATGAAATGGTTCTTATTCTGGATGAATAAAGGTTAAAGGGGTTCCCCGTGCTTTTAATATTGATCACCTATCTTCAGGATAGGTCATCAATATCAGATCGGCAGGGGTCCAACACCTGCTGTCTCCCTTCTCTCTTCCTGCTCTGCTGCTGCTTTGCCATAGACATAGCAGCAGAGAGCAGGAAGAGAGACGGGATGGGTCATCATCAATATTAAAAGCCCGGAGAACCCCTTTAAAATGATAAGGTGCAAATCTGTTTGTTACAAACAGCTTTACATGTATCTGACATTGCATGGAAAGGTTCAACACGTCAAACTGTGTCTATCACAGTCTTTTGTGTCACATACAAAGGGTGACTGACAGCAATAAGTGGTTGAAATACGTCATTAGGGATGACCAGTGTAAGGCCAGCTTTAGCTGAACTATGAGGAGTCACTGGTTGCCTCTTCTTTGTTTCTGTTATTAACCTGATACATCCATCTGCTCCGGTAAAAATGTTCTTCTGTGATAAGGTTATTATGCTGCAAACATGCAGTGTCTTTTCTCTTAGAATACGTGAGCACACAAAATAAGCAAAACATCTTCTTGTGAAAAGATTATTCACTTTACAAAAAGTTGCAAAAGTAGGTGCGACCTTACTCCAGCGGAGAGTTGTCCTAACGTAAATTGGAGTAACATTTCAAAATTAAAGTGTTATGGTTAAAAAAGCTCCAGATTTATCAAGCAATGTGCAACGCTTCAAAATTCCAGTAACTCAGAAAAAACTGACTTTAGATGTTTCCCTCCTGCTAAATTCAGTCAAGATGTCAGGTAGATCTTTAGAAACTACCATAGTATTGCTATAATAGAGCTCCTACCTCACCAAGGTTATCTCCCCCTGCCCCTGATGGAATGAAACACCATTCTGCGTTTTGTTGATTTGTGGGACGCTTGGGATAGGTATTTTGCGGAGAGAATTCCCAGTTCTTCCCTGAGTAATATCTAACACTAACTACTATTCGAGAGAGGTAAAAAGAGACTATAAGTGTGAGTAGTTAAACTTGTTGTGTGCTGGGTTATCCATGCATGTTTTTTTTTTATTCAGGGCCTTCTATAGATTGCAACTGATGAGGTCATTTATAATATAAGGCAAAAAGAACTATTATTATAAGAACAAATATTTCATAATAAATGGATGGTAAGGCAGTCCATGAAGACTTGTTATTTTTTTAGGTCTTCCTCACCTCCACTGACATTCATGTCATTCATGAACAAGCTAAGGGTCCATTCACACGTCCGTGTCTGTTTTACGGATCCGCGGATCCGCAAAACACGGACATCGGCGATGTGCGTTCCGCAATTTGCGGACCGCACATCGCCAGCACTCTCATAGAAAATGCCTTTTCTTGTCTGCAATTGCGGACAAGAATAGGACATGTTCTATTTTTTTCGGGAACGCAATTGCGGACCCGGAAGTGCGGATCCGCAATTGCGGACCCGGCCGGGACATCGTCTGTCCCTATTGAAATTAATGGGTCCGCAATTCCGTTCCGCAAATGCGGAACAGAATTGCGGACGTGTGAATGGACCCTAAGGAACAGCTGAGGTTGGGATGGAAGCTAATGTGAACATACTAGCCTATAGATGACCTCTAATATATGTGTTCTTTATTTCTTCCAGTTTTGTTATTTATGACACTTCAGTTGCATAGGAGAAACTCTGATTTTCCTAAAATTACTTCTTGTACTCCTCTAAGTGTATATGCATGTAGTGATTTATGTACTACCATCTGAAAGCTGATGGGCTATGTACTAGGTTTAAAGCCGCAGACAGATTGGAAATGTAAATGTTTACCTAGTGATCTATATTCTATGAACTTATAGCCACAAGTGTATTTTTCAGGGTTGATGTGAAGAAATGTATTTTAACCTCCCAATGAACTTTTACCTTGACAAAAACTTAATATAACATGGTTGAACTCTAAATGAACTTTCCTGTGAACTTTTTAAACATTCTCTGGAGCGGATGGTAAAAACTTAGGTCCCTTACACAATTTAGACTCAAGTGCTTTGACACGTACAGAATCAGATTGGAAGTTAATGTCTTTTCATTTGCCATTCATTATTTTTGTTAATTGAAGTTATCTGTGCTGTACATACTTCCTGTGGACACTGTATGAACTGAAATTGAACTTTTCAGGCTATGTTTTTCATCTGTTTTGTTCACTCAAAATTAGCGCAGAAGGTAAAAGCTCACCTTGGAAAAAGTGCTTCAGTGTTAACAGTTCAGTATTCGATGGAGAGCATTTCCTTATGCAGACTGAGGTATTATGTACCTCCTCTGTACATCAGGGCATTGGCTGCAGCTACTAGTTCTTGCTTCTTTATTGCTCATTTGGCTCTTGGAAGGTACTGTTTTTCCTTGTGGAGATCCAGCTGGTTACAGTGTGCAGACCATCTACAGTGTATTACGAAAGTCTTCAGACCCTTTCATTTTTTTTTCTTTTACTCTTTTATAGCGATGACATATTTCAAAGCCCTTTACAGACATTATCACTGCTTGCTGTCTCCAATGGAGCTCACAATCTAAATTCCCTATTAGTAATTCTTTAGAGTGTGGGAGGAAATCCATGAAAACATGGGTAGAACATACAAATTCCATGCAAATGTTCTTGTCGCATTCAAACCTAGTACTCGAGCCACAAGTGCTAACCCCTGAGCCACCCTGCTGCCCATAATACTGGTACTTTATTCACATGTTGTTATGTTGTAGCCTTGTGCTAAAAAAATGTCTTTCCCCATCATCCTGTATTTAATACCCCTAAAATGACAAAGTGAAAACATATTTTAAAAATCTTTGCTAATTTATTGAAAAGGAACAACTAAAATATTGCATTAACCCAGTAACTTAGATTGTGAGCCCCATTGGGGATAGCTTGATGCTAATGTCTGTAAAGCGCTGTGGAGAATAGCAGGGCTGTGGAGTCGGTAGATAAATTGTCCGACTCCGACTCCGACTCCTCAGATTTTGAAACTTCCGACTCCGACTCCGACTCCTCGACTCCGACTCCTCTGTATATAATATGCAAATACGAAGCTGTTCCACCAAGTTTTTCTAATCTCCTCTAGCATAGAGAGGTAGTTGAGCAGAAGCTGCTGCCTTCTCCTTTGTGTGCTGATCTTCTGCTTAAGATAGAGCAGTGGGAGGATCCAGGAAGGGGCAGGGGAAGGGGCATTTATTTTAAAACATGATTTTCCTAGTAGAATCCCATAGTCATGTTTAAAATTTAAGCTAACAATCTGAGTTTACATGTTTTATAGCCTTAGCTGAATGATAGCAGTTTTTCAAATGGTTTACAGCTTCAGTCTTGAACTATTGACTCTACATTCCCTTCACTTATACAAGTGTCTCCAGTCCTTAATCAGTTATCAGTGAGAGGCTAGGATAACCATGGGTTCCCTGTAACAGCAGACCACAAGACAATGGAAAGTGTAAGTATTGCCGCTCCTTAAAGGGACACTGACAGGCTGATTTTCCAGCTAAAGATATATATATATACTGGTATTCATCAGAGAATTAGGAATAAAACTATACTAATGTTACCCCCAGTTAAGCTGTACTTGTGTTTAAAAACATTTTAATCTGTATGCAAATTCACTATCTTTGTGCCCAATGGGGCAGCGTCTCCTGCGGCTTTGTGCCCAGCCGCACCCGAGTACAGCTTCCCAGCGCTGTTCCCCTCGTTATTATTCACTGCACTGGCCTTTTTTTCAGGCTAGCCGAACGCTGAATTCCTGCGCAGGCGTACGTGTAGAGTGCTGGCAGCAGCCTCGTCTGGCTATGCTGAGGCTGTGCCAGCTTTCTCTCTTCCTCCTCGCTACTGTCCTAGTGCTGCCAGTACTCTACATGTGCGCCTGCCCCTTGGGCACAAAGGTAGAGAATTTGCATATTGATTAAAACATTTTTAAACACAAGTAAACCTCAACTGGGGGTAACAGTCGTCTAGTTGTATTCCTAATCCTCTGATGAATACCAGCAGATATATCAGCCTGTCAGTGTCCCTTTAACTGCATAGTAAAGCATATGAAAAGCATGCTTCTTCACGGTCACTTAACGTCTTTGTTTAGCGGTAACGTGACGCACTGCATGCATTGGCCTTTATTCTTACAGTAGAGAAGTAATTAATTATAACTTTATCTGAATTGGGACATTTAAACTTGCTTTTTTTTATTCCAATTTTTTTTTATTCCAATTTAAATCTAGTAGGAGTCGGAGTCGGAGTCGGTCCATTTTTTGCCGACTCCGACTCCGACTCCAGGTACCCAAAATTGCCTCCGACTCCGACTCCTCGACTCCGACTCCGACTCCGACTCCACAGCCCTGGAGAATAGTAGCTCTATATAAGTGCATAAAATAAATACTAAGTTGAAGCACCTTTTTCAGAGATTACAACCTCCAGTCTTCTTAGTTATGATGCCACAAGGTTTGCACACCTAGATTTGAGGATTTTCTGCCATTCTTATCTGCAGATCCCTTTAAGCTCAGGTTGGGGACCTTAGGTGGCCAGCTCATTTTCAGGTCTCTCTAGAGATGTTCGATTGGGTTCAAGTCAGAGACTCTGGCTGACCCACTCAAGGACATTCATAGAGGTGTCCCTATGCCACTCCTGTGTATAGGGTCATTGTCTTGTTGGAAGGTGAACTTTTGGCCCAGTCTGATGTCCAAAGCACTCTGGGTCAGGTTTTCATTAAAAATATCTCTGAACTTTGCTCCATACAGCTTTCCCTCAACTCTGACCAGTCTCCCTGTCCCAGCTACTGAAAAACATTCCACAGTATGATGCTGCTACCATCATACTTCCCTGTAGGGATCCAGTTGAGCAGTTGATGAGCAGTGCCTGGTTTCTTCGAAACATTACGGTTAGCATTGGGGTGAAAAAGTCTGATCTTGGTTTCATCAAACCAGAGAATCTTGTTTCTCATAGTCTGAGAGGACTTTAGGCTTCGATGTGTCTTTTATTGAGGACAGGCTTCTTTCTGATGACTCTGCCAAAAAGCCAAGATTGGTGGAGTGCTGCAGTGATCGTTGTCCTTCTGGAAGTTTCTTTCATCTGCACCCAGTATCTTTGGAGCTCAAACATAGTGACCGTTGAGTTCTTGGTTACATTTCTTACCAAGGCCCTTCTCCCATGATTACTTAGTCCCATGAGTGGCGTGTTTGGCTGCTTTTGGAAGCACATCGCACAAGTGCGGCCACCAATCCATTTACTTCTATGGAGCTTATGGAAATAGCCGAGCCAGTGCTTGGCTATTTTTGGCGCTCCCATAGGAATGAACAGAGGGTGGCCGCACATGCGCAGTACACATTCCTGGACATTGTGGTCTCCGTTGTAAATATAGGTGCGGGTCCCAGAGGTGGAACACACACCAATCAGACATTGGTGACATATCCTAGAGATATGCCCCGATGTCCAAGATGGGAATACCCCTTTAAGTCCAGCAGAAATTTTTTGTACCCTTCTCCAGATCTGTGCCTCCACACAAACCTGTCTCTAAGCTCTACAGATAGATCTTTCCTCCTCATGGCTTGGTTTTTGCTCTGATATGCAGTGTCAGCTGTGAGACCTTATAAATACAGAGATGTGTCTTTGCAAATCATGTCCAGTCAACTGAATTTACCACAGGTGAACTCCAATTAGGGTGTAGAAACATCTAAAATGTTTCCCTTTTTAATAAATTTACTAAAATTTCTGAAATTCAGTTTACACTTGGGTCCTTTCACACTTGCGTTCTGAGGATCCGGCAGGCACTTCCGTCCTGCCGGATCCGTCAGAACGCAAGTCACCTGAAGCATTAGAAGACTGATCAGGATCCTGATCAGTCTTCGAATTGCTTTCAGGTTACTATGGCAGCCAGGACACTACTAGCGTCCTGGTTGCCATAGTAGGAGCGGGGAGCGGGGGAGCGGCATACTTACATTCCGTGCGGCTCCCGGGGCGCTCCTGAATGACGTCAGAGCGCCCCATGCCCATGGATCACGTGATCCATGCGATCACGTGATCCATGCACTGGGGCGCCCTGACGTCATCCTGGAGCGTCCCGGGAGCCGCACGGAATGTAAGTATGCCGCTCCCCGCTCCCTGCTACATTTTACCATGGTAACCAGGACTTTAGCGTCCTGGCTGCCATGGTAACCAGTCAGAAAAAGCTAAATGTCGGATCCGGCAATGCGCCGAAACGACGTTTAGCTTAAGGTCGGATCCGGATTAATGCCTTTCAATGGGCATTAATTCCGGATCCGGCCTTGCGGCAAGTGTTCCGGATTTTTGGACGGAACAAAAAGCGCAGCATGCTGCGGTATTTGCTGCGTCCAAAAAACGTTCCGGTCCTGAACTGAAGTCATCCTGATGCATCCTGAACGGATTTCTCTCCATTCAGAATGCATGGGGATGATCCTGATCAGGATTTTTCCGGCATAGAGACCCGACGACGGATCTCTATGCCGGAAAAGAAGAACGCAGGTGTGAAAGGGGCCTTAGTCATTACAAGTCATTAAGTGCAGATTTATGGGGGAAACTTAATGTAGCAAAAAAAGTGAAAGGGTCTGAAGACTTTCTAATTGCACTGTACAATCACTAATGTGAATAGGGAATATTTAGCAGCAGGCTACACAGACCTGATTGTTCTCAACAGTTGTGTGACTTGTGTGGTAGAATACAGGCTGCCATAAATTGCTTACTTAGGCACCAAGATCACCCTGGAGAAAGGTGCCATAATATGCAGTTACAAAGAGACTTCTGTTTAGCTTATGTTTAAAATATATACCCAGAGCTGGTAAAATTGGTTTGATTGATAAAACTTCCAATTTCTCATGCTTAGGACATGGACCTGGAATCTGTGTCCTACTTCATGATGCTTTCTCTGAGCACATGGAGTAGTCACTGTCACAGTGATTTCCAAAGTTTGTCTACTATGTATGAATATGCTGTAACTTGGCCAAATATATATGTCATTAATTGCAGCATGCTGTCAGTGCTTTGACATATTCATGAGATGAGGGTTTTTTGCTGCTTCTGGTTGGCAGCTTTCTCCTTATGCACAGTAATAGTAGAATGCTATCAATCAATGGCTAGTGGGCAAGGTAGACCACAGCTCATGAATATGCCAGACTCCTTGCTTACAGTGCTGGCAGCACTCTGCAGCAAGTATGATGTAAATTTGATAGCAGCATGCATGTGACTACTGCATGCTATCTTCAAAGTTACAAAGACAGCTCACCTTCAATAAATACTCCGCGTGCACGGAAGGACAGGAGATCCGAAGCATGAAGAAGAAAGGAGGAAGAATCCGGCACATCAATGCTTTGCAGTCTAAAAATTTCCATTTATTGAAGCAAGATAACTCCACGTATAGACACTTCAAATCACAGCGGTGGTGCGTTGACGCGTTTCGGGCACAGTTGGTTACGACTAAGGGCTTTGTCTGAAATGCGTCAACGCACTACCGCTGTGATTTACAGTGTCTGTACGTGGAGTTATGTTTCTTCATACTGCATGCTATGCTCAGCGAGGGCAGCATGAAGTAGGTGGCAGGTTTCCTAAAATATACATAAAAAAATGAATTTAGGATTTCACTGACTAGTTGAGTTTTGCCACTGGCTGTGGATTAAACAGAGTACCCGAGTGTAATATATTTGTTGATCTTCAAAATGAATAACTATTTAAAAAAGCATACAAATCTAATTTATTCCAGCTCACCATTGTGTTTTGCTTTCTCAGATGCCGAAGCCGTCTCTGTCCAAGGTGCCCAAGGAGTGCAACCTTCCTCATTTTATAAGGTTTGCTCTTTTTAAAAAATAGTATACATTGTTAATAGATATGTTTTGTATGATATCATTGTCAGTAAAATGAGGCCGATGCAAACAAATGCCTGTGGACATGCTATCATCATCACCTCTAGGTTTGTAAAAGGTCAGAGAACCACATAAAGAGTAGCTCTATGCAGAGTACTGTAGAGGCAGTTCACTTCCATTTTAGTTTCTGCAAAAGTGCTACATCAAACTACGTTGACAGTAAATATAAGCCATTCACAAATGTTTGTCACATGCTTGACCTCTTGAACCTGTAGTACATCAGTACATTGTACCTGTTTTTGTATGATAAATTTTGTTATTCCGTACATAGTTGCCGTATTTTTCACCATATAAGACGCACCAGAGCATAAGACGCACATAGGTTTTAGAGGTGGAAAATAAGAAAATAAAAATATTTTCATCAGACCTCAGATCAGACCTCCAATTTTTATCAGACCACCCAATCTTCATCACACCACAGATCATACCCCCTAATGTTAATCAGACCTTAGATCAGACCCCCAATCTTAATAAGACCTCAGTTCAGAGCCCCCACAATCAGACATCAGATAACACCCCCCACCCCAATATTAATCAGACCTCAGATCAGACACTCTCCTGGTTCAGACATCCAGCAGGCTTTTCCTGCAGCGCTGCACTGTGACCTGACGTCACACAGCTGTATGCAGTCATGACACAGCAGAGCTCAGTCACTACTGTCTGGTTATTCTGTGTACTAGTGAGTACTTAATGGAAGAGCTCATTAGTATTAGTTTTTTACCATGCATTACCCCCCCCCCCCCCTACACACACACACACTTTTGAGAGAAGAAAAAGTTGCGTCTTATAGAGCAAAAAATACAGTAACATATTTTACAAAGTAGTGGTAATATTTTTCTGGCAAATTAAAAATTAAGAGCTAATAACAAAGCATTATAACAAAAAATGAAGCATACAATTTCCTTGTAAAGCATTTTTGTATGTCTTTGCGATGCATTTTACAACAAATCCAAGCAATGGATTTTCAGTGTAACAATTATAATAACCATAACCAGGTTTGTGCCACATATCTTGATGGATACAGAGCTACTGCAGTATGTGCTGTGGGAGGGCCAAGGTCAGCAGAAAAAGGAAGGCGCACAGCAGAGAGCATTCTGAAAAGGTAATATAACTTGGCTCAATGTCTCCTTTCTCTAAAAAAATGTTTAAGTGGATATCTAGGCATCCTCTAGCATACTCTCCAGCGGGATCTCACCACTGTGTGGAAAGATGCAACTGCAAGCTGAGTGGTACAGTTGCCAGGGAAATTGTACAGTGCCCACTGGGTATTGATAATGGGTCATCTTTAGTGTTAAGGGAATCGAGTCAATTCATTCTAACACTTTATTGAGACCTGTCTCCATACAGCCTTAAAATGCATTGCCTCCGTGGAGGAAATGTTTGTTTCACCCGAAGTCGTGCTAGAGTTCGGTGAATGAATTCAGTATTAATTTCTACGTCTTTAAAAACATTTCAAATTAGCAATCTGAAGTCAGGTTTGGTACCAAGGTACTAGCCGGTACCAAACCCGGCTTCGGATGCTGTACAGGCCTACGTACAGCATTAAAACTAAGGGCCAGATTTATCATTGGCTAAAGTCACTTTAATGGAGTGAAAAAATCGCAAAAAAAGCGTAATCAGTAAAATTGCGCATTTTATTCCGACTTTTTCAAGCTTTGCACTAAGCTCGCCAGTTTTGTGAAAGTGGGAGTGTTGTCTTATGTAAATTAATCTCTAGACATATTTACTCTTGCAACCATTTAAAAAGTCGCAAAAAAATGAGCAATTTAACTCCAGGGGGGACCATGCTTATCTTATGCGACTTTTTAATATAACATGCGACTTTTTTGCAAAGACATGCGACTTTTGTAAAGCCGCTTACTGAAGGATAAACTGCTACCGTCAAACTACATTTATCACAGTATTAAAGGACCATTAATAAAACTGACTGACTAAAAGTGACTTTGGCCATATGGAAAAGTGGAGCAAGATGTAAGTGTAATGATAAATCTGGCCCTAAGTGTTTAAATGAATCGACTTAGGATCTATGATCTGAAGCTCAATTCGCTCAAGCTTAGTCATCTTAAAGGAATTTTCCAGGCTTTTACTATTAATGACCTATCCTTAGGATAGTAGAAAATCAAGTGTAGAAGCAGCACCACACGGTCCTTGTTCGATGTATCACACGACGCAACAGCCTCACCAGTGACCCACGATCCAGTAGGTCATAGTAGATAGATGAAGAACGAATTGCACCGGCAGCATCCTACATCATCCATTTTATTGTGACCTCAAGACAATAGTATAAAAAAATGTTTTTGTCTTTCCATATCTTTGCCGTCCATGTCAGCTTTTACAATCCTATCACGTAAATTAGGACTTCTCTTATATGCCATCATCGGAGGAACCGTGAATTCTCTGACACTTGGCAATCCCCGATGGAGAATTTGCCATTCTTGTCTGAGAATATTGGCAATATTGCCACTATTTACTCCATAGATGGACACAAAAAATTGATCCAACGTACGAGACAAAAAATTGTGACCACATATGCACACATCGTATGGAGCAACGCCGTCATTGCGAATGGTCTTTTTTGATAGGAGCAGATGTTTTTTCTCAGGTGCAAGGTAAAGAAACATTAGGTAAATATCCAATCAGCAGTGATTGGCCAGAACGAGACCAGCGGCAATGATTGGTTGCTGTGAAGGGTGGATTTTTGTATTTTGGGTATATATATGTGTTAATGTATTGATGTCATTAAGCTTGACAAAGGCTGGTTACCAGCCGAAACGTTGCTGCTTTTTGTACTATTGTCTTGAGGTCACAATAAAATGGATGATGTGAGATGCTTCAGGTGCCATTCGTTCTTCATCTATCCTCAGGATAGGTCATCAATATCAGATCGGCTGGGGTCCGATACCCTGCACCCACCGCCAATCAACTGTGTGAGGGGAAGGCATGCGCAGTGCGCACGTGCCGTCTCCCTTCTCTCTTTCTGTCCGCTACTGCTATCTATGACAAAGACCATTGACAGCAGCAGTGAACAGTAAGAGAGAAGGTAGATGGCACATGCGCACTGCGCGCGCCGTCTCTTCATATAGCTGATTGTCGGGGTGCCAGGTGTCTGACCCCGTCGATCTGATATTGATGACCTATCCTGAGGATAGGTCATTAATAGTAAAAGCCCGGACAACCCGTTTAATTAGAATAAAAAGTACAAGGTGAATAATGCAATCTCGCTTTGTCTCTTCAATACCTTTTATGTCTCTCTTTCCATTTCAAAATGTAATTTTAATCCCTTTAAGTAGAATTTGACAGTTTGATTATAATTTTGTATTACACTCCTCAGCATTGAAATTTCAACACCTAGACTACGTGAGTAACTTCATGAAAAGGCCCTCACAAGGGACTGTCACACCGGTAATACTCCTGGGATTATGGTGTGAGGTGGAATAATGTATGATAGCCAGACCCTTCTAGTCTTCAATTTAGGTACACTAACAGCTCAGTGTTACATTGATTTGGTCATGGAACCAGTGGTATGGCCCTTTCTCCAAAGTGTCCTAGGGGCTGTTTTTCAACACCAGGCCGCACTTTGCTTGCGCAACTGTGAACATGGCCTAAATGTGCTACCATGGCTTGCGGCATCTCCAGACTTGTCTTCCATCGAGTACATCTGGGACATCATTAGTTGGCAATTGTAAAGGTGGCAGGGGTGGACTTGCCATAGACCCTACAGGGAAATTTCCCAGTGGGCCAATGCCCAGGGAGCAAACCCTCCTGATGGCTGCCGGTCGGGTACATACGATCTGATGCTCTCAGCATTAATGCTAGGAGATTCTGATACTTTTGCACCTACCTGGCAGAATAAAGTGCCCTCCTGCATTTAACTCTATTGCCGCTCTCAGAGTTGAATAGTGCATTTGGTTCTGCTGGGGCAGTATTTTTTGCTGCACTGCAGTATTGCTGGCCCGTCTACTTTTGTTGGCCCTGCCTACTTATATTGACCCTACCTTTGGTCGAGTTGGACCCAACTACAACACATGGCCACTATTAGTTTATTTTTTCCAGAGCCACTTTAATTTCCCAGTCCTCCTCTGAAAGGTGGATTTACACGGCCTGATATTTGGGCCGATTATTGGGAACAAACTCTCGTTCCCAATAATCTGCTCGTCTAAAGGTGCCACAGATCCCCCGATGAACAAGTGGAACACTCGTTCATTGGGTGAAATGATTCCCAGGAGCAGTAATTTTGTATTGGGACGAGCGATAGCAGCAGCCATCACTAGCCCTTATACTGTGGAGGTGATTGCTGCGTGTAAATGCAGCTCTTCACCTCCACTTAACAAGCAGGAAACTGTCCACACTCATACTGAATATATCCATCAAACACATTGATACTGAATAAATCGATGTTTTAAATATTTTTTTATCAGTTGTATATCATTAACATGTCTGTTGATTCTGTGATTTCCATAATTCCACTATTTTCACATTTTCCTTTTTGGTGTTTCAATTTCAATGTTGAGAAGTACATATTCAGTAGCTTATCTACCATGGAGGCAGAGCGTGCAGCTGCTATGGGGGAAAAAGGTTCACAGCACTGAACTTCTTCTCTTCATGACATAAATCCACTACATTTTCCTGCATCCAACATTAGGGGAAGCTCAGAGCAAAGAGATGTTTACAGCTGCCATTGCATTCAATGGTAACTGCATAAATTCCTATGCACTGAGCATGTGCCGCATCCTCTTCACTGAATGCTTTGGAATTGTGCATGTAGCCCCATTGTAGTGAAAGGAGGTGGCTGCTTATGTGCAGCTACTTTGCCCTTCAGTTCATGGGCCCCTTCTGTCCTATTTGGATCACACAGCAATTAAGGACTGTACAAGAAATATTCTTCTGCTTTGCATACATAGGCCAGACAAGGTGACCTGTGATTAATATTGTTATATTTCTCTTTTACACTCCTTTAGAACGCGAGAAATGTTTACACAGCTTGGATTGGAGGATTATAGTGCTGTGCATTTGCAGATTATTGGTGCTGAAGATGTGTATGGGCCACATACCAGAGGCAAAGATGTGAGTATTTCCAATCGTTTTGCTTGTGTGCAGAAGTATATAAGATATAGTAAAATTTCTTCAGTCTACTATTACCAGGTCTTCATTGATGTCAGGTTATCAAGTGTTTGGGATCAATGCACAGTCTTGAAAGAGTATATTCATTATTTGTAAGCCCCATCAACCTCAATGAAGGCAAGCAAAGTGAAATGCTAAAATAGCATACGCTGCTATCATTTTGATCATTGTGTTACTATCATTTCAGCCTTATCTATTTCCAGTTTTGTGGGTTTGCAGAATATTTTATAATCCTTAGTCAGGAACAAAGAAGCTGAATATCATAAGTTTTATTTATTTTATGCACCTCTATAACACTGACATATTCCGCAGCACTTTACAGACATTAGCATCACTCTAACCCCAATGGGGCTCACATTCTAAATTCCCTATCAGTATGTCTTTGGAGTGTGGGAGGAAACCGGAGTATCCGGAGGAAACCCATGGGGAGAACATACAAGCTCCATGCAGATGTTGTCCTTGGTCAGATTTAAACGAAGGACCCCAGCGCTGCAAGGCACCAGTGCTAACCACTGAGCCCCTGTGCTTGAATGCTGGATTAAAGGTGTTTTACTGTGTCTATTCCAGACACTAGATGCTTTAGTGTATGTGGTCATGTGGCTGCATGTTAAGTGATATCACGCATGGCCACAGAGATTGTATGCAGCCATAGGGTTTATGTGGATAGCAGATAATAGTAAACAGGCACTCTGATTGCCAGCGGTAAACAGTAAACTTCTCAGAAAGTTACATATAACAGAGACAATGCTCGGAGAGCGCAGGATGAAGGTAGCAGCAGATTCCCTTTAGTACAAGTGATTTAATAAATCACATTTTGCACGATTTGTAGCAAATTTAAGTGCTTTTCTAAACATTTTCTACTGCAGAACTGTGGGTAGAAAATATGGAGACTTTTACAGTAGCAGCAAAGTGGATGAGGAATCTCTTTCAGAAAATCTTCACAGCATACATGTGGAAATTGAGATTCAATGTGAATTTTAAATCTAGAGCATGTCAATATATGCTGCAGAGTTCTCCATTTCACTCTAGGATGAAATACGCGGCAAATGCAGAGCAAATTCCAAGTCAGAATCCACATATAGCTCATATGGATGTTGACATGGGTTTGATGCAGAGTTTGACACGGATCTACATGTACATACACTTAATGTACCAGTTTGCCTGTTTTGTTAAAGGGGTATTCTCATCTGAGACAATAGGGGCATATTGCTATGATATGCCCCCATTGTCTGATAGGTGCCAGTCCCACTGCTGGAACCCGCACCTATATCGAGAACAGAGCGGGCCAAAGTGGTGGCTGGAGGACCCTCGGGCTGGCCACCACCAAGCGCTCTCCCCATAGAAGTGAATAGGAGCTCACCGTGCATGACCGGCCACTGCTCCCATTTACTTCTATGGGCCCAAGGAAAATAGCCAGCTCGGCTATTTTCAGCGGCCCCATAGAAACGAATGGAGGGTGGCTCTACCGCTTTGGGCTCTGTTTAGGATATATCCGACAATGGGGACATATCCTAGTGATATGCCCCCATTGTCTCAGATGAGACAACCCCTTTAAGCCTCATTCACACGTCAGTGTTTTGGTCAGTGACTTCCATCAGTGATTCGGAGCCAAAACCAGAATTGGAGCGTCCACAGACATAAGGTATAAGGGAAAGACCCGCACCTGTTCTGTGTTTACAGCCACACCTGATCTTGGCTCACAATCACTGATGGAACACTGACGTGTGAATGAGGCATTAGACAGCGCATTCAATGATATTTATTTGGAATGCTTTATTGGTAATTCATCCTGAACTGTAATTTTATTATGTTCACGAAAAACGGTACATGTAGGAAAGCTTTTTATAAAATGCTTCCCAGGGGACATTAGTACTAATTTTAGTGTATTTCACTTACCTTTGTTGCAGTAAATTTTACTTATGGTTATTGTATTCTTTACTTTGTAAATTACATGCTATTGTACAGCACTTATTAACAGAAAATGTATATGAAGACTTTTATAGGAACTTTAAATGTGTCATTCTATTTCATATAAGTAATTACATTTTTGTGTTTCAATAATTGTCACCTATACTGCTATTTTACTACTTTTTACAGTTAACCAATACACGCATGTGTAGATATATTGTTGAACAGCCATTTAAGGGGTTGTCCCATGAGAAATATTCTTCATTTTTCAAATCAGCACCTGGATCTGAATTCTTTTGTAACTGCATGCAATAAAAATTTAGCATAGCACCTGAGTTATTAAATAAAATGTATCTGTATAGCGCCACCTCTCTGTTTGTTTTATTTCTTATTTCTTTGTCCGGTTCACTGAGAAGGCCGCACATGCTCAGTTTCATCCTTCTACTGCCTCTTGAGCTGTGATAGGCAGAGCATGGACACGCCTCCTGAGATGCAGTAGAAAACACACTCCCCTTAAGCTAACAGCTTGATATAAATGTAGAAAATCAATGTATGGGGAGAGCCCTGGATCCATGTGAAGTACAGCACTGGTTCTAGCTCTGTTAGAAATAGATTGTCATGTACTATATGATGTCTGTAATTTTTACTTAGTCATGGGATAACCCCTTTAAAAAGGGCTGAAGATTCAGATATTTTGGTGTATTTTTTAATAGAAAGTTGCAACCTCACAATTTACACTTATGGTACTATAGCGGATATTTGTTGCATAATAATTGCTTGAATTTGGTTATGGTTGGTTGTGGTTTTCCTGCAGTGGAAAGTCACCACGGAGCCCTAGCCTAGTATTATCTTCCTTATTATGTTAAAAGTAACTATGATATACAGTACTGTACAAATGTTTTCAGCAGGTATGGAAACATGTTTTAAAGAATGAATGTTTTCAAAATTTGAAGTTTTAATAGTTCATTTTTAATCAATAGTTTCATATTAACAAAAGTGAATGAACAAAAGAGAAATCTAAATCATATTAATATTTGGTGTGACCCTTGCCTTCAAAACAGCACCAGTTCTTCTAGTTACACTTGCACAAAGTCAGGGATTTTGTAGGATTATAGTCAGGTGGATGCTTAACCAGTTATACCAAACATGATAATGATCTTCATTTTCAGATGTAGGTTGAAACATAGTCATTAAATGAAACAGAAACAGCTGTGTAGGAGGCCTAAAACTGGGTGAGGAACAGCCAAACTCTGGTACCAAGATGAGTTTGTGAAAGAGAGTTTCATGTCACAGGTCATACACCATGGCAAGACTGAGCACAGCAACAACACACAAGTTATATTGCATCACAAGGTCCCTCGTAGGCAAAGATTTCAAGGTTGACTGGAATTTCAAGATGTTCCGCTCAAGCTCTTCTGAAGAAGCACAAAGAAACTGGCAATGTAGACTACCGTAGACACAGTGGTTGGCCAAGGAAACTTAGTGCAGCAGAAGAAAGACACATCATGCTTACTTCCCTTCAAAATAAGACGATATCCAGTAGTGACATCAGCTCAGAACTGGTCGAAACCAGTACACCTGTCTGCTGCTGTGAGAAGTCTGGTCAGAAGGAGTTACGTGGAATATAAGCCAAAAAGCCATAGCGTTGACATGGAAACAAGACCAACATAATAACAGGTGTGCAGAAAATTGGCCACGATACATGTCACGCAACCAAGTGCTCTAAAGTGATGAGTCAAAATTGTAAGTGTATGGCAACAAGGTAACCCTGGTCACGTGTAACATGTTAGCAGCCAGGATAGCAAAGTAGCGGTGATCCCATAGAAATGAATGGGATTACTGTGCGAGTTGCAAAAAATCGAGCTGGATTTTTGTGACTCCCACAGCGATCCCATTTATTTCTGTGGAATCACCACTACTTTGCTATACTCTCAGCGACATATGTTACGCAACCAGTGTCATCATGTAGCCGTACCCTAAATGTTTATAAGATAAGACAGTTTGTTCACTGAAAGGCTGGAGAGTGGTACAGATTGTCTGCAGGCAACAGTGAAGTATAGTAAAGGTTCTTTGCAAGTTTGGGGCTTCATTTCAGCAAATGAAGTTAGGGATTTGGTCAGGGGTTGTCCACTATTTGGTATTGAAGAACCTATCCACAGGATAGGTCATTAATATCAGACCAGCAGGGTCCAACTCCGGGCACGCCCTCCGATCAGCTGCACTCGTTCGGGCAATGCCTTCTCTGCTCTGTTTACCTGCTCGTGGCAGCAATTGCAGTGGTCATCAGGAACAGCTCTGGCTGTTCAAGTGAATACTACAGAGGCGTCACATAGAAGTGAATGGGGACACCATACATCTGCTCACCACTGCAATTTCTGCGGCGAGCTGTTAAACAGAGCACAGAAGGCAGCGCTTGTACGAGAGGCTGATCTCTCTGAGGATAGGTCATCAGTAGTAAAAAGCGGAGAACCCCTTTAATGGTGTCCTCGATTCTGAGAAATACAAGCACATACTTATCCAACATGCAATACTATCAGGAAGGCATCTGATTGGCTCCACATGTATTCTGCAGCAGGAAAACGAACCCAGTGTCCCTAACCCCTTAGCTACCAGCGTCGAACATGTACACGGCTGTTAGGGTCTTTAAATATGGCGCCTGCTCACGCGTGCAGCGGGTGCCATAGCTGGCAGGTCTCTGATGTTTCAAACCGCAGAGGTCCACGGCTAATGTCCACAACTGGCAATAATGACGATTGCGGTCATTATTTTTCCAATGTGACAAATGGCATAACGGAAAATAGTATCACAATGGCCGATTCGCCATTTTTTCTTTTTTTCTCTTACCCCCAAAAAATTCATAAAATGTGACCAAAAAGACACACACCAAAATGGTATCAATAAGAACTACAGATCATCGCACAAATGAGCCCCCACACAAGTTAGTAGACATAACTATATAAAAGTTATGGGGGTCAGAATATGGTGATGTAAAAAAAGTTTTTAATTTATTTCTCGCTTCCAACTACATTGTATGCCATATTAAATGGTGGCATTTTTAGAAAGTACAACTTGTCCAGCAAAAAAACAAGCCCTCATATGGATATGTGAACAGAAAAATAAAAAAGTTATGGCTCCAGGAAGACGGGGTAGAAAAAAGGAAAATGAAAAAACCTCCAGTATCCTAAGGGTTAAGAACTATCTAAAGAAGAAAAATAAGTCCTGGAAGTGATGATATGAGCAAACGTACAACCACAGAAGATCTGTGGTTAGTTCTTAAAGCTGTTTGGAACAACCTCCATAACCAGTTCCTTCAAGAACTATGTGCAAGTGTACCTAGAAGAAGTGAAGCTGTTTCAAAGGCAAAGGGTGGTCACAACAAATATTTATTTTGATTTAGGGCATGTTCACATTTGCGTTCGAGGCTCCATCATAGATTTAATCAAAAACAGAGGAAATAAAAGTCCTGCAAACAGGACTTTTTTTCCCCTGAAAAAGCGTTTTTCTGGACAGAAACCAAATGGATCCCATTATAGTCAATGGGATCTCTGTGGCTCAGTTTATGTCAGTTATGTGCTGAATCCAGCACTTACTTTATTTTTGTTGTTACACTCCTATAACAGAACAGAACAATGGAAATAAATAATAGTGGTGTGAAAGGGCATTTAGATGTCTAATTGTCTCTTGTTCATTGACCTTGCATTTTGTTAATTGATAAAAATAAACTATTACTTCTATTTTTAAAGGCATTTTTAGGGCTCGTTCACATCTGCATTGGGAGCTACGTTCGAGACTTTTGTTGCAGATTCTGTCAAACAGACTAGACAAGAAAGTCCTGCGTGCAGGACTTTTTTGTTCAGTAAAACAACACAATCACAGAAGGAAACTGAATGGGTTCCATTCTAGTCAGTGGAGTTATTTCAGCTCCGTTCGTCACAGTTATGTGACATATTCAGCACTTCCATTATTTTCTCTAACGGAGCAGGACAATGGAAATGAAGAATGTTTGTGTTACTTTGCAGCATTTTCCACACCTGCCCAAAACAGTGCTGTATTTTACACAGAACATGAAATTTGTGTAGTATTTGAGACTCCATTTTAGTGATTTTATTAAAATACTCCATGACCTATTTCAGCTTGTTCGAGAAGCAGTCATTTGGCTTGGTGTTCAACACAAACAGAAAAAAGCTCTAGAAATCTTTGCAAGGGAGATTGCACCTGCAGGCACTGGAATGGGTAAGTTTCTTTGTACTGTTCCTGTTATATTGACAGATGAAAAGTGTATAGACAGTGCACCGACTGAACTGCGTTGAGGGTGTCCATATATTTTGTGGTTTGAACAATGCAGTAAAGGTGTATTTACACGGCCCGAGAATGGTCATTCACGAAAATTTGGCCATGTAATTGTGCCACCGATCCTGTCATTCATGCAGGCACCACTGATCATGGCTCCTGGGCAGCAGATCATGTGGTCTAAACTGTTATCTGCTGCTTAGAAACTATGATTCTGTATGAGGATGAGGGATTGCAATAGCGATCTCCTCCATGGTCTCCTTCACTTAGCGAGCATCCAACTGTCGTGAAGGAACGCTAGCGAGGCAAACAGTCTCTACATAGACCATTAGAAGGTGTTTGCATGACCTTGGGCTATAAGCTAGCTATTGCAAGTGTTTATGGTCTCTCAGTAGTTTAGAAATAAGGTTTATTAGAGCACAAAGTGAAAGTACCAGTCACACAACTAGAAAAACAGTTAACCCTTTGTGACAGAACAGCTCGATATTTTTAGTAAAGGCCAACTGAAAAAATGATTTGATGCAATCATAAAAAAATTGTTTATGAAGGTGTACATAGCCTTTATAGGTTATCATAGTGCACAGAAAGACGGCTATGGAAGCTGGAAAGGAGTTCTATCCCTTTCAGTGATGAGTCTTGCCTTTGTCTTGGACCCAATGGTAGTTGGAAATTGGTTTGGAGACCACGTGTGCAACACCATGAAGAGGCCTACACAAGGGAACGTCACACTGGACCTACTACCGGGATTATGGTGTGGGGTGACATAATGAACGGTAGCCAGACCCCTCTAATCATTTCAGGCACACTGACTGCTCGGCGTTACATTGATTTGGTCGTGTCCCAGGAGCCATTTTTCAGCAGGACACTTCTGGGACATCATGCAATGAAAACTGCCAGATGCATATCTTGATGTTTATGTATTTCTACACGTGGCACTCGTACTCGCCATTATTTATCATTTGCATATCATTATCATCTCTATTAAGCCTGATTTCCATAATTCCATGACTTATTCTTCTTGTCCAATTACAATGTTGAGAAGTGTGTATACCAACAGGAGATTATGATCTGGAAATAAAGAGAATCATCATGCTTAAGCCAAAATGTGAAGTTCCCCACATACAGTATAGAGTGCTCTAGCCCATGAAAGCCATATATGTACAATGTGTCATAAAATGAATGCCCATGGACCATATGTTAACATAAAACTAGGAAGTTAGAGCGCTAGACATGTATTTATCCATAATAACCTAATGCTAAGGTGCCCCCATTTAGCTGGTTTCACTTCTTTTGTATGTTTTATTTTTTCAAGTTCGTTACAGATTCAGCGATTATCTTTATGTATAATTAACAGCAATATTTTGGAATTTGACCTTCAAGTATGCTTGAACTGGGCTGTGAAGATACCGAGATGGCTGTGTTTTTGTACTTAAAGCTATATTTATACAAGAGAGTTCAATCAATGGTCAAATGCTCTAAATGAACACAACAAATGTCCCTGTCATTTCTCATTTACAGAAAGTCATTCTCATGATTTCAGTAAATCTGGCACAGAAATCCTACTAAGCATGTGGTCTGTGATTAAATGCCGAGCTTGCAATATTCAGTATTTTTTCTTCTTTGCAATCACAGTACCAGAAATGGCTGCATTTAGCATTTTCGTCAAATTCCATTTGTTAAGGTAGTTATAGAACTTAGATTAAAATTGATAAAAGTAGACAATTTGAACTAGATGAGATAAACGTTTGACAAGTGAAATTTATCAAGGAACGATTCTTTTATCCGACAAATGACACAGTCATCATCTGGAAAAATTTCATCTGTTTTTGGATTTTTCACCTGAAAGTCAGATCTTTTGCTAGTGATAGATCGTTCATCCACGATCTTTCTTTAAAAGAAGGTTCTCAGAAGGGACCTTTCACCTGGTGGGATGGAACGTCAAAATGTGTAAAGCTGCACACACTCGCCGATTGCTAAAATGAATGAAGAGACGTAAGCTTAGGTGAGCATTGTGGCCCTCCCCAGAGAGCTATGCAATGGGTGTATGCACACATAGACTTTCCAGGAGCCAGTATACGAGGGCGAGTCCAAAATTATCCATACTTTGGCTGTAGAATTTAATCAACTTTCAGAAAAGAAAAATACATCATTTTTTGACATAATCTTTTTTACATTTTATGTTGAAGCCTTGTGCTAAAATTTTAAAAAAAAGTTTCCCCCTCATCAATCTGCACTCAAAACCGCTTGATGAGAAAGTGAAAACAGAATTTTAGAAATGTTTGCAAATTTATTAAAAAAGGAAAACTAAAATTTTGCATGGACATAGGTATTCAAGTTTTCTTGATCATCTTTGGGATGTTTCTACACCTTGGTTGGAATCCACCTGTGATAAATTCAGTTGATTAGACATGATTTAAAAAGACATTCTCTTGTTTAGATAAGGTCTTACATGAGGAGGAAAGAACTGTCTGTAGCGCGCAGAGACAGCATTGTGTGCAGGCCCAGATCTGAAGAAGGGTACAAAAAAATTCTGCTGCACTGAAAGTTCTCAAAAACACAGTGGCCCCCATAATTCATAAGTGGAAGAAGTCTGGAACAACCAGGACTGTTCTTAGAGCTGTTATCAGCAAATTACAGTAAGTAATCGTGGGAAAGGGGCCTTGGTAAGAGAGGTGACCAAGAACCCACTCTGGATGAGCTTTAAAGATCCTGTGTGCAGATGGGAGAAACTCCAGAAGGTCAACTATTACAGCAGCACGTCACCAATCTGGGCTTTATGGCATGGTGGCCAGAAAGAAGCCTCTCCTCAGTAAAAGACGCATGAAAGCCTGTCTGGAGTTTGCAAAAATGCACCTAAAAGACTCTCAGACTGTGAAACCAAGATTTATCTTTTTGGTCTCAACTATGTCATGTCTGGATAAAACCAGGGACTGCTAATCATCTGGCCATTACCATCCCTACAGTGAAGCATAGTGGTTGCAACATTATGCTGTAGGCGTGTTTTCAGTGGCTTGGACAGAGAGACTGGTCATTGTTAAGGGGAAGATGACTGGAGCAAAGTACAGATACATTCTTAAAGGGGTTCTCTGGGAATTAAGAAAATGAAAATACATAAATATTACTTTAAGGTAATATTTAAGTATTTATTTTCATTTTCTTAATTCCCGGAGGACCCCTTTAATGAAATCTTGATCCAGAGTGCTCTGGACCTCAGACTGGGCTGAAGGTTCAACTTCCAACAAGACACTGACCATAAGCACACAGACAAGACAGCACAGGAGTGGGCTAGGGACAACTCTGTGAATGTCTTCGAGTGGTCCAGCCAGAGCCCTGACATGAACGCAATCGAACATCTCTAGAGAGACCTGAAAAAAACCCAAATCCAAGTGTGTAAACATCATACCCAAGAAGACTGGAGGCTGTAATTGCTGCAAAAGGTGCTTCAACTGAGAACTGAGTAAAGGGTCTGAATACTTATGTCAAGATTTTAGTGTTTTCCTTTTCAATATATTAGCAAAAATTTCTAAAATTCTGTTTTCACTTTCTCATTATGGGATATCAAGTGAAGTATGATGGGGAAAAACTTTAATTTTTTTCATCTAAGCACCTCTTCGCTTTGGCATTTGACGGAATCACAGCCCCAAGACCCTCAGCAGTCAATATGTGACGTACCCTTCTCATAGAAAAGCATACAAAATAAGTGAATAATTTCCCTAAAATGTATGTTATCTGCTGCGTGGTTTCATAGTTGTATTGTCCAGCTGTATATTTTTATTAATTTTTGCAATAAAAAGTCAAAAGTCTTAGAGAATTATAACAAGATTGTTTGGCATGGAAATTGGTTGAATAGCTTACTTTTGGTAAAGAGATTGTAGAGAAAGCATCTGCTTGCATTCACAGTATATATGTGCAAGTGACCTGTAATTCACATTGGTCTGACCTCCATTTGACTCCTCAATGGCAGCTGGTTAGTGTATTGAGATTTCAAAGTGCTTCTGTATGTATAAATATTAGGACTGATAAGAAGTACATAGCAAGTTGAAGACGCGTTGCAAAAGAAGTCATAAGTTTAACGGTTTGACCTGCTCCCTGTTTGACCCTACTCATACAGATAATAGCTGACAATGTCAAGACCTTTCCTAGCCAACAAGGGCAATGGCTTGGTGACAGTGTATTTCCCTATGCACACCATCAAAACAAGACTGTTAACTAAAAGAGATATGAATCCATTCTGACCCTCATTTTCCCACAGTTTAACACTAAAGAGCTTCTGTCACCCCCAAAATGCATTTTTCATCAGCTGACATTAGCTATTTGCTAATGTCAGCTGATCTCACATACTTTTCTTACATTCCCCCGTTATTTCGTTCTTTTAAAATTCTTACTTTTATTATAAGCAAATATCTTCACTACCAGCAAGTTGGGCGGTAACTTGCTGGTAGCCGCCGCATCCTCCAGTTGCCGACACGCCCCCTCTCCCCTTGATAGACAGGGCCAGCAAGCGCTCTCCTGCCGCTGGCCCTGTCTTCTCATTAAGTCCCGCGCCTGCGCCGTAACATTCTTCAATCGGCGCAGGCGTACTGAGTGAAGGACACCAGCTCCGTCCTCAGTGCGCCTGCGCCAATAACATCACAGTACACCCATGACGTAATTGGCGCAGGCGCACTGAGGACGGAGCTGGTGTCCTTCACTCAAAACGCCTGTGCCGATTGAAGAATGTTACGGCGCGGGACTCAATGAGATAACAGGGCCAGCGGCAGGAGAGCGCTCGCTGGCCCTGTCTATCAAGGGGAGAAGAAAAGCATGTTTGAGATCAGCTGACATTAGCAAATAGCTAATGTCAGCTGATGAAAAATGCATTTTGGGGGTAACAGAAGCCCTTTAACATTAATATACATTGCTAGGAAGAACCACAACATTATTAAGCAATGTAAATGCTCTGTATACCATTAGAGGTATATTGTAGGATTTAAAGGGTTTTCCGAGATTTTTATACTGATGACCTCAGGATAGGTCATCAGTATCTGATCAGTGGGGGTCCAACACCGGGAACCCCCGGCCGATCCTGTAAGTGCCGCAGCCTTCTCAGAGCTTACCAAGCACAGCTCCATACATTGTATAGCGGCTGTGCTTGGTTTTGCAGTAAATGTGGCTGTGCTGTGCCTAGGCCACTTGACAGATGAACGTGTCATCACTTGGCCTAGGGAAAGCAGTGAGAATGCAGCGGCACTACTGCTACCTTCTCGAACAGCTGATCAGTGCGGGTCCCTGGTGTCGTACCCCCACCGATTACATACTGATGAACTTTGCCTAAGGATAGGTCCTCATTATTAACATCTTGGAAAACCCTTTAACTGTATAAAAATTGGTCTACATTTGCAAATTTGTCTAGAAATGTATTTCAATTCCCCATTTTACTTTCATTCCTGGATATATCTCTGTGTATGTCTCCAAAGGGGGCGGATGCACTTGCCAAATTCTTTCACTTTTTTCACTCCACATCATTGGCTTGCACAGTGTTTTTCATATTGGATGTCTAGTTAGCTGCCTTCCTCACCTGTAGCAAGAGATTAGGAACAGCATTCGGACCTAAAATTTCATCCCACATCCCATGTATACAGTCCATCAACTGGACTATTGTAAGATTTGCATAATTCGTAATCTGTTAGATAATAACTCAGTCCCCAAGCTCAGACTAGAAGGGATGCTCAAGGTTCCTATATGCTAAAACTCCTACTGAACTTGAGACGCAGGTAACATTTTCAGCCATGGGACATCTATGCAAACATCAACTGAAATTACATATTCAGTTTTAGGTAGGATTTCCAGTTGTCTGGGATTAAATAAAAGTTCTGACTTCAGATGAGTGGAGCTGAGCTGCAATAGTAGATACAGGTTGTGAAGAAAAGTGGCACTATTTCTGAAAGAAGCAAATCCTGTTTTTATCTATTGTAGACAACTCCTTCAAACTGAACTGCCAAATGTTCCAGGGTGTCATATCAGTCACTATTGGTTGTCCATGAGCTTGATCTTGCGGATCTTACCTGTCAGGCGATCAGCGCTTTAGTTTAATATCCCCAATTCTGTTAGTTTTTTTTTTTTACAGAAATGTTTAGATAAAATCACAATTATCATTATTATATATCATTATCCTTTAGAGAAAGCACAGACAACACATTATGGCTTCCTGTCTTTAAAAAATAGTTTTTTTGATAAATGTCATGTTTTTTTTCTTTTATCATAGCTCCAGGTCTCACTGCTGTTGTTGGTGGACGCCCTCGAGTGTGAGTGTTGTTAACTTTCTGCACTGAACTGTATTAGTGGTTTATTAGTGATTATTCCTGTTCTTATAGAAAGGGAATCCCATACAGGCGATAGAATAGAGAACAAAATACCATAGCATGTGCTGAACAAAGCTGTTAAGGAAACTACAAGGCGGTTGTCTGTTTTGGTCAACCCCCCCCCCCCCCCCCCAATGATCCTGAGCCCCTGTTTCTCCTTATTGCATGGCTGCAGTGAGGAGAAGTTTGAATGGAGCATTTGTCACCACTGTACTACTGCCTCATTCAATGTCTATGAGGCAAACAAAAACAGCCGAATACAGTACAAACCCTTAGGCCTCTTTCATGCGGTCGTCACAATTTTTCAGCACCAGTGCAATGCGTTTTAATGCGTTTTGCACGCGCGTGTGAAAAATCTGAATGTTTGGTACCCAGAACCGAACCCGGACTTCTTCACAGAAGTTAAGGTTTGGGTTAGGTATTCTGTATATTTTATTATTTTCCCTTATAACATGGGAAAATAAGGGAATGCTATGCGATTTTAGAACATGCTGCGACTTTCACGCAACGCACAAGCGATGCGTGTAAATCACCGCTCATGTACACAGCTCCATTGAAGTGAATGGGTCTGGATTCAGTGCGGGTGCAATGCGTTCACTTTACGCATTGCACCCACGCTGAATTCTCGCCCGTGTGAAAGGGGCCTTACTAATGGTTAAGGGGAAAGGTCTGTCAGCTTCTTTAACATGTTCACTTTGTGGAGCACTCGTCTGATTCTGACCAGAAAGACATACAGCACCAAATTTCATAGTACTAACCAAAACTCAATTATCTGAACTTGGACACATAAAGCTTATATTACACCTGCAGATCTTCATGGTGATTGTAATCGCCTTAAGAGATGAGCGAATCGAAGCTGACGAAGTGGAATTTCAGGAAAAATTCGATTTGCACCAAATGCGAATTTCCTCGCGCTTCATAGTAACGAATCACATTTTTTCCTAAAATGGCTGCTGCACGTGTGAGGACATGTGGCAAGGAACTCTGGGAAGGCGGGATCACCCATACTGACATCCATGCAGCCAATCAGCAGCCAGCCAGCCCTGTGATGTCACAGCCCTATAAATAGCGGCAGCCATCTTAGATTCTGCCATTCACCAGCATACTTAGTGCCGGGAGAGACGTGTCTGCAGGAACTAGGGACAATCATAGGAAAGACTTGATTGTGGTGCAAAAAAAAAAACGATTTACAAGTGCAGGGAAAGATTATTCAAGGTGTAAGGTGAAAGGGTAGGGAGGAATCATTCCACCAGCACTTCTGGTGAACAGGGTTCAGTCGAGGAGGTGACAGCCTGGGTAATAGTACCAATCCTATTACACCTTGCTGCACTGACCGGGGATCCAAATTGCCATTATACAGCTCTGTAATTCCAGCAAACCTGTCTTATTAGGGTGCAAGTGCTGTTTGATACAGGCATTTATAGAGTTTATTACAAATAAATATTTCTACGTTTTATTTTCCCTTTTGCGGTGCAGTTATATGTCCTAAAGCATTTTTTGGCTTGTATTAGTGGGAAAAAATTATTAGCCGTTGTGTGATGGAGTGAGAAAATTACAGCCCTTTTTGTCATGTATTAGTAGCAAAAGTAAAATATATTTGCCACTCAGCGGTGCAGTTATCTGTTTTAAAACCCTTTTTTTCGTGTATTAGTGGAAAAAGGAAAAATATCTTTGCCGCTTAGCGGTGCTGTTATCTGTTTTAAAGCTCTTTTTTCCGTGTATTGGTGGGGGGGGAAAAACATTTGCCGCTCAGCGGTGCAGTTATATGTTTTAAAGCCCTTTTTTGCGTGTATTAGTGGAAAAAGAAAAAATATCTTTACCGCTCAGTGGGGCAGTTATCTGTTCAAAAGTAGTGTTGAGAAAACTTGTTTTTTAAGTTCTGCGTCCAGAGTTCGGGTTCGGGTTATTGAAGAATCCCGTTGTGGATTCCAAATTCCGTTATGGTCCGTGGTGGCGGAATCCATAATGAGATTCTTCGATAACCCAAACTTTGGACACAGAACTTAAAACACAAGTTCGCTGACACTATTCAAAAGCCCTTTTTTGCGTGTATTAGTGGAAAAAGAAAAAAAAAATTTGCCGCTCAGCGTTGCACTTATCTGTTGAAAAGCCTTTTGTGTAAAAGCGAAAAAAAATTAGGGCCTAATTGCCGTTTTGCGGTGCAGCGATATATTCTGAAGCCCAGTTTGCCGTGTATAAGTGAAAGAAAAAAAATTATATTCGCCGTTCATTGTTGCACTCATCTGTTGAAAAGTCTTTTGTATAAAAGTGGAAAAAAAGTTAGGGCCTAATTGCTGTTCTGCAGTACAGTGATATATTCTGAAGCCCTGCTTGCCGTGTATTAGGGGTGAAATAAAAATATATTCGCCGCTCATAGTTGCACTCATCTCTTGAAAAGGCTTTTGTGTTGTGTAAAAGTAGAAACAAATTAGGGCCTAATTGCTATTCTGCAGTGCATTGATATATTCTAAAACCCAGTTTGCTGTGTATTCGTGGCGAAAGAAAAAATATTTGATCTAACATAGGGGTGGGCGATATGGCCTAAAATTTATATTGCGATATAATATAAAGCATGTGCAATATGCAATATATATCGCGATATATATTTTCTATATTGGAGGGAGGGTTGTTAAACTTTTTAGTTTTTTTTTTCCTTCACATATTTATTTAATAACTATTTAGCCTCCTTAGGGGCTAGAACCCTTGTCCTATTCACCCTGATAGATCTCTGTCAGGGTAAATAGGACTTGACACTGACCCTGCTGCCCTGTGCTCTGTGCACACAGCAGCAGGGAGCTGACCATAGCAGCCAGGACATCAGTAGTGTCCTGGCTGCCATGGTAACCGATCGGAGCCCCAGCATTACACTGCTGGGGCTCCGATCACAACTGCCACTGCCACCAATGATCGGGGGCCCACTGTGCCACCAATGAGTGAATAGAAACGTAGCCTGCATGTGCCGGTCATAGCCATGCTGGGTCTCTGTGACTGCTCTCTGCGATCCACCGCAATTAACCCTCTCAGGTTCTGAGGGGTTAATTGCGGTGGATCGCAGAGAGCAGTCACAGAGGCCCAGCATGGTATATGGCCGGCACATACAGGCCTATAGGACCTTTCATTAGGTGGCAGCACATAGGGAGCACTTACTATTATATCTGTGTGGGGCTCCGTTCACCTGCTCTGGCCACGTCACACAGTGGGAACAACAGGGAGGAGACATCAGCTTCTCTCCCTGGGCGTTCCTTCTCCCTTGCCTGTGACGTTCTGCACTGCCCCGCTCTCATTGGTGGCAGTGGCCACAGTCCCTCCCCTCCTCCGCTCTCATTGGTGGCTCTCAGTGGAGAGGGAGGGACTCCCTCCTTCTCTACTGTGCCGGCTCCGGAGAACATGGTATGCACCGAGAGCGGCGCATACCATGTTCTACCGCGATATGGCAATATAGACGAAATCGATATCGTGGCACAAATTCATATAGCATATCGTCTATATCGCCATATCGTCCCACCCCTAATCTAACATTTGATTAAAGATCTAACAGTATGTCAGACAGAGAAGTGCCAGGACCTGCACAGGGGAGTGGCAGAGGCCTAAATGTTTCTGGTGCAGGCAGAGGTCGCAGCAGAGTAAGGGGCTGTGGCAGCAGGGGTCACTTCGGGAGGCCTGAGCTCCCAGTGTCAGCTAGCAGTCGTGTTGTCAACGCTACATGACCTTCCTGGAAGCTTTCTGAGACGTCCGTATGGTGCGGAGGGAATCCGAAGAACCTCTCTATCTCCGTGCACCACAGGATGTCCTCCTTCCCATCCATGATGACTGGGAACTCGTGATGTTTTCCCTGACGAAGAGACCAAGGGCTGGTAGTTATGGTTTGAACCTTGATGAACTTTGCGACTCTTCCGGGCTCTAAGCAATCTTGAAGCTTTGTCTTCTCATTGTCTGTAGCTACTAGAGGCCTGTTCATTCCAGGCAGGTTCTCCCAGAAGTATCTGGTTCAATGAGAAGCCGATACCGCACTTGCATCAATCTTGATAGGATTCGTCTCTAGGTGGAGAGAAATTGTTTTTGGAATGCTTTCTCCATCGCAACCATGTCGTCAAATAAACAGAAGACTGGCCGATTCTCTCCTGTCTTAGGCAACACTTAATTTTTTTATTACATTTATTAAATATTTAATATTAATTTAAACCAAAACGTGATTAAAATGATAAGAAAGTAAACTTAAATTTGCCAATATATTATCCCAATCTTCGAGGGAAATTTCCGGACAATCACTTTCCTAAGCCTTTTGTGCTGGAGAACGTGTATTATTAAATCGTGTTTTAAGCAACATTTTATAAAGTTGAGAAATTTTAACCTTCTGTTCTGTCCCATATTCCCTGTAAACGAATAGACGAAGAGGCCTCCTCAGGCTGCCACCTCAACAACCTCTCATCGTGCCACTCTGTGGCCTCCTCATGCTGCTGCCACCTCCGCAATCGTTCGTCGTCGTGCCACTGTGTGGCCTCCTCATGCTGCTGCCACCACTGCAATCTCTCATTGTCGTGCCACTCTGTGGCCTCCTCATGCCGCCACCACCTACACACTGTCATTGTGCCACTCTGTGGCCTCCTCCTGATGCTTCTGCTGCCGCCAGCTCCACGCTCTGCATTGTACCACTCTGTGGCCTCCTGATGCTGCTGCTACTCCACACCGTCATTGTGCCACTCTGTGGCCTCCTCATGTTGCTTCCACCTCACCACTATGTCATAGGGCCACTCTGTGGACTTCTCATGTTGTTCCCATCCTCTCCACTTCATGACGGCCACTATTTTGCCTTTTGGCCTGGCTGATATCATCATTTATTTGACCCTTCTTCTGATCTGTTAGAAGCAAGGAAAAATGAGACTCCCAACGGATCCTGTCTGTGTAGCAGCTGTAAGGCCTGTATAGTCCCATCAGAATTGGCTTGTTATTTGATGGCCAAAAGCAGGAGTGGGTACAAAACACAGAAGACATGCAAATATTCCATTCACATATCATCCCTGTTTTGGATATACTCCTGTTTATTTTTTTGGGCATTATCAATACTGATGGATTACTGACCAAATGCTGACTGAGTGAAGGCGAATACTCAACAAACAGGATCCGTTTTTTGTGGGTTATTGTTGTGATGAATCAGAGGAAGCGCAAAATAATCTGTGATGTCGACACAAACTTACTGCTGATACCCTCTCCCCTTTGTCGGGGGGCTCTACTTGTATAAGCGTTTAATAGAACAGGTTCTGTTGACATCTATGTGGAATCAGCTGACGACGGTGTAAAAGAAGTGCGCTTCTTCTTGGCGCTAACATCGACCTGTAAGGCTGAGTTCATACTTGAGTTATTTGGTTAGTTTTGGCCCTGTGACTGCGCAAATAAGTGAAGTGTGCAGTGATTCTAAGAGTGGCGCCTGTCATCTGCATGTCATACGGACTCACAGTATTATTTCACTACCAAAGCAGACTCCCTATGCGTGTTACTGCAAGGCACAGTGTTCTACAACACTATAAAGGCTCTCAGCAGCCAAGAAATAGCCGTTTTTTAACGAAATTAGCCGCAAATATATTCGGATCGAACCGAATTTTTCCCGAAAAATTCGGCAAACCGGCGAATCTAATTTTTGAAAAATTCACTCAACTGTTACAGAGGATACCACTGCTATTACATGCATCGATCTCCTCCACAGTATGGGGATGAGCGATTGCTTATGCTATTGCTCGTCCCCATACTGATTCACTGTTTTCAGGCAGCAGATCGTGATTAAACAGCACGATCTGCCACTGGCAAACGATTTAAAGATTCCAATAACCCAATGACTGAGTGTTTGCTTGTTCATCAAGTAATCGGCGACAATATTATACTGCCAGATCTGCACAATTATCTGAACTCATGTAATATAAGGCTACATGCACACGACAGTTGTTTTTTGCTGTCTGCAAATCGCGGATCCGTCTTCCTTTTTTTTCACATCCACATCTGTTCTGTGTGTCCGCAAATTTTGTAGGTTGTGTTTCTGTTCGTCTTCGGGTTTTTTTTTTTGCGGACCGCAAAAAAAAGGAAGGCTTGAACCAGTTTCTTAAAGTACCTGTACAAGTGCCCTGGTTTCCAAGCAACCATCCGCGGATGACAAACGGATGGCTTCTGTTGGTCATCCGCATTTTTTGGGGACCCATTGACATTTATGGGTCCGCAAACCATTTTTTGCGGACAAGAATAGGACATACCATATTTTTTTTGCGGACGTGAAAAGCGGACGCGGACAGGCAACGGAAGAGGCATACACATTTTTAACGGACCCATAGAAATGAATGGGAAACCATCGAATCCGCAAAAAAAAAAAACGGAACGGAGGCCGCAAAAAACCACTGCCGTGTGCATGTAGTCTAAGGTTAATATGTCAAAATTTACAGCGGACAAAGAGAACACAAAAAGAAAACTCTATTTCAAGATCCCTTTACCTAGGCCAACCAAGCAGGCAATTATCAGTAACGAACAGTTACAGGAGGTGCATTTACATGCAGCAATCATCTGCTCTGCATGGGTCTCTAGCCACATTATTTGTTTTCAGGGCAGCATATTACTCTTTACACATCAAGGTCTCTTGCCCAGGAACAATGACTTAGGTGATCACATCAGCGATGCTTTCACCTGATAAATGATAGTGGCACCTTTACACAGGGCAGTTATTGGGAACCAGTGTTCCTAGGAGTGAATTTTCTGTCTCAATAATTGCCCCAATTGTCTGCCCATGTAAAGAATGAAAAGAAAATGAAAAGAAACTACCAGTATTTACAAAAAATGCAGAAAAAAAAAACGTCGCTAGCCTAAGAATTAAAATAGTTATAGCCATTAAATTTACGTGTCTACCACAGCTAATCTTTGCCTGGCGCTGTCAAATGAAATGACCCTGGTTCTGAACCAGTTAATTAATCTACCATTGATTAAATATTGTACTGGATTTGTGGACTACTAATATCCCTTCCTTTGCCGTCATAGGTCTCCGGTCCTGAAACCATTTTTCTTCCTCTACCCCAGGAAAAATGTGAATGTGAGTGTATTTGAGGATTTATTTCCTAATATTTATTGAATGCAAATGCAATCCATAGAGCAGTGTTCCCCAACCAGTGGATTACCAACTGCTGCTAAACTAGCGGCTATTAGGACATTATGGGAGTGGTAGTTTTGCAACAGCTGGAGAGCCACAGGTTGGCGATAACTGCTGTAGAGGCTTGAAACAGTCGAATGAGCAACGTAATCTAAATAAATAACTCTAAATGATTACTAACTACATGAGCAATTGGGTGGTCATTATTCTCCATGTTCATTCCTCCATGCATGTCAAACATAGTTCCATTTTTACAAAATTTCCTTCAGATCCCCTGTACGCACAAATTTGCTCACCAATAAAACGCCATAGAAATGGCTTGTGTTATTTTCCATACTGCATGTGGTTTTCATGGAATTTTTTTCCTATACAACCGTGTGACTGAAATAATGTATAGTTTTATGGGAACAGATTCTGTATAACCTAGAATTTATTCATTTAAACCTCTGTCCATTCTATGCTGAGGAGTCATGTGGGCGGTCCTCCCCAGTGACTGAAACCTCTGTCCATTCTATGCTGAGGAGTCATGTGGGCGGTCCTACCCAGTGACTGAAACCTCTGTCCATTCTATGCTGAGGAGTCATGTGGGCGGTCCTACCCAGTGACTGAAACCTCTGTCCATTCTATGCTGAGGAGTCATGTTGGCGGTCCTACCCAGTGACTGAAACCTCTGTCCATTCTATGCTGAGGAGTCATGTTGGCGGTCCTACCCAGTGACTGAAACCTCTGTCCATTCTATGCTGAGGAGTCATGTTGGCGGTCCTACCCAGTGACTGAAACCTCGGTCCAATCTATGCTGAGGAGTCAAATGGGCAGTCCTACCCAGTGACTGAAACCTCTGTCCATTCTATGCTGAGGAGTCATGTTGGCGGTCCTACCCAGTGACTGAAACCTCGGTCCAATCTATGCTGAGGAGTCAAATGGGCAGTCCTACCCAGTGACTGAAACCTCTGTCCATTCTATGCTGAGGAGTCATGTTGGCGGTCCTACCCAGTGACTGAAACCTCTGTCCATTCTATGCTGAGGAGTCATATGGGCGGTCCTACCCAGTGACTGAAACCTCTGTCTATTCTATGCTGAGGAGTTATGTTGGCGGTCCTACCCAGTGACTGAAACCTCGGTCCAATCTATGCTGAGGAGTCATATGGGCAGCCCTACAGAGATTTAAATAAATAAATTACTAGTTATTATTACTCAATTTTCATGAAACTATATATCAATCTGCTCAGCTCCTCCTGCTCTATAACCTGCAGTTTGCAGATTACACTGCATTTCATGGTGACAGGTTAGATCTACATAATCTGTAATAAGGATCTAATTTACGTGTTACGTCTTTATATGTCTTTCAGATCGACATTTTTATGGATGGAAAACACATAGAAGCATTTGTGGATGATCACTCTTTCACTGTGGATGAATACATTTCTGCCGTCGAGCCTATAACACCTGAAGTGCCTAAAGGTGTGTGGACATATTCAAATTTGATCACATTAAAGGAGTTGGCCACTTTCAGGCTACTTTTGACCAATGTGTAAGTAAGATGACTTTATGACACTTACTAATATAATCTTTGTTGATTTTCTTCTTGTCCCCTTGTTGATCACATCTTCACAGGAGACCTGTCCATAAGATGGCTGCTGATGGAGGGTCATGTGACCAGGCAAAAGTAACTCCAGACACATCAATCAGTCTTCTCCACTCACATATACCACATCTACCATCTGCACTTGCAATGTTGATAGTTTAGTTTAGGTGCAGTGTATTTGAATGGAGGAGACCGAGCTGACTCTATCAGCAGCCATATCAACACATGGACTGGACCTCTGTGTCTTGGTCAACAAGGGAGAATACTTTATCAAATATAGAAAATGGTGCAGAATATCTACAAAGGCTATATTAGTAAGTGCCATATAATTATCTAACAAATAAATTAATCAACAGTAGCCAGGAAGTGGCCAACCCCTTTAAGAATAGGTTAAAGGAGTTTTCTCATCATAAAAAAACCCTTTCAGAATGTGGGTCCCAGGCTGATCAACTGGGACTTGTTCCTGGTAAAAAAATGTTTTTTTGCCGGGGCCGCTCAGGCAATTCTCCTGCATGGGTCGCTGCTGACGGCTGTTCATATGAATTGCTGAGTATGTAAAACAACTCATGCATTCAGATTCCAAAACAGATTACATGTCACTCAGGAACATGTCACCGCTGAGGCCAGTGAATGGACTGGATGTCACACTTATGGTCTACAGGGGGCAGAGGAACAGGTGAGAAATGCATTACAGGGCTTAAAGGGGTTATCCTGGAAAAGATAATGATGACTTATCCTCAGGATAGGTCATCATTATCACATCAATGGGGGCCAAGTCCCAGTATCCCTAATGATCAGCTGTTTCAGGGAGCCGCTGCGCTCACTGGAGTTGTGGTGAGCGATGCAGGCTTTCCCCAGCTTTCCAAAGACAGTGCCGTACACCTTATATAGTGGCACTGCTTGGTAGGGTAGCTCAGCCCCTTGACTTGAATGGGGCAGAGCTGCAACTTGGCTATGTGACCGATGTACAGTGATGTCACAGGCCTAGGAAGAGGCTGCCTCTTCTAACAGCTGATCAGCGGGGGTCCCAGGTGTCGCACACCCACAGATCTGATACTGAGGATACGTCATAAATATATTTTCCTGGATATCCCCTTTAAGTGATTTTTGATTGGGGGCTGTACCATTCATTTACTGTAAGTGTATCTTTCAGATAGAGAATCACAGGCCCCCGTTCTCATGTTTGCCGGGGACCCCTGCTAATCAGACACTTATCTCCTGTGCTGTGGATAGGGGATAAGTTCTTGTGATGGGACAACCCCTTCATCAGACATCACTGAATACCAATAACTATATGCCCTCTTATATTTCTGCAGACTTACCAAGCGGGCCTTATACATATCGTTTAGAGGACCTGGCTTACACTAGAAGTGGGGACAAAGGAAACATTGCCAACATAGGTAATTATATTTGTACTGCAAAACCAACATAATCGGGCACATTTCTGACCATCCAGACTATAGTCTAATTCCTGAAAGCTTTCTAGTTCGTCTTTAATTTATCTCCAGCCTCACCAAACAAATAATAGCTCTCCTGCAGTTTATTTGTAGAGTGCTGTCTTTCTGTCCTGTAGGTGTTGTGGCTCGCCATCCCTTGTATTACCCATACCTTAAAAGAGCACTTACCTCGCAAGTTGTAGAAGAGTACTTCCAGCACTTACTGCAGAGAGATCACCCTGATGAGCAACTTGTGGCCAGGTATGTACCCCTGCTGAGTAGCATATTTGGGATTTGATTTGTTTATATAATTATTGTGTGTATATAATATATATATATTTATGTAATGAAGCTTCTTGTAAATCTCCTCCCCTTCTGCTTCATTCTAGCTGGATTCTAGCGGTAGGTTCACATGTGGCATAAATGCGATGGATTCTCAGCAGTAGAATTTTGTGCAGAAAATCCACCGCATTTACAGTACAAGCTAAATGGATGAGGTTTTAGAAATTTCATGCATGTACTGCAGAGAATATCCGCAGCATAGAATGACTTGTGCTGTGGGTTCTCAGCCGCTCATTAATTTATGCTGCAGGTTTTACCCACGGATTTCAAACTTTTCAGTCCAGTCCGTTTCAGGTGGGCTTTGCTGTAGCAAGCGTCCTAACCATCTGATACAAATTGTATGCCATAAAAAATCTTCAGTGGACTTGCCACATGTAAACCCACCAGAAGATACCTATTACACTTTCTAATATATCGTGATTATCCATATTGCCTCCTTTGCTGGTTTGATTCATTTTTCAGTCGCATCATACACTGCTTGTTTACAACCACCCTGCAATCCAGTAGCGGTGGCCGTGCTTGCACGCTAGAAGAAGTGCCGGCCTATGCGCACTCCCACAGTCCTGGCGCCTTTTCCTAAAGTGTGCAAGCAAAGCCACAGGTGCTGGATTGGTGGTCGTAACCCCTGGATACTAGCAGTGTATAAGGAGACTGAAAAATGGATCCAGCCAGCAAAGGAGGCAATACGGATAATAACAACACATTAGTAAGTGGCTTGTATTAACTACCGTATTTTTCGCCCTATAAGACGCACCGGCCTATAAGACGCACCTGGGTTTTTGAGGAGAAAAATAAGAAAAAAAATATTTTTAACCAAAAGGTGTGCTTTTGAAGTAATGGTGGTCTGTGCATGACAGTATTATGGGGGGGATCTGTGGATGGCACTGTTATGTGGGGAGATGTGGATGGCACTGTTATGTGGGGAGATGTGGATGGCACTGTTATGGGGGATCTGTGGATGACACTGTGATGGGGGATCTGTGGATAGCACTGTGATGGGGGCATTTATGAATGACACTGTAATGGATTGGATCTGTGGATGACACATATATAGCATCTTATGCTATATGTGTCATCCACAGATCACTCTACAGTGTCATTCATACATGCCCCCATCAAATGCTATCCACAGATCTGGCCCATAGTGACTGCTTAGGGGGCGGAGCCTGGCAACACATGGCGGGCGGCCCGCCGCTAACAGCTTGACTGCTTTCATAACACTTATAATCTTTAATCATGTCCCTCACTGACGTCATCTGCCTGCTCCTCCTGCTTCATTCATAAAGTGAAAGGAGCAGGCAGATGACGTCAGTGAGGACGTTACACAGCACCGCTCTGCCTGCTAGAGGATCGGTATAGCAGGTTAGCAGAGCGCTACTGTACTGGGATTATAGGGAATAAGGGGACATGATTAAAGATTAAAAATGTTATGAAAGCAGTCACGCTGTTAGCGGCGGGCCGCCCGCCGCGTGTTGCCAGGCTCCGCCCCCTCCTCCTTCCATGCTGATACATCGCATGCTGTGCGATGTATCAGCTTTAACTATAGGAAAATGGTAGCATTCGCCATATAAGACGCACTGCCATTTTCCCCCCACTTTTGGGGGGAAAAAAGTGCGTCTTATATGGCGAAAAATACGGTAATTCAACTCTGTAATGAATTTAATTCAAGTTTACAGTGTGTGTTTTATTTTTTTTTTTCCGTTGCCGAAAAGGAAAGCAGCATAAATGCAGTTATGTTGTTGCAAAACCCTCATGTTTTTTTCATGTGTTTTTTGCCACAACCAAAACGATGTGTGGCAGCAACCTGAGGGTAGAGCCACACATTTAGGTTTCCTGATGCAGTTTTGGGAGCCAAAATCCAGAGTGGATCATAAAAGGAGCATAGATACAACTTCTCTAAAACTGTATTAGGCCTCATTCACACGTCAGTGTTTTGTTCAGGATTGGAGCCTCCACAGACATAGGCTAGATGCACACGTCCGTTAAACCCAGACGTGACCAGTCCGTGGTAACCAGGACTGGATTTCTTCTTTACAGCCGGAGCGCACGGCGTCATTGATCTATATGACTGTATCACTGTCCTGCAGCAGGGAGCGCACGGCATCATAGCAACCAATGACGCTGTGAGCTCTGGCTGTAAAGAAGAAATCCAGCCTGGTTATCACGGACTGGTCACGTCCGGGTTTAACGGACGTGTGCATCTAGCCATAAGGTGTAAGGGAAAGACCTGCACCTGTTCTGTGTTTACAGCCGCACCTGGTTTTGGCTCGGAATCAGTGATGGAAATCACTGACCGAACACTGACGTGTGAATGAGGCATTAAGAAACATGAACGTGTGTGGCCGTACCCTAAAACTACCTGCACACATTGTGCATTACACATGGTTTTTCTGTGCAGATTTTCTTGTGGAAAAACTGCAGCATAATACAGTACCAGCAAAGTGAATGAGATTTGACAAATCTCATCTACACTTTGCTTTTTTTTTTTTTTGTGTGCAGAATTTGACCTGCCGTGTGGATTTTGAAATCAGCAGCATGTCAATTGTTTGTGTGGATTTTTAGTGCAGATTTGCAATGCAAAAGGTGGGATCCAGGCAAAACCGCTTCAAAGTTGGCAATAAAATTCGCAGGTTACGCATGGAATGGAAAATGTGACACAGAAACACAAAGAAATCTGCACGTCAGCAGTGGTTACGGCCTATGATCCTGATTGCCACTTTCACCTGAGTACATAATATAGCTGAGCAGCTCCGCTGCCTGGTTATTTTTTTTTTCTGCTGTCAGATTTTGTGCATATTGTTTGCCACATATTTTTAAGTCCTATTTATATGCTCTGGTAGGTGCACCGGATAAAGATCACAGTGGAAACTTAGGAAAATAGATAAATAGGTTTTTCAAAGATGTTCAAATACTAGGTGAGGTGATTCACTCTATCCAGAAGCCGGTAAGCTCTGCACTGGCCTCAACCCCGGTGTATCATATAAAGCTCATAAGTCACCATTTATGTCTGAAAATCTCTAAATATACGGAGAGCAACCTTCCTCCGTTCCATGTGGCCAAAACTGCATTACACTGAAAGCAAGCAGGAAAGTTCAGAATGAGCTTTGCGACCCAATGGTGCCGGTGGATTGATTCATTGCACATTTAACCTTGTGCAGAATCGGTTGCGGACTAGTGATGATAAATGAATCAGTAATAGAACTTTCATAAAGAGTAATATGCTTTTAAGCCAGTGCCTCAGAAATGTTGCATTTTTTAATTTTTAGAGTGTTCATCTTTTGTAACATTTTGCCTTATTTTCAGCTCTCATTTTTCTTATTTAACCCCCTAGTGACCAGCCTGTTTTGGGCCTTACGGAACAAGCGTTTTTCTTCCTTTTTTCATCGGCGTGTTCCGAAAGCTATAACTTTTTTTTATTTTTCCGTCTATTTAGCTTTATGAGGGCTTGCTTTTTGTGGAACAAGTTGTAGATTTTAAAGGCGCCATTTTGGGGTACACATAACTTTCTGATTAACTTTTATTAACTCTTTCTGGGAGGGAGATGGGAAAAACAGCAATACTGCCACTGCGTTTTTACGTTATAAATTTTATGGCGTCTATTTTTCGGTATAAATAACATAATATCTTTATTCTCTGGGTCAGTACGATTACAGTGATACCAAATACAAATATTTTTTATTTTATGTTTTACAACTTTTTTTGCAATAAAAACCCTTTTTTTTTTTTTTTTAAAGAAAAAAAATGTTTTTGCTTTGCCGCTTCCCAAGACCCGAAACTTTATTTTTCTTTTATGTGAGGGCTTGATTTTTGCGGGACGACTTGTATTTTTCATTGGTATCATTTTGGAGTAAATGGTGCTTTTTGATCGCTTGTTATTACGTTTTTTCGGTGGCAACTAAGAATAAATTAGCAATTCTGTCTTTTTTTTTTTTTTTACAGCATTCACGGGATAATTTATGTGATACTTATGTAGTCCAGGTCGTTACAGACGCGGCAATACCAAACATATGGGGGAGATTTTTTTGCTATTTTTTTTCATTAAAAAGCGTATTTTCAATGGAACAAAAGCGTAATTTTTTTATTTATTAAATGTGTTTTTATTTTTTTACCACTTAATAGTCCCAACTAGAAGACTATAACAGACAGTATTTTGATTGCTTTTAAAGTTCAATGCACTATCCCTATATGACATTTACCATGTAGAGAAAGTTAATACAAGGCACTTTGTAATGTATTTGTCCATATTTGCTGGCTTCATTCATTTTTCCATCACATTATACACTGCCCGTATCCAGGGGTTACGGCCACCATTGCTGCGCAGTATTAAGGTGGCCAGGACAGGAGCTAGGAGTGGGTGTAATTATGCCTATTTGCATTCAGAGCCTCTTCTCAGTAGAGGGCCATCACCCATTCTTTTTTATGCACTCCACGTGTCTAAGGATATATACTGTATATTGTAAATACAGATAAACCCTGCGTTTGCCCTTAAAGAGTTTTTCTAGGATCTGGTCCCTTTTAATGTAACCATCCTAGCATGGGGTACTTAAAATGGTTGTCTCATCATGGACAATGGGGGCATATCGCTAGGATATGTTCTCATTGTCTTATAGGTGCGGGTCCCACCGCTGGGATCCGCACCCATATCGAGAACGGAGCCCTGCAAGGTGGTGGCTGGAGGACTCCGGTCTGGCCACCACCAAGCCGGCTCCCCATAGAAGTGAATGGGAGCGCACCGCGCATGACCAGCCACCGCTCCCATTCACTTTTATGGGCTTGACTGAAATAGCCGAGCCAGTGCTCGGCTATTTTCGCCGGCCCCATAGAAAATGAATGGAGGGCGGCTGCGCATGCGCAGTGCGCCCTCCTTCACTTTCGGGGCTTCATTCTGAATAAAGGTGCGGGTCCCACCTAGCAATATGCCCTCTTTGTCTGTCATGAGACAACCCCTTTAATGAAAGGTTCATATTTGCTTGCTACCCTCGTCTGCGGTCTGGCACCTTGTCTTCATTTGGTGATCTTCCAATCCCTTGTTTACTTCTAGCTGGCATATGGATGGGGTCATGTGTGCTGCTACAGCCAATGACTGGCCTCACTTGTGACATGTCCTCAAACAGCGCTTCACTCCTGGGTCATGTCCACCTGGCTTGGGACACATCACCACTGACGTTAGTCGTTGGCAGCAGCAGTGCTTTTGACCCCTTCCATCCGAAGCTTAGGGACAGGGACTAGAAGACCAGAGAAGGGAGTTGGAACAGAGCAGTGGAGAGTGGGTGAGCATGTTTTTTCCTAAAGGAGAAGCAAGGTGTGGTTGAAATGTAAAAAAAAAAACATGACTAGACCAGGCTTTTAACCCGTAGATGACCCGCAGCTAGACGGGACTTAAGGACGGCACAAGGTCTGCCGGTTTCTGGGGCAGGATGGCGAGGGAATCGGAGCTCGATGGCTGCTCTTACCGCCAGGCATCCATGCCGGTAAAGAGCAGCATCGCGTATTTCTGCCCCCCTGCAGCTCCAAGCACTGCAATTGGCCGGTCAATAAAGACCGGCATAACGCAGCGCTGGAAGCAGCATGGCGCTGCAGTGGGGGACGGGTTTGGGTCATGTGGAGGTGAACTAGTCGGCACCTGTCTCCTCCAAAGGGCAGCAAAGAATGGCGTTTAGAGGGAGAAAGAGGCGCTCATAGGGTAATACCGTCAGAGACTATCACATTTAAGGATATGTATATTGCTCACCTATTTCGGTTGTACCAATTGGGCACAACCACAATGTGGGCGTGAAGAGATTGTAAAATTCAGGCGCTGTAGGTGCAGCCAGGGCTTGTCCAGGTGGCTTAAGGCGGCGCAAACCGCCGGTCAGCTCAATATGAAGAAGGAGGAACGTCAGCTCTGTCGAGTCAGGCGCTAGGATAGCCAGGGGCGCACTCAACCAGTCAGAGTTGAAAGAACAGTTGATTTTATTTGGTAGACGACGCGTTTCGGGGTAATATAACCCCTTTATCAAGTCTAAAACATACATATATAGATAAATGAGAATAAATAAATGTACAGTGAAAATCATAAAAGTGTCCAATAAAAGTTGTAAATACATTAGGAAAGTAATAAGTCCATATGCACAGAACTAGTTCCGGATCATTATTAGCAGGGATCTAATACTGCATGATACTATTATGGTAACACTTTGATGGATTATAACAAGAGTACTGTAAGTCTAAAAATAAATATAAATATATAATATATAATTATAGATATAAAAATAAAAATTAATTAAAAATAACAATAATTATAATTAACGTGTCCATATCCACAATTTTCATGTGAGAACTGTATGTCTAATAGATATAGCCTCATATTGCAACTATGTGCCGGTTTGTAGTGTGCTTCAGAGGGTACCTTTAATTTCTGCTGGAGTCCTATCCCAAAACCTGGATTTGTGTTGGTGTCATGGAGTATATATATATATATATATATATATATATATATCACAGGTAGGCTTGTTGGTGTGAAATCTGCAAGGACAAGATTTATGTATTTGAATCTTCAGTGGCGCTTATTTCAAAGTATTAGTACCTCAATGAATTGATGATGTCTTTTAACCTAAAAAAGGGAGTAATGTTGATGGTTGCTGCAAGTTCATACCTTAAAGAAAAGTCAGCACAGCGCTGACACGGCCGCCGAAGTTTGCAAGCACGTGGGAGGACGCAGACTGTTGGAAGGCGCGCGCTCTGCCTCAGCTGATATGAAGAGGGGTGGGGCGCGGGACGCGCTGAGACTGGCTGTATGGATGAGAAGGTGTAGCCGGGGAAGCGCTGAAACTGAAGCAGTTAGAATCGCTGGTATCGGGACCTGCTGTGAATGTGTGTGTGGGGGCGTGGCCAAAGGCAGCCCTGTAGCTGTAACAGTGAGGAGCGTTGCTGCCAGGATCTATTTTAAGTCAGCTGATGAATTTCTGGGCATGAATGAGTTGCTAAAACGCTATGTTGATATCGGATACATGGAGATGAAAAGTGAAAACTGTGTTAATATCATATAAGTGAAGATGGGAAGTGATGATGATGACAAGTGATAATGATGCCGTGATAACGGTGATGGTGATGATAAAAATTATAAATTATAAAATATTAAAATTATAACCTGATGGTGCTTGAAGTATGACATTTATATGTGTTTTCATGAAAAATTGATATTGGAATAAATAGAAGAGATTACTGTTGGAATATGCTCAATCTGAAAACAGGTCGATCGATAATTGGCATAGGGTGGAGGTGAGTGATAGTAGGAAGGGGATGTAGTTGCTGAAGGATGAAGATATGATGGAATGCTCGTAATGGTGTGTGGTCACTATTACCGGGCCCAGATAATAGGGGTCCATGGTATAAGGTTATTATGTAATATATATTATGATTATATTAATTGGTATATAACACTCTAGTGTAAAATGAATTAAAAATGAATTGAAAATGGACCATTATATTCAATAAAATTAACCACTATTGGTGGTATATATGCCTGGATACGTGCGTACCTAGGGAAAAAAAGGGAACCCCTGGCATATATTATATTATTTTATTTTGTTTCACTTTACGAGTTGGTCATAGTTTACAGCTAAGGCTAAATTTAAAGAGACGGATGGTTAGTGGTAGTAATAATGGGGGAATGTTTGGAATCAAGCCAATATGACAAGGATGTGCTTCTTTTTTTAAAAACACCTGTTTTCCAGGCTCTCGTTGAGGCCATATGGTTCTAGGGTTTGCAGTTTGTAGATCCAGTACATTTCCCGTTTCTGGAGTAGTCTGAATCGGTTCGTAGAGTTCATAGGTATAGTCTCAATGGGTGTGATCAAGAGTTTTGAAGGGTCTTTTTCATGAATTGATAAAAATGGCGGGATACTCCATGCTTGAGGAATCCTCTGGTAATGTTCCACCGATGTTTATTGAGGCGTTCTCTGAGAGTTTGGATTGTGCGTCCCACATATTGTAAGCCGCAGGTGCATTCTATTACGTATATGACATACGATGAAGAGCAATTTACAAAATTCTTTATATGGAATTTTTCCCTGTGATGTTGCTGGTAAAAGTGTGCGTCCGATTTGAAATGCTCTCGCAGCATTTACATAGAAGGTGGCTGCATTTGTAGCTTCCAGTCAAACTGGGGAACATCCCTGTTTCTTGTGCGTGGTCACTGTGACTCTTCTTGTTGTCCTTTTTAGGCGGCTGGGTGCGAGCAGATTTTTATCGTTTTGCCCTTCTAAAGGTTATCTGTGGTTTGGATGGTATGATATTTTTAAGGTATGGATCATCAATCAGAAGATGCCAATGTTTGGAGAAGATTGTACGGAGGACCTCGTGATTGGAATTGTAGGATGTTATAAATGATGGTTTTCGATTTGTTGAGCTCCCCTCTTTCTGTCCAGAGGTGTGGTTTGTGTTTTTGGGCTGCAAGCTTTCATCTTGGCTCAGTTTATTGGCCCGGAGAAACGCATTCTCCACAAGCTCTTTAGGATATTTCTTCTGAATGAATCTGGATTTTAAAATCTTACTTTGCGCATGGAAGTCTTCTGTGTTTGTACAGTTTCTTCTAATTCTTTTGAACTGACTAAACGGTACGTTTTTCTTCTTTTTCTGGAGTCAAAAGATACACCGATAGAAGAGCAGCAAAGGAACCCGGAAGAAACGACTCCAAACACACACAATCTGAAGAGAAACAAAACGAACATACAGTAAAAATATTCAATCTATCTGGATTCCAACTAACTCCAGCACAAACATCGGTCCTTATGAGGGGATTATCCTTTTGTCCCGATAGCAAATTCAATGAATTTCAGCTATTCGTGGACCTAAACAGGTTTATCAGAAACCTGACACTCCAAAGGCATTATGCCATCAACCCTAGACCCAATTCAGTAAACCAAACCATCAACCAACAACCAACCGAGAACACAACAGTACATACCAACCTCAAACCACAATCAACGTTTAATCCCACCTACCACAGATGGAACCATTTGAACACCTTTTTTTCTCTGGTGGCCAAAGATATGAGGGACATAAATAAGGACATTAAAATTATGAACAACCTCACAAGAGAAGAAAGGTCTGCACTGATGGAATTAAGCGACAATGGAAACCTAATCATTAGGAGCGCGGATAAGGGAGGAGGGATAGTCCTTCAACATCGAACCGACTACGTCCAGGAGGCAAACCGAATTCTGAATGACCCTGTCTACTATGAGTTGCTTCTCACCAACCCAGTTAAAGAAGACGAAAAAAAAGTTAAACACACTACTAAAAGAAGCAGAAGAAAAAGGAATCCTAACCAAAAAGGAAAAAGAATACATAACAGTAGAACATCCCAACATGGCATTCTTTTACCACCTCCCCAAGGTCCATAAGGACGCCCAAAATCCCCCAGGAAGGCCCATTATCTCGGGGATAAACTCCCTCACGTGCAACCTTTCACATTACGTGGATATCTACCTTCAGAAGCATGTAACAAAACTCCCGTCCTACCTACGTGATTCGACGCAATTGATCACATTATTAAAAGGAATTGAATGGAAACCGAATTACCTATGGCTCACAATGGATGTAACAGCGCTCTATTCAAACATCCCACATGAAGAAGGCATTAGTACCACCAGCCAATACTTGTCCCTAGACAACCAACTCTCATCTGAACATAAGGAATTCATCCTGGATGCCATCCGTTTCATCCTCACCAATAACGTGTTTTTGTTTGAGGGTAAGATCTACAGACAACGCAAAGGGACCGCAATGGGGACGCGTTTCGCGCCCAGTTTTGCCAATTTATATATGGGCATATTCGAAGAGACATTCATCCACAATAACCTACAGTGGACCAACAACATCATCCTCTATAAACGTTATATAGACGATCTGATCCTAATCTGGAACGGGTCCAAAGAAGAAGTTCAGCATTTTGTCAACTCTCTCAACTCAAACTCATTCAATCTTTCCTTCACCGCCACCATATCCACATCTGCAATAGAATACTTAGATCTGGTCCTTTTCACAGAAAGCAATACCATCTGCTCCAAAACCTATTTTAAAAAGGTAGACGGTAATAGCTACCTAGATTACCGAAGCGCCCACTACAAAAACTGGAAGAAAAACGTACCGTTTAGTCAGTTCAAAAGAATTAGAAGAAACTGTACAAACACAGAAGACTTCCATGCGCAAAGTAAGATTTTAAAATCCAGATTCATTCAGAAGAAATATCCTAAAGAGCTTGTGGAGAATGCGTTTCTCCGGGCCAATAAACTGAGCCAAGATGAAAGCTTGCAGCCCAAAAACATAAACCACACCTCTGGACAGAAAGAGGGGAGCTCAATAAATCGAAAACCATCATTTATAACAACCTACAATTCCAATCACGAGGTCCTCCGTACAATCTTCTCCAAACATTGGCATCTTCTGATTGATGATCCATACCTTAAAAATATCATACCATCCAAACCACAGATAACCTTTAGAAGGGCAAAAACGATAAAAAATCTGCTCGCACCCAGCCGCCTAAAAAAGGACAACAAGAAGAGTCACAGTGACCACGCACAAGAAACAGGGATGTTCCCCAGTTTGACTGGAAGCTACAAATGCAGCCACCTTCTATGTAAATGCTGCGATAGCATTTCAAATCGGACGCACACTTTTACCAGCAACATCACAGGGAAAAATTCCATATAAAGAATTTTGTAAATTGCTCTTCATCGTATGTCATATACGTAATAGAATGCACCTGCGGCTTACAATATGTGGGACGCACAATCCAAACTCTCAGAGAACGCCTCAATAAACATCGGTGGAACATTACCAGAGGATTCCTCAAGCATGGAGTATCCCGCCATTTTTTATCAATTCATGAAAAAGACCCTTCAAAACTCTTGATCACACCCATTGAGACTATACCTATGAACTCTACGAACCGATTCAGACTACTCCAGAAACGGGAAATGTACTGGATCTACAAACTGCAAACCCTAGAACCATATGGCCTCAACGAGAGCCTGGAAAACAGGTGTTTTTAAAAAGAAGCGCATCCTTGTCATATTGGCTTGATTCCAAACATTCCCCCATTATTACTACCACTAACCATCCGTCTCTTTAAATTTAGCCTTAGCTGTAAACTATGACCAACTCGTAAAGTGAAACAAAATAAAATAATATAATATATGCCAGGGGTTCCCTCTTTTTCCCTAGGTACGCACGTATCCAGGCATATATACCACCAATAGTGGTTAATTTTATTGAATATAATGGTCCATTTTCAATTCATTTTTAATTCATTTTACACTAGAGTGTTATATACCAATTAATATAATCATAATATATATTACATAATAACCTTATACCATGGACCTCTATTATCTAGGGCCCGGTAATAGTGACCACACACCATTACGAGCATTCCATCATATCTTCATCCTTCAGCAACTACATCCCCTTCCTACTATCACTCACCTCCACCCTATGCCAATTATCGATCGACCTGTTTTCAGATTGAGCATATTCCAACAGTAATCTCTTCTATTTATTCCAATATCAATTTTTCATGAAAACACATATAAATGTCATACTTCAAGCACCATCAGGTTATAATTTTAATATTTTATAATTTATAATTTTTATCATCACCATCACCGTTATCACGGCATCATTATCACTTGTCATCATCATCACTTCCCATCTTCACTTATATGATATTAACACAGTTTTCACTTTTCATCTCCATGTATCCGATATCAACATAGCGTTTTAGCAACTCATTCATGCCCAGAAATTCATCAGCTGACTTAAAATAGATCCTGGCAGCAACGCTCCTCACTGTTACAGCTACAGGGCTGCCTTTGGCCACGCCCCACACACACGTTCACAGCAGGTCCCGATACCAGCGATTCTAACTGCTTCAGCTTCAGCGCTTCCCGGCCACACCTTCTCATCCACACAGCCAGTCTCAGCGCGTCCCGCGCCCCACCCCTCTTCATATCAGCTGAGGCAGAGCGCGCCTTCCAACAGAAGTCGGCGTCCTCCCACGTGCTTGCAAACTTCGGCGGCCGTGTCAGCGCTGTGCTGACTTTTCTTTAAGGTATGAACTTGCAGCAACCATCAACATCACTCCCTTTTTAGGTTAAAAGACATCATCAATTCATTGAGGTACTAATACTTTGAAATAAGCGCCACTGAAGATTCAAATACATAAATCTTGTCCTTGCAGATTTCACACCAACAAGCCTACCTGTGATATATATATATATATATATATATATATATATATACTCCATGACACCAACACAAATCCAGGTTTTGGGATAGGACTCCAGCAGAAATTAAAGGTACCCTCTGAAGCACACTACAAACCGGCACATAGTTGCAATATGAGGCTATATCTATTAGACATACAGTTCTCACATGAAAATTGTGGATATGGACACGTTTAATTATAATTATTGTTATTTTTAATTAATTTTTTATTTTTATATCTATAATTATATATTATATATTTATATTTATTTTTAGACTTACAGTACTCTTGTTATAATCCATCAAAGTGTTACCATAATAGTATCATGCAGTATTAGATCCCTGCTAATAATGATTCGGAACTAGTTCTGTGCATATGGACTTATTACTTTCCTAATGTATTTACAACTTTTTATTGGACACTTTTATGATTTTCACTGTACGTTTATTTATTCTCATTTATCTATATATGTATGTTTTAGACTTGATAAAGGGGTTATATTACCCCGAAACGCGTCGTCTACCAAATAAGATCAACTGTTCTTTCAACTCTGACTGGTTGAGTGCGCCCCTGGCTATCCTGCGTCTGACTCGACAGAGCTGACGTTCCTCCTCCTCCAAAGGGCAGGCAGGGGACTCCAGTGTATGGTGTACCCTGCCAGCGCTGCGATTGGCTGGAACAATGCTCCAGCCAATGGCAGCGCTACAGCAGCAGAGGGAACTGGAAGAATCCCTCTGCATGCAGCCGTTCTAGCTGGAGACTGCATGCAGAGTGGACCTGTGCCCCTCTGTGCTGTATCTGCTGGGACTTGTGGTTCGCCACCACTGCTTTTACTGGTACCTGTAAAGAAGAAAGAAGAACATCTGCTGCAGTGATTTATTTTTTTTTGCAGCAGCAGCAGAAGTTTCAGATCCCTAATCCCTGTCCGTATTCCCCCCCAACACACACACACTCACCCCCGCATATGGTATCAGAGGCACAGATGTGGCCCGGACAAAGCCAGCATAAACTGTATAAAATGTTGAAGGGTCCAGCTTCTGATAAAATGTTATCCTTTATTCGATGCGGTAAAATCCATACAAGACAGATGCAGAATCGACGCAATACTGTAAAATCAAATCATGTTTTTTGTTCTGCCTGTGGGGAAGCGGCAACCAAGTTCGAACATCCAATATGCCTCTCTACTTAGTAGTTTGCGTCTATGGTCCCCCCCCCTAACTGGGAGAGTGACCCTCTCCACACCCTGAACTCTAAAACTTTTTGTATTACCCTTATGTACAATGGCAAAGTGGCAGAAGAAACATTGCTTGTTTGATAGTAAGGTATGTCAGATAAATGTCTCCGTATTCTGGTTTTAATCTGTTTGGTGGTACATCCTATATATTTCATAAAGCATTCAACACATGTGATTAAGTAAACCGCAAACTCAGTGCTGCAGTTAATAGATGTTAGTAGATGTTTTATTTAGTGACTTCTGCCATTCACTGTGGATGTGACTGTTTGACTAAGGCCTCATGCGCAGGACAGTTGTTTCCGCGTCCGTTCCATTTTTTTTCACGGATAGGATGCTTCCTCATTCATTTCAGTGGGTCCATCAAAAAATACGTATGGTCAACCGTTTTTGTTCCGCATCCGTGGTCCGTGTTTACATTCCATCAAAAAAATAGAGCATGTCCTATTTTTTTCACGTTTGCTGGACAAGGATAGGCATTATTACAATGGATCTGCCATAACAATGGATCCGCTGTACTGGTGGTAAACGTAACTGATTTCATTTTTTCTTGGGTATTTGTTCTCCAGGAAATACTAATCTATTCCTATCTACTGTTAACGCCCATTGTCTGGCTTTCCTAATAGATTGTGCAGTGTGTAACCTGGAGCTAATGGCAGCAGCCTCTTCAGCAAAAGCTACATTAGTAGAGCAATTACGTTGTGCTCTCACCATTTCTCCTTTTAGTATGTTTTCCGTTACATGTGTAGGATGACATGAAGTTGCTAGGAGTGTGGTGTTCCCTGCGGTTTCGTTTCTGTAACAGAGGAAACCTTTGTTTTTGTACCATCTACATATAAACGCAGATCGAAAAATGCAATGGAAAATGGATCACGGTGTAAAGCAAGTTTCCATTAAGATAATCTCCAAAAAGTGGTATGTCCGCTACATCACCTGACCATACAAAGAGCAAGTCATCGATATAATGTCCATACCACCTTATGTTATCAAAAAAATTTGCTCCCCCACAATGCCATAAAGATGTTTGTTATGGAGGGTGAAAATCTCGCCCCCATAGAAAAACCGGAGACCTGAAGAAAAAAACTGCAATCAAACATGAATTTTTTTTATTTCATTAAGAAGTCAACTGAAATACAGATAAAATCTTGCAACTCCACGGTATAGTTGCTATAACTTCCCAAAAACCATTGGGCAGAAATTGCCAAATTATGAGGAATGTTCGTATATAATGAAACCATATCAGCTGTAATCTATGTGAAAGCATCACACCATTCAAAATTATGAAAGGATTGCAAAACTGTACGAGTATCCTTAAGGAAGCCTGGTATAAGCTGCACCAAAGGTTTAAGGAGAGTGTCCACCCATTCTGAGAGCCTTTCTGAATATGAGCCTATTCCTGCCACTATTGGCCTCATAGGGGGCGGAAACTCTCCTTTATGTATCTTTGGCAGTGAATGGAATATCGATATTATGGGATGTTCCACATAAATGTATTCCAATTCTTTCTTACTCAGAATACCACTTGAGAGACCCTGTTGCAAGATCTTCATAAGTTTCAGCTGAAAAAGGGGGATTACTTTTCAGAGGAGTATAAACTGTTGTATCCTCCAACAGTTTAAAAACCTGTGATTTATAGATATACCTATCCGAAATAACCACTGCTCCCCCTCTGTCAGCTTCCTTAATTATTATATCTGTTTTCCTCTTCAAATCTCTCAATGCATTGCGTTCTTCCGACATGAGATTGTCTCTTTTAGGCTAGTTTCACATTAGCGGCAGGGGAGTCCGTCAGGCAGTTCCGGCGGGTGAACAGCCTGTCAGATCCATCCTGCCGCTAGTTCATGTGTGCCCCCGGACTGCCGATCCGTCCCCATTGACTATAATGGGGGCAGAGTTCCGGCGGCAGCACAGCAGCGCACGTGGAGAAGCCGTTATACTTTTAGTCCGGCGGCCGCGCGCTGCCGCCGGAACTCCGCCCAACCGCCATTATAGTCATGTGAAAGTACCCTTATTGCTCGATGTAAATTGTTTCTCCTGATTGTATGGTGAATTCATTTTTGTTTTTATTTTATCATGGAGTGCACACAGATCCCTTTCAACAAGATCCTGAAAGCGGTCGAGTGCAGGCGACCTAGATTGTATGGGATAAAAATCTTTATTATGTGTTTTAAATGTGGCAGAAGAATTACATAATTCTGCCACTTCCCGTTCTGATCCCATGTCCTGTAGCAGGGAAATGTGTACTAAAATGACAAAGTGAGGCATTCGGGACCTTCATATCATCATATGCTGTAATACGCTGCCTCTACAATAATCCTTGCTCCTATCTCTTTACAAAGCGGAGGCGAAACCGGGTGAGGCACTTGACGGAAAACTGGCTTTTTATTACTACATGCGTGTGATTTTACGACTTCTTGTAAGTACAATAACGTGCTGGGTGAAAGAAAAAAGTTTGCGGAGCTTTACTATGTTGTGCCCCTTTTCTGGTTAATACAGGAGATAGGAGCAAGGATTATTGTGGAGCCCGCATCTGTTGAAGCAGTGATTGACTACGTCCAAAAAACTCTCTACATACTTCTAAGTGGTTGGGTCAGTTTCTGCTGATAGAAAGCAGAGCGGTTCAGATTTATTTACGGACTGCACGTGGAACCAGCAGCGCTCGGTGTAGGAAAGCGATTTGGGACTTTTTCTTCTTTTTTGATATTATTTTTTTTCTGCCCACACAGAAAGACTCGGGCGAGTGAGCGATATACTGGCAGGAGCACACATCACCTCTTCTGTCAGTGACCACTCAGCTCAGTTAAAGCAGGGCTTAGCACATAGGTACAGGGTCTCCTGCGCCAGTGCGCTATGCTGAGCTTTTAGCAGAGCTGTCGAAGGCAGAAGCTCTGCATAGCACATTGCAGCCCCCGCCTGTGGCCAGCGCCTGCTCCACTCTGCTGAAAGCTTGGGGTGTGCTTCTGCCAGTACATCGCTCACTGCAGCCTCTATGTCTGCAGTACATTGAAATCCATACAGCCATACACTGCATATATGTCAGCGGCGTACTGGCGATATAGACAACCTGATCTTCGAGTCCATATTTTGTACATAAAATCGTACAAAAAATAAAGTATGTTACAAAAATTAATTATAGGCCTTTCATTAAGTACTACATGCTACAGGGCTTACCAAATCCTGCATGATGTACTCAAGTTTTGTTACCAATTAAAGGCATTTTCCAGAATTTGTTCCTTTTGTAACTAAGCTCCCTAGCGTTTGGTACCCAATGATTGAATCATATTCACCTGCTCACGATATTCGGCGTGGTTTCCCCTTGTTGCCTGGGAGATGCGTTCCACAAACGGGGATGTACTTTATCAATATTGCAAGTAGTCTTATTTTACAGCATGGCCTTGCTTAGACTTTGTGGAGATCTTTCTTAATAGGCGATCCAAACCAGACGCATTTCAGGATAACTCCGATCCCTTCCTCAGTGGTCCAGTGGCCATGCTGTAAAATAAGACTACTTGCAATATTGATAAAGTACATCCCCGTTTGAGGAACGCATCTCCCAGGCAACAAGGGGAAACCACGCCGAATATCGCGAGACCTCAGGGGGACCTGCCAGGTAAGCACGGCGGAAGACGCTATCTCCGCTCACACGTGTGGCGTTCTTATCCACCTCTCGATTCATCGAATAGAGGTAAGAACAATACATTCTCAACCACTTACTTTTGATCCATAAACAAGGATCGGACATTAAGAACTGCATATGGACTTTTACAATTTTGAGTCCGCAAAGCCCGTGTCACATGTTGGTGCAGTGAATAACAACTAACCGCTCTAGTGCACTCTCGGATGGACAAGATAGGAGAGACTCTGATCTTGAGGCTATAATTCAACCACTACGGCTTCAGCCATACAGATTATTCAGTCAGAGCCCACTTTTCGATTATAGATCCATCACAATCATACTTTACATTATTAGGAGTATATTGAATGCATGATTTGTATTTTATATTTTATTATTGTATTCCTATTGATTTTATCAGGTTATTTGTACAAGTCTTATTAGATCATTAGATTATTTTATTAAAAGTTTATTACTTTCCTTTACCAGATGGAGTGCTCGCCAATTATTTAATCCTAACTGTCCATTTCCTAGAGGGTTGGTGTCCCTCTGCTTGGCTTGCAGCACCATCCACACAATCACCTGATCGAGCCACCGTTACAATTTTTGTTTTACTGAATATGATACTTTCATTAAAAGGGTTATCCCATGAATAATGTAAAAAATCAAAATCCTACATAATCTAGTACATGACAACCTCTTTCTAACAAAGCTAGAACCAACTCTGTACCTCACTTGCATCCGGATATCTCCCCATTCATTGCTCCAATTACTCTGCTAGATTTATTTCAAGCTCTCAGCTTTTTCGGGTCTGTCCTTTCTTGGGGGGGTATCCTTTCTGCTGCAGCTGGTGGCAGTTGAAGGATGGAACTGAGCATGTGCTTCCATCTCAGTGAGAAGGACAGAGAAATTAGAAAAAGAGCAAACAGTAGGTGGCGCTATACAGATGAATTTGTTTGAATAACTCAGTCGCTATACAACATTTTAAATTACATGCAAATACAAAAGTTTTCAAATCCAGGTACTCAGGTACTAGTTGAAAAACTGTAGAATATTTTTTGTGAGAAAAACTACATGTTAGGGGGCTTAATTAAAAGGAGACGAAATCCTGGAAAACCCCTTTAAGGTCCAAACAGACTGGATCCTGCAGAGGTTAAATATGATGGCTGAATCATGTTACCGCTAGGCATCACAGTTGTTGAGAGAGGGATACTGGGTGTTGTCGAGAGATTCTGGGAGGCACTAAATATCGAAGACAGTGCCAGACCTTTGATGCCTTGTGAGGAGAGAATCTGGAGGAGCAGAGTTATAGTTATCGCCAAGGGAAGAGCATAGGTCCAGATGGAGTAATGGAGTCCTGTTAGCAGTAGGTCACTGGTCATTTTCTGGAGGACAGGTTCTGTTGAATGGTTTGTCTGGAATCCAATTGTATTTGATCACATGAGGAGTTATCAGAAGGGTAGGTAGAAATTTTGGAGTGAGTGTGTTTCTTCTAACATCTAACATTTTGCTGTGTTTTTTTCTTTTCTGCAGATATGAATTGCCAGGAATATCTGGATTAAATTTTGTTTTGAAGAATGCACTAGGTGGTGGAGGCATTGCATCATTGCGGAGTGACCCACAGGTATAGTATTTAATAACCACATATGTGCCGTGCTTATTAAAGGGGTTGTTCGGGACTAGAAAAGGATAGTGGCTTTCTACCAAAAACAGCAGCTCACCTTTCCCCAGATTGTGTGTGGTCATGGGCCTAGCTACTGTAAAAGCAGGGGAAGTGGCTGCTACTGGGCCTGAACTCAGGGAGGGGCCCAGGAGAAGGACAAATGGGTTTATTTTCAGGGCACAGGGAGTGGTGAGTATAGTGCTCTTAGTCCTAGCACTGTTATTACTCATCACTCCTCTCCAGGTGCACTAAGTCCTGGCAGCACACAGCTTCAAGACTGGACGTAGTGTATGTAGGAGAGCACTATGACTCGAAACTGTGCAAAGTCAGGTCACAGTGTAGTCTGTGCCTAGACGCGGTGCTGCACCAACAGCAGAGGCACCCATAGGTGGAGAAGAGAGGCGAGTATTTATTTATTTTTTGGTCCGGTCTGAAGTCTGCATTAAGAGGACTGAGGGGGATGTTCCATTCAAAAATTTACTGTGGGGCCCAGTCAGTTCTAGTTATACCACTGTATGTTGTATTACAGCTAAGCCTCATTCGTTTTAGTGGAGCGGAGAATCAGTACCAGGCACAACCCATGGACAGGGGAATAAAACAGACATGTTTTTCTAATCCTGGACAACCCCTTTATTTCCAATATAGTAGTGCGATGGAGAACTGAGATTCAGGATAAATGTTTGTATACTGTACATTAAATATACAGATCTTGAGTTTATAGGCAATATTATCAGGACAGTCGAGTTTAAAAGGCATTAACATTATATTAGGTGTATTCAGTGGGAATGTTATTAAAGTGCATCTGTCATCCCTATCAGACAAAGAAAAGGCATAATGCGTGGTAGGGTTGACCCAGCTGATTAAAACCATACTGTACCTTTCCTCCACTGATGATTAGTGACATTTAAGAAAAAATTAGGGCTTAAAGAGGACATGTCACCTCTCCTGTTTCAGTAGCTACTTGCATTCCCATGTAATAACAATTCTTATCACTCTATGTTCTACCGTTCTTCTCTTAATCCTGCTAAAAGTTTATGGATAAAGGTACAAATGGGTGTTACCAGTTGGGGGTTTCCCTGCATAGTCTTCCACTGGCAGCACTGATTGGATAATGCTAGATTGTGTAAGGACACCCCCCCAAATAATAAGTCCCATCTGTACCTTTATCCATAAACTAGTACTAGGAATAAGAGAAGAATAGCACACCATAGAGCCATAAGAATAGATGCTCCATTACATGTGGAATACAATTTTTTACTAAAACTTACATGTCAGGAGTGGAGACAGGTCCTCTTTAAGTTGCCTTGCAAAACAATTCCCCTCTACTTCATTGACAGGGCCAGGTATCTAATTTGTCAGCTCACCTGACTCTGTAATCTCGCACCAGCACTGTTCAGTTCCTCCTTGGCACATATGCAGCAGTCTTCTTTGTGACAGGGCCAGGAAAATAAGATATACTGCGCATATGCCAAGGATGAAGTGAACAGTGCTGGTGTAGGATTACAGGGCCAGAAGGCATGACAAAATGGACGTCTGGCCATGTCAATCAAATGGAACTGTCTTGCAGAGCGGAGGAGCTAAGGTACACTTAGTGGCTAGGACCAACCCTCGGGGCACTTAAGCGTTTTATTGAAGAGTAACATTAGGCATGACACTTCCAGGTGCAAAAGTAATTCTTCCCACGCAGGGAAGCAGTAAATGAGATTATACAGTAAGAGTATGAGTAGGGGAGTATTCCCGAGCATAAACCATCATAAGTATGAAGTGAGTACAGTGTATAGTTAGAAACAGAATCTCAATGTGATCAGGAGGCAGTGGAGTCGGGTCTCTCCGGCGCAGAGTACATATGCATGGGTTGTAGAGACAGGTGGGACGAGCACCAAACCCCCCATACCTTGTGGAATTTCTGTGGGCATTTCCTATGAATATAAACAATTTTTTCCATGGAGACTGTGTGATTTACAAGTGATATCCACTGATTAACCGTGGGCGCCCGGTCTGCCATCCATCTCAAGGCTACAGCCTTTCTAGCTAGAAATAGCGCGGTGCCAAGAAACACCCTCTGGTAGTGGGGCCACACCCAGGGGCGTACATATAGGGGTCGCAGTTGCGACCGGGCCCGGCTCCCCAGGGGGCCCGGCCGCCTGCGGATCCCTGGCCCCGGCCCTGCAGCTGCTCGCAAAGTAAGTGAGATCCACTCCATCATCCCACGAGACCTGCGAACAGCCTGCGTCAGGTCTCGCAGGAACATGCGCGCGCACGCGCGAACTCACGTGGGCGGCTCCAGCAGCAGACTCATGACTCACTGCCAGCCAGCAGCCGCAGGAGCCTTGCCTTGCCCAGCCAGTACCGCCCCGCAGTAAAGCCATCCGCCCAGCCGCCAGCCGGTAAGAAAAGAGCACGAATTTCTTCTTGTTGTGCTCTGTGCTGGTCCTGGATGATCATGCTGCTAAGTGCACGCGGGGGCAGATGACCGGGGGGGTCGGGGGGCAGCAGCAACAACTTGCAAGCCTTGAGTAGTTGAGTGGCCTCACTGAGTCACTGGCCAAGGGCCCTGGCAGATGACCGACGGCGGGGTTGAGGGTAACTCTTGAGTGGCACCTTGAGTGGCCTGAGGGCCTGGCAGTACCAGGAGGAAAGCCTGAGTGGCCTGAGGGCCCTGGCAAATGACCGAGGGGGTGGGGTGAGGTGAGGTACTTGGCCTGAGGGCCTGGCAGATGACCGGGAGGGGTAGCCTTGAGTCAAGGCTACCCTCCCCATGTCATCTGCCAGGGCCCTCAGGCCACTCAAGAGTTACCCTCACCCCCTCGGTCATTTGCCAGGGCCCTCAGGCCACTCAAGGCTTTCCCTCCCTGGTCACCTGCCAGGGCCCTCAGGCCACTCAAGAGTTGCCACTCAAGAGTTACCCCTCAACCCCCGCCGTCGGTCACTTGCCAGGGCCCTTGGCCAGTGACTCAGTGAGGCCACTTAAGGCCCTTGAGTGGCCTCACTGGCCGAGGGCCCTGGCAAATGACCGAGGGGGGCGGGTTTGAGGGGGGGGGCCCATGATTCGGTTTCGCACCGGGGCCCCATGGATTGTGTGTACGCCACTGGCCACACCTCCTCATCCAGCACACCCAGAATGCATATCTTGGGACATAGCGGTACAGGGGTAGGGGACATGGAGGACAGTGTCTGTAACACCCCGTCCCAAAATCCCTGTAGGTGGCGACAGGACCACATCAAATGCCAAAAATCTGCACCGGGAGTGTGACATCTATGGCAGTTGCATATCATTTTAACACTGATTTCTCCTAAGTGCCCTAACACATCAGAGGAGGAAAGGCATCAGCTAGGTAAGCCTTACTAGAAATTATACCTGTTTTGATAGGGTTGGTCATGCTGACAGATACAATATGAGCAGGACAGACAGGAGACAGACCTTATAGACTTGTTACTGAGTCCGTCCTCAGCAGTGAGGAAAGACAGTGCTGTAGGTGACAGTTTTTAGCTCCCTTTTTTTTAGCAATCTGCAGGGGTCCCAGTGCTTGGACCCCTACCGATCAAAACCTGTGGTATGTCACTATGTTTGAAAGTACAGTTACACTTTAAGATAGACTTTATAGGTTAGTTCTCAGTTCAGCTGCGCTATTACCAGGATATGATTATACTCACTTTGTTTTCCTTATCCAGTACAAATCCTGATTTTTGACTCCTTTGGGATATTTGCAACTACAAAACTAAATAAAATTATAAGGTTATAATACTTGCTGTACAGTTGTATCATGTATGTAGTGTAGCTTTTATTGAAGGAAGTTACCGGCAATATCTTGATCATCGGTGAAGGAGACAGCAGCATTTACATGCAGAGATCTCCTCCACAGTATGGGGAGGAGCGATCGCTAATACAATCGCTCATCCCCATACAGAATCATTGTTTGCCGCCAGCAGAGTGCTGACAGTAATTTTGGTGACTGCATTAAATACCCAATTACCCGATGAACAAGCATTTCACTTGTTCATTGGGTAATCGCGGGCACTTTTATTCTGGCAGATCATTCGTACCAGCGATTGTTAGCAATAATCAGCCTGAAGTTCGAGTAGTGGCCTTAAGGCGTAGGTGATCTACTAGGTTTATAGTAGACATCCGTCTGCTGGTTGACTACATAGGCTCTTGCGAGGGAGCATGCGGCATGCCAAAAATGTGCCATAGTGCATGGTAAACGCCATTTGTGATCAGTCTTAACTATTTTAAAGGGATCGGTTGAACTTGGTAGGATATATATCGGTATGTAGAGTATCCCTTCCTAGATGTTTGACTTTTCACACTTTAATTTTTATTCTTTCTTATTTCTTTCAGGGAAAAGCATTTGGACAAATGTTACTTGACCTTGAGATAAAAAACATCCCCGATTTAAAATCTTTGATTGATTAATCTGATAATAGTATAATAAACCTGTGCCAAAATGTTTACTGGAGCTCTAATATAGAAAGAGAAAGTATTTATAGAGAAGCCTATCAATTGGTTAGCATGCAAAAAGCCATTATGTCTATTTCTAGTGAAATAGATTTTATAAATTGCTATACTTAATATATGGTATGGAGAATTTTGGGTACATATAACATCAGGTTAACATTTTTGTACTTTTATGTATTTCTATGTACCATTCCTTGAAAAAAAATTCCTTTAGGCTCAGTTTACTTTGTTTCGTGGTTCCATTCTTCAGTTTTCCATGTCAGAATACCTGTGCCCTATATTATCATGTTAAAAAATGGAAATCTGGTGGAAGCCTAAATGGACCCGTTAATAATGAACGCCATTATTAAAAAGGATACTGCATATACATCTTACATCCCTCAAAATCGTTGTGCCATTGTGATCAGAGCCTTATACAACCATCAGCCTCAAAATTAAAACTTCTGGCAAGTGAAGAGAATAACATTGGTAATCTTTTGATGATGGCATCTGTCCAGGGGTGGCAAATATTAGGCAGCAAGTGAACAGTCAGTTTTTGAAGTTTTGGCATTGGAAGCAGGAAACATGGGCAAGCACGAGTGTCTTTGAACTGAATCTATGAACTGACTGCAAAAGATGAATGTAGATATGTTCCCCATGATTTAGCTCTTTACTGGAAAATGATAGTGCCATTGCAAATACACCTTTATATTAACCATCTCCATCTGCTCTAAAGTTAAACTAGTCAGAAATATACCCAATTGTGACTGAAGGCTGGGTCCTTTTATTTCAGTTAAAGGGGTTATCCCATAATTAATGTAAAAAATGAAAATCAGACATCATATAGGACATGACAATCTCTTTCTAACAAAGCTAGACCCAGCCCTGTACCTCACATGGATCCAGAGATCTCCCCATTCATTGTGCCAACTGCTCTGTTAAATCTATTTCAAGCTGGCAGCTCAGGGGACATGTCCTTTCTGGGGGGCCTATCTTTCCTGCTGTATACCTTTCCCTGTAACTGTCACAGCTTTTAGCAGAAGATACGCTCATGGCAGTTGAAGTATGAGGTGGACAAAGAAATAAGGAAAAGAACAAACAGCAGGTGGCGCTGTACAGATATATTTTATTGAATAACTTAGTGGCTATACTACATTTGAATTACATGCACTCACAAAAGTATTCAGATCCAGGTGCTGGTTTAAAAATTGTGGAATATGTATGGTGAGACAACCCCCCCAATTTTTTATGTTGGACATTGTTTAAAAGGGGTTTTTCTTTTTATAGTTTTCCATATTTGTATTGAAAATGAAATCTTACAGTTTTCAGTGTCCACAGTCCCTGTACAATAGGCTGCAACAAAATGTAACCTTTATGTTTTAATTAGTAGGGATGTGTTGGAGTTAGAAGAACTTCTGGAGAATATATAGTTTCATTCATGCAGAGTTTCATCTGTTGCAAGTTATATGAAAATGTTCCACTGAACTGCATTATACAGTCAACAGTTACCTTTTATCCATTTGTCAGAAAGCTTCAGTTATAGATGTTGAGTTTGTCATTTGTTTACATGGAGCATATTATTGGACCTATTGGCCCTGACTTATCAAAGCTGGTGTGTGCTACAATGGTCTTGATGGGCCCTGCACGGCCGGAGGATGCATTTAATTTACAACGAGGTTCAGGCAAGCCCAGGTTTTGTAACTTTTTAAAGCCAAAACCATGGTGTGGAGGATGAGAAATCTCCCCCATATGGTTCATATAATGTCCTTTTTCCAACGTAAGTGATATCTTCCAGTTGTACAACAAAGCTATCCTTAAAGTCTCATGACAAGCATATGGTACATATCGTCCATTCTCCAACCTGATCTGACTTTGGGCATGGAAAGATGCTCCTGCACACTGGGTGGTGCAGTTGCTGATGTTAAAATTTATCTTGGTGTCTGTTAAATGCCCATACTAACAGCTACAGTGTAAGGGCCCATTCACATTGCGGTCCGCAATGCACGGGCACCAGCCCTGTGAATCCTGTATTGCAACGCGGACCCATTGACTTAAATATACAGTGAAGGAGAGGACATATATTTTTGCGGAGACACGGACCAAAAAGGCCATGAAAGCTCTTCCGTGTGCTTCCGATCCATACCTCTCTGTACACCGCACCGTTTCTTACAGATTGTAGACCCATTCAGGTCAATGGATCCGCATCAGTAATACAGGATTCACACAGCCGTTGCCCGTGTATTCTGGGACTGCCATTTGCGGTCCGCAATACAGGCACTGGCGGCCTACAGTCATGTGAATGAGCCCTAAATGTCCATACAGTAAGTATTAAGTATTTGTTTACCTGTGTTTTAGTTAATAAAGAGTTCTTTGTCGTTGATTTGGATGATATAAAATTGCAGTTTTTACATGATGCTAATATTTAGCCTTTGTACTCAAATCTAGCACAATCTGTTTATAGGTATTACAGTAAATACTTGTCATTTCTACAATAGCTGCATGTTATGTTTTTACATTCTGATTAACACTGTGAAACATGTTTTGTACTCAGAATAAATTTTAGTCTTCTATATTGTATGTGTTGTGTTTCATTTAATATCTGATTGTACTTGGTTGATTGATGTCCTTGCACCATTGTGACCTCTTTATGTGGCCTTAGGATACGGGACGTTTTATTTTTTGTGATATAAAAGCCCCGCCTTTTGAAAATGGTTAGTTTAATGTCATCCACACAATGCAGTGACCAGTTCAACCACCAAATCTGCTAAAAGGGCTTGCCTGGATTTTTTATTAGTTTTTGACTTATCTACCTCCCGCCACTTGCATCTGGCTCCTTCGGTGCAACACTAAGTTACAGTCTCCACTATAAACTTCGGGAATGGAAAAGAGTCACATGTTCTACTGCTGCCGATGACTGCCTGCCTCAGTGACATGTAACCCAAGTGGTTATGGGGATGCGGCGGTGGGGAGCAGGTAAATATGCTTCTTCCCTTCACATGTCCCGCTGGGTGAGGAGTGTGGCCTAAAAACTGTTAAAAAGCTGGATAACCCCTTTAAAGGAAGTCTGTGTGGTATTTGGTGCTGTCCTACATAAATAGTACTGCTCCTACAGTGCTGGGATAACAAAACCATCACTAAAATATGAGATGACCCATAAGCTTGCAAAGTCTTAGAAGTCCACTCAATTTATTACAGCAGGGGCATGGAGGGGGGAGGAGGGATATAAAATAAAAATTAGAAGTAGTACTATTCATGTAACACTGATCTTCATAAGGCATCTGGGAGGTGACAGTTTCCCTTTAATAATATACAATATTATCAGAACTAGTGCAAAGTAACAGTGGAGAAGTTGCCACTTTCATTTTGTACTGTAGGTTCCTTCTCAATTGCAGGGTCCTACAGAGAACAAAGCAAGGACAAAATAACAAATTCAGTGACAGGTACACAGAGCAGATGGAATAGGTCAAAATCAGAACAGCCAACCGGGTAAAAGCAGACTCATACAAGCCGAAGTCAATATCAGGAGAATTAAATCCAAAGCCAAATCAGAAACCAGAATGCACAAACGTACCACGCAAGAAGTCAAACCAGGAAGTCACATCAGGTCCAAATTGTCATGCAAGGGGTAGTATACAGAACATGCCAAGGTCCAGGAAATACAGATGTCTAAAACACAAGCAGAGTATAAGAATAAAATCATAATCACAGGCAACTGTGGCCAGCAGTTGCCTATTTAAATAGCCTCCTAGGTCATAATGGACATCCACCCATGTGACCTGTGATATCATACACTGACTCTGAGCCCCCTGATTGGCCAGCACTCCAGTTCATGGAGCCCAGCCTGTTACTAGACAACAGGATGCTGGCAATACACAGTGCAGCGCAGTACCAGAAAAGAGTGACTGCCAGATCCCGTCGAACTCAGACTGAGGTGCCAGCAGCACTGCCATCTAACAGTGCGCAACCGCCGGCCAGTGCTAGTACCCCTCCTTTTATGAGGGGCCACCGGGCACTTTTGCAAAGGAGTCGGTTTGTCAGGCTATAAAGCGTGAAACTTCTTAAATCAACTTATCAGCATGCATATTTTTAGCTGAAACCCATGATCTCTCCTCTGTACCATACTCCTTCCAATGTACAAGATATTGCACACTATTTGAAACCATCTAGAGTCCAGGATCTTGTCTACCTTATATTCAATCTCTCTTTCCATCTCCACAAGAACAGGAGTTTTTTTTATATGGAACCACTGGTGCAACATATTTCTTAAAGATTTATGAAATACATTATGAATCTTTAAAGATTTGGGTAATTTCAAATGAAAAGCTACGTTGAAGCCAGCCTGTGCACAGTTCTTGAGCTTCATCAACTTTAGGATTATTTGAAGATGTCAACGAGAAAGATCCACACCATGGATGAAAAGGGGAAGTATCAATGGAGGAATTTTCATGATTATTTATGGCAAATTCTATAACCGCAATGTAAGTAACCCAATCAGATTGATTACCAGAAATATAACATCTAAAGTATTCAATCTTTCCATTAGTCTATTAGTTTTAAGATGAAATACCAAGATGACAAAGTAATTCCTAATTTACAACAAAACGCCCTAAAAATCTGGAAACAAACTGAACCCCTCTATCTGAAACAACATTTTCTGGAATAACATGCAACCACATAACATGGTCCCTCTAGCAAGAGGGTGGTATTAATTGTGGTAACATGTATAGGCTCACCGAGAGAACATAAAGGAAGATTTAAGGCTGTGGAAAAATCATAATGCATAAAATTACTGGCAGATCCTGAGTCAACGAAAACCACTGCAGACAACTTTTTTGAAATTTTAGGGAGTACCTGGTCTCCTAAGTGCCTACTCTATCCAGGAGACTTCTTTGATGCAAACCGTTGAGGGAAGACTCTCACAAGATGATCGTCACTTCCACAGTAGAAGCAAAGTCTTTTCTTCCTTCCAAACTCCCTGTGATCCTCTGTAGAAACCATTGCCACAAGCTGCATAGGTTCTTTAAAACAGATCATAGTTTTTGAGTCCACAGGAGGTAAATCAAGATTAGAAGTTGTCAGGGGTGCAGAAAGTCCCTCTCTCTCTCTGTCTCCCTCCAGGATGTCTGTCAAGTGTTATGGCCAAGTTTATAGTCTGGTCCAGCGTGTCAGGAGAAGGGTAGTTTATCAACATATCTTTAGAGACCTAGTCGAAACTGAAACCTAAGTGCTGGATCATTCCACCTAGTTGCCACTCCACTTACGAAAGTCAGCACAGTACTCTCTTCCATGGGTTGACGGCACTGACAGAGAGATATTAGCTAGGATTCCCCAAAAGCAGTCCTATCAGGTCAATCATATAAAGTTCCTAAGGCCCAAAGAAATTTTTCTACCGATGTTAGCTTAGGGGAGTCAGTCGACAGTGAATAAACCCACTCCTGTGGAACTACTTGCAATAAAGAGATAATTATACTAACCCTTTGCTGGTCTGAACCCAAAGAATCTGGTTGAAGCTGAAAATACAATTTACACCTCTCCCTAAATGCCATAAACTGCTTCCTATCCCCAGAACAAACTGTTGGCCTATTTAACCTAATGGTTGAAAGGGAACTGATTCTAATGGTGCAGTTTGAATGCTTTCCTGTTTCTGAACCCTTTCTGCAAGGTCCTACACCAACTGTGCAAGACCTTGCATTTGTTCCATCACGGCCTGCATGGCATCCATAACAACTCTGTAATAAAATTAGTAAAGCCTGTGATTCTGTCTCGTTTGGCATCACTGAAGCCCTGAACTCTGCCCTGCAGCACTTCCCCTACTTGCTTGCACGGTCTGCCCTAAATGATGGCCTACTACTGGACGGCGATTTCTTCCTAAGTATTGCAGGGGCCTACAGGGAACAAAGCAAGGATAAATTAACAAACATAGTGAAAGGCACACAGAGCAGATACTGACAGAATGGGTGTTCTGTTCTGTTACCTACTTACTGTTAAATAAGTTGGTGGTATATGAATAAAGTTTTTTATTATTATTATTATACTATTTATATGGAAAGATTTAAATTCACTTGAACAATTATTGAGATACCCACGAATGGAAGAAAAAGACTTCACATCCTCCCAGAATCTTCTTGAATGGCTGAAAAGCACAGTTGCATAAGCTTAAGACAGAATGCTATTCAGTTTGTTCTTGCTTTGAATATTCTTTATTTGCATGCCAGATAATAAGAAGAGTTGTGTTGAGTTTGTGCCTCCAAGTTCCTTCTAATAACACTTCCTTTACTGGAAGTTGTTTCCAACAGCACAAAAGACTGATATTGGTCACATTAATGATATTCAATTTTTAGTTCACCTTTAATGCAGAATTGCTAAATATATTCCAAGTGAAGCAATTATAAGCAATATAGAGGACAATCTACTGTATATGGCAAGTACATATATCACAGCTTATGTGTATAAGTTGCTTCACAAATTTATATGTAAAGTTCAAAGATGTACCGTATTTTTCGCTTTATAAGATGCACTTTTTTCCCTCCAAAGTGGAGGGAAAAAGTCAGTACATCTTATAAACGAAGGGTGACCGGAAATGTGCACGCTGCCGCAGCTTAGGAGCTCTCGCTAACGGCTCCTGAGCTGACATGAAACTGTGGGCGGGCGGGAGTTAGCGAAGCCTTCACTTAATGCCAGCAGGCCGCGCTTCCATTCATGCCATTTACTAACGTTGGGCGGGCAGCTTCTCTGTATGCGCTGTACTGCTGTCAGCCCGCACGTCCTTCACTCACTGCAGCAGAAGGACCCCCTTCTCTGTGCTGCCTGGCCATCCAGCTGATTGGTGGTGAGGGCATACTGCCCCCCCCCTCCCGTATCCACCAATCAGCTCCCTACATTTCTCCCACCATATGAGCTCTCCCCTGTCCTGGTATTGTAGATTGCTGCCTAAGTCCCTTGGTAAGGACAGCTCAGGGACAATACACAGTACACTAATGAAAAATGTGTGCCAAATATGACTATAACCCCCCTTATCCATAGGAATCCACCCATCTACTGCAGTATATGAGTGGATTCCTATGGATGAGGGGGAGTTATAGTCATTTTTAATATAGACACATGCCAGTTACAGAACAGTCCCTGGACAGTGTTTATTTTAAATATGACTATCACCCCCCTCATCCATAGGAATCCACCCATATACTGCAGTACATGGGTGCATTCCTATGGATGAGGGGGGTTATACGGTAGTCATATCAGTTACCCTAAGCTAATACTGGTACAGTCCCAGGACAGTGTTCATATTTAATGTGACTATAACTCTCCTCATCCTTAAGAATACACCAATGTACAGTACCTACAGTACATCAGTGTATTCTTTAGGATGATGGGTGTTATAATCACATAACAGTGTCATCCACAGATCTTTTATAACAGTGTCATCCACAGATCCCCCATAACAGTATAATCCACAGATTCTCCATAATAGTGTCATCCATAGATTCCAACCTAACAGTGTCATCCACAAAATTCCCCCATAACAGTATCATCCATAGATTCCCCATAATAGTGTCATCCACAGATCCCCCATAACAGTGTCATCCACAGATTATCCCATAACAGTGTGTCATCTACAGATTCCCCCATAACAGTGTCATCCACAGATTCCCCCATAACAGTGTCATCCACAGATTCCCCCATAACAGTGTCATCCACAGATTCCCCCATAACAGTGTCATCCACAGATTCCCCCATAACAGTGTCATCCACAGATTCCCCCATAACAGTGTCATCCACAGCTTCCCCCATAACAGTGTCATCCACAGATTCCCCCATAACAGTGTCATCCACAGATCCCCCCATAAGTGTGTCATCCACAGATCCCCCATAACAGTGTGTCATCCACAGATCCCCATAACAGTGTCATCCACAGATTCCCCCATAACAGTGTCATCCACAGATCCCCCGATAACAGTGTGTCATCCACAGATCCCCCATAACAGTGTGTCATCCACAGATCCCCCATAACAGTGTGTCATCCACAGATCCCCCATAAGAGTGTGTCATCCACAGATTCCCCCATAACAGTGTCATCCACAGATCCCCCATAACAGTGTGTCATCCACAGATCCCCATATCAGTTTTATCCACTGATATTCTCAGCTAGTGTCCCCATGACTATGAAGGACCCAATGCTGACGGTTCTTTTATTACTGTATTTTGTTGTAGTAAACTACCGTACTGTAGTCTGCTGCTGCATCCAAATTTAGAAAGATGTCAAAGCAGAAAAGGATTTCATATAAGATCCCTTTTAAACTGGAATTGATAAAATATGCCAAAGAACATGGAAACTGCTGAGAGACATTGCGGGCCGCCTCCAACAGAAAAATGATACAGGAGTGGAGGAAACAGACGGATTAGCTGCAAAAAAGCAGATAAAAGCAAACACACTTTTCGTGGGCGAACTGCAAAATGGCCACAGATTGATGTGGAAATGAACAAGTGGATCACATGTCACAGAAACAATTGCTTCTCAGTATCTACAAAAATGAATATATGAAGCCAAGAGTCTAGCTGCAGAGAAAGACATTAATGAGTTCACTGGATCCCCATCATGGTGCTACAGATTCATGAGGAGATGTGGCCTTGCTATGCACACCAAATCTAGAATTGTACAAAAAATGCCAAAAGAATACGAGTCCAAGATTCTTTCTTTGCACAAATATGTGCTGGATGCAAGAAAGAAAAATGGCTATAAAATAGGCCAGATTGGGAATATGGATGAAGTCCCATTAACATTTGATGTTCCATCGAACAGGACCATTGATGTGAGAGGCGCAAAAACTGTAACGGTGAAGACCTCAGGACATGAGAAAACCCATTACACGGTTGTCTTGTCCTGCTGCACAGATGGTATCAAGCTGCCACCAATGTTGATTTTCAAGAGGAAGAACATGCCAAAAGAGGCGATTCTAAGAGGCGTAATTATGCATGTATACGACAAAGGGTGGATGGACGAGAATTCCATTAGAATATGGGTCGACAAAGTGTGGTCCAAACGCCCTGGAGGGCTTCTGAAGAAACCGGCCCTACTTGTGCTTGACCAGTTTAGGGCACAAAAAAGAGGTTCAAAGACGTGAACACTCATCTAGTGGTCATTCATGGGGGGCTTACCAGCCAGCTGCAGCCTTGGATTTAAGGTTTTTATGCGAGAGGAGTGGAATAAGGGTACTTTCAGCCTTGCGGCGTGTGGATCCGGCAGGCAGTTCCGTGCCACCGGATCCGGCATACCGCATGACAACTGAAAGCAATTGTATTTTTTTTTCACAGTTTTAAAGGTCTGCGCATGCGCAGACCGGAAGGACGGTTCTGTCCTTCAGTCATTTCTTAATGCCGGCCCCGGCACTAATGGCACTAAAGTCAATGGGATCTGGCATTCCGTCATGTGTTCCGGCATTTCAGGACGGAGATAAAACCGCAGCATGCTGCGGTTTTGTCAACATCCAAAAAACGTTCACATACTGAACGGAAGACATCCTGATGCGTCCTGAACGGATTTCTCTCCATTCAAAATGCATGGGGATAATCCTGATCAGTTTTTTTCTGGCATAGAGCAACGACGACGGAACTCCATGCCGGAAAAGAAAAACGCCAGTGTGAAGGTACCCTAAGTGGATGGCTGCAGGGAATCACGATCTTACACCCAGTGGACAGATAAAAAGGCCCACTTTCAAGTCTGCGAGTGGGTGAAGTCTTAATGGCAGTCAGTGAAGGATGAAACTGTTCTAAAATCCTTCAAAAAATGTGGCATCAGTAATGCCCTGGACGGTTCTGAGGATGGTGTCCTGTATGAAGACACCAGTGACAGTGATACCACTGATAGTGAGCCACTGAGCTTGAGTTCGGACAGTAGTGAGGACTTTTTGGGTTTTTCAGATGACTAGAGGTGTATTGTTTTAAATCTTTCCTCATCTGTTGCCGTTAATTACTGTAATAATGTTTCCTAATGCTGCTGTTGGCTGTTTGGTAATGTCTACACATTACATGTTATTTTATTAAAATGTTTTAGCCCACCTTTTAGTTCAAATTATTTTTTCCCCATTTTCCTCCTCTGAAAACTAGGTGCGTCTTATAAAGCGAAAAATACGGTATATGCAATAGTACATGGAGATGAGAAGGTGGGAAATTACAGCTAAAAGAAACCTGTCACATAGAAAATGCAATTTCTTATGATTTACAGACCCCTGTCTTTGTAGGCACAGTCATACAGTGCAGGCTGTCAATCACCGATAGGAACATGTCCTTTACTCCAAAGCCCAAAATGAGCAGGAATTCAAATGAATGAAACACAGGTTATACTGAATCTTTTCCCACAAAACACCAATCTGCTCAGTTCCACCTACTCTATAACGTTCTGCCTCCAGCTCAGTCATCCTATTCAACGTGAACAGTTTCCTTTAATATATTTTTGCTGTTCTAGACACACAAAACAAATATGTATTAAAAACATCCCTTAGGGTCCTTTCACACTTGCGTTCTGAGGATCCGGCAGGCACTTCCGTCCCGCCGGATCCATCAGAACGCAAGTCGCCTGTAGCATTAGAAGACTGATCAGGATCTTCGAAATGCTTTCAGGTTACTATGGCAGCCAGGACGCTATTAAAGTCCTGGTTGCCATAGTAGTAGTGGGGAGCGGGGGAGCGGTATACTTACTGTCCGTGCGGCTCCCGGCGCTCCAGAATGACGTCAGAGCGCCCCATGCGCATGGATCATGTGATCCATGCGTGTAGGGCGCCCTGACGTCACTCTGGAGCGCCCCGGGAGCCGCACGGACTGTAAGTATACTGCTCCCCCACTCCCCACTACATTTTACGATGGCAACCAGGACTTTAGCGTCCTGGCTGCCATGGTAACCATTGTGAAAAAGCTAAACATCGGATTCGGCGATGCGCCGAAACGACGTTTAGCTTAAGGCCAGATCCGGATTAATGCCTTTCAATGGGCATTAATTCCGGATCTGGCCTTGCGGCAAGAGTTCCGGATTTTTGGACGGAACAAAAAGCGCAGCATGCTGCGGTATTTGCTGCGTCCAAAAAAGGTTCCGGTCCTGAACTGAAGACATCCTGATGCATCCTGAACGGATTTCTTTCCATTCAGAATGCATGGGGATGATCCTGATCAGGATTGTTCCGGCATAGAGACCCGACGACAGATCTTTATGCCGGAAAACAAAAACGCCAGTGTGAAAGGACCTTTATCCGACAGCATTACTAGTCTACCACTCTAGAAATGACCTTTTCCATATGCTCTAGTACACTACCTTTCCATCGATTATTCAGGACATTGCTTTGTAGAACTTGCTTTACTATTCTTAGTTCTTTACTTTTTCCCAAAAGTGAAGCAGTCCTTCTTCTAAGTCTTCTTGCACTCCAACTGGATTGGAAATATTGGCATGGTGTTTGTTTTGCCTTAAAGGTAAGGCTAGATGTAAAGGCTGGCGGTCGTTGGAGGCTTCGGTTTTGCGGAGAAATCTACAAAATCACGTGACTAAACCACAACCAATTGTCAATATATTTTTAATTAATGGAAAACGAAGCATGTGGGTGGTGAGAATTTCTGCTACAATGCAGTCACATATCCAATGGCCCCCACATCCGGCCCTATTCTAGTTTGCTGCAATGTAGAGCAGGCTACTTCTCAGAGCATTGCCTAGACTGGATACAACCTGTATACACTTCTCATCTGAGAACAGGACTAGGTAGGTATGTAAGGATTTGCAGCTCTCTGATAGCTCTTTGACAGCCAACAAATATCTTAAAAATGATGAAGAGTTGAAAGACAAAGTATATAAGAAAGTTTAAGAACTTTTCATTAATGCTGTTATTTAGCTTTTTTTTTTTAGCTATTTTATTAATTAATTTTGTCTTTTTCATAGTCTTTTCCCTACCTAAAGAGCACCCTTCACTGTGCGCTTAAAACTCAGTTCTCTGTACACCGCTGACAGCTTAGCAGTGTACGGAGTACGGGCTGTGAAATTTATGAATGAGGCCGCAGCAGTCAGCTCTTAGCTTAGTGGAGAAGGCAGAAGTAGGAATAAAATACTAATCGTGTGATAGAGGCCTAATGCTCAATTTACATGAGTTTTGGCCATTTGCGGCTGACATCAGTTTTACTCAGATGGAATAGAAGTTCTACATGCAGGACTTTAATAGCCTCTATCACACGGAAAGTATTTGGTCAGTATTGGTAAGGCAAAAACAGGAGTGGGTCCTAAACAGATACGACATGTGAAGGAAATATTTGTATGTTTTCTGTATTTTAGATCCACTCCCGCTTTTGGCTTCTAAATCATGATCAAATCCTGATGCAAAATACTGACCATGTGATAAAGGTCTGTCTCATAGTGGGGAGGGTGGCAACAACATGAGGAGTCAACACAGTAATCTCTCAAAATTTTGGGTTGAAAGGTGAGTTCTCTTTGGGGTAACTATGCCCCCCCACACTAAATACCCGCTCTGATGCCACACTACTGGCTGGGCAGGAAAGCTTGTCCATAAAAAATTTGGCCAGTTTGGGCCACAATTCAAGTTTGGCTGCCCAGTAGTCCAAGGCATCTTGAATCTAGGGTGACAGGGTGCACTCCAAGTATGCACCACCTGCTGGTTCAGGTTCTGCTCCATGTCCTGCTGCTGGAGGCTGGATTCCTCAGTAGGTGAGTGAATAAACGTGCTCATCAGTACTAGAAACTCATTTACTGCTGACAGAGCTGATGCTGCTCCTGCTCCTCCCCCCCCCCCCCTCCCCTATTCATGGCAGTGGAGCGTGAGCGCAAAGTCTCTATGCAACTGTCACTACGCAAGCAACTCAGCGTTTATCTGGCCATTTGTGCAAGGACTCGTGCCTCCATCTCCACTGCATACTGCCATGATCTGTCCTTTCCTGTCTCTTGTGCAGATAAACTACCTACTTCTCTATACATTTGTTGGGCGTTAATATCCTCCTCCTCCAGTGAAGCTCCCACAGGTGGCCATGAGATTTAGGTGCCACATCTCTTGTCTCTTGGCCAGCTAGATTTATCAGCATCTCCTCCAGGACGTGAAGGAGTGGAATGACATCATTCATTGCGTAATCCAGGCGATTGACAAATAAAGTGGCCTTCTCAAACGGCCTGAGCAAACGGCAGTTGTCACGCATGAGCTGCCACTGGCTTAAATGGAAGTTACACAGGTAGAGCCTAGAAAGTGACTTTTGACTTTTTAGCCTCTATCTGTCCAAGAATTTATGCAGTCTCTTGCATTTTAGTATGGATCTAAATATATATTGTGAGGGATTAAGCTCTGGATCGCCTTTGCTGGGGTCAAAGGACACTTGTCAGTTCCATACAATTCCGACCAGACACTGAGGTATAAGTTTTAAGCTGGCTTGAAGCCAGGTTTATTGAGTGAGAAGGTTGCTGTCAGGACTCGAACCCGTGGCCAGTCATGTCCCAGACGGTAGCTCTACCCACTAGGCTACCGTCTCTCCTTGGACTATTCTCTAGCTAACTTCTAACTTCTACTACCTCTCTTGTCCTTGCCTTGTCCTGCTGATTATCCCAATCTCTTGCACCTGCTACTTCCCTATAAAACCCAGCCCTTGAACCCAGTCCTTTGCTGGTTATTGTGCCTCCAAGCCTGTAGCAAGCTTCCTCTCTGCTCCTCCACGACTACTGCTGTTTACCGTTGTTGCCGACCCGGACCGTTTGACCTCGCCGAACTGCCGCCTGCATTGACCCTTTGCCTTCCACCGACCACGCCTCTGTCTACTCCTGCTGTTACCTCGCTGCCATCTCTACTGCCGACCCGGACTGATCGACCACGCTACCTGCTTCCTGCTTCTGTGGGTCTTTGCCACTGGACTCCAACCACCAGCCGGCTGTCCTCTGACTCAGGTGAGCCAAGGACCGTTACAGAATAACCAGCCCTACCATGGAGTCCGCAATGGCCACTCTGCGCAAGCAGGTCTCCGAACTTCAGGAGTTTGGCACCACTGCCCAAGAGGAAATTACTCAACTTAAAGGTGCAATCCAGAGCCAACAGAGGGAAATTATCGACTTGCAGCGTCAACTACTGGACGTACGCGGCGCGGTCACCGACACCCGTATGCCTCTCCCGTCAAAGTTTAACGGCGATCGGAACCAATTTCGGGGTTCCTCAACCAGTGCCGTATTTACTTTCAGATGCAGCCGGGCTCTTTTACCTCAGACAGAAAGAAGATCCTGTTCATCATCAACCTTCTAACTGATGAGGCCCTGGCATGGGCATCCCCATATGTGGAATCCCACAGTCTCGTATTGAATAACTTAGACAACTTCACCACAGCCATGAGCCAAGTGTTCGACGACCCTAACCGCTGCGCGACGGCCGAGGCTAGGCTGCACAGTCTACGGCAGGGAAGACGCTCTGTAGCCGAGTATTCCTCAGAGTTCCGCCGCTGGGTCACGGACACCACCTGGAACCCAGCTGCCCAGAAGAGTCAATTTCGCCGTGGACTCTCCGAACCTATAAAGGATGAGCTCGCCAGGGTAGACGCCCCAGACGATCTGGATGATTTCGTCCAACTATGCATCCGGATTGACCGGAGACTGGCAGAAAGAAGGAGAGAAAGACTCTGGTCCCTAGATAACAGGCCCGTGTACCCTTTCACTCCAACGACTCAGCCGGCTCACCAATCCTCCACCGAGCCCATGCAGGTCGACGCACTGCGCAAGACTCTATCGGCTGCTGAAAAGGAGAGACGACTATCCGCAGGCCTTTGTCTTTACTGTGGCGAGCCAGGGCACTTCGCTATTAGGTGCCCCAATAAGACTCGCCGAACCATCGCTGTAACAGAATTACGGGAGTTACAAAGGCCACAACCTCACCCTTGGCCTCTGAAACCATAGACACTACAGGTACCGGGTCCCACTTCATTGTATCCATCCTTATCACCATTGGGGAACGACAGCTTCCCTGCTCTGCAATGCTTGACTCGGGGCCGGCGGAAATTTCATGGACTTGACCTTCGCCCATGAGAACAACATACCACTGGTAACCAGGGCAGCCCCTTCGATCTGGAAACCGTCGATGGGACCCCGCTCTCTTCTGGGCCGGTTACGCACCAGACCGCTGACCTTCAACTCTTCATCAAACCCGATCATCAGGAGACCATTCACTTCTCCCTGATCGCCTCCCCAAAGTTCCCGGTGATCCTGGGCATTCCATGGTTGGCCACCCACAACCCTCGGTGGATTGGGAAACCCGCTGCTTACGGTTTCCGTCTGAGTTTTGTTCGCTCAATTGCTCCCACAAACCTGTCCTTCCATCCGAAGACACGACTATCTCTGAAGTATCCGTCAGGAATCTACTACCCCTCAATACCGTGAGTTCCAAGATGTCTGCGACAAGAAAACGCAGACAAGCTGCCGCCACACCGACCCTACGACTGCCCAATAGAACTGTTGCCCGGGCCGAAATACCCTTTGGCAGTATCTATTCCCTCTCAGAGCCTGAACTCAAGGCTCTGAAAGAATACCTGGACAAGGACCTAAAGAAAGGGTTCATCCGGCCCTCTACCTCCCCAGCAGGAGCCCCCTTTTCTTTGTGGAGAAAAAGACTCATCCTTGCGTCCCTGCATTGACTACAGGAAGCTAAACGACATAACCGTTAAGAACCGGTACCCGCTCCCGCTGATTTCTGAACTCCTCGAGAGACTCCGGGTAGCGAAAAATCTTCACCAAACTTGACCTTCGAGGGGCCTACAACCTTGTCCGAATCCGCCCTGGGGACGAATGGAAGACCGCCTTCCGGACACGTTATGGTCACTTCGAGTACCTGGTCATGCCTTCGGACTTTGTAATGCTCCCGCCACCTTCCAGCACTTCATTAATGATGTCCTCAGGGACATGCTGGATCTGTTTGTAGTCGCTTACCTGGACGACATCTTGATCTTCTCAGAAGACCTCGAACAGCACCGCGAACATGTCCGCAGGGTATTGCAGAGACTCCGCCAGAACTCTCTTTATATCAAACTCGAGAAATGTGAGTTTGAGCGAACCACCACTCAGTTCCTCGGGTACATCATCTCCCCAGAGGGCCTAAGTATGGACCCAGGGAAGGTCCAAGCCGTGTTGGACTGGCCCATTCCAAGAAACGTGAAGGAGGTACAAAGATTTATTGGCTTCGCCAACTTCTATCGGAAGTTTATCCGGGACTTCTCCAAGGTCATCGCACCGATCACCCAACTCACCAAAAAGGCAGTCCCCTTCTCCTGGACACCCGAGGCCCAGGAGGCCTTCACGAGTTGAAACTCCTCTTCACTTCTGCTCCAATCCTAGTCCACCCGAACCCCGAGTTGCCTTTTACTATCGAAGTGGATGCATCTGACTCCGCGGTAGGGGCAGTTCTGTCACAACGGACAGGGGAGAAGATGCTACTACACCCGTGCGCATATTTCTCTCGCCAAATGTCCCCTCCGAGAAGAACTACGACATCGGGAACAAAGAACTACTGGCGATCAAGGAAGCCTTCTCCGAGTGGAGACACCTGCTGGAGGGAGCTGCCAACCCTATAATCGTACTAACCGACCACAAAACCTCGAGTTCATCCGCAGCGCTAAGAGACTCACAGCCAGACAGGCCAGATGGAGCCTATTCTTTTCCCGCTTCAACTTTCTCATCACATATCGCCCGGATCAAAACGGCAAGGCTGACGCCTCTCCAGAATGTTTTCGGAGCCCTCACAGAGTAATAAGGGCCAAGACAACATCCTATCCGAGAAAAGTGTTGTGGGGGCCACCTACTCTAAAGAACTCCTGGTCACAATCAAAGAAGGATACGAAAATGACCCCTTCCTCACCCACCCCACAAGGAATGTCAGCCTCACGTTTAAAAATGGTCATTGGTTTCATCAGGACCTACAACTTTATGTACCAGAAATCGCACGACTCGAAGTGCTCAAACTTAACCATGACTCCAAGCTGGCCGGCCATCTGGGCACAAGAAAGACCCAGGAGCTTCTCTCACGCTCCTTCTGGTGGCCAACATACAAGGAGGACACCAAGAAGTACATCTCCTCGTGCACGGTCTGTGCCCGCAATAAGACTCCTCGTTCCTCTCCCGTGGGTCTGTTACAACCCCTCCCAATTCCCTCCCGCCCCTGGGGCTCGATCTCCATGGACTTTGTGGTAGACCTTCCTCCTTCAAAAGGGATGAACACCATCCTGGTCGTGGTCGACCGCCTCACCAAAATGGCCCATTTCATCCCCTACAAGGGCCTACCCACAGCCAAACAGACGGCTGATCTTGTCCTCAAAGAGGTCTTCAGGCTGCATGGGATTCCGGACGACGTGGTCTCAGACCGAGGTGTGCAATTTACCTCAAAGTTCTGGAAGGACTTCTGCCTGGCGCTCGGGGTTAAAGTGAACCTTTCCTCCGCTTTCCACCCTCAGTCAAATGGGCAGACGGAGAGAACTAACCAGACCTTAGAGCAGTACCTACGCTGTTTCAGCTCCCACCTGCAGGATGACTGGCTTGACCATCTCCCCACAGCCGAGTTCGCCTACAACAATGCTGAGCACAGCTCAACCAAGCAAAGCCCTTTCTTTGCTAACACAGGCTCGCACCCCGTGTTCATTCCCCACCTGCCCGTTGCCTCCACCCTCCCAGCAGTGGCCGAGCGCCTAACAACCCTACAGGAGGCACAAAAGGACATAATAGACAACCTCCAGCTCGCCCAGAGGCGCTTTAAACAGGGAGCAGACAGACGCCGCAAACCCACCCCGGGCTTCCATGTAGGAGACAAGGTATGGCTGTCCACCAGGAACCTCAGACTGAAGGTCCCCTCCAAAAAGTTAGCCCCAAAATACATGGGTCCGTTCCAGGTCACCGCACAAATCAATGAGGTCACGTTCCGGCTTGACCTTCCGGATTCCATTAGGGTGCACCCTGTCTTCCATTGCTCCCTCCTCAAGCCATACGTGGAGAATACCTTCACTGGCCGCCACTCGCCCCTCCACCACCCGTGAGGGTACAAGGTGAGGAAGAGTTTGTTGTCGAGAAGATCCTCGACTCCAGGATCCACCGAGGAAAATTGCAATATCTAATTGGGTGGGAGGGCTACCCTCCCGAGGATAACTCCTGGGAGCCTGAAGAAAATGTTCATGCCCCCAGACTTGTCAGGGAGTTCCACCTGAGTCACCCAGATAAGCCTTTCCCTGCGGTGCCCGGAGGTCACCTTGGAAGGGGGAGTACTGTCAGGACTCGAACCCGTGGCCAGTCATGTCCCAGACGGTAGCTCTACCCACTAGGCTACCGTCTCTCCTTGGACTATTCTCTAGCTAACTTCTAACTTCTACTACCTCTCTTGTCCTTGCCTTGTCCTGCTGATTATCCCAATCTCTTGCACCTGCTACTTCCCTATAAAACCCAGCCCTTGAACCCAGTCCTTTGCTGGTTATTGTGCCTCCAAGCCTGTAGCAAGCTTCCTCTCTGCTCCTCCACGACTACTGCTGTTTACCGTTGTTGCCGACCCGGACCGTTTGACCTCGCCGAACTGCCGCCTGCATTGACCCTTTGCCTTCCACCGACCACGCCTCTGTCTACTCCTGCTGTTACCTCGCTGCCATCTCTACTGCCGACCCGGACTGATCGACCACGCTACCTGCTTCCTGCTTCTGTGGGTCTTTGCCACTGGACTCCAACCACCAGCCGGCTGTCCTCTGACTCAGGTGAGCCAAGGACCGTTACAGTTGCATAAATAAAAACAGAACAACAAAAGAAAAACTTGCCTGTCCGGCACTTACTATACATCAGAGGTCCCTGTCTATCCGCTGGAGAGCTTCTCCCTGCCAGCTCACAAAAAGCAATGCTTCAGCAACCTTTTACTCACGGTATTTTCTCACTCACACAGACAGACTTTGTGTCCCCAGGCAGACTGACTGACCTCCAGGCTCTGTTATATCCCCACCCTCTGTGCATCTTCATTAATTACCTCACAGGTGAGATCCTCCACCTGCTACTTCACATAGGAGAGAAATCTTGGGGAAATATTCCCGGGGCTGTTGCAAGGATTTTTGCCGCCCTAGGCAAAGATCCATTTTGCGCCCCGCCATGTCATTCACTCACTGACAGACGGACACGCACACACTGACAGACGGACACGCACACACTGACAGACGGACACGCACACACTGACAGACAGACACGCACACACACACTGACAGACGGATACGCACACACACTGACAGACGGATACGCACACACACACTGACAGACGGATACGCACACACACACTGACAGACGGACACGCACACACTGACTGACGGACACGCACACACTGACAGACACGCACACACTCACTATAGCTGCAAAATTGGGTTTTAACTGCCTATAATAGCCAGTAATCCGTAGGAATGCCCTAACTTGTTTCTTATTTACAGGCTGGGGTCAGTTCTGTATGGCTTTAATCTTGTCAACTTGGGGCTTGACTACACTTCGTCCACTCGTGGCATAGGGTATGCATCAAATTAACTTAGACACTGTATTCAACCTCCTAAAATCATTACAGAACCCTGTAATAGCCTGGTACCATCAGGCTTTGGAATTAACACAATAGGGCTTGACCATTCACTATGAGATTCCTCAATTACTCCCAAATCCAGCATATCTTTTACTTCTTTTGAGAATGCCTCTCTTCTGGCTTCAGGAATCCTATAAGATTTTACATGGATCCTAACCCCAGGTTCAGTTATGATGTTGTGTTTTATAAGTGGTGTCTGCCCAGGCTTTTCAGAAAAAAACTCTCTGTTCTGAGCGACCAACTGTCTAGCTTCCTTCTTTTGGACATCGGACAGAGCCTTGGCTATTCTGACAGCATGTATTGCTGCCCCATTATTGATGGGTGGAGCAAGCCCTGCAGACAGGACTGGCTGGTCCTTCAAAGGTTTTAACAGATTTATATGGTAAATCTGTCCTGGTTTCCTTTACCTGGCTGGTATACTTTATAGTTCACCTCACCTATTCTTTCAATAATTTCAAATGGACCTTGCCATTTAGCCAAGAATTTACTCTCCACTGTGGGGACGAGAACTAGTACTCGATCCCCTGGCGCAAATGTTCAAATCTTGGCCCCCCTATCATATATAATTTTCTATACTCCTTGAGCCCGTTCCATATATTCCTTAACAATTGGCATGACTGCCAAAATCCTGTCCGGCATCTAGGACACATGCTCTATTACACTTTTGTATGGTGTGACCTGTCCTTCCCACGTTTCTGTAGCCACATTTAACAAACCACGTGGATGTCTACCGTATACCAGCTTAAAAGGTGAAAACCCTGTGGATGACTGTGGTACCTTCCTTATGGCAAACAGCAGCTATAGGAGCAAAAAGTCCCAAGTTTTGCCATCTTTATCTACCCCCTTTTTCAGCATTTGTTTCAGGGTTTTATTAAATCTTTCAACCAATCCGTCAGTTTGTGGGTGATAGACTGATGTACGTAGTTGGGTAACTTTAAAAAGCCTGTAAAGTTCCTTCATAACATTAGACATAAAGGGCGTCCCTTGGTCTGTGAGCATTTCTTTTGAAATACCAACCCGACTAAACACATAGACCAGTTCTTTTGCGATGGTCTTTGATGAGGTATTGCGCAAAGGTATGGCCTCGGGGTAACGGGTAGCATATTCTATTATAACTAAAATATGCTGGTAACCCCGAGCTGACTTTATTAGGGGGAAACCAATACGATGTCCCAATCGTTCAAACAACCCACACATGCAAATGCAAACAACACCAATAAAGCTGTATGGGTCATACCATAACAATAACTCCAAACAAGGGTTATATATAGTAGTATCACAATATTTTATTAAACAAAAAATGACATGGAGTACATGATTGACATAGCACAGGACTCACATGATTAAAAGCATTTAAAATTTATACTGTACTGGTGATATAGGGTAGGCGCACAAATTCATATTGATAAATAAAGTGCAAAGTGCAAAAAGATAACAATAATATTCGGTAGTATAGGGGTTAGCAGGTCAAATATCCAAAAGTTTTTTTAAAAGGACTATTAAGTAGAAAACCATGTGCATGTATAGCACGGTATCTATTGTTTCTAAGTCACAAAAATAAATATAATGTCAGATAATCAAAGGAAGAAAACTAACCGCACCAAGGAGGCACCAACCAATATACCACCGGCACAAGCCCCTGACGCGCGTTTCGCGTTAGCTTTCTCAAAGGGGTAATACAAACTTGTGACACATGTGGCCATATATACTGCTTAACAAACAAGGATTGGCTAGTGAAGATAAACATAACGCCCCCTAATCACTCTTAAATTTAAAACAAGTGTCAAAGGCTACCATCTGCCCATTAGTCTATATCAGCCACAATTCATTACCTGGCGCACACAATCCGCCATGACCGCCATGGACGCAGGCGGCACCACCGTCAGTTCGCGCGAGAGCGGCCACGTGATGATCACATGACCGATATCGTCACGGAGTGAGGGGGCGCGGCCAGCATCCAGGCTCATGCGCGGAACGTGCGCGCTCCACTGCGGCCATATTAAGTGCGGGCAAGTAGATGGGCAAAAAGAAAGGACACAGTATTTAATGGCAAAATCAGCCATAACCGCCATGAGTGTAAGTGGCAACTACCATCGGTCAGCGGGAGACCAGTCATGCATAGGTCACATGCTAGGTGTCGTCTCGGAGCAAGGGGGTGCGGCCGACAATCAGGCGCATGCGCGGTATATACGCGCACCCCTACGGCCATATTTGATGAAGGTAAATGGAATGACAATAAAAAGAGAGAAACCCAGCATCTAAAGACATAAAAAACATAAATGACAGAAAACATCTCTATTGTTCCAAGGTAAATAGAATGGCAATAAAAGAAGGAATAACATCTGTTGACATAAAGCACATAAATGACTCAGGAAACATATCTATTGTTTCTAGATGGCATCCATTGCTGGACAAGACCTCAATTGGCATATATATAATATCAGATTACTTAACCTAAAAAAGTAGATGCACCGCAACCTAAATGATATAAGTACAGACTATAAGTACTTGCATAAAAGAAAAACTATACATGATTAAATTACATAAAGGAAAAGCAGGGGGAGGGGAGGGGGGGAGGGGGAAAAGGAAAAGAAAAAAGAGACAAGGATAGTGTTGATGGTGAATCTAGTGAAAATTGTGTGTGAACACATACGCACCAAAATAAGTGCACAAAGAAAAAAAGTGCAAAATCAAAAAGTGATGTGAATGTGAATCAAAAATAGTGGTTAGTGCTAGTGACCAAAACCAACTAAGATTATACATGATATGAAAATAAATAAAACATTTATAACATATGGAATATAAAAAAGAGGGTGAATAATTGAACACATAATTGTATTATTATAGTGATTCTTTGTCAATACCAACTTATGAACCCATTGGTCACAAATTACACAAATCGATGAGTGGGTCCTAAACCACAAAAGTGCAAAGTGCAACCAGTACAGTATAAATTTTAAATGCTTTTAATCATGTGAGTCCTGTGCTATGTCAATCATGTACTCCATGTCATTTTTTGTTTAATAAAATATTGTGATACTACTATATATAACCCTTGTTTGGAGTTATTGTTATGGTATGACCCATACAGCTTTATTGGTGTTGTTGACTTTATTAGGGACCAACCAAATCCATCCCAATGCGCTCAAAGGGTATCTCATTAATTGGCAAGGGAACCAAAAGGGCTGTGGAAATGGGGTATAGGGGCAGTAATCTGACACTGAGGGCAGGATTCGCAATATGCTTTAATGTCTCCATGCATTCCAGGCCAGAAAAACCTTTCTAAAATTCTTTCAGACGTTTTCTGGATCCCCAAATGGCCACCCATAATGTTTCCATGTTCCAGATCCAGAACGGTTCTCCGGTAGGGCTTTGGAAACACTAACTGCTGTACCACCTCCTCTCCCTTCTTGTCTATCTGATATAACAATTTGTTCTCTAGAGCCATGTAGGGAAAATCCCGCCTAGAATCAGACTCCACAGGATTCCCATTTATCACTTTTATATTCTCTCTGGCTCACGTAAGGGTAAGGTCCTTCATTTGCGCACTTTGAAAGTCATCTTTCCTAACGTCTAGGTCAGGCATACCCTGACATGTTACCCCTTCAGTCTCAGACATGGACTCATCTAGGTCTCCTGCCATAACAGAGAATGGAAAAGGGGTGGAGCTATCTGCCGATACCTCAACTACATCCCCTAGTGGGGAATCCTCTAATGGTTCTGGGCCTATCAGAGGCTGTCAATATCTGCGGTGTACCTCTTTTAGTTTTCAACTTAGACTCCCATAATTTCAAAAAATGAGGAAAATCTCTCCCAAGAATAACCTCATGCAGTAGTGCTGGGACTACTACAACTTTATGATGCACTGACCCATAGGGAGTGGTAATATAAGCAATAGTAGTCCGGGATTCACATGTATCCCCATGCACACAAGTCACAGTAAAAGGCCTGCTTTCACTAAAGTTACTACACTCCCTGAGTCTAGCAGAGCAGCCACATTCTGACCATTCACTTTCAATTCACACAAATGTTTTTCTGCGCTGTCTGAACCTGCAGCAGTACACACCACTTGCACAAACATAGACATGCATTTTTTCATAAAGGCAACCTCACATTGCATAGGTTTAGTAGTCATAGGACAGTCCAACTCATTACACCGAAAACATCTTATGGGCTGTTACCCGGAACTCTTGGACTCCGTGGGGTTGAGGGCTCAGACTTATTCAGAAGATCCTCAGCTGCAGAGTATCGCTCCACCAGGTCAATAAGCTGGTCTGCTGTCTTGGGGTCCCCATTGCTCACCCACTTCCTTAGGGCTGAAGGGTAGTGATCTTAGGAACTTGTCGAGGACCACTAGCTGCGCGACGTCGGGTGCTGACAACATCTCTGGTTGTAGCCATTTCCGGGTTAAAAATGAATTAGATCGAACATCGTGGTGGTTTATCCATTTTATATGTCCACTGATGTACTCGCTGTGCTCTGACTGGTAGGGTAACACCTAGCCGAGCCAGGATCTCCGACTTAAGTTTATCATATTATTGGTTCACAGGCGCTGTCTTTGCTAATTAATAGCAGCAATATCCCCGTATACCGTGTATATATACGGACAAGTGTAGTTAAACCAACAGTCAAATTACTTTAAGATATCGCGCTTGAATTTCAATAGGGATCTGACCCTGTTCACAATGCAAATTCTATCCTCGTTCCAACATATATGTATCAGTCCAGCCTACCTTGTGCGTCTATGTTGTATCTCTGTGCTGTTTCTTTCCACGCTGTCACTGTTACCTTTTTGCAGCGTTTTCTTGAGGGGAAAAATCCTTAATCGGGCGTTCCTTCTTTGGAATGTGCTCCGGCCGGTAGCACAAATCCACAGTTACCTCTATGCTCGCTCCAACTTCGGAGCGAGTGGCGTCACTATGAGCAGTACGGAGTGAGTTTGGAGGCAAAAACCACTCAATATCCAACGCGTTTCGATTGCTAGACGGCAATCTTCGTCAGGGATTCTGTGTATCTTGCATTTCACTCCCATTTATAGATAACCTGCCCTCCCGGATTTAACTCCTAGAACGCCGCTCTGTCCCTATGTTGTTACCCCTCCTCTTATTCAAAGCCGAACAATTCTATGTCTGTATTCAGCCCATTAGGATACAATGAGTCCATGTTAAAAATCCATTTGGTTTCACATTTGGACATCTTTTTATGTAGTTTCCACCTCGTTCATCCTGTTCCACAATCTCTACACCAAAGAATTGCGATCCTTTAAACTGTCCCCCGTGTTTATTCCTATAATGACGGGATAAAGGGTGTCCTTTTTCTTTTTCTTTATGTTTAATACATGTTCATTAATCCTTTCTTTCAGCATTCTTTTAGTTCTGCCAATGTAAAATTTACCACATGGACATCTTATCGCATATATCACTCCCCTGCTATTGCATGTCATGTGTTGTTTTATTTTGTGTTTGAATGTTTGTTTTTCATTCTGAATTTCTATTTGTTTCTTGTTATTAGTACTTTTACACGCTTTACATGTTTTACATGGAAAAAAGCCCATAGGTAGGTTTATTTTTATTTTATATGGTTTGTTTCTAATGATCCCTGCACATTTATTGGTAGATGCTAGAAGGTTCCCTAGATTCACTGCTTTTTATATACAAACCTAGGGGCCTCTGGGATGCTGTCCCCTATAATCTTATCATCTCTCAAGATGTCCCAATATTTGTATATTATCTTTCTAAAACTCCTTGTTTGCTCACTGTATGTCGTTATGATGGGAGGAATGATGCTCTCGTTATATCCTTTTTGTACCGTACTTGTTCCTCCTAGCTCTTTTGTATTTTTTCTAAACAGCTTTCCCGGTCCATCTCTCCTATCCATTTTTTATCTTGTTCAATCTTTTCTACACTATATCCTTTTGTTATAAATTTTTGGACATTTTTCTGCTTCCTCCTGATAGTTCACCACCTGTGTGCAATTCCTTCTAAGCCTCATAAACTGACTACGTGGAATATTATCCAGCCACCTAGGTAGATGGCAGCTGGTTTTGGCAATAAAACTGTTGGAATCAGTGGGTTTTATGAACGTTTTGGTGCAAATTTTATTTTTACAGGATAAATTGTAAGGTCTAGAAAATTAATCTCCTTTTTATTATATATACCTGTAAACTCTAAATAAAATTCATTTTTATTGATTTCATTTAAAAACTCTTTCAAGGATTCCTCTCCTTTGCTCCAGATAAAAACCACATCGTCTATAAATCTTTTCCACAGGACGAGGCCCGCCCGGAGCTCGCCATTATGAAATATGTGGTTCTGTTCCCAGTACCCCACATATAAATTGGCGAACCCGGTGCGAACCTCGTCCCCATGGCCACACCCCATGTTTGTAGGTAAAAGTTGTGTTTATATTTAAAATAGTTTTTTCTAAAATGAATAAAATGCATTCTTCTATAAAGTTTATCTGAACTTCCGATAAAGTCCCTGTTTTTTCCATAAAGAATTTTGCCGCCCTACAACCTTTTTCGTTTTCTATAACCGTGTATAGTGATTTCACGTCTAAAGTGCCCAATATGTATTCCTCCTTCCATTCTACCTCCTCTAAAATTTGTAAAATATGGGTGGTGTCTTTTATATAAGCCGGCAGAGACTGAGCACAAGGTTGTAAAAGACTGGTCCACATATCTGGATAGTGAACTGGTCAAAGATCCTACCCCGGATACAATTGGCCTACCCGGGGGTTTTTTTAAACTTTTATGTATTTTAGGATTCTGGTACAGGACAGCCACTTTTGGGTCTCTAATGTTAATAAACTCCACCTCATGTTTCTTTAGGATCCCTTTCTCTTTGCCTTTTTGCACTAACTCCCTCAATTGCTTTTTGTATTTGTCTGTTGGATCTCCCTTAAGTTTTTTGTATGTTTTTTTGTCACTTAATATATTCTGTATTTCGATGTCATAATCTTTTTCATTTAGAACCACAATTCCCCCTCCCTTATCTGCAGGGCGTATAATGATGTTTTGATTTTCCTGCATACTTGAGATGGCAAATTTTTCAGCTGTGGTAATATTGTTTAAATATTGTTGTTTCTTAGGAGCTTTTATTTTCCTAATTTCCTTAGTCACCATATTGGTGAAGGTATTAAATGCTGTCAGTATTCTTGTATTGGGTTGAAATAGGATTTATTTCTGAGCTGTGTGTGTGTGTATTGTGACTGTCCTTCCTTTATATTGGCTTCATCTGATGCCTCCCTGCTTTTCTTAATAAAATATTTTTTAAAGCTAATTTACGCATAAACTTTTTATTCCTATGTATGCGTCCAGTTTATTTATATACGTAGTAGGTGCAAATTTTAATCCTTTTCGTAAAATACTATTTTCTTTTTCTGTTAGTGTGTAGTCACTTAGATTATAAATTTTCTGTATTTCATCATCACTCGTTTGGTTTATCTCATTTTGCTTATTTATTTTACCTAATTTTTTCTTTTGGGCGAGTTTCCCCCCCCGTGTCCCTCTTTTACTTGTGTTTTTCTTTTTGGCTGAAAAAAATCCTTCTTAATGCCCCTTTTTATAGTTTGAATTTCCTTTTTGGAGTTTTTTGTACTTGTATTTTTATTTTTATTTTTATTATAATTTTTATTATCATGATCTTGTGGGGATTGGGTATTTTTCATATTTACATATTCCTCTTTACCATCCTTGTCCAGTATTGCCTCTTCCCTTTTGTTCTTTCCTCATTTGTATCCTCTAATTCTTCTATTTCCTCCAATTCTGCTAATACCTCATATTTGTTTTTGTCACGCAGTTGTTCCTACTTCGACTTTGATTGTACCTCATTTCACTATTCTCAATTCTAATTTCTGGAGATATCGGGATCATGGAAGGTCTTTCCTCCTGTATTGTTCGTACTTCTTCCGCTCTTTCGCTTGATTCTTCTGTATATATTGTCCATAATGTTGTATTCGCTTCAGAATCCTGCGATCTATTTATTTTATATTCATCTATTGTCTCTAAAATTTCTTCCATGCTTCCATGTCTCTCAAATTGTCTTGTTCTCAGCCATGTATCTCTACCATATTTCTTTATCTTTCTTTCTTTTATCTCTTCCTCCTGTCTGTATAGTCTTCCTCTAATGCTTTCTACTAATGGTTTGATGTTCATGTTATCTTTCCATGGTCGTAATTTTTCAAATGTAATTTTTAAATGTAATTTTTATATCTTCATTCACTCTATATAGTCTCTGTCTTCTCTTTCCTATAATGAACTCAATGGCTTTCCTTGAGAACCCATGCATTAAATGATCCCATTCTCTCCTAATTTCTCTATCCCCCATATCTCCCGATAATTCCTTTTCTATTCTTAAACCCTTCGGGATGATGTTCTCACTCAGATATTTTTCTAATGACATGATTTCCCACAAATCTTTCATTCCTATCACTAATTGATGTTCTAGTTCTTGCAAAAGCATTCTAACGTATGGGTAATTAATGTTCTGATCCTCACATCCATTTTGTGCAGGTTTTTGTGCATGTCTTCCAAACAGAGCTTGTACTCTATGTATTCTATCTCTTCGATCCCACCAAAGTGCCGCCATGATGGGGTAAGAGTAATTTCCTAGTAGCAAATCTGCTGCCTTTGTGAATACACGGAAAACACTGAATGTTGCATTGTGAACAGGGTCAGATCCCTATTGAAATTCAAGCGCGATATCTTAAAGTAATTTGACTGTTAAGTTTATCATAGTCCTGGGCAGCCTCAGGTTCCAGGTCAAAATAGGCCTTTTGCGCTTCACCTGCAAGGAACGGGGTGAGCAGTCCTGCCCACTGTGGCTTTGGCCACGCTTCCCGCACTGCTGTCCTCTCAAATGTAGCCAGATAAGCTTCCACATCATCCTCTGCTGTCATCTTTTGCAAAAAATGACCCACACGTCTGCTCTTTTCCTGGCTGTATCACTGGAAGACTTGCCCCACGCTGCACAACTTCCTGCAAGATTTGTCAGTATTTATTTGTGGCCTTTATCAGGGTGGTTAGCTGTGCAAACAGTAAGCGGTTTGCTTCTTGCTGGGTTGCATTTGTGCGCTGTTGTTCTCTGGTTGCCTCCTGCTGGGCTGTCGCAGACTGTATCAGGGCCTTTACTACGTCATCCATTTTCAAACTTTTAACGTGCTTGCCCGCATCCTCCACCACTTATGAGAGGTAAGCTCAGGATCGCCTTTGCTGGGGTCAAAGGACACTTGTCAGTTACATACAATTCCGACCAGACACCGAGGTATAAGTTTTAAGCTTTAAGCTGGCTTAAAGCCAGGTTTATTGAGAAGGTTGCATAAATAAAAACAGAACAACAAAAGAAAAACTTGCCTGTCCGGCACTTACTATACATCAGAGGTCCCTGTCTATCCGCTGGAGCGCTTCTCCCTGCCAGCTCGCAAAAACAATGCTTCAGCAACCTTTTACTCACGGTATTTTCTCACTCACTCATACAGACAGACTTTCTGTGTCCCCAGGCAGAGAGAGACTGACTGGCTCTGTTATATCCCCACCCTCTGTGCATCTTCATTAATTACCTCACAGGTGAGATCTTCCACCTTCTACTTCACATAGGAGAGGAATCTTGGGGAAATATGCCTCCCTTCCACCACTAATCCTGCATTAGTGTCACAATATATATGTATATATATTTATATATGTTTAAAGGCCGATTTATTGGCCTGTATTTGTGGGAGGGGTGTAAGTAGTACATTTATACCAGGCAGGCGTCTCCCTTGGGTGTGTCGACGGTGCCGCGTAGTTGTGTACAGTCTGAGCCACCTGTTGCAGCACATGGGCTGATCTGTAGCGTTCAGGATCCCAGTTGAGGTAGTCCCGGTCGGGTGAGAGTTTGCAGCAAACTTGTGCAGCATCGTCCCGTTACAGTCCAGCTGGCGATGTGTCGGCTCCTTTGGTGAGGAGGAGCAGCATTGCATCGGAGTGATCTGCCTGGCAGCCCACGTTTGGCCCCCACGCGGCAGCACGGTTAGTCCGGCCGGCGGTGTGTCGGCTCCTTTCGTGAGGAGGAGCAGCACTGCACCAGAGCGATTCTGCCAGCCACCCCCACGTTTGGTGCCCACATGGCAGTACGGTTAGGCAGCAGGGGTCAGCGTGACTCCGTCTCGTTTTCTCGTGCCTGGCAGACCACGCTTGACGCCCACGCGGCAGCATGTTTAGGCAGCAGGGGTCAGCCTCGCAGGTTTCTATGTCTTGCACAGGTCACCTTGCCTAGTTTATCTGTGTATATCTGAATGTCTTTCTTGTCTGCTTTCACTTCACTGCTCACCAGCAAACCTCTCTCGCTATCCACTATTATTTCTGCAGACAGACTAAAGCCTTGTTCACATTGACATCCAGCATTTTCCCCTTACTTGCATTGTAGAAGGTGAGGTTCAGGCTGCTGATTAATCCAGGTGAAGCAGAGTTGCTGTTTACAGAGTGTTATTGTTTCTTTAGTATAAATGCTATTTTGCGATATGTATATTAAGTAGACTGTAAGCTCCTCTGTGTTGAGGTATCTTCCCTTGTCTTGTTTTGTTTTGGAAATGTAAAATGTGTGTGTGCCACTTTAAGGTTGTGAACCTGAGTTTGTGTACTTAATAAGCACCAGTGAAAGGTACTGGGGATCCATCATCAGTTCAGAGTATTAGCTGGACACTGGGGGAGCTATTTTCTACAAAGGTAATTGCAGAGACCCATGTGGACCTTTTATTTTGTTATTTTGCCTTGTTTTGTTGCTTTATTTGTGCTAAAAATAGGAGTGTGGCTTTCGCCGAGAACTGAGTTTAGTTTGTTTTTACGGCGTATACACCCACATCTCTTCTGGGCGCATGTGCTGATGGTGGTAACATTTGCATGTTCTCGTCTATAGCAGCGTGGTGTGTTGCAGGTGGTTTATATTACTGCATGCCTCGTGTTAGTGTCAGCATACTACCACAGTGAGGATTGTCTCTACATGTCATTTGTTGCTTTTTGGGTCACGTCACAGCTCACCATTCTGAGTTGGTGTGGTCAATTACATCTTTTGCTAAGGTAGCAGGATGAAAAAAAAAGGGCGTATATAAAAAAAAAAAAAAGTCACATCACGGGTGGATTCCCATTAGGTTGCGGGCTTTGCTACTTTACGTTTTATTTTTTAGGTTGTTATAGGTTCAGGAGGTTGGGTAAGTCACTTTTTCATCAGTTTGCGGTCTCAACATCAGACCTGACCCGTCACTCAGGCCTCGGCGGTTTCAACCATTTCATTGGTTCTGATGCCTGCAGGCCTCATGTCAGTGTGGGCATACTACCACAGCCAGGATCATTTATTGCATGTCATTTTTACTTTTCAGGTCACGTCACAGTCCGCCAATCTCAGTTGGTGTGCATACCAAGGCCTTGCGAGTACTCTGTTGCGGTTCCCACGGCCCACTCTCCACTGGCGTTTGGCACGAGGATTCGCAGGGCGAGTTTGACCTCGAATATCGTGATTTCGAGATTTGCGAATATGTCGAATACTTGACCCCATATTCGCAAATTACGTATATTCGCTCTTGAGATGGATAATGAGTGATAGGGAAACTGTATCTTAAAATAAAAAAATTAAAAAATTCTGACATAATTTCCCCAATCTTAGTTGCTTCTTTTACAGTTCTCACTATTCCTGTCAGAGTAAAGACTTAATAGGTAAAACTGTCCTGCGAATGTTCGTCACTTGAATAATCGCATTAATCTATTCGCGGTTTGTATTCCTTACCTACCTAGCGTTAACAGGTCGTGTCAGACTCCAGTACGCTGAATGTATTGCAAAAATTCTGATATGTCTTTTCGCGCCCTTCCATTCGCACAAATGACTCCCGCCATTTCTAGCTTTCAATACGTGTAAAGCTGTTTAAACGGTATTGATAACGAATAGATTCTATGTGCATGCGAATACAACTTAAAAGATTTAATCGCAAGTCATGTTATTGAATGCAAAATAACGAATATTGTGACGAATGTGATGCGGGTTGTTTGTCAAATGTCGCGAAGTCGAGTGTGGATCTTTGCACTCACCACTACTTACCACCTCTCAGTCGTGCGGCATGTCCGTATGCCAGTGTCCAATTTAGGATTGAAACCGACAGCTATCGGGCCTTTCCTTCAGGTGAGGGCGGCATATGCTGCCTCTAGATACGAAAGTTCCGGCCCATATAATCCGGAAGCTAGGTCAGTGGCGCTCTGCATGATCATTAGGTTCATACCTCAATCTAGTCGAGAGATATTCTTGCATTCCAGAGGTTGGTCATGTTAGGGTACTTTCACACTTGCGTTGTTGCGGATCCGTCTGTTTATTTGCACAGACAGATCCGCACCTATAATGCAAACGTTTGTATCTGTTCAGAACGGATCCATTTGCATTAGTTTTAAAGAAAAATGACAAAGTCCAAAATGGATCTGTTTTGAATTACATTGAAAGTCAATGGGGAAGGATCAGTTTTCAAATGCACCATATTGTGTTTATTGAAAACGGATCCGTCCCCATTGACTTACATTGTAATTCAAAATGCATCTGTTAGGCTCCACCGTTCAGACGGACACCAAAATACAGCAAGCTGTGTTTTGGTATCTGCCTCCAAAACAGAATAGAAGCGGAACGGAGCCGAACTGATGCATTCTGAACGGATCCTTATCCATTAACAATGTATTGGGACTTAACTTATCCGTTTTGGACCATTTGTGAGAGCCCTGAAACGGATCTCACAAATGGAATCCAAAACGATAGTGTGAAAGTACCCTTAGTGTTGTTGCTGGCACTGGTTTCGTTGCCATTTTTGGCCCCCAATATAATCATTCTCTTTCCGACATTCCTTTCAGGGTGCCCGGCTTCTTGTCTTTCAGCAATTACTGGCAGCAGTAGCAGACCAAGACCTTGAGAGTACTCTGTTGCGGTGCTCACGGCACCACTCACCACCTCTCAGTTATGCGGCATGTCCGTATGCCGGTGTCCAATTTTAGGGTTGAAACCGACAGCTATCAGGCCTTTCCTTCAGGTCAGGTGCAGCATGTGCTGCCTCTGGAAACAAAAGTTCTGGCCCATGTTATCCGGAAATTAGGTGCTCTGCATTTTCAATAGTTTCATACCTCAGCCTAGAATGTTTTTGCATTCCAGAGGTTGGCCATGTTGGTGTTGTTGCTACGTAATATTGTGTATTTAGTTGTTGGTTTTTGGCCCCCTTCAGGCATTCCTCCTACACAGCGGTTATGGCACAACTCAAGTCGCTTAGCATAGTTAGGTAGGCAGGTAGATGGTTACGTGTCATGTAGCCCCGACCACAAATATATTTATATATATTGTGACACAGTAAAAGGTCTGGTATGGAGGGGAAGGTTTTTTGCTCACTGCATGTGCTGCTGGACTGATTGACAGCCCGGTTAAGGTCAAGCCCCTGGATCTTAGGTGCCGGTCCAGGCCTAGTCGACACCTAACTGTCTTAAAAGCCAGCTGGACGGCAGAAGGGGGAGATAAGGCCTGTGTCTGGATGAATGCTTACGACCTGTTTGGGGAAGACAGGTCAACTAAATCCTGGACTTAAACTGGCGAGGGCCTGTTGGCAAAGTGTAAACACACACCTGGACTTGGACTCTTTTTGCAGAACCTGCAGCATGGTGTGAATGAACACCAGGTCTTTCAACTAAGGCGAAGTTGTTTACAGAGCTGTTAAACCTGCTTGTGTGAATAAAACACGATGCCCGGAAAACATTCCGTACAGCGATCCCCAAAATGGCACCAACAGATGACATCGAGACCTACCTGCTGGTGTTCGAGAAGGTGGCCATGAGGGAGAGTCTACCCCTAGACCAGTGGGCTGAGGTCATCGCTCCGTTCCTGGCATCAGGACCCCAACAGGTTTACTTTGATTTACCGGATGAGCAAGCAGCGGACTACAATAAAGTCAAGGGTGAGATCCTGGCACGACTGGAGATGAATGTGTTGGTCTGGGCCCAGCGGGTGCACGAGTCGGCGTTTAACCCGGCCGAGCCAGCAAGACCACAATATTATGATTTGCTGCACCTGTTGCAAAAATGGCTACAGCCTGAGGAACTGCATTCTACTGTTATGCTGGACCGTATTGTGGCTGACAAGTTCTGGAGGGCTTTGCCACACCCCCTCCAGCACTGGGTCGGCCAGGTGCCTTCGACTAGTGCCCTTGAGATGGTGGACCTGGTAGAGCAGTATGAGGCTACCAAGAACCTAAAGGGGGGCTCTCTGGGGAGGGGTCAATAAAACCCAGAAAATCCCTGCCCCAGACCTGGCGGCCAGAGCCAAAAGAGACCGCTTGGAATGTACCCACTGCGGATCTGGCTGGAAAGTTGGCGTATTACGTATACATGGAGACTTAAAAGACTACCCCACTGCTCTGGTGTCTCTAAACACGGGTCCATGAGCTGGCAGTGGCCATTAACCTGCACTATGAGTTAATACTAAGAGACTTCCCGTTGTTACTGGCCCTGTGGCCAGCAGTTAGACCTACCAATCCCCAAGAGTCAGGGATAGCCCCAGCAGATTGGCCTTGCTTAGATGGGAGGCCAGAACCCTGGGAGCCCGAGGCAGAAGGGCCAGCGGTACGGGTCACCGCCACTCCGGTGGATGAGGGGGAGACAACCCCACTGAATGTGATGGTTGGGGAGGTGGAGGACCTGCCGCTGGGCCCTGATTTGGCAGACCTGAATGTCTCAACACAGGAATCAGACTCTATCTCGAGCCTGGGAGAATGCGTTAATAGTCGATGGGGAACCAAAACAACCTGGAGCCAAGTCAGTTTTTCTGCGTTTTGTGGTTCACCACAATTTGTTGTATTGGGTCACCCAACTACGGGGTGGGAATGGTGAACAGTTGCTGGTGCCCAAGGCATATTGTAAGCTGGTATTAGATCTGGCCCACCAACATGTTCTCGGTGGCCACCTGGGGCTACAGAAAACTCAGGAACGTATACTGCAGCAGTTTTACTGGCCCAGTGTGTTCAGAGCGCTAAAACAATTTTGTAGGTCTTACCCGACCTGCCAGATAACTAGCCCCCAGTGACACTTCCGTAGTCCCCTAGTACCTCTCCCGATTATCGAGGTACCCTTCAAGAGAATCGCCATGGACCTCATAGGACCAGTAGCTAAGTCCGCTAGGGGTCACCAACACATCTTAGTCGCCCTTGACTACACCACCCTGTACACGGAGGTAGTGCCACTGCGTCATACATCTGCCAAACTCATAGCTAAGTAGTTAATGGAGATGTTTTCCCGAGTAGGAATACCTAAAGAGGTTCTGACAGGGGACACCTTTCATGTCGAAGGTCATGGGGGAACTGTGTAAATTGCATAAAACAGTTACAGACTTCCATTTACCATCCACAAACTGACGGTCTGGTGGAGAGATTTAACCAAATGTTAAAATATATGCTAAAAAGAGTGGTGTCAAAAGATGGGAGGGACTGGGACCTCCTTCTGCCCTATCTAATGTTCGCAGTGCGCGAGGTGCCCCAGGCGTCTGGGTTCTCGCCCTTCGAACTGCTATATGGCAGACATCCCTGGGGGCTGTTGGACATAGCCAAGGAGGCGTTGGTCTATAATTGAATGGGGTCTATACTTGAGAGGCTCGGGTCCGGAACTTTAACCCGGGAGATCGGGTCTTGGTTTTTGTACTGACCGTGGACAGTAAGTTCCTGGCTAGGTGGCAGGGGCCTACGAGATACTACAGAAATTAGGAGATGTAAATTACAAGATACGTCAGCCAGGCCGACGGAAGCCCGAGCAGGTCTACCATGTCAATTTACTGAAGCCTTGGAAGGATAGGGAGACCTCTACTGAGAACAGCCCGCGGGCGGTTTGTCTAGGGGAAGAGATTCCGACCCCTCTGTCTGTTGCAGGTGAAGCGGCTGCCACGGTACGTATTGATGACAGCCTTTCCTCTAAGCAGGCTCAGGAGGCTAGGGAGTTTGTTAGTCGAAACACGGATGTGTTCTCTGACCTTCCTGGACGTACTTCCATAATCCACCATGATATTGTCACAGAGCCCAAGACGAAAGTCCGATTAAAGCCGTACCGGGTGCCCGAGGCTCGACGACAAGCCATCTCAGAGGAAGTGGAGCTGATACTGTGGCTAGATGTTATTTAGGAGTCTAAGAGGAGGAGTCTAAAAGTGAGTGGGCCAGCCCAATAGTTCTGATACCCAAACCGGATGGGACGTTACAGTTCTGTAACGATTTCCGTAAACTGAACGAGGTCTCTAAATTTGATGCGTATCCCATGCCCCAGGTGGATGAGTTAATCGAGCGATTAGGGCAGGCACGATATTTTACTGTCTTGCACCTCACAAAAGGGTACTGGCAAGTGCCCTTAACCACTTCAGCCCCCCTAGCTTAAACACCCTTAATGACCAGGCCACTTTTTACAATTCTGCACTACGCTACTTTACCCGTTTATTGCTCCGTCATGCAACTTACCACCCAAATGAATTTTACCTCCTTTTCTTCTCACTAATAGAGCTTTCATTTGGTGGTATTTCATTGTTGCTGACATTTTTACTTTTTTTGCTATTAATAAAAATTTAACGACATTTTTGCAAAAAAATTACATTTTTCACTTTCTGTTGTAAAATTTAAAAAAAAAACTACATTTCTATATAAATTTTTCTCTAAATTTATTATTCTACATGTCTTTGATAAAAAAAAAATGCAATAAGTGTATATTTATTGGTTTGGGTAAAAGTTATAGCGTTTACAAACTATGGTGCAAAAAAGTGAATTTCCGCATTTTGAAGCAGCTCTGACTTTCTGAGCACCTGTTATGTTTCTTCAGGTGCTAGAATGCTAGGATAGTATAAATACCCCCCAAATGACACCATTTTAGAAAGAAGACACCCGAAAGTATTCGCGGAGGGGCATGGTAAGTTCATGTATCATTTCATTTTTTTTCACAAGTTAGCGGAAAATGACACTTTCTGAGGAAAAAAATAATAATAATAAAGTTTCCATTTCTGCTAATTTCTGGCAAAAAAAAATAAAATCTCAGACAGGCTCACTTTGCCCCTCAGTGAATACTTTGGGGTGTGTACTTTACGAAATGGGGTCATTTGTGGGGTGTTTGTACTTTTCTGGCATTTTGGGCGGGGCTAAATTGTGAGCAGCCATGTAAATGCTAAGGCCTCTTGCACACGGGCGTCATGTTTGACGCCCGGATAAGATGCGGGTGCGTTGCGGGAATCGCCGCGATTTTTCCGCGCGTGTGCTAACGTTTGTAGTGCGTTGAGCACGCGCGTGAAAAAATCTGCATGCTTGGTACCCAGACCCGAAGTCAGACTTCATCACTGAAGTCTGGTTTCGGGATGAGTATTCTGTATATGTAATTATTTTCCTTTATAACATAGTTATAAGGGAAAATAATCGCATTCTAATTACAGAATGCAATGTTCCCCGGGCTTTAAAGGGTTAAAAATAATAAAGAGTTAACTTACCTTCTCCCATTATGCCGCAGAGCCCCAGAACGTCTTCTCTCTTGATAGTTTTGATGCTTGAGGACCTGTGGTGACGTCACAGGGTCACATGGTCCAATCATAGAAGCATTTGAGTGGACCATGTGACCCATGTGATCCTGTGACATCACGGCAGGTCCTTCATCCAACATCTGTTGGATGAAGGACCTGCCGTGATGTCACAGGATCACATGAGTCACATGGTCCACTCAAATGCTTCTATGATTGGACCATGTGACCCTGTGACGTCACCACAGGTCCTCAAGCATCAAAACTATCAAGAGAGAAGACGTTCTGAGGCTCTGCGTACAATGGGAGAAGGTAAGTTAACTCTTTATTATTTTTAACCCTTTAAAGCCCGGGAACATTGCATTCTGTAATTAGAATGCGATTATTTTCCCTTATAACTATGTTATAAAGAAAATAATAACGATCGGAGTCCCCATCCCGATCGTATCCTAGCAACCATGCGGAAAATCGCAACGCATCCGCACATGATTGCGGATGCTTGCGATTTTCCCGCATCCCCATTCACTTCTATGGGGCCTGCGTTGCGTGAAAATCGCAGAATATAGAACATGCTGCGATTTTCACGCTAACGCAAAAGTGATGCGTGAAAATCACCGCTCATGTGCACAGCCCCATAGAACTGAATGGGTCAGGATTCAGTGCGGGTGCAATGCGTCCTCCTCACGCATTGCACCCGCGCGGAAAACTCGCCCGTGTGAAAGGGGCCTAAAGGTACTCGTTGGAATTTGGGCCCTTTGCGCACCCAGGCTGCAAAAAGTGTCACTCATGTGGTATCGCCGTACTCAGGAGAAGTAGGGCAATGTGTTTTGGGGTGTATTTTTACATATACCCATGTTGGGTGAAAGAAATATCTCTGTAAACTGACAACTTTGTATAAAAAAAATTAAAAAGTTGTCATTTACAGAGATATTTCTCACACAAAGTATGGGTTTATATAAAAATACACCCCAAAACACATTGCCCTACTTCTCCTGAGTACGGCGATACCACATGAGTGACACTTTTTTGCAGCCTGGTGCAAAGGGCCCTAATTCCAATGAGTACCTTTAGGATTTCACAGGGCATTTTTACGCATTTGGATTCCAAACTTCTTCTCACGCTTTAGGGGCCCCTAAAATGCCAGGACAGTATAAATACCCCACATATGACCCCATTTTAGAAAGAAGACACCCCAAGGTATTCCGTAAGGGGTATAGTGAGTTCATGTAAAATTTTATTTTTTGTCACAAGTTAGTGGAATATGAGACTTTGTAAAAACTAAATAAAAAAATATATATATCAATTTCCGCTAACTTGTGCCAAAAAAAAAATTCTGTGAACTCGCCATGCCCCTCACAGAATACCTTGGGGTGTCTTCTTTCCAAAATGGGGTCACTTGTGGGGTATTTATACTGCCCTGGCATTTTAGGGAACCTAAAGCGTGAGAATCCAAATGCGTAAAAATGCCCTGTGAAATCCTAAAGGTACTCATTGGTTTTTGGGCCCCTTTGCGCATCTTGGCTGCAAAAAAGTGTCACACATGTGGTATCACCGTACTCAGGAGAAGTAGGGCAATGTGTTTTGGGGTGTATTTTTATATATACCCATACTTTGTGTGAGAAATATTGCTGTAAACGACAACTTTTCAAATTTTTTTATTCAAAGTTGTCAATTTACAGAGATATTTCTCTCACTCAGCATGGGTATATGTAAAAATACACCCCAAAACACATTGCCCTACTTCTCCTGAGTACGGCGATACCACATGTGTGCCACTTTTTTTGCAGCCAAGATGCGCAAAGGGGCCCAAATTCCAATGAGTACCTTTTAGGAGGGCATTTTTACGCATTTTTCTTCTCACGCTTTAGGGCCCCTAAAATGCCAGGGCAGTATAAATACCCTACATGTGACCCCATTTTGGAAAGAAGACAGCCCAAGGTATTCCATGAGGGGCATGGCGAGTTCACAGAAAAAAAATTTTTTGGCACAAGTTAGCGGAAATTGATTACCTTTAGGATTTCACAGGGCATTTTTACGCATTTGGATTCTCACGCTTTAGGACCCCTAAAATGCCAGGGCAGTATAAATACCCCACAAGTGACCCCATTGTGGAAAGAAGACACCCCAAGGTATTCCGTGAGGGGCATGGCGAGTTCACAGAAAAAAAAAAATTTTGGCACAAGTTAGCGGAAATTGATTTTTATTTTTATTTTTACATGAACTCACCATACCCCTCACGGAATACCTTGGGGTGTCTTCTTTCTAAAATGGGGTCACATGTGAGGTGTTTGCACTGCCCTGGCATTTTAGGGGTCTCCGCAATCATTACACGTATGGCCAGCATTAGGAGTTTCTGCTATTCTCCTTATATTGAGCATACGGGTAATGAGATTTTTTTTTCCCGTTCAGCCTCTGGGCTGAAAAAAAAAAAAAAATGAACGGCACAGATTTTTTCATTCGCATCAATCAATGTGGATGAAAAAATCTCTGCCAAAATCAGTGACTGCGGTGCGGTGGGCTGGGCGCTAGCTACCTAACAAGTAGCTAACTAACTGGCGGTGATAAGGGACCCTTATGCCCCATTCACACGTCCGCAATTCTGTTTGCGGAACGGAATTGCGGACCCATTCATTTCTATGGGGACAGACTTTGTCCCGCTCGGATCCGGAATTACGGATCCGCGCTTCCGGGTCTGCACTTCCGTTCCACAAAAATATAGAAAATGTCCTATTCTTGTCCGCAATTGCGGACAAGAAAAAGCGTTTTCTATATAGTTCTGGCAATGTGCGGATCTGCAAAATGCGGAAAGCACATTGCCGTTGTCCGTGTTTTGAGGATCTGTGCATCCGCAGATCCGCGGATCCGTGAATCCACGGATCCGCAAAACACATATGGACGTCTGAATGGAGCTTTACAAGGGGTGTGATCAATGACAGGGGGGTGATCAGGGGTCTAGATGGGGTGATCAAGGGGTTAACAAGGGGTTAATAGGTGAGGGAGGGAGGTAGTGTAGTGTTTGGTGCAACTTTACATAGTTACCTGGTCCTCTGGTGGTCGATCCCAGCAAATGGGACCACCAGAGGACCAGGTAGCAGGTATATCAGACGCTGTTCACAAAACAGCGTCTGATATACTTGTTTGATGCGATTTATATCGCATCTACAGCCTGCCAGCGATGGATGATCGCTGGCAGGCTGTAGTTAAACTCCTGAGACGCGCGTTACTGTGAACGTCTCGCGAGATGACGCACATATGCGTCGCCCCAGAACAGCCTGACCGCCGCGAGAACGCAGATGTGCGTTAGGCGGTCGGGAAGTGGTTAAAGGGGGCTTTTTCTCTGCCGACCGGACCCCCACTCTCAGGACGTACTATCATATAATGTATCATCTTCCTCTGACAATTTGGGTGAAGATACTGAGTTTAGGTCTGGGGATGAACCCATGCAATTAGGGGGAGCTACTCCTGGATCTGCCTTCAAGAGTATTAGTCGTAGGAAGGGTGTGTGTTTTTTCTGCGGACAAAAGGGACATTTTATCAATGAATGTCCATGCATTCAATGTCAAAAAGAAAAGGGGACGTCTAATTCCCATCTGACTCTTGGAGGCGTAAGAGGACTGGTAGTACCCGATTTCTCCTGACTGCCAAGGTGGTGCTAGAGTCCAAGACTATGGGGATTGAGGTGTTTATCGACAGTGGAGCAGGGTTGAATCTGATTGATGATCAGTTCATCTGTATGCACAGGTTGTCACTGCGTGCATTAGAGAAAAACATTTCTTTTTTTGCCATTGATTCTGCACCTCTAACTCAGAAGTGTTTGTCTCCGATGTTGCATGACATCCGATTAAGGGTCCATTCACACGTCCGCAATTCTGTTCCGCATTTGCGGAACGGAATTGCGGACCCATTAATTTCAATGGGGACAGGCGATGTCCCGGCCGGGTCCGCAATTGCGGATCCGCACTTCCGGGTCCGCAATTGCGTTCCCGAAAAAAATAGAACATGTCCTATTCTTGTCCGCAATTGCGGACAAGAAAAGGCATTTTCTATGAGAGTGCCGGCGATGTGCGGTCTGCAAATTGCGGAACGCACATCGCCGATGTCCGTGTTTTGCGGATCCGCGGATCCGTGGATCCGCAAAACACACACGGACGTGTGAATGGACCCTAAGAGTGGGTAACTTTCATCAGGAGTTCATCTCGTGTTTTGTGATGGAAGGTCTCCTTGCTGTATTGGTTCTGGGTTTACCGTAGTCAAGCAAGCATAATCCAGCCATTAATTGGCAAGCTAGACAGATTCTGGATTGGGGTGATTATTGCGTTGATAATTGTCTGAATTCATCTTTTTCTGCTTTAACCACTAAAACAGTACCCTCTTTTATATCAGATTTTTCCGATGTATTTTCTGAAAGTGGATGCCAGGATTTTCCTCTGCATCAGGAATATGATTGTCCTATCAACCTTATTCCCGAAGCTAAATTGCCCAAATCTAGGGGACCCGAAAGAACGGCCATGAGAGAGTATATTACCATGAGTTTTTGGCTAAAGGACACATAAGACCTTCCAAATCTCCTGTGGAAGCAGGGTTTTTCTTTGTTAAAAAAAAGGACGGAACTCTTGGGCCATGTCTGGATTTCCGTGAACTTAATCGGATTACTGTCCGTGATCCTTAGATTGTTGGTGCCAAGGTGTTGTCCAAGTTGGACTTAAGGTGGGCATATAATCTGGTCAGGATCAAGGAAGGGGATGAATGGAAGACGGCTTTTAATACCCCAGAGGGTAACTTTGAGAACCTGGTGATGCCTTTTGGGTTGACCGATGCTCCTGCGTTTTTCCAGCATTTTGTGAATTACATTTTTCTTCACTTGGTGGGGAGGTTTGTTGTCGTGTATTTGGATGACATACTAATTTATAATCCAGATGTGGAGACTGATCAGGATCACGTTAGACAGGTGTTACAGATCCTAAGAGATAATAAATTGTATGCAAAATTGGAGAAGTGTGTTTTTGCTGTACAGGAGGTGCAGTTCTTGGGCTACCTGTTGTCATCTTCGAGTTTTCGAATTAATCCAGAGAAAGTCCGTGCTGTATTGGACTGGGATTGACCCGAAAATCTGAAGGCTCTTATGTGGTTTTTGGGGTTCACCAACTATTACCGAAAATATATTAAGAACTATTCGACAGTGGTGAGATCCTTAACTGACATGACTCAGAAAGGGACAGATGTCTCAGTGTGGTCCGATTCGGCATTGCGAGCCTTTTCTGCGGTTAAGGAGTATTTCGCTTCTGCCCTTATATTGGTGCAGCCGCATGTGTCACAGTCTTTCATTGTGGAGGTTGACGCGTCCAAGGTGGAGGTAGGAGCAGTCTTATCGCAGGGCTTGTCACCTGGTAAATGGCAACCATGTGCATTTTTCTTTAAAAAACTCTCTGCCACAGAGAGAAATTACGATGTGGGTAACAGAGAGTTGCTGGCCATTAGGTTGGCTTTTGAGGAGTGGCGTCATTGGTTGGAAGAGGCAATTCATCCGATCACGGTGTTAACAGATCACAAAAATCTGGAATCGGCTATACCACTGAACATGAGGCAGGCCAGATGGTCTTTGTTTTTCACCAGATTCAATTTCAGTGACTTATCGTCCTGGGGTTAAGAACGTCAAGGCAGATGCCTTGTCATGTAGTTTTCCTGGAGGTGGTGATTTTGAAATTCCAAGTCCGATACTGAAGGAGGGGTTGTTGATATCAGCTCTATACCTTGAGGTAGGGGTGAAGGTGTTAGAGGCTCAGGGAGAGGCACCAGATTCTTGTCCCTCTGGGAAATTGTTTGTTCTATCTGAATTGCATCACAAGGTGTTTGAGGAACATCACTGTACGGTTCTTACGGGACACCCTGGGAGCAGATCCGCTGCTGACCTCATTTCTCATAGATTTTGCTGGCCGGGGTTGCGTAAGTGTGTTGAGGACTATGTGTCAGCCTGTAGCACTTGTGCACAAGCTAAGGTGACACATACTCGGCCTTTCAGATCTCTACTTCCGTTGCCCATCCTGTCCAGACCATGGACCCATTTATCCATTGATTTTATCACTGATCTACCTAATTCTTCAAGAAAGACAGTGATTCTGGTGGTAGTTGATCGCTTTAGTAAAATGGCGCACTTTATAGCATTGCTGGGCCTACCTTATGCTAAAAGTCTTGCACAAGTGTTTGTTGATAACATTGTGAAACTACATGGCATTCCCTCTGACGTGGTCTCTGATCGTGGGACTCAATTTGTTTCCAAATTCTGGAAGGCTTTCTGTACTAGACTGGGGGTACAACTGTCCTTTTCTTCGGCTTTTCATGCTTAGTCGAACGGACAGACTAAGTCTGGAGACTTACTTGAGATGTTTTGTCTCTGAGAACCAGGAGGAGTGGTCTTCATTTTTGTCTTTAGCAGAGTTTTCCATTAATCAATCATAGACCGGAGTCCATTGATAAGTCACCTTTTTTTTTGGGCATATGGATTTCACCCGCAGTTTGGCACATTACCTTCTTTGAAGTTGGGTCCAAGGTTTATTGGTCCATATAAGATCACTGCCATAATTAATCCGGTAGCCTTTCGTCTTGAACTTCCTTAGGCTCTGAAAATTCATAATGTGTTTCATAAATCTTTGTTGAAGAGATATGTTGAACCTGTGGAACCGTCTTCCCTGCCACCTGCTCCTGTCATAGTGGACAGTAGTTTGTAATTTCAGATCGCCAAGATAATTGACTCTCGAATTCTCCGTAGATCTCTTCAGTATCTTGTTCACTGGAGGGGTTATGGACCAGAGGAGAGGATGTGGGTACCAGCATCCGACGTGAATGGCAGTCGTTTGGTGAAAGCTTTTTACAGGTCTCACCCGGATAAGGTCGGTCCTAGGTGCCCAGAGGTAACCTGTAAAAGAGGGGGGGGGGGTACAGTCACGGATGTTCCGGTGCCAGGTGCCAGGAGATCAGTGAGACTGGCAACACGTGGTTTGATCTGACAGATTCCTTAGGGATCAATTCGTGTCTGTGTTGTTTCTGGTAATGGCCCCACCCCTTGCCTCAGGTGTTGCTTAAGTGGTCATTTAATCTTCCCTATTTATTGTGGCTTCTCCAACCATGCATGCTGTGCAGTTTATAGCTTCAGTCTTGTTGTGGATTGCTGGTGTTTGGATCTCGGCAGAGTTCCTGTGCTTTCATAGCCATTTCAAGTAAAGTGTCTATTTCTCCTTTTGCTTATTGCTTGGGTTTTCTTGTGTTGCTCTTTTCCCTGTCATTTGTTTTTAGGCCTGAGGGAGACTCCTGTTCGTCCTACTGTTTGGAGGAACAGGTTGTCTCTTGTCCTGAGATTAGTACCAGAGCCTTACAGGACGAGTTAGGACTTTAGGTTCCTGTGTATGAACTCACCTACCTCTAAGGACAGTTCATACTTGCAGTTAGTCAGGACCTTGATTAGGGTTTCCCTCCCACAACGAAACGTGGCAGGTTCGCTGGGATGATCGGGTGGAAGAGGCTTTTGACGTGTGATGACGTCCTCCTACCTTCCTCCGCGCTCTCTGGCACTCCGGCTCCCCCGCTGATGCCTTGAGCCCTGAGCACGCCTGAGCCCTCTGCCGCCTTGTGGAAAACGCTGGACTCCTCGTGCCTCCGTTTGCCTTGAGCTTGCCTCTAGCCTGCTGCCTGCTTTTGCTCATAGTAAGGTTGTTCTCAGCTGCCCTGCTTCTGTGAGAACGCCGGGCTCTCACTGCCGTCTGCTGCTGCTGCTTACCGGGAGTGTGTGGCTCCACCTCCCCGTTCTCCTTCACTGCTGGCCTCCCGGTTTGACCTGCTCCGTGCCCTATCCTCCTGCACACTGCTATTTTCCTGCTCCGGTTTTGCTGAGTCTTCCCAGCTCACCTACCTGCTCACCTCTGCTTCTGGACGTTGGACATGTGAGAAAAAACTGTTTTTGGTTCTTCCACTTGCTCTCCCATTTGCTTATTGCCTTGTATCAGTTCTGGGACTCTGTTTAAAGACTGTTTAAAGATTGTGGTGGTTGGCATTTAAGAAGAAAGAATAAAGGAGAGTAAAAGGGGAATAAAGAAAAGAGAAATAGAGAAGGGAAAAATTAAAAGAAAAGAGAAAAGACAAAGGTAAGAAAAAAAAAAGAGGAAAAAAAAATAAAATCAAGGCATAATAAATCTGCTTATCTATTTAACAAGGGGGTCATCCCCATGACAGTTAAATTATACAGCTTATTCACCCCAAATTGATAATCAAGGTGCAATACATCTGCACATTTATTAACCAAAGGAGACACCCCAATAACAGTTAAATTAAACTACTTATTCATCCCAATTGAGAATCAAGACGTAATAGATCTGATTATCTATTAAACAAGATGGCCACCCCAATAACAGCTAAATTAGACCGCTTATTCACCCCAATTTGAGAAGCAAAGAGTAATAGAATTGCATATCTATTAACCAAGGTGGACACCCTAATAACAGTTAAATTACACTACTTGTAAAGGAGGAGAAAAGTGGTGGCACACCTATCCAACAGGCACAGAAAAGGTGCACGCCTCAAGGGTTACCCGTAAGTCCCGGTGAACATAGATATATAGAAAGAGGGGCACTCAAATATCTAAGCCAAATGTTCAGATATGGTATTTAATAGCTGTAATATAACACACAAATGCTAAAAACATAAATGATAAAAAAAATGCATGCATTAAACAGAAATGGTACACAGATAAAACGTGTTACGATGGATGCAATTGGGCCGTCTGTTTAAGTCCACATGCACCCCTATTGTATTGTTAATCCACTTAATAGGTGATGCCGATTACTTCGTCCTTTACTCCAGAGCCCGCTGGAGATATTTGGGACGTAAAGTCACACTTGGGACGTGGAGTCACACTTAGTATGCAGATGAAAGTTCCAATAGTAGTGTAAGTATTGCTATCACATTCAATAATTGCACATACGGTACTTTACCGCTTCTGAAGATGCCGCCAGCCGCTCATGCGCTGGTGTGTTTGTTCTTCCAGGACCTTTCGCGGCGTCCCACGTGGTCCTCCGCGTCATTCACCGTGGCGTCCCACGTGACGCGCGATTCAAGCGCTGATTGGTTTAGCTTGGTTCAGCTTCTCCTGCAATGGAGCTGCTAGTCTCGAAAAAATTGAGACAGCACTTATTCAGTATGCGGCTGGTGTGCGGTTTTCGGACGTCCAAATTTGGCTCTCACTACTGTTATAACCAGACGCGTTTCGGGACGTACGACTGTCCCTTCCTCAGTGGTAACAGACCAGAAATTACACCACTTATTCACCCCAATTTGAAAATCAAGGCATAATAGAATTGCGTATCTATGATACAAGAGGGACACCACAATAGCAGTTTAATTAGACAGCTTATTTACCCCGATTTGAGAAGCAAGGAGTGATAGAATTGCTTATCTATTAAACAAGATGGACACTGTTCAATTAGCTGCTCTGTGCAGGGATTGATCCAAACTGACCTGTCTCCTATGGATCCTTTCAACTTCTGATTACAGAGCTTGAACTGTCCCTGCAGTCTCCCTATGCTCTCCCTATGATCTACCTACACTGTCCCTGCAGTCTCCCTATCCAAGATTCTACAATTGCCCTGTTAAACACTGTCCCTAACACTTGTCCCATCTCTCCCTATGCTCAGATCACTGTAAAATGGCTCAGACTGGGCCAGATTAGGGTTTTTATAGGGCTATGACATTAGAGGAGTTTGCTAGCTGCTGATTGGCTGGCTGCACTGCATTATGTGTGATCTCTTAAGACCGAAAAAAGACATTTGTCCATCCAGTTCGGCCTGTTTCCTACAAGTTGATCCAGAGGAAGGCAAAAAACCCCTGTGAGGCAGAAGCCAATTCTCCTCACTTAAGGGGAAAAAAATTCCTTCCCGACTCCATTCAGGCAATCAGAATAACTCCCTGGATCAACGACCCCTCTCTAGTAGCTGTAGCCTGTAATATTATTATACTCCAGAAATACATCCAGTCCTCTCTTGAATTCCTTTATTGTACTCACCATCACCACCTCCTCAGGCAGAGAGTTCCATAGTCTCACTGCTCTTACAGTGAAGAATCCTTTTCTATGTTTTTATGTAACTAGCCAAAATGCTCCAGTTTTGTCTCATCTGTTTATAGGACATTCTCCCAAAAGTTTTGTAGCTTGTCAATATGCATTTTGCCAAATTCCAGCCTTGATTTTTTATGATTTGTCTTCAACAGTGGTTTCCTCCTCGGTCATCTTGATAGCGACAGATGGTGTGATCTGACACTGATGTACCTGTACGGAGTTCACCTCGAATCTTTTTGGAAATTGTTCTGGGCTTTTGGGTTACCATTCAATTTATTCGCGTCGTCAGTGTGTCAGCAATTTTCCTCTTATCACCATGTCCAGGGAGTTTGGCTACTGTCCTGTAGACCTTAAGCTTCTGAATAATATGTGTAACTGTAGAAACAGGAAAATCAAGCTGTTTGGAGATAGACCTATAGCCCTTACCTTTAACATGTTTGTCTATAGTCTTTCTAATCTCCTGAGACATTCTAACTCTCTCCTTAGCTTTCTTTGGTCCGTGTTCAGTGTGGTACTCCGCATAATAACAAACAGCACAGTGACTACTTTTCACCCTTCAAGTAGGCAGACTGACTGATTACAAGTTTGAAGACATCTGTGATGCTAATTACGGGACACACCTTGGTTTAACATGTCCCTATGGTCACATTTTTTTCAATCTTTTCTAGGGGTACCATCATTTTTGTCCGGGCCAGTTTCCTTAGTTTTTTTTTTTATATTATTATTCTGTTGAACCGCAATTCAAAAGTTATGTCTGATTTTCATTAGCTGATTTTCAGTAATTTTTTATTTATTATTACTTTTGTCGGTTTCAAGTTATTTCAGTAACTATTGTGGGTTTTACAGAAGTGTGTATCTATTAATTACCGGCTTTAATGTCATATTGCATATGGTATGTAGCTTGCATAAACCCACTTTAAATACATTGAAAACCGTAATATGAAGAACATTGATTAGACCTTGTTCACATTTCCATGTCCGTTTCCATGTCCTCAGTGTTTTTTCACAGATCCATAAACTTTAATAGGCATGCTTAGTCAGCATCACGGACCAAAGTGTTGCATGTCTCTGTGGTTTTTCCACTGACTCATGGTCAGTGGAAAACCACTGATGTCTAAACAAACACATTAAAATCAATGGATATGTGTGCTGTCCGTGGAGAACAAGGACAGCACACGTCTGATTCACTGAAGTGTGAATGAGGCCTTGGCCTGTTGTTAACCACTCTGCATAGTTGTCTGTATATTCTGTTTCTTTCAACTTACATCTATGTAAGTTACAGTGAAATTATAGAAAATTTTCTGCGAGCATCCTGCCTGAATAATAATAAATGTCTGGTTTATGCACTGCAAATGGGAACAACCAAATAGTTAAACTAAGAAGGAAGTGGAAAGAAATTTTTATCCCTCCAGGTCTGTGTAAAAAAATGTGGTATAGCTTCATTCATGAATCAGCCTGTTATCCAGTGTGGTGTAGGACAGGGAGTGCCTGTTCTGTGAATTTACTCTACAGACGGCGAGAGAAAAGTGCTACTGCCGGCTGAGTGTTTATGTCTAGAGGGTTTGTTCCAGTGACATATTAAAAAACAGCATCAGCAGTTGCCAAATTCCTACAGCCAATCGTGACCACTGCAATGTGATGTCACTTCAAAACACAGAAACCTTATAAATATTCTCCAAAAATAAAGAGGCCAAAACATTTCAACCTCAGCACTGGTTTAGCTCTCAGTTACAGCAGCCCGGCTAAAAGCCACAAGTGACAGGATGAAAAGTTCGCTGTTAGACTTGCTGTTTTTTCTCCTTGATAAAATATCATTGGTCTCCAGCTTGAAGCTCTTTAGCATGCCAGAACAGGCTCAGAGAGAATCCCATTCCCAGGATCCATCCTTTTTTAAACGAGGAGACTTGTTAGAGGTTCCCAGGACTCTGTTTGTTCACTTTGGGATCTACTTGGGAAACAACAAGGTTGCCCATCTGATGCCTGATATCTTGCCTGCTATTTCAGACGACGAGTGTCTGATTGGAAAAGTCGTCACCAACAAAAGGCTGATCCTGGGTGTCCTGGCTAAGGTGGCCAGTATAAGAGTGGACACTGTGCAGGACTTTGCCTATGGTGGAAGTATAATGGTTAATCACATGGACAAAAGTTTCAAGACAAAACCTCTTTCTAATGAAGAAGTGGCTCAGAGGGCTGAGAAACTGGTGGGGGCCACATCATACAGCCTGCTGTGGGACAACTGCGAGCACTTTGTCACTTATTGCAGATACGGGTTTCCAATGAGCTTTCAGACTGATAAGGTAAATTCTAATGTTACATTTTATTTTATAGCTGAATATTTCATTGTGACGTTTAAATCTATTGTGCAGAAATAGTTGGGAGATGTAAAGCGCAGCAAAATGACATAAATGAACAGCAGGCCAGTCATTTACTAAGAGCTTTGTGAGCTATCTAAGCCTTCCAGTGATGAGAGAATGGATGGCTGATTCGAAGTGTTTTTCTCCTCAGGGTGTGAGAATGTAAACGTTTATTAGGCCTCTTGCACACAACTGTATTTTGCATCCACGTCCAATCCACATTTTTTGCCGATTGCACACAGACCCATTAATTTCTATGGGTCCACAAAAAAATACACAGCACATCTGTATGCTGTCTGCATCCGTGTGTCTGTTCCACAAATCATAGAACGTGCTATTTTTGTCCATACTGCGGACAAGAATAGTATTTTCTAGTAATGATGAAAATGCGGATTTCACACGGAAGGTGTCCGTAGTTTGTGGATCCGTGGTCTGCATGTGCATGAGGTCTTAGTCACATGTCCGTGATGAAATCTGTGATAAAAGGGTCAGTGATTCATCAGTGAAGACGTCCATGAACCATGGTTGGTCTGTGTGTCTTTTTTTGCTCTCCGTGTGTCATCCGTGTTCCATTAATTTTCAGAGCATCTCCTATAAAAGGTCCATGAAAAATGGATGAAACATGGATGGCATCTGTGTTGGATCTGTGTTTTTCACAGACCCATAGGCTATAACATTCGTGACGGATCCATAAAAATGGAAAAATAGGGCATACTTCCGTGCTAAAAGTACAGACCCACGGACCATGTTAAAACACTAGTGTGTGAATACACACATTGAAATGAATGGGTACGTGTGGTGTCCGTGAAAAACACGGACAGCACATGTCCGTGAATCACTGATGTGTGAATAAGAACATAGTGTGAATGATTCCAGGAATACTAGTGGAGGTGTATACAGGAACAACAAACATAAAAGTTTTCATCCAAAATGAGGATAATAAACCTGATGTAAAGAGAAATAGTTTATATGAGAAGATCTTTCAGCATACAAACATGTGATAATGGTCACCAATATGACACACGTTCCGTTATTACATTTCTGTAAGATTTAATGGACAAAGGTAAATGTAGCGTCTCCTAATGGCAACATGAGTTACTGCCTTCCTTGCAAACAAGGCCGGCCTTATGCTGCATTTCATGATGTCATGAACAGAAAATTCAGTTGGCACTTGCTCCCCAAACAGTGCCATATATCATAGATTGTAAGCTATTGGGAGCTGGCCCCTATTGTTTTAATAGTTGACTTGTTTGTTTCTATGTTATTTATGACTCTGTTTGTACTTAAACCCCCTGAAGTGATGTGAAATATGTTGGTGGTATATAAATTATTATTTCATCTCCCTGTAGTGCCTCCACCACTATACACTGAAAAATCGCATAAAAAGCTCTGTAGTGTCTAAATAGCAGTGCCACGCAATTCCTATATGAATACAAATAGTGCTCAAAGAATACTTATAATGCCAAAACATAGGTGCATATTCCCCAAATAATATTACCATACAGCAACATATTTTACCTAACAGTGTTATGCAATTTATATTAAATAGGTTCTCTAGGACTTTTATATTGAAGGCCTGTCCTCAAGATAAGCAATCAATGCTAGATGGCTCTTGGCTCGAAGGGTCTGACAATCTGAAAGTTAGCTGCTCGAGAGTAGCTTCGGCTCAGTATGTACACAGTTCCGTCCATTGTGTAGTGGATGATAATGTTACTCAGCTATGGGACTAGTGCTGCAGTAACCAGCTCCATCCACCACACAATGGACAGAATTGTGCCGGAGCCCCCGAACACCTGATTGGGGTGGGTGTGGGGTATCTGATCCCTGTGATCTGCTATCAATATAAAAATCCTAGAGAACCCATTTAAATACTAATGTAGTTTCGGTTAAAATTTGGGTTTGGGTTAAAATTAGGTGCTGATGTTTCAGACAGCACACATAACTGCTCTGTATAAAGGGAATGTGGGATACATTCAAGGACCGAAACCTATAGGAGTGACCATGATGAAAGCAACAATTCTCCCTGCTACAATGGTGGTTGTGACATAGGCATTTGCTTTGTTTTCTAGTTTTGTGAGATCGTAAAGAGGATTATCAGAGATCAGAGGAGTGTGTTTGTTTCTGCTGCTTCAGGACTCCTATTAACACTATGCCTGGACCTGGACCCTTCAACAACCCTGCTTTGTTTCTTTATCACCTTCACACTCTGGATGGCAAGCTAGATGCAGTGTCACCGACTAACTGTAAATAGTGTATCATGTGAAATAATGTATTTATAATGTATCTATTAATGTGATGTGTATGACAAGTCATGTAAAATTTACACTCCTATGTGGTTTGTACAAAGATGTTACTTTGTAATAAAGAATTTTTACTAAATCAGGTTTGATTGTTGTCATATCTTACATAGAGGGTATATCCCCGACAGCTGACCGTTGTAGGCTACAGTATACCATAACAACATGACTGGTGGGGGAGACTTCTGGGACACCCACTAATTCCTCCACTAGATTGTGAATCATTCCAGCAAAGCAACCCTGAGGAAAAATGTGAAGGGTCGAGAGTGCTAAAATACTAAAGGTATAAAATATAAAAAATACACAAAACAATAAGCGCTTTTTCACACTAGCAGATGCCGTGCGTGGAATCCGCTGCGTGAACAGTGCCACGCTGCGCTCTGGACAGCAGAGACATGGAGCATTAACATGATTGATGCTACTCCGTGCCTCTCTGTGATAAAGATAAAGAGATAAAGTTGTCACCGTGATTTTGTAGTAAAAAGATCACGGAGCATTATCAATCATGTTAATGCTCCGTGTCTCTGCTGTCCAGAGCACGGCTTGGCTCTCTTTCACACAGCGGATTCCACGCATGGCATCTGCGCGTGTGAAAGAGCGACTTGCGGCAGAGTGATCCGGCAAGTTCTGTCGCCGGAACTGCCTGCCGGATCCGTCAATCTGCATGCAAACGGAAAGCATTTGAAGACAGATCCGCCTACAGATCCGTCTTACAAATGCATTGTAAGAACAGATCCGTCTCTCCGCTTGCCATGCGGAGAGACGGATCCGTTATATATTTTTTTTACATTTTTACCGGTCGGCGCATTGCGGTATTTTGAATGCCAGATCTGGCACTAATACATTCCAATGGGAAAAAATACCGGATCCGGCATTCCGGCAAGTGTTCCAGAATTTTGGACGGAGATAATACCGCAGCATGTTGCAGTATTATCTCTGTCCTGAAATGTTAAAAAGACTGAACTGAAGACATCCTGATGCATCCTGAACGGATTTCTCTCCATTCAGAATGCATTAGGATATAACTGATCAGTTATTTTCCGGTATAGAGCCCCTATGACGGAACTCTATGCCAGAAATGAAAAACGCAATTGTGAAAGTAGCACTGTGTTATTATTAGGGATGTCCCAATACCATTTTTTTAAGAACGAGTACGAGTACCGATACTTTTATTTAAGTACTCGCCGATACCAATTACCGATACCTCGTATAAACAGCGGCGCAGTTGCTGATGGCAATGAAAAAAATTAAAGCTGGAATTTGGTTGCTATGGACAACAGCTTTTCTTTTCCTTTGTACAAGTGTTAATAAATTAATAAATGGTAATATAATAGTGTTTTCCAACCAATGTGCCACCAGGGGGATCTGTTATGGGGTTATCTGTGGATGACACTGTTATGGGGATCTGGGGTTGACAATGTTATGGGGGATCTGTGGATGACGCTGTTATGGGGGGATCTGTGGATGACACATTGTTATGGGGGATCTGTGGATGACACACTGTTATGGGGGATCTGTGGATGACACTGTTATGGGGGTCTGTGGGTGACACTGTTATGGGGGATCTGTGGATGACACTGTAATGGGGGATCTGAGGAGGACGCACTGTTATGGGGGGATCTGTGGATGACACTGTAATGGGGGATCTGTGGATGACGCTGTTATGGGGGATCTGTGGATGACAATGTTATGGGGGATCTGTGAATGACACTAATGGGGGCTCTCTGGATGACACTAATGGGGGGCTATCTCGATGACACTAATGGGGGATCTCTGGATGACACTATGGGGATCTCTGGATGACACTGTCAGGGGGCTATGTGGATGACACTGTCAGGGGGCTATGTGGATGAGACTGTCAGGGGGCTATGTGGATGACACTGTCAGGGGGCTATGTGGATGACACATATATAGCATATTATGCTATATACGTGTCATCCACAGATCCCCCATTAGTGTCATCCACAGACCCCCATAAGTGCCATCATAGTGTGTGTGGGGGGGCAGTTTACACTCACAGGGGTCGGTGTAGCTTGACTCTTTCATACACCGGCCCCGCAGCTCCTATACACTATTGAGGTAAACTTAATCTCTATTATGTGGCCGGAATTACTAACTATTAATGCGCAGTCTCCCTCAGGTTAGGCGCTCAGTCCCTCCATGCTCCTCCTGCCCCGCGCGCCTTCTACATTCATAAAGTGGGCGGAGCGCGCAGGAGGGACGTGAGGTGCTTGGAGGAATCGGGCAGCTTGAGCTCTCAGTTCCTCCATGCGCCTCCTGTCCCGCCTGCCCGCTCCGCCCACTTTTATGAATGATGAAGGCAGGCAGGGCAGGAGGAGCATGGAAGGACTGAGCGCCTGATCTGAGGGAGACTGCTCATCAATAGTTAGTAATTCCGGCCACATTAATAGAGATTAGGTTTACTTCAACAGTGTATAGGAACTTCCGGTATCGGCAGCGGTATCAGAGGCATTTTCACGAGTATCGGCGGTATCGGTATCGGGACATCCCTAGTTATTATACTTAGGCTACATGCACACGACCGTTGCCTGCCTCCGCGTCCGCTCCTCCTTGAAATTTTGCGTCCGTCAAAAAAAACGGATGACGGACCGTTTTTTTTGACGGACCGTTTTTTTTGACGGATCCATTGTAAAAATGCCTATCCTTGTCCGCAAACGTGAAAAAAATAGGACATGCACTATTTTTTTGACGGAATGAAAACACGGATCACGGATGCGGAACACAAACGGTTGACCATCCGCATTTTTTGACGGACCCATTGAAATGAATGGGGAAGCATCCAATCCGTGAAAAAAAATGGAACGGACGCGGAAACAAACAACGGTCGTGTGCATGGGGCCTTAGACTTGGCATCAGCAATTTACGGTATAGTTTATGCAGGAATAATTTTCCAGCAAATTTGCTTGCAGAATAATTAGTAAGAGGATGCGACTCATGTTTGTTTCAAGTGTTTTACTGTTAGTGAACTACATTAGTATGACACAATAATGAAGCAATACAGAATTAGAATTGTAGACTCCAGTCTGATCCTTTTAGATCACCTCACTGACGTTTTTTAGTGCAGACGACTGCAGCCTCCAGAATTCCAGCTGCTGTGAAACTACAATTCTCAACATGCACACTTTCTTTCCTGTTCTCAAAACTCCCACAGAAGTGAATGATGCTGGGAATTGTAGTTTTGCAACAGCTGTAATTGCTGACCCCTGCTTTAGTGGGAATATTGGAAGGCTTTCAATTCATAAAAAGTAGATATACCTATAAGATCTTGCACTACACGCTGCCATTGTTACAGGTAATTTTCTGCCAGCAGGACTGCCAGCTATCTTTAGGGTTTCTAGAATTAAACCCATCACTGTTATGGAGCATTCACATGACCACATCTGTTTTGTGGTCCACAAATTGCAGATCTGCAAAACACTGATACTGGCCGTGTGCGCTCCGCATTTTGTGAATCAGCACGTCATGCCCTTTGTTAAAAATGCCTATTTTTGTCCACAAAATGGGCAGGAATAGGAAATGTTCTCTTTTTTTTTTTTTGCGGGGCTGTGGAACGGTCATACGGATGCAGACAGCACACATGATGTGCTGTCCGCATCTTTTGCAGTCCTATTGAAATGAATGGCCTCTGCATGCGATCCACCAAGAATGTGGATCGGATGCGGACCGAAAATATGGTCATGTGAATGGACCTTCAGTACTTGACTTTTACACAGGCCAATAGAGCAGACAATGATAAGGAATGAATTTTCATTGTAACATTGCCTGCTCGTTAGTTGCATTTACATGCAGCAATAGCGTCTTCTGTTGGGAGACATGACTGTTTGTCCTCATACAGTTTCATTATTTGTTGCCAGCATGTCAATTAAATTGATATTTTAAAATGATATTTTGTGCTCTTGCTTGTCAGCATGTTTTCCTGGGTTAGTTATCATAAACAAGCTTTTCTATGAACTTTCCTGGCTTTTCTATGAACTTTAACTGGCTAGATTATCAACCAATTCTGATAAGACAAATGAGGAGATATCAAAATTTAGAAAGACATGTAAGAGGTGTTCTACACATGTTCTACACTCTCTTGCTTATGTTGGGAGCATCCATATTTCCATCTCCTGAATTGCTAGTGCCTTTACATAGTCATGCATCCACACCTCCATCAGTATAAGGCCTCTTGCACACATTTCCGTTCCATTTTTGCGGGTTCATTTTGCGGTCCATATGCTGAACCATTCATTGCAATGGTTCTGCCCAAACAAACTGAATGTACTCCGTATGCATTCCGTTTCCGTATTTACGTATATCCGTTCCGCTAAAGGATAGAACTTGTCCTATTATTGCCCGTAAATAACGTTCCGTGGCTCAATTCAAATCAATGGGTCCGAAAAAAATACGGAATGCATACGGAACCCATCCGTATGTCATCTGTTTTTTGCGGATCCATGCCCACTTTGCCCATGTGTTTACTGTTTACAAACATTACTGTACATTACAGTAATGATTGCAACTTTTATGTTTCCGTTTGCGATCTGCAAAAAACGTATCGCATACAGAAACCATACGGAGATTTTTTGCAGAACGGAAACGTAACGGAAAGAAAAAAATGAAACAACGGATCCTTTAAAAGAGGACCGCAAAACACAGAAAAAGACATACGGTCATGAGCAAGAGGCCTAAATGAAATAATGGGTATTAATGAAACAACATTGGATTACTAAGGTGTGAATATCATAACTATATTCTGCACTGTGACTGTGATTGTCTTCCAGTAACTCACACTGCAGATGCCACGAATTTTAACAAAATGACCGCTGACGAATATTCATTAGGAATGTAAAATGCAACAGAAAATCTGTGGCAATATCTGCATGATTTGCATGTAGATTTTGCCCCTGATTTGTGGCTGATTACACCCTCTGCTCTGCAAAAGGTGAAATCTGTAGCAGAAGTCTGCAACATAAATTGAAATGCAGCAAATTTCAAATCCACACTGTACGTCAATTTATGGTACAGATTTCTTTTTCATAGCGTGTGGATGAGATTTCTTATAATCTTATCTATTTTCTGGTACTGCACAATGCTGCATATTTGCCACATACACCAAGGCAACAAATCCACAGTGTTTATGCCATGTGTGAACATACCATACTTTTCAGGTGAATTAACTTTTTCAGTTGTAGGACATTTTCTACATAAAAATCTGCCGTGTGTGGTGTTTCTCTAGAACAGCATTTTACATTGAAAGGGTCTTTCAGGAATAAAACCTGCTCCGATGTTCCCAGGCCACCATAGACTTCTATTATGATGGAATGAACTCCTGTAAAGAAATTTCGTTATGCATTCCGTCATACAATTGCATTATGGTCCATGGTATTCTGCTGGTATGCTGGAAAAGAATACCAAAATCTGATCACAAGTGATTACCTAGCCTTACCTGATGAATTGTGCCCGCTGCGGCTACTTCTTATAATGTGTCACCTTTCCCCATGGACTGTGCCTGCTGCTGCTGCGGCTACTTCTTATATAGTGTGCCATCCTTCCCCCATGGACTATGGCTGCTCCTGCTTCACCTTCCCTGAATGCTGACTTAGGCTACATGCACACGTTCAGGATTCATGTGCGGAGAATCCGCACTGAAATCCGTCGGTGTTCGCAGGCAAATCCGTGCGGTAAATCCGCATCAATAGGTGCGGATTTGCATGCGGATTTGCATGCGGATTTGCATACGGATTTGCATGCGGATTTTCCGCATGCGGATCCGCATCAAAATCCGCACTGTGTGCGTGCACCATCCGGATTTTATCCTCCCCATTGAAGTGAATTGAGAAAATCCGCAAGATATCCGGACAGGAAAAAAAAAAAAGAATTGACATGCTGCGGATTTTAAAATCCGCACCGCAGGTCAAAATCCGCGCTGAAAAAATCCGCATCGTGTGCATTGAGAATTTCAAATTCTCATACAATACAATGTACAAGATGTACGGTGCGGATTTTCCGCACGCAAATCCGCGCGGAAAATCCGCACGCAATCCTGATCGTGTGCATTCAGCCTTACTGTTTGTGCTGCTGGCAGAGCGCAGTCAGGGCCTGGGGCAGACTGGAGTCTGGACTAGTGAAACACTACTGGATCAGGTCTGGTCCAGACCGGTAAGTCAGGTCACAGTGCGGCACCTGCTGGTGAAGAAACAGGACAGGGACATTTTACAAAGTGCAGACACAGAAAACCAAAGGATTTAATCCAGTCACAACTGATGTTTCTCTGACTTCTACAGAACCTCCTAATACACACCTCAGTTGCTGCACAACCTCATAATACACACCTCAGCTGCTGCAGAACCTCATAGTACACACCTCAGCTGCTGCAGAACCTCATAATACACACCTCAGTTGCTGCACAACCTCATAATACACACCTCAGCTGCTGCAGAACCTACTAACACACACCTCTGCTGCTGCAGAACATCATAATACACACCTCTGCTGCTGCAGAACCTTCTAATACACACCACATGTGCTGCAGAACATCATAATGCACACCTCAGCTGCTGCAGAACCTCCTAATACACACCTCAGCTGCTGCAGAACTTAATAATGCACACCCCAGCTGCTGCAGAACATCATAATATACACCTCAGCTGCTGCAGAACATCATATTACATACCTCAGCTGCTGCACAACATCATAATATACACCTCAGCTGCTGCAGAACCTCATAATACACACCTTTGCTGCTGCAGATCCCCCTAATACACACCTCAGCTGCTGAAGGACCTACTAACACACACCTCTGCTGCTGCAGAACCTCATAATACACACCTCAGCTGCTGCTAAACCTCCTAATACACACCACATGTGCTGCAGAACATCATAATTCACACCTTAGCTGCTACAGAACCACCTAATACACACCTCAGCTGCTGCAGAACTTAATAATGCACACCTCAGCTGCTGCAGGACATCATAATACACACCTCAGCTGCTGTAGAATATCATATTACATACCTCAGCTGCTGCAGAACATCATAATACACACCTCAGCTGCTGCAGAACCCCCTAATACACATCTCAGCTGCTGCAGAACATCATAACTAACACCTCAGCTGCTGCTGAACCTCCGAACACACACCTTAGCTGCTGCAGAACCTCATAATACCTCAGCCACGCAGAACTCCCTAATACACACCCTCAGCTGCTTCAGAACCTCACTACACACACATCAGCTGTTGCAGAACCTCCTAATACCTCAGCTGCTATAAAACCTCTTAATACAAACCTCAGCTGCTGCTGAACCTCATAATACACACCTCAGATGCTGCAGAACCTCATAATACACACCACAGGTGCTGCAGAACATCATAATGCACACCTCAGCTGCTGCAGAACCTCCTAATACACACCTCAGCTACTGCAGAACTTCATAATGCACACCTCAGCTGCTGCAGAACATCATAATACACACCTCAGCTGCTGCAGAACATGATAACGAACACCTCAGCTGCTGCAGAACCTCCTAACACATACCTGAGCTGCTGCAGAACCTCATAATACATACCTCAGCCACCTCAGAACCCCCTAATACACACTCTCAGCTGCTTACCTCATTACACACATCTCAGCTGTTGCAGAACCTCCTAATACCTCAGCTGCTATAGAACCTCTTAATGCACACCTCAGCTGCTGCAGAACCTCATAACACACACTTCAGCTGCTGACGAACCTCCTAATACCTCAGCTGCTATAGAACCTCACAATACACACCTCGACTGCTGCAGAACCTCACAATATGCACATTAACCGTGGCAGAACTTCCTAATACACACCACAGCTGCTACAGAACTTCATAATCTGATGCTAGAGAACATATAAGGCTTTGATCACATCTGTGTTCGGGGCCTCAGTCACAGATCAGGTCATAAATGCTGGACACAATTTTATAGCCTGGTAGATGGAAACCCGTCAGATCTCATGATAGTCAGCGGGATCCATCAGGTGTTCACATTGGAGTTTTTCTCCACTGGAGTTATCTTTTCCCTTGAAGATGTTTTGCTGGTCATTCAACTTGCTTTTTCAAAAACTCAGCATGCTGTATCAGTTTTATTGACAGAAATGGAAATACAACAGTATCATACACTTTTGTTGCCAAATACAAAATATATAAGGAGGTTCTAAGACCTGTATGTTCCAATTCTCTTAATACAGAAAACAGTGTAAACAATAATACAGTTACTATCTTAGTCACATCTCTAACCAGCCATTGCTGTGCTACCCATCCCCTATTTCAACATTTAAAGGGAGTCTGTCACGACATTTGCGCATATTTGACTGATCAAATAACGTTATATGTGCCACCCAGAACTTAAAAACGGTACCTTTGTTGTATCTAATGGAGTTTTCTTTCAGCCAAAAATGAACTTTGAAGATTATGTAAATGCACCATCTCAAGTGCCCAGGGCGGCGTCTCAATCGTCCAAGCCCCAGGCAGCACCTCCTCCCCGGCTCATAACCCCGCCCTCCGTGTGCCTCTGCCTGCCCGTTTACTCTCCTCCTCTCTCCTTTTCCACTGCAGCTGCAGGGCAGTGGCACACAAAGGGCAGGGTTATGAGCCGGGGAGGAGGTGCTGCCTGGGGCTCGGACGATTGAGACGCCGCCCTGGGCACTTGAGAGGGTGCATTTACATAATCTTCAAAGATTCATTTTTGGCTGAAAGAAAACTCCATTAGATACAACAAAGGTACCGTTTTTAAGTTCTGGGTGGCACATATAACGCTATTTGATCAGTCAAATATGCACAAATGTCGTGACAGACTCCCTTTAAAGTATAGCCATTTTGATGTATATGGGTGTCCCGGTACACCTAATGAGCCATGTCTCCTCGAGCCGCAGATATTACTTGTCGCAGCCTCGAGGTTGAATGCATGGTTTGTGCTGCCCCACACCACAAGCCCCAAACTTTATCGAATTTCTGTGGTTTATTGCGATGTTTTATAGCAGTACTATATATGGTAGGATCTGATTTATTTGCATTTTCCACATGGTCAAATTTGGAGTATTGGGGCTGTACCATTTCAGTGCTATACATTTACGTGCCATAAACAGGTATTCCCTTAGGAATATTGTCATATAGTGATCCCAATTATCATCATTTAGTATTCCTAACAGGCAGACCTCAGAAGCGCACAGCCCTCAAACCGGTAATAGTGAGGAGAGAAGATCAGTCACCTCCTTCCATAAAGCGGCTATCCGGTTGCAGCTCCAGATCATGTGCCAGAAGTCTGCCTCCTGTTCCCCACACCTCAGACATTCCGTAGAAGGCACTCTGCTCATTCTGTACATCCTAATTGGAGTTAAATATGACTGGTGAATGATATACAGTTGGATTATTTTGTCATTTATTGTGGGTGATACTTGTACATGTGACTCTAATAAATCCGGTATTGATTCATCTGTGAGTGTGCGTATCTTCCTTTTCTATTTGTCTATCACTGGGAGGGGTTCTGCACTAATCTTTGCTTGTACTAGGTGCGAGTAAATTGCCGATACTAATCCTCTGGGACCCTGGGTTTTGACAACTCCTGTGAGTGGATATTTAGACACTGTGGTGCTGACATGCAGACATTTTCTCTGTACTGCAGCCCTAAGTTGTAGGTATGAAAAGAAATGGGTGCATGGCATATTATACTTTTGTGCCAAAGCTTCGAATGTCATCATAATTCCTTGATCATAAATATCACCTAGGGTTTTGACTCCCGACAATTTCCATTTATCCACCCCCATTACTCCCTCCATATTTGGTATGGACTGATTTCCCCACAAAGGCATGTCTGAGACTACCTCTGTAAATTTGGCTAGTGATTTAGATTCTCTCCACACCGTCTGGGATAACTTATGTAGTGGTAGCATTGGCCTTTGGAATTTTGATGGCCCCTCTATTACCGACCACAAAGTGTTGCATTTAAGATAGGTTTTTAGGAAGCTCTCTGAGGTAGGTAGGTCTTCTGTTGTGAAGCAGGTGTTAATGAGCCTTAATTGGCCAGCTAGGTAAGATATAAAATAATCTGGTAGGGCCATACCTCCCTCTAATTTAGGACGTCTCAACATATCTAAGCTGAGTTTGGTGCGAGATCTGCCCCATATAAAAACCCTGGTCATGGTATTTAATTCTTTGAACATTGATTTGGGTATATGCGTCTCTGCATGTTGAGCGGTATATAGCACTTTTGGGAGTATAATCATTTTAACTAAATTAATCCCCCTGCCACCGAGATAGGCAGCGGTTTCCAATTGTTAACTTCATTCCAGATATGTTCAATTAGCGGACACATATTAAGTGATAGAGCCTAGGAATATCGCTTGGTGATTTTGACTCCTAGATATTTAAAGTTATCCACCTCTTTCAGCTAACAGACATGTGAGGGTCCATTCCATTCTGCCCTGCTCAGTGGTATGTACACCGATTTCCCCCAGTTAATTCTCAGACTCGAGTAGTTCTCAAATTCATTGATTAGATTCACCACACTGCTGAGAGATGATTCAAGTGATGACAGATATAAAATCATGTCATCAGCGTATAATCCTATTCGAACCTTCTTTTGCCCCATAGTTACTCCGGTTATGTTATTGCTGTTTCTCACCCTAATGGCCAAGGTTTCGATTGTCAGGGCAAATAAAAGTGGTGATAAGGGACAACCGTGTCTCATCCATCTATGAAGGGGGAAACTGTCTGATAATTCTCCATTAACCAGGACCCTACTTATCGGGTTGCTATACAGGATACTGATCTATCTAAGGAACTAAGGTCCAAACCCAAAGCCTCGAAGACAGCTATTTAGATATGACCATTCTATGGAATCGAATGCTTGGGCTGCGTCTAGTGACACTAGTGCCCAGTCTGCATTCATTGAATATCCCAGCTGTGTAACCACCTGTACCCTTCTTATGTTCTCTGTGGTGGACTTCCCTGGCATAAAGCCTGTTCAGTCCTCGTGGATTAACAACGGAATTACCTGGTTGAGACGAGTGGCTAAAATTCTGGTTAGGATTTTGTAGTGAGTAAAAAGGTGACCAGTAATTGGGGGGCTAACACCTCTGCATATTTAGCGTATACTTCTTTGGGAAGCCCGTCTGGGCCTGGGGATTTCCTGTTATTTAGGTCTGCTATTGCCTGCAGTATCTCCTCTAAGCAAATAGGCTGATCCAATTGGGCGCTTTGTGATGTGGTGAGTTTGGGGAGGAAAATGTCTTCTAAATAGGTAGCTTTCAGATGCTGTAATATTGGATCTATATAAGTCTCGATAAAAGTGTGTGAAGGTGCTGAGAATGGTTTCTTGAGTGCTGAGTACTTGTCCCATGTGATTGATAATTGCTAGGATCATGTCGGATCACTTGGGCCAGCAGCTTAGCTGTTTTATTTCCCAGTTCAAAAGCAGTTTGCTTCATAAAGAACAGTTTCCTATCAGCTTTATCCTTAAGTATTGCTAAGTATTGTCTCCCCGCTTGCAGCCACTCACTTCTGTTGGCGTCAGTCGGGTGACTAATATATTGCTGTTCTAGAGTGGTGCATCGAGACTCCAATTCCAATCTTTTAGTGTCTCTTTTCATGTAGGATATATTAGACTGTAATGCCCCACGCATTACATGTTGAATTCGTTTTTATGCGTTTTAATGAACTTCTGTATTTGATATGATATCCCATCTGAGGCACCCACGAGGTTCAACCAGAATGGGTGTATGTTAATTCTGTACATTATTGAGGGACACTTTGAGTCAATGTGCCAAGTACTGATGAATGATCCAATATTTCCCAGGGCAAGTATGTTATGGACCTCAAATTTAACAATGTTGATTAATTGCCTAATATATAGTCTATCCTGGTTAGGGAGTTGTGACTGCTACTGTGATATGAATATACTCTAGACCTGGGATATCTAGTCCTCCAGAGGTCGTACCATCTAAATTCTGTTAAGAATCTGCTTAGCTGTGAGTGGTTCCCTGTATTAAACGGGCCTGCCACATCATTGTGGCGATCCAACAAGGGATCTAACATCATGTTTAAGTCTCCCATGCAAAGTATTTTAGCGTGTGGGTATGCTGCAGCAAAGGTGGCTGCTAGGTGCAAGATCTGCACGGAGCCAGGGGGAGGGCTATAATCGCTCAGTAAAACATGTACATTGTCAATGAGAGCATGCACAAAGATGTATCTGTCTTCCATATCAATAACTAGTTCTTTCGCCTCCCATCTTAGCTGCTTATGTGTTAATAGAGACACCCCCCTTGAGGAAGAGGAATGGTAGGAGTGTCTGCACCATTGTACCCAAGACTTCTTTAAAACCAGGGATGTATTAGATGTGAGATGTGTCTCTTGAAGACACAGTATGAGTGGGCTGGAGTTTCTAAAAAAGAATGAACCATTGATCGTTTTTGTGGAGTCCCTAATCCCCTAACATTCTATGAAAGAATTTTCAACTCAGCCATGGAATCTTGGTCGTGAATAGGTTGTCAGGAGCTAGACATATCGCAATGGCTCTGATGATACTGAGCATGTATGTTTGATTAACCATAAACATACTAACAGTAAAAACTAGATCCATAAACTGTGAATCTAAACAATATCAGGAGCTGAACAAATTGCAGTGGTTGTGTTATGGAATAGCAGATTCCGCAATTCTGCGGAATACATGCAGACCCATTGACTGTGAATGGGGCACGGAACGATGCGGAGAGCACACACTGTGCTCTCCGCATCAGTTTTTGCGGAGCGCGCCGCCGATCTTACGGCCGCAGCTCCGCAAAAAAGTAGAGCATGTCCTATTCTTGCCCGCAGTTGCGGACAAGAATGGACATTTCTATGGGGCTGCCGGCTGGGTGTGTTTATGGATCCGCAATTTGCGGATCCATAAACACTACGGACGTGTGAATAAGGCCTTAGGTGCTAACTTAGCTGTCCCAAACAGAAACCCTATGTGGGTTTGATTAGAGGAGTCTCTTACCTTACCGGCTTGTAGCAAGAGAGGCTGGGGTGTAGCAACATGGTATATGGATTCCATCTAAGGCTTGTAGAGATTGCTTCCAGTACTCCCACCTTGAAAGCTTGTCAGATGGCAGTGGAGCATCCCAATCTTTAATAGACTCCGAGAGCTGTCTAAGTAAGGCTTTAACTTGTATGGTGATGGGAGCCACAAATCCCATTGGATTGTATAGGCTGTTTACCACTGACAGAACATCACGCTTGGTAAATTGCTTGTCTGTAGAGCTGACTTGAAAGCCGAAAGTGTCTTTTAATAAGTCCCACCGTAGGCCCAGACTTCGCTGTACAGTTGGCGTGTCCATTCCTAGATTTAAGTCTTCAAACCCTGTGGAATGATCACCAGGTTGAAAGGCTTTTATAACAGCAACACTGTTTGAGGCAATCTTGTGTAGTCTGAGGTTAGCCTCAGAAAGCATACCTTGTGTCCTTTGGAGCAGGTCTATGGCTTCTTCGTCTGTAGGTAAAGACTTAAGTCCATCGTCAACAAAAACGTCTCTCTCAACGAAGTGTCGAGCATCCGCGCCATACTCCTTTTCTCTATCAAGGGCAGTCCTTCGTAAACCATATTTTGCAACAGCGGGTGAGGGACTATTACCGAAAACGTGCACCTTCATGGGGTATTCAATAATCTCATTGTCCATGTTGTTGTTACGGTGCCACAGAAACCTTAGGAAGTTCCTATGATCTTTGCGTACAATGAAGCAATGAAACATTTGCTCAATATCAGCAGTTATGGCAACTGGTTCTCTTCTTAATCTTATAAGTACACCTACAAGGTTGTTGGTTAGATTCGGGCCAGTGAGAAGAACATCGTTTAGGGATACACCTTGATGCTTGGCACTGGAGTCAAATACTATCCTGATTTGTTTTGGCTTACATGGATGATACACTCCGAAGAAAGGCAGATACCAGCACTCATCGTGTCTTTGAAGTGGTGGCGCTGGTTCAGCGTGATCATTTTCAAAGATCCTTTTCATAAAGGCGATGAAATGGTCCTTCATCTCAGGTCTGTTCTTTAGCATTCGTTGAAGTGAGTTGAATCTGGATAGAGCCTGTTCACGATTGTTTGGGAGTTTGTCCCTTGCAGCTTAAAGAGGTAATGGTGCAACCCAGTGGTTAGACTCATCCTGAAAGAATTCCATGTACATTATTTTGATGAATTCTCTTCAACTGACAAGGCTATTTTGTTGTGCTCACTTGTAGTACAAAACACTGTGGTACCTAGGTTGTCATCACAAAGGACATGAGTAACATGAGGTACTTGGATGATGTCAAGAAGCTTCTCCTTTACTTCATAATGGTGAGGGCACTGTTTGAAGTGGGATGCACTTCCATTTCCCAACATAAGGTAAGCCTTGAAGGAATGGATCTCAGATGACGTACACATCCTATCCAAGCATACATCGCCCACTATTACCCAGCCTAGGTCAAGTCTTTGTGCATAAGGAGCCATCGCACTGTTCGCGTACTTTATGTACTCTGAGAATGTCCCTTCCTAACAGGACTAAGATTTCAGCACTCTTGTCCATTGCTTCTGGAGAGGGAATCTCTTCCTTTTCATCTAGTATCTGGTCGCACTCCGTCTGGTAACGTTGTATCCCTCGTTGATATGAGAGACCATCAACCCTTCTGCCGAAGGTCTCTACACGACCAGAACAGGTTCTGAGAGTATATGGTATGGCGTGACCCTCTATGCCAAAGATCTCAAAGAATTTAGGCTTAACCAGGGATCTGTTGCTCTGTTCATCTATTATGGCATACATCCTAGCAGCTTTCTCAGGATGACTCTTTGGGTATATCTTGACTAGGCATATCTTGGCACAGCATTTACTGTCTTTGCCTTCTCCACAGACTTCTGTACATGAAGAAGAGACATTATCTTTGGTTGGAGCATGACCTTGTTGCTCCCAGCCATGAATTGAGACGGGAGTGGAGGTAGGTAGATGCTGTGGGTTGTCTGGAAGTGGAGCAGGATGCATGGCTGTAACATGTCTGTCGCTACCACATTCTGTGCACTTGATGACTTGTTGAGAGGTTCTAAGCAAGTGCTGTATTTGTAGGTGCTGCCATTTGGAGGATTCAGGTAAATCGTATTTTCCTTAAGCCATTCAAAAGGTATAATCTCAGGGGTCCTATACTCCACTATATCAGCAAATCTAAATAATTTGTTGGAAAACCATGGTTTAAAAAAGGTGTGTTGTAACCCTGAAGGGAATAAAGGGTTAAATATAAACAAGGTCATGGAAGATTTATCTGATACCAAAGGGAATTTCTGTTTACAACACTTCCAAATATTATATGTCAGGGACATAGGACCTAGCAAATGGGTGATACAATTGGTCGGTAGCGGTAGGGTGAATAGGGGCCAACCATAACTTCTCAATTTCCATCCATCTAGAGAATGCTAGGAGGGAAGACCATGCGGGAATACGACATAGATGCGTTGCCCAGTAGTATGTAGTTACATCAGGAAGCCCAAGAGCCCCTTGCGATTTCAGGAGCGGTGAGGGTGCTACAGGAAATTCTGAGTCTTTTGCCGTTCCAGACAAACTTGAGGATGGAAGATTGCAAGGCTCTCAAATCTTTTATAGGTATGGGGACTGGCAGAGTCTCCATCACATATAATAATTTGGGTAGTATGGTCATTTTCACCGCCGCGATGCGTCCTAGCAAAGAAATCGGCAAGGGCATCCATTTAGTCATGAGTAAATTAAGCTCCCGATAAAGAGGTAGAAAATTATGGGCATAAAGAGTATTGTATGTTCTTGTCAGTTTCACTTCCAAATATTTAAGGGTATTATCATTCCACTTGAAGTGGAAGTTGTTTTGCAGAGTACCCAAAATATCCGGTGGAATATTGATGGACAAAGCCTCCGTTTTAAACGTGTTAATCTTATATCCAGACAATCTGCCATATTCCCCCAACGTCTGGAATAGGTTCGGCAACTAAATATGTAGGTTTGTCAACGTAAGAAGTATATCATCCGCGAAGAGTGATAATTTGAAAGCCACCTTATTAACCACCAATTCCTGAATATTAGGGTGGGCCCTTATTAATGCTGCTAAAGGCACTATGCATAGTACAAAGAGTAGGGGGGATAGCGGGCATCCTTGATGGGTTCCGTTATGAATAGTTATCATGCTGGATTGGGCATGTGTCGTTTTCACAAAGGCAGTTGGGCGGGTGTAGAGAGCCCGGATAGCATTCATGAAAGGCCCCTCTATACCAAAGCATCGTAATGTAGAAAACATAAAAGGCCAACTCAGGCGGCCTTTTCTGCGTCTAGACCCAATATTAATGCCTGCTGTCTCCGTCTGTTGACGATGTCTATCAAATCTATAGTCCGCCTCGTGTTGTCGCCCCCTTGGCGATTTAACACAGGGCCGACCTGATCTTTATGGATCAGGCCCAGAAGCAGGTTGGCTAATCTGTTTGCCAGCAATTTTGTAAATATATTTAAGTCGGAGTTGAGGAGGGCTATAGGACGATAGTTAGAGCAATCCATATGATCCTTCTCAGGCTTTGGAATAAGTGTAATGAAGGACTATAGCATTGTCTCAAGTATAGTAGAGCCTTCCAGGAAAGAATTAAATATCTTGACCATGTATGGGAGGAGGGTGTCTGCGTATGTCTTATAGTAAAGGTATGGCAGACCATCAGGACCATGTGACTTACGATTAGGGAGGTTCTTTATCACTTCCAATATTTCCTCATCCGTAATTTGAGCATTAAGGGTGGCTAATAATTCACCAGTTAACTTAGGTAGGTGACATTGGTTAAGGAAAGAGGAAAACTGCTCCTGTTGTTTCAGAGGATCTTTAGGAATTTGCTGGGGGAGGAGTAAAGGTTTTCGTAGTACTTTTGGAAGATGGTCATATTTTTTTGCCATCATAGGTAATAGTGCCATCAGCCTGGTCTCAAGGCCGTCGGGGCACTCGTCAGATTGGAATCCCGCAGCTGTTTCGCCAAGAGCGTGTGTGATTTATTTTCCCACACATAGTAGCGTTGCCAAGAATATAAAAGTAATTTATCCATTTTCGCCAATGCCAAGTCTCTCAGCTTAGCTCTTAACATAATTATTCGCCTTAAAAGATGACGAGAGCTGCGGGATCCCAACTGGCTCTCCAAATGTTCCAAATTGCTCTTAGTATTGCGATATAGCAAATTTCTATCCTTTTTCATCTTTGAGCTAATGGCTATACAATTGCCTCTAAAAACAGCTTTGTGTGCCTCCCATAAGATAGACATGGAAGAAACTGACTGTTGATTAATACGAAAATATTCCGATAAGCTTTCCTGTAGGTCCTGCCTAGGTACGGGGTTAGAGAGAAGGCTTTCATTTTAATGCCAATGACAAACCTTAGTGAGCGGATGTTTAGTGTTAAAGGGTTTTAGGGTTAAAAAAATTAGTGCATGGTCCGGCCATGTGATAGACCCTATGTCAGCGTCCATCATTAAGCACAGGGTGGGGATGTTTCCTAATAGTCAATGCGAGTGTGTGTACTATGGGGATGGGAATAGAACGTAAACGTCTTGGACGTGGGATAGTTCACTCGCCACAAGTCATATAACGCAAACCTCCGTACCAAACATCTAAAAAGGCGTGAAAGTCTACTCTATTCACTGGAAGGGGGTTTTCCCACTATCGTTTGTCTGTCCAGTGTTTCAGAGAAAGAAACGTTAAAATCACCTCCCACAATAAGTGCTGCAGGAAGTAAGTAAGATACCTTTGTGAGCACCTTAGTGAGGAAGGAGATTTGTTTAGTGTTCGGGGCATATAGATTACAGAAAACAAGGGGAGTACCATATAAGGTGGCCTGCAAAATAATATAACGACCCTGGGGGTCAGAAATCTGTGAGGTTACCTGGAGTGGACAGTTGGTGGATAGAAGAATAGCTACCCCGGCTTTTTTTCTATCGTTAAATGCCGAGTATGTTCTCGGGAACAATCCAGCTGCAAATTTAAATGTTCCAGTGGCGTCAAAGTGCATTTCCTGGAGGAAGACCACCCCGGCTCTTTGAGAACGACACTCCATCAAGGCCAGTCTCCGCTTAACATTGGAGTTCAGGCCCTTAACGTTCAATGACATACATTTAATCATGGCGGAAAGAGTGGCTGAGCCATATACTTGCTATTATGAGTGTAGAAGGTAGTCCTCCAGGACAGCGCATCCCAGACGTTCCAGTTGAGAATCTGCAAAAAACACGGTTAATATCAGTAGATGCACCGAACACATAGTAGGATGTATGACACGAGAGGGTAAAGGGGAGCACACAAGACAACATCAAAAGAAAGAGACTGACAGAAATGATCCAAACATTGGACATCAACGTCCAGGCGGGGGTGTTCAATAAAGATCTAAAACAAGTAACATGGCCCTGTCTCATTTCCCTGGTTCCCGTAGGAACAAAATAGAGGAAGAGGGCAAAAAGGTCAATCCCCTCCATAGAGGCGTGGTTGGACATACCTGGCAAAAAGAAAACAACAAAAGTTTCAAGGCTAAATATATAAATAAGTGAGCTGCGTAAAAGCCCAACAGGTTGTTTCACTAAAACAGTAAAGTAAGGAAAAACATAGGAAGAACATCAGCCGCTAATCAAAGTGGCGTAAATTTTAGGAGACTGGCATTGAGATATATTCAGAAATTAGAAGGTCAGGTAAGTTCATCTCTGGACGAGGATCCCAGTGATTCTTCTCTTGGTGGAGTTCGACGGTTCTTGCTTTGTGACTGGTTCCAAATTGGGGGGGGGGGCGCTAGCAATGGGTCAGGGACCTCCCAGTCGTCAATGGGAGGAACTGGAAGTCCCAGGGCAGCGCAAAAAGAAGACAAGTCCACGTGGGTCCTCAAAGATATGGCTTTTCCATTTTTATTAGCAACAAGCACAAACGGATATCCCCAACGGTATGGGATTTTCTGATGCCTCGTGGAACTCAGGAGAGGCTGTAATAATCTTCGCTTTTGCAGTGTTAGCCAGGATAAATCCTGATATAGTGGTACTTGGACACCATGGAAATCGATGACTCGGAGCGAACGGGCATTAGACATTATGGTTTCTTTAAGCTGGAAATCTGTGACACAGCATATGACGTCCCCGGGGTTGTGCAGACAAATTTTTAGGGCGTAGAGCCCTGTGTGCATGGTCCAACTTGATAATGTGCGACGGTGGAGAACCCAATATGGAGTTAAATAAGTCATTCAGGACTTCATGCAGATTTTCGTCAGAATCCGGATTAGGCAAGCCTCTCACTCTGATATTATGTCTGTGGCCTCTATTGTCCAGGTCTTCTAAATGTCTGGTATTGTCCCGGACAGCCTGGGAGCATCTAGATATAGTAGATTGGAGGTGTGCAATATATTTGCGGGTTACATCATGCTCTGTTTCCAGAGATTCCACTCTGGCCTTAATTTGTTTAAAATCCTGGCGTAAGGACGAGATTTCGGTTTTACAAGTATTTCTCACTTCTGTTATGAGATTTCTGAAGTCCTCCTTAGTAGGGAGGTGCTGTAAAGATTTCTGCAGAGAATTTGAAGATTGTGATAATGACATGGCGCCATCTTCATCATTCATATCAGACTGAGTCGCCCATGAAATTTCTTAAGAGGGTGAGGCTTCTTGTGAATAGGACACTGATGAGTAGGTTCTTTATCTCTGTTATCCACATGCCCTTATCAGTAGGTGAGGTTGTGAAGGGTGAGATGTCGTCTTTTTAACAGATATTGCACTATTTAAGTCTCTACTTTTAGCTGCTGTGTTATCATACCTTGATGATGGTGAGGATGAAGCAGGCAGGTTGGGTTCACTGAAGCTGAAGCCGGGATCGTTTCTCATCCAGGCTTGATCACTAATGAACTTGCAAAAGTATGAGAATGGAGGAAAGGATACGTTATAGTCTCTTTTGCATCTTGAGCCCTGTTGTGCCCATTTCTCTTGTAGGCCTTGTGGAAGTTTAGACACCACTGGGTTGACACCATGAGTGGTGTCCAGGAAGCTTAGTACAGGTAGACGTGGGTCAGTCTTTGCCAACTCTAGCTCCATAAGGAGGTCACTTAGATCTTGGAGCTTGCGATATTCCATGAGGAGGTCACTTAGATCTTGGAGCTTGCGATAGTCTTTGTTCCCTATTTTTGGGAAGTTTTGCAGTCTCTTGAATAGAGCGCCTTCTATGGCTTCAGAGCTACCATAGGCTTGCTCAGGTCTTGTCCATGCAGCAACAAGAACTGCATCTGGGTGGTCAACATGTACTGTTCTGAGTCTTTTAACACGACCTGCAGATTCTGGTTCCAGCCTCTTTATTAGCAAATCAAGTTCTTCCTTAGTAGTAAGGTTGACATCAGCAATAGCAGCCTTGAAGGTGGATCTCCAGGCTCTGTAGCTCTCTGGACAGTCGTCAATCCATGAGATGCTGTTGTTATTGAGCTCACGGCGTACCCTGTATCTGGCAAAGTCATTTATGTCTGGTCTCTCACTCCTTGGTGTCAAAGTAACTTGTGGAACCCCTTGGGTGTGAAAGTTCTCTGGTGATGTAGGGTGAGGTTTACCAGGGTAAAATGATGCTGCATGAGCGTTTAACTGTGGTGTAGTCTCCAAGGCTTGTGCTGGCTGTAGCTTGAGCTGCGGCTTATCACTGGAAGTCACCTTATTGTTGGCATGAGTTGATGTGCTTTGCTGCATAGATGTACTTGTGTTGTAGACTTGAAGGGGCTTAGGTATATAAAGCTGAGAGGTCTCTGCGTTGAGAGTCAGAACAGTGTTGTTAGTAGGAGGTACAGGAGATGACTCTGTATCTTTGCAAATGTTATGCTTTAGAACGTATTCACTGGTGCATTCAGCTGGATCTTCCAGTTCTGCTGGAATAAGGCAGTCTGAATTAGTACTTTGTCTCATTGCTTGTTCAAGGACCTTGAGCCTTGCTAGGAAAGCTGCCTGCTCCCTTTCCATTTGCAGAATCTTTATTTGTGAATCTGCCTCTGCTTGTTGAGCTGCCTTACGTGTTTCTACCTCTGCTTCCTTTCTTTCCATTTGCAGACTCTTTATTTGTGAAGCTTCCTCTGCTTGTTGAGCTATCTTGCGTGCTTCTATCTCTGCTTGTTTTCTGATAAAAGGGCTTTGCGCCTTTTTTTTATTCTGCATCAGCGCAAGCCTCTATTAGTTTGTCGCTTAATGTTGAACTTCAAGAGCAAGAGGATCTAGAAGAACATGCAGTATGCTTGGTTGAGTTGGATCTGTGAGATCTGGTCTCCTGCTGTTGAGTTCTGCCTTAAACTTAGCATTTTACACTGTGAGATCCATTTGTTGGTTCAGTGCATCAGTCCTGGTCAGTTCTACTGAACAATCCTCTATATGAGAGTCCTGCAAGAAAGCTGAGTATTTTGCAGACAGCTGCTGGTAGCGTACATACGCAGCAAATGGACGATTTATAGAGTCTCTTATTTCAGCTGGTTGATCATTAGAGTGTGACAAAACTGACATGCAGTGTGAGGTTCTGTCCCAGAGGTCTGACAGATTGCTGGAGAACTCATCTCTAGTTTTATTGTACGGTTGGGTCTTGGGTAATATCTACAGAATCTGCTCCCTGTACGTCTGCCGGTTGAGAGGCACGATGTATCTGCGTTGGTTCAGCCATAAAAGAGTGTTCAGAGCCCTGTCTAGACTTTTTTACGGTTTTGCGAAAAATGGTACTGTCTCTTTAAGAAGACAAACAGCAGCTTAGACAGGTGAGGTAACACAGTTCAATGTAGAGAAACAGCTTTCAACATTCACTTGAAGTGCAGTAAGCTTGTGCGACCATGTGCTTTCACAAGATGGCGGATGGCACTGAGCTTGATTGCAGATTAGGCACACACATACATAGCAGGCTGTAGGAATTCTATGCATCTTTTGACTATTCTGACTCCGATTGTTGTAATAGCGATTTATCCCTAGTGAGACCTCTATGCCTGGCCTGTATAAGCAGATATAATTACTGCGGACAATCCTCATCAGATAGCTTGAACTTACAAACACAGTCTTTATCCGTGTAAGTTGCTTTATTCTGTAAGTCAGACAACAGAGTACAACAGAACAGATGGATTCGGGTATTGTACGGTCAAAAGATGATGCTTTCATTAGCGTACATGAGAATACATGTGTATCTATTACATGAGGCTGAAGCAGCATGGAAGATACAGGAAGTGAAGGACTCGTGAAGAAGGGTGGAGCACTGACAGGAAATTAGTCACAGATATCAAGGATGAGAACAAGAAAAACAAGTGCATTACCAAAAACGGCCACTAGATGGGAGCATATAACCAAATATAGAATATCATATGAAATGGTTCAATGAATTAAACTGTATACATTCCATATAAATTTTAACTGCGTAGCAGCACACCAGAGGTCTGCTTTGGCGTTAAGCTCGGATATGGATCTGGGAACAGTTGCTGTCGCATCTTCAATGTGTGATATACGTTCTTCAGCATGTTGGACTTTGTCCCGGAAATTATGCATGTCCTGGCGCAGCAGGTCTAGATCAATTTTAACTTCATCCAGTTTCCCTGTAAGGGACGTCTTGCAGGCCATAATAGCCTCTAAGACTTGTGCTGTTACTTGCTTAAGGGTAGGTTCATCCTGAGCATCTTCAGGAGCTGTTGCAGGGACTACAGTGTCTGATGAAGTGCTAGTCCTAGTGTGCTACATTTCGCTGTGGTAAAGGAGACTGGGATGCCTCCTCTGGTTGTCTTGCGAATTCTTTCAGTTTGTGGCCCCATTATTATATTGATTTGAGGGTAAGTATATCTGATGTAGATCTATTGTGAGAACTTATATAGCACAGTTAGCTTCTTTGTAGCTATGGGGCCCGCCAGAGGAGCGTGCAAAGGCAGTCCTGCACCCCTTTATTGAGGATATAGTCCCAGCAGGAGGTTAGAGGGTTCTTTTAGGGAGTTGTACTGTCCCCTTTATGTGTATACTGGAGACTCTGTTGCGCCTGTCTGCTGTGCTGTACAGAACTTCCTCCTCTCTCCTGGTGCTGCCTGGGAGCTGGTGAAAATGGCCGACTGGTGGGAAATTCAGGGTGGGCTTGCAGCCCCTGCTGCTTCCAATCTTCCGCCCTTTTGGATCTTCTCGGCCCGCTCCATCTCCCTCCAGCTCCTTACTCTGCGTCTCTCTCACCACTTTACAGCTGCGCTGTGCACCTCCACCCCTCAGCTCCTCTCCCAGCGTTAGTGCCGCTGGTCAAGCTGCTCGCTTGGGCTCACACTTCAGGGTGAGTCAGATATGTGCCGGCTCCCTGTTGATGTCAGGGCTCCTCCAAGGGTTCTATGGTACTGGTGCTGGCTAGTAATCATCAGGATTTGCCCAGTAGTTCTGCTCCGGCCGCCTGCCATTTTTAGAGGCATTTAGACTTCTCTGTGGGGCAAAATGCCATTAAGAAAACACAAATGCTCACGCTTTTTCCCACAAAAAACACCTGAAAAATGCCACAGAAAAACATGCTACAAAACACACATGGCTTTTTAAAAAAACATGTGGTTTAGGGCTGGGCAATTAATTGAATAAATTTAATTAATTCGCCTCTGGGGCTTCTGACGATTCAGTATTTTTATAGAATGGTCAAATCGATTTTCGTGTTACCTCCTGGCCCACCCCACCACGCAATCCTTCTCCAGAGTGTATATGTAATATCTGAAAAAGGCGGTATGGCAATAAATATGAGCACTCTTTGAATGATTCAAGTAATAATGTTTATTAATCCACGATACCAAAACCCTCCAAAAAATCTAACCTTAAAAACATTAAAAACAATGAAGCCAGAATAGCGGGAGATATTTCAGTCGGCGATTCCAGTCGGCACAGGTTTTTGTATTTCATTTCATGAGGAAATATTCTTTTTGTTGATTTGATGCACTGTTCATGTGGTGTTTATTATTATTTGCCTTTTTTTGATTGACTCCATGTATGTATTCATTTATTATGCCAGGCCTGGGACCCTGTGTATTATATGAGGGTTTGGTTGTGGTGGTTACGTAACATGGTAACCATCCATGTGTTGCCTGATCATTTTTAAAGTTTTTAAGGTTTGATTTTTTTTTGAGGGTTTTGGTATCATGGATTAATAAACATTATCACTTAATTCAAAGAGTGCTTATATTTTATTGCCATACCACTTTTTTCTCTTTTTACATATACAGCTTGTTTGCTTGGTATGGCTGTGTAGCCCCTGTTATACGAGTGGGTTTTTGGTGCAGATGCCCCCCTTTTTGTGTTGATTCTTCTCCAATACAACTGCATCCTCCTATCCCTTGGCAGACACCCGTTGCAAACCACTCCAGAAAATAGAGTTCTCAGGAAGGGAGAAAACAGGTAAGAAAGAGAGAAAAAACCACAAGGAGTCTTGATCGATCACATCTATGCCCTGCGAGCAGCCTACCCTGCTTCTCAGCCAGTACTGAGGCCCTGCCCCCTGTGTCTTCAGTCCTCCAAGCTTCCAGTCTTCCAAGCTGCTGTGAGAGGTGCACAGAGAGGAGTCCAACCCAGCCATCCCCTGCCAGAGCTGCAGCCCAGAACCTAGAACAAGTCCATGATCTGCTCTCTATGCTCCCTTACAAATCGGCTGCTGGGCTGTGTAAGAGGAAAGGTGGAATCAGCCACTGCTCCTCCTATACAGCAGCTTGATGTGTTACAGTATCCTGCTGGGGAGCGTCCTCAGCTGTGCTGTGTTCATCAGAGGAACTAGGTAAGTATTTACAGTTTTTTCTTCCTCTGAAGGGGGCGCATATCTGGCCATAACTACTGTGAGGGGGGACATATCTGGCAATAACTTCTATGAGGGGGCACATATCTCATCATAACTACTGTGGGAGTGCACGTATCTGGTCAAAACTACTGTGAAGGGGCAAATATTTGGGCCATAACTACTGTGAGGGGGCACATATCTGGTCATAACTGCTTAGAGGGTGCACATATCTGGCATAACTATTGTGAGGAGGCACATATCTAGGCATAATCACTGTGAGGGGACACATTTCTGGGCATAACTATTGTAAAGGGGCACATATCATAACTAATGTGAAGAAGGCACATCTGGGCATAGCTACTATGAAGGGGACAGATCTGGGCATAGGTACTGTGAAGAGGTACAACTGGGAAGAGCTACTGTGAAGAGCACATCTTGGCATAACTACTGTGAAGGGGGTACATGTGAGCATTACTGCTGTGAAGGGGGATACATCTGGGAATAACTACTGTGTAGGGTGCACAATGTGGGCATAACTACTGTGAAGGGGGGACATGTGGGCATAACTATGGTGAAGGGGGGACATCGAGGCATAGAAACCATGAAGGGGGCATCTCTGGGTATAGCTACTGTGAAGGGGGCATATCTGGCCATAACTACTGTGAAGGGGGCACAGTGTGGGCATAACTACTGTAAAGTTACATACAATTATTGTAGTAATATGTATATAGTATATGTTTAAAAGTTATTTCCATAAAGAAAATAATTTAAATAGGAAAATCGAGATTCAAAATGAAAATTGTCCACAGGGTTGAAAAAAAAAAATCAAGATTTTTTTTTTGCCAAAATTGCCCAGCCCTAACGCGGTTATTATGGCATTTTTTTGTGGTAAGAAGTGCCAGACAAAATTTGTGTGTGTAGAAAACATAAAAAAAGTTGTGAAGGCATGTACTCCAGTCTTTTGCCACAAATTGCAATCCTGAATATTCTGGCGCATATTCAGTAGTAAATCTCCCCCTTATTATATAGCCTGGACATAGTGCTAAAACACTACATAGAATAAAAATCTAATAATTTATACCTGTAATAAATACATGTATAAAAGCAGCTTTACTATTCTCATCAGTTTAATCCTCTAACGTCCCCAATCTGGGGCCATTTATTGAATAGATTTTTCGAACGGGAGATGGTTAAAAACGCTGGCTCTCTCCACTCTGTTTTAAACCACGGTCACTGCGTCTGCGCCTGCAATTTACTGTCACACCCGATATGAGTGGTATTTTCTGTAGTACTATTCTCATCAGTTTAATCCCTGTTACATCCCATATCAGGGATTGCCTTTGTGAAAAAAATTTAGGCCGGGTACCTTCGACTGCCTTCACAATGACAGACCAAACTCTCATACACCAAACTGAATTGGATTTCAGGAACCGGGAGATGGAAAAGCAGCTTGGTCGGGTCCTCATACTCCCAAATTGGGGCACTGCGCGTGCACAGAGCAATGTGCTGTGACACCCTATATGAGTGGTGTCTTAACTAGTACTATTCCTATCAGCGGCGGGCGGGTGCGTGGTAACTTGAGAGCAGGTGACCAAAGCTGAGCTGGAGGAAGATGGTGCGCCAAGGTTCTTAGCGGAAGCTGTTGAAGATTGGGTGTCCTGTCTAAGCCAGTCAACTACGCCCTCAGAATTTTTCGGGTTCAGGGTACATGGCCTCTGAACACTAGGCATTATTCCAGGGACAGTGGAAATCACAGCACCACGATCACGACGGCCCCTGCGGGGTGGCCTGCCTCTGCCTGTCATTTTTTTCGATAAGTGGTACTGTGCCACCCTGTATCAGTGGTGGGCACTGGCAGTGGGCACACTACAGTCTGTGGAAGTGGGCCTGACACACACTGGCAGCAGGCAAGCAACTGAAATTAGACTAATGTGTAAAAATGAAATGCCTTATTTATCGGCAAGCTACTGTGCCACCCGGTATCAGTGGTTGGCACTGGCAGTGGGCACACTACAGTCAGTGGAAGTGGGCCTGACACACACTGGCAGCAGGCAAGCAACTGAAATTAGACTAATGTGTAAAAATTAAATGCCTTATTTATGCAAAGTCCTGTGCCAGCCGGTATGAGTGGTTGGACACTGGCAGTGGGCACACTACAGTCACTGGAAGTCAGCCTGACACACACTGGCAGGCAAACTAAACTTAGATTAAAGTGTAAAAATTAAATGCCTTTTTTGATGCAAAGTCCTGTGCCACACGGGATGACAGGGTGGGCACTGGCAGTGGGCACACTACAGTCAGTGGAAGTCGGCCTGACACACACTAGCAGCAGGCAAGCAGCTGAAATTACACTAAAGTGTAAAAACTTAAATGCCTTTTTATGCAAAGTCCTGTGCCAGCCGGTATGAGTGGTGGACACTGGCAGTGGGCACACTACAGTCAGTGGAAGTCAGCCTGACACACACTGGCAGGCAACTAAACTTAGATTAAAGTGTAAAAATTAAATGCCTTTTTTGATGCAAAGTCCTGTGCCACATGGGATGACAGGGGTGGAGCACTGGCAGTGGGCACACTACAGTCAGTGGAAGTCGGCCTGACACACACTAGCAGCAGGCAAGTAGCTGAAATTACACTAAAGTGTAAAAATTGAAATGCCTTTTTTGATGCAAAGTCCTCGTGCCAGCCGGTATGAGTGGTAGATGCACTGGCAGTGGGCACACTACAGTCAGTGGAAGTCAGCCTGACACACACTGGCAGGCAACTAAACCTTAGATTAAAGTGTAAAATTAAATGCCTTTTTTTGATGCAAAGTCCTGTGCCACACGGGATGACAGGGGTGGGCACTGGCAGTGGGCACACTACAGTCTGTGGGCCTGCAGCTCCTCACACACAGGCAGGCCATGCAACTGCAATATTATAGGGGTAATCCCATGAATCAATGTTGAAAAATGAAAATCATACATAATCTAATACATCTTTGGCCATAACTACTGTTAGGGGGCACATATCTAGGCATAAATCACTGTGAGGGGGCACATATCTGGGAATAATTACATCTTTCTAGCAATGCTAGAACCAGCCGTGTAAGGCCTCTTTCACACGAACGTGTGAGCACCGTGCCTGTGCTGTGGACCGTAAATTGCGTCCCTCAATGCACGGGCACCGACCGTGGGGCAGCCGCAGCGGATCGCGGACCCATTCAATTGAATGGGTCAGCGATCTGCCTGTTCTGCAAAAGATAGGACATGTTCTATCTTTTTGCGGGACTGAAGTACGGAACAGAACCCCTTGGAAGCACTCCGTAGTGCTTTCGTAGTGTTCCGTTCCGTCACTCCATTTTGCACCGTTCCGCATCTCTGGATTTGTGGACCCATTGAAATGAATGTATCCACATCCGTGATGCGGAATGGCCACGGAACGGTGTCCGTGTATTGCGGATACGCAAATGCGGTCTGCAATACGGGAACGGGGCGCACACGTTCGTGTGAAAGAGGCCTAACTCATATGGATTAATAGATCTCCCCGTTTTTTACCCCAATTTTCTGCTAGACTTATTTCAAGCTGGCAGATTAAGGGTCCATTCACACGTCCGTAAGTGTTTTGCGCATCCGCAAAACACGGACACCGGCAATGTGCGTTCCGCAATTTGCGGACCGCACATTGACGGCACTATAATAGAAAATGCCTTTTCTTGTCCGCAATTGTTCTATGTTCTTTTTTTTTTCGGGAATGGAATTTGCGGATCCGGAAGTGCTGATCCGGAAATGCGGGTGCGGACAGCACATAGTGTCCGTTCCGGCCCCATTAAAAATGAATGGGTCTGCAAAATTGCGGAACGGTTGCGGACCCAACTTGCGGACGTGTGAATGGACCCTAAAAGTCGATGTGCTGGAAGAGAACCCCCTCCAACCCTTATCCAACACAGCTTTTTTAGTATTCACTGAATTGAATACCAATGAGGCCTCATGCACACGTCCGTTGCCGTATTACGGCCCGCAAACAGAGGGTCCGCAATATGCGGGCCCTGGCCGTGTGTTCTCCGCACTTACGGAGTGCTTCCGTGCTGTTTCTGTCCGTGCCTCTGCACCGCAAAAAAATAGAACATGTTCTATTTTTTTGCGTTCGGGACGGATCATGGACCCATTCAAGTTGAATGGCTCTTGATCCGTCCTGGCCGCCGCACGGAAAAATGTGCATGAGGCCTTAAGGCTGATGGTCCTGCTTGCATCTGTGATATTACAGCTGGGAGGGGAAGGAGACGCAGAGAGCTGGTGTTAAAGACAATCTCTGCGAGTCATGCACTAAACATAAGGTGTGGGTCACAGACAACAATTACACTGGAGGAATCAAAATGCACTCACAACTTCATTATCTGACATATAATGCAGTAAGGTTGAATGCTGGTGTTATTTTTTGTGTGTGTAACTGGAAAACCCCTTAAATGGTGACAGAGCTGCTTATACTGGCATAGTATACATTTCAAAGATGCTGCTATCCTTTAGGGAACTGACCAGATGACATAGATGTTGACAGCTTTCCTTCAAAGTTTAGAAGTCAGCATTGATTAGGAAAATACAGGGATCAGCTGACCCCAGGGTTAACCTCTCGCAATGAGTGAGAAGCCTTTAAGGCATATGGTAGGAAAGGCAAAGATAAAATCAGACAGAGAAAGTGATCAGCAGACACTGAGCATTACAAATCATGGTTGTGGGTCTAAATGAAAAAGCTGGTACCTGGATAGATTAATATAGTCCTAAATGAATGTCTTATACTCACTTGCAGATGAAATGGAAATGCTTACTGCTCCCTGGAAGTATCATATATAGGATGTCTGTAAGGGCAGAACAGAGATTTTGATATCTAGTACATGACTATGAATACTAATGGTGACAGCTGGGACAATACCTGTAGAGTCTGATGGATTGCTTATGGGTGGTCATGGTGCACTCACACAAGATGTCTAGCAAATATAACCCTCTACTGAAAGATGCTGATTTGTACAATGACTTACCGGTATCTTGTCTCTGCCATTTGAAACCCTGTGTACAAATGCCCTATTTAGTCATTAGCTCGAATTGAGAGGCAAAACAAGTAAGATCATTGCTTGCAGTAAGTGTAAAGCTATGCAGAGGTCTCTAACATCAATTTTATTAAACACTATTATTTTTGAAAATTTTTATTTATTTAGATTAATATGCCCTAACTGATCTCCATGCCATACCATTTTATACTATTTTCTGTAACTACCATCCCCTCTCTTACTCCCAACTACATAGAGCATGACAGGTAAAAATCTAAGTAAGGCCTCATGCACATGACCGTTGTTCTGGTCCGCATCTGAGCCGCAGTTTTTGCGGCTCGGGTGCGGACCTATTCACTAAAATGGGGTAGCAAAAGATGCGGGCCCTGCTTAAAAAATATAACATGTCCTATTCTTGTCCATTTTGCAGACAACAATAAGCATCTCTATAATGGGCCGCCCGTTCCGCAAATTGCAAAAGGCACATGGGTGGCTTCCGTGTTTTGCAGATCCGCAATTTGCATGTGCATGAGGCCTACCTCATAGTGTCTTAATACAGGTTAAACTCGAAAAATTTGAATATTATGCAAAAGATCATTTATTTCAGTAATGCAACTTCTTAAAAGGAATTGCTTTAATGCAGCTTAAAATTAGAATATTGTAAAAAGGTTCTATATTCTAGGCTCAAAGTGTCACACTCTAATCAGCTAATTAATCCATACCCCCTAACCAAAGGGTACCTGAGATTGTGACTTTGGGGTTTTATAAACTGTAAGCCATAATCATCCAAATTATAACAAATAAAGGCTTGAAATATCTCGCTTTGCATGTAATGAGTCTATCTCATATATTAGTTTCACCATTTAAGTTGCATTACTGAAATAAATGAACTTTGCACGATATTCTAATTTTTCGAGTTTCACCTGTAAACACAGATTATGCATTCCACCTTGTAGAAATCCCCATGAAATTCCTCTGTACCATGTACTCTGCAGCTGACTGTAATCTCTCTTGTTGTGTCATGCTGTCCATCAGAGATTGACTACTGTTCTGTCTGAAGAAAGGTCATGCCCCTGACACCAACAAAAGAGTCGTCTCAGTTACACACAAGTAAAACCCTCCTTGCCACTTTCTGGATCTGTTGCACAGTCTATCATATGCATGTTATTGATCTCAAATCACTGTTCTAATGTGTTTTTCTCCAATACATATCAATGATTGTGGCTCAGATTACTACTATGTTATATGGGTCCTACATTCAAATAGACTAGGGATAACATCTGAATGGAGTTTATTTTCTCTCCTCGTGGTTTGCCATGGGTACACAGGTTTTCTCCTACATTCCAAAAATTGGCTTTCTATAAAATATTGACCAAGGTTTGCCTGATATGAGACAATTTCATGTTTGTTCTACGTGGTTATGGTATCTGTTGGCATTATATAAATTATGAGAAAGGGAAAAAAAACAAGAAACAACCTAATTTTCAGTAAGAAGTCTTCTTATATAAATAACTAAATGAGAAGCACATGCATTGCCGACACTGTTGTCTGCTAATCAAAGCACGAACCAGGAAATGGCCCATCACTGGTGATCACAAAATGTTTCACATCTGCTTTTAGTAGCAACGTAGTCTAAAACAAAAATAATAGTAAAATCCACACAATAAAACACATTACCACTGTTAGTCAAACATAGCATTTTATTACCCATTGCAGAAGATCACATATCATACAACGGAGTAAAATATCATCTATCATATATTAGATACAAACATGTTACATGGAGAAATAAGCACTTTTCCACTCATGTACAAAAAAAATGTTTTCATTTTTGTGTAGCAAAACATTCTGTAGCTTTCAGATACTCTTAATCCCTTGACATTTTTAAGATCTCTGCTATTAGTGAAGAGTCTCAAACCTCTACAGACCAATACAATGCTTTTTCAGTGTTTGTTACCCTTGCGTCCAGTCTAGCGATGACATATAAAGTCAACGCAACCTACACTGATACAACGTGGCAAGTAATCAGCACACTGGCCCAGATTTACTAATGGTGGAAAACTTAGGCTGTCTAGACCTGCAGCAGATTTATCACAGCGGCTCTGGCTGGATGATAAATGCGGTGCAGGGCTAGAAGTTTTTGTCTAGCTCTATACTATTGGTTGGCTTACTTTGAGACAAATTTTTAAGCCAGAATTGTGCCATAATTTTGGCACATAATGGCACATCTTAGCCCCCACCCCCTCTCATGCAAGGCTCCAACACTACAGAGATGATTTCGGGAAAGTTTCTAAAAGAAAAAAATCATCATTGCCCATAGCAGCTAATCACTGGATAACGGTCTTTTTTCCAGAGCACTATTAGAAAGGAAAGCTGAGATGTGATTGGTTGCTATGGGCAACAACGTTTTATTTTATTTTAGACAGTTTCATAAATCTGTTTATGGCCTCTTGCACACGACAGTATTTTGCAGACCGTATACTGGCCGTTTTTTCAGTTCAGTATACTGAATTATTCACTTCAATGGGACCGCAAAAAATACTGAAGTGTCTCCGTATGCCTTCCCTTTCCGTTTTTCCGTTCTGTTTAAATATAGAACATGTCCTATTCTTGTCCGCAAATCACGTTCAGTGGCTCCATTCAAGTCAATAGGTCCGCAAAAAAAAAGGGAATCATACGGAAGGGCATCCGTATGTCTTCCGTATCCGTTCCATTTTTGCTGAACAATCTATAGAAAATTTTAAGACCAGCCCAATTTTCATTATGGAATTACTGTATACTGTATATGCCATACAGAAAAACGGAACCAAAACGGAAACACAACGGAAGCAAAAAAACGGAAAAACGGATCGCAAAACAATGAAAAAGCCATACGGTCATGTGCAAGAGGCCTATGTCTTCTGTATCCGTTCCGTTTTTTGCGGAACCATCTATTGAAAATTTTCTGACCAGCCCAAGTGTGCAAGAGGCCCATGTGTTTCTGCACTTTTTTTAAACCAAAAATATGCTGTTACCAGATGTGACTTGTCGACCAATAAATTATACAGTGACCTAAAAACACTGTATTTTCGTAGTGGCATATTAAGAGTTTCTTACACTGGGTTCAGACCTGAGCGTTTTGAAGCCTAGCGTTTTTGGTGCGTTCAAGACTGGCGTGTAGGCGCGTTTTTTTCAAGCGTTTTGGTAAATAGTGTAGGCGCGTTTGACGCGCGTTTCTGTGATTGACTGCATAGTTGGCCAATGACCAAACAGCCCTCCCTATATAGTTTGGCCAATCTGAGGTGTGAATTGTGAAGACGCGCGTCCATAGGCGCGTTTTACGCAGCACAAACGCCCGAACAACACGCCTATCGCGTTTCCCATTGAAGTCTATTAGCACCAAACGCTCGAAAAAAGCCCGAATTAACGCGAACAAACTTGCCTATGCGTCGGACGTTTATAGGCGCCTATGAACGCGCAAGTGTGAACCACCCTCATTGGAATGCATGGTTCCTTTACTGTTGTGCGTTTTTATGTGCGTTCAAAAGCGGCGTTTTACGCGAAAGTGTGAACTGAGGGTTAGTCTTTTTGGTCCCTTGCCTTTTTTTTTTTTTTTAAATCGCAGCATGCTCTGGGTATGGTGTTTTTTCAGGTGATTCCTATAGAAAAAAAAATGAAAAAATGCAAACAAAACATGTGACTAATGCCACCCCAAAAATGCATGAATTTCATGGACTTTTTTTTTACATGCAAAAAGAAAAAACAAAAAAAACCTAGTAGTAGTTCAGTAGTTCATTGGCCAAAAAAGCTGCGGCCAGTGGCTAAGTCTAAAGTGAAATATAAAATGCATTGGTACATTTATATAGCATGGCCTAGGAATGGCTTTTTCCGGACCTTCTTACCAAAGGCTTTTCTGTGACAATTCCAGAAAACCTCATGATACAAAATTTTTTAAAAATGTCATTAAAACCACTTGTAAAGTACGGTATGAAAAACATTTGAAATTCATTGTAATTTTTTTTACAAGCATTTAAAAATGCTAAAGAAAAGTGTGTGAAGGAGGTCTTAGAAAATCAATTCATATTCACCAGTGTCTGTGATGAGACAAGCCCTTTAAGAGGAGGTTAGTTATAAAGTCCACAATTTATAAGACTTTGAAAGCACTTAAGGCTAGGTTCACACGACGACATTTGTCGCGCGTCAATTTTTATAATGGGAGTCTATGGTGTCGCATTGCGACATGCAACATGCTGCGACTGTGACGCGACAGTCGCAAAAAATTCATTCAAGATGGGTTTTTCTGCGACTGTCGCGTCGCAGCATGTCGCATGTCGCAATGCGACACCATAGACTCCCATTACAAAAATGTCGCAGTGAAGTTGTGCCCAATTTGTCGCGCGACAATATGTCGTCGTGTGAACTAGAGTTGTTTCGGTACCACAATTTTGATTCGGTATCGATACCATAAAAAAGTATTGCGATACTCGATACCATTCGATACCACGCAAAAAAATAAAATGCCAAAAAAAGCTGCGTGAATTCCTCATTTTATGGAACGTCCGGCCAATAATACAACAGTCCGATCCTATTTTTTTGGGGGACAAGGCGACTAAAATAAAATGGCGAATTGTGCAGTTTTTCTTTTTTTTTCTTTTATGGGCGTTCACCGCTTAAAAGAGGATTTTTTTAATAGTTTGGACTTGAGACGTAGCGATATGTAATATTTTATTTATTGTTTATATATTTTATATGTAAAATTGGGAAAGGGGGTAATTTATACTTAATATTTTGGTGTACTTTTTTAACTTTTTTTTTTTTTTACAGTTTATTTATTAACTATTTCCCCCTTAGGGGCTAGAACCTGGGATCTTTTCATCCTATTCACCCTGATACAGCTCTATCAGGGTGAATAGAACTTCACCCTCTCCCTGCTGACGATGACAGCCAGGACTTCAGTAGCGTCCTGGTTGCCATGGTAGCTGATCAGGGCCCCAGCAATACACTGCTGGGGCTCCGATCACTGCCACTGCCACCAATGAGGAGGAGGTGAGGGGACCCTGTGGCCACTGCCACCAATGCTTTTAATACTGGGGGGGGGGGAGGAATGGGGGATGGGGAGGCGCACTGGCCACCAATGTATTTAATACTGGGGAAAGGGGGGGGGGACACTGGCCAATGTCTTTAATACTGGGGAGGGGCGCACTGGCCACCAATGAGGAGTGACGTTTACTATATAAATGCAGGCAGAAGAAACTCATTGCCGGCACCTGCCTGTGACCGGGCGCTGCGATCCGCGGCAGTTAACCCCTCAGGTGTGGCACTGGTAACATCAAAAACAATCATAAAAAGATTGCAGGTAGGTGCGATGATAGATGATATACTCCACTAGACTCCAAATCTACATATGTGATATGGTTGTAGAACACTTGTGCAATATTAATTGTACTAAATATGGAGGACTAGACCCCTGAACATATCCTCTACAATACATGCCCAAATTGATTGATGTCAGAGGCCAAACATCTGCCAGCAATAATAATATGACAATAATCTCAATACAATATGGACAATTGATCAGACTCAGACATCAAAGTGGTCAATTTAGTGTGAAAGGGGATCAGCCTTATTCAATTCGGTCCAAAAGACCATAATCAAACTAAAACAGTACAAAGAAAAGAGCACATAACAAGTAAACACCAATTCAGAGCTGGAGGGGGCTAAACTTTTTTTTTTAACAATGTTTTTATGATTGTTTTTGATATTACCAGTGTATGTTTAATTGTCAATACAGATGTTTTTTTAGTATTATTTATGTGTGGCGTTTTTGAATTGGTCTTCAGTTTTGGTATCCTTTTGGTATCTAATATGTTTTTGGGTATCTATTTTTATTAGTTGTCTAATTTAGCCAGCTTTTATTTTGGTATTCGTTAGCAACTGTTAACATGTTATAACGAAATTTTAACAAATTGGTTTATTATTTAAATATAGTTAATACATGTTTGTTAGAAAGCTGAAATTTCTAGCGGCAAAATTGTTCAATTGTCCAATTTCTCTACTTAGAAACAGCACAGTTCTTAAAAAGAAGTGCTAGTGATATGGCACCGAAAACAATTACGTGTTTATCCTGACAAAGGCCTCTTGCACACGATAAATGTGGAGTGTGATAACTCGTACGTTTATTACAAATCTAGTTGGCATGGGAAGTAGAAGACATAAGCAGATGATATAACGTGACCCTATGTGCCCACTCCTATGTGACATGGTTTCTGGAAATAGTTAAAACCCTACAAAACTCTATAATTTCCCAGTTGGTAACAATGAGATATGTTAATCAAAGCTGAGAAAGTAGACAACGATTTCCACAAAAAAAAAAAAAAAAGAGTTATCTTACGTGACCTAGCCATAGTAGGACATCTATGGATTTTGGACTGGATGCCAAGCTTAACTAACTAATTAAGCCTACATGCACATGGCAGTGGTTTTTTGCAGCCTCCGTTCCGTTTCGATGGTTTCCCATTTATTTCTATGGATCCGTTAAAAATGCGGATGTCTCTTCCATTGCCTGTCCGTGTCCGCTGTCCGCATTTCACATCCGCAAAAAAAATATGGCATGTCCTATTCTTGTCCGCAAAAAACAGTTTGCGGACCCATTGACTTCTATGCGGATGACCAACGGAAGCCATCCGTTTGTCATCCGCATCCATTTTTTTGGGGGGATGGTTGCTTGGAAACCAGGGAACTTGTACAGGTACTTTAAGAAACTGGTTCAAGCCTTCCGTATTTTTTGCGGATCCACAAAAAAAACAGAAGACACACGGAAACACAACCTACAAAATTTGTGGACACACGGAAAGGATGTGGATGTGAAAAAAAAAGGAAGACGGATCCGCGATTTGCGGACAGCAAAAAACAACTGTCGTGTGCATGTAGCCTAAGAGCGAGTTCACTTCACCTTTTTTGTTCTTCTAATCCGTCATAAGAACAGAAAAATAAAGAAAAAACGAATTGAGCCATTTCCATCAGAGATCCATTATTTTAGACAGGGAAAAAAAGTCCTGCATGCAGGACTCTATATTTCAGTTTTTCTGATGGATCAGAAGAACAGAAAAATTATGGTGATGTGAACTTGCCCTAACTTTTTCTAAACCAATAGCATAAACATCCACATCATGGCAACACTTTAACCCCTTAGTGACCAGCCTGTTTTGGGCCTTACTGACCAAGCGTTTTACTTCCTTTTTTCATCGTTGAATTCCAAGAGCTGTAACTTTTTTATTTTTCGTCTATATAACTTTATGAGGGCTTGTTTTTTGCGGGACAAGTTGTAGTTTTTAATGGCGCTATTTTGGGGTATACATAACTAAGTTTTCAATTTTACGGCGTTCATTTTTCAGTATAAATAACATAATATCTTTATTCTCTGGGTCAGAACAATTACAGTGATACAAAATACATATAGTTTTTTTTACGTTTTACTACTTTTTTGCAATAAAACCCCTTATTTTAAAAGAAAAAAATGTTTTTGCATTGCCGCTTCTGAAGACCCATAACTTTCTTATTTTTCTTTCTATGAAGTTGTGTGAAGGCTTGATTTTTGCGGGACAACTTGTATTTTTCATGGGTATCATTTTGGAGTAAATTACGCTTTTTGATCGCTTGTTATTATGTTTTTTCGGTGGCAACTAAGAATAAATGAGCAATTCTGTCTTTTTTTTTTTTTTTACGGCGTTCACCGTAGGGGATAATTTATGTGATATTTATGTAGTCCGGGTCGTTATGGACACGGCAATACCAAACATATGGCGGAGATTTCTTTTGCAACTTTTTTCATTGAGAAGCGTGTTTTGAATGGAAAAAAAATATTTTTATTTCATAACGTTTTTTTTTTTTACCACTTAATAGTCCCACAAGGGGACTATAACAGACATCATTTTGATTGCTTTTAAAATGCAATGCATTATCCCTATAGTGCATTGCATTTTAATAGCAATGCATTACTAACATTGACCAGCAGGTTGCGCCAGAGAGGCGCAGCCTGCTGGAAATTACTTTAGGCTGGTCTGGGGCCAATATCAGACCCCTGCCAGCCTTCACACACATCAGTGTGTCAGCATTTTACATGCGGCGGGCGCCATTGCCCACGGCATGTAAAGTGTTAAACAGCCCGGATATGAACTCCTGCCGGTCCGGGCTGTTAGAGCAGGGCCGCGGCTCTCATGTGAGAGTCGGGTCCCCGCTCCCCGAGGGACCCGTGCAGCGCTTAGACTGGGCTGCCATAAAAAAGCGTCGGTTTAGCCTAAGGCCCTTTAGTGACCGCCATAAAAACAAGTATGGGTGGTCACTAAGGGGTTAAAGTCTAAAAGTCTGGTAGATACAGTATACACCACACAGTTGATATACATTAATATTCACATTGTACTAAAACATTAATGGTATCATTTCCTTGTAATAAATCTTTTAAAGAAAAATATCGTTGGAAATTCTTCTCATAAGTATGCTACAGTACTACAGTACCCAAAGCTACTGATCTCCAATGTTCTCACTCACAGGTTTGGCCGATACTTTCCATTTCTATGAAAGTTTGCTGAAGTGCATGTAGTACATTTTGAAGGCTCACAGCAGATTTGGCCATTCATCATCTGGTCGCTTTGTCTTGTCACACATGATCCAGCTCAGCTAGCCATCCAGAGGGTGAAGGTAAAAAGAAAGCTGGGAAGGGTTGTAAATGGGCCTACTCCCACACAAAGCGTCAATGCCAATCCTAAAGCAGCCGAAATCACAACACTTCTTTGGTCTCGAATGATCTTCTTCACTATCTCGCAAAACTATGTGAAAAAGAAAAGTAACAGAAATGAATTCTAAGTATAGGAAAGTAAACAAGATGACATGATATGTGTGTACATGGCATGCATATTTATGAAAAAACTACAGTATTTAAAGGGTTACCCAGGTTTTAGATGGTCTAACCTTAAGATATGCCATTAATTAAATATCAGTGGGGGGTCCAAGAGTGGGAGCTCTGTGGTCTCTTCATTCTTTACATTGGTCCATACTGCACACACCATGCTTTCCATAGCAGCTGTGCTTGGTATTGTAGTTTTCACTTGAAAAGTACAGTTTGCAGTACAAACCAGTCTAAAATCTGATATTAACAATGAAGAGGTTGCGGCGCTCAGACAAGCATTGTGGCTTTAAACAGGTAATTGGTAGTGTGCCAATCTAATAATGATGACCCAATTTGTGCACAGTCATATAGTCATTCTATACTATTCTCAGTATTTTTAATTGACTAAACATAAATCAAAGCCAAGAACATAAATCTAAATCAGTGAATACACCTCTATACAAAATAAAGCAAATATTAACACAAATGCACAAAATGCAAAGAAATAACAGTGTCGCCATGTAACTTTACAATTTGTGTCACTTCCTGCAGAAGTTATAATGTTCAAGTTTTTTTTTTTTTTTAAACATAATATAAACATACAGTAAATACAAAATACGTGAAAAAAGATCTTTCTGGGATGAAATTGGAAAAAAAAGATATTCTGCAATCGTTCACTTAAAATGACAGGACAACTTTATTCTTCTGGTCAGTATGATTATGGAAATACTGAATTCATACACTTTTTGTTGTTTTAACATAAAAAAAAAACTTTTCATCGCCATATTCTGACAGGCATAGTTTTTTTATATTTCCATGTACACAGCTGGGTGAGGCCTTGTTTCTTGAGGGGTAACCTCTAGTTTTTATTTGTATCATTTTAGGATACATATGACTTTTTGATAAATGTATTTCTTTTTTTTCGAGGTGGGGGGCTGAGGTTACCAAAAACCAGCACTGAAACCACTTTTTTTTTCTAATATGGAGTTTTCCCACGAATAATAAATATTTTTATATTTTAACAATTCAGGCATTTTTGCCTGAATTATGCTTATTTTTTATTGTTCCTTTTATTGTACCTTTGTGTAGAATTTGGAAAGGAGGCGCTTTGAATTTTGAATATTTGTGGGGTTTTTTTAACTTAAAAATAATTTTACTGTCATTTTTAGTCCACGCTGGTGACTTTGACATACGATGTCTTGATCACCTATCACCTACGATTGCTTGTCACCACTATACTATGGTATATTATTGCAGTCTATGGGATTTTTACCGACTTCCTGTTAAGCCTGGTTGCAGGCAATTGACTATGGCAGGTCTGGGAGCCTTCACAAGGCCACAGGCTGCCAAAGCAAATAGAGTCCCATGATTTCACAACATGGGCTCCGATTGGAGGACAGAGGGAGCCTACTCCCTCTGTTTACACACTTAGATGCTGCAGTTGCTATTGACCACAATTTTGAGGAGTTAACTAACTTGGATCAGTTTTCTCTGATCCCAGTCATTGAGTCCGGGTGTCAGCTGTATTACACACCCGGCAACTGGCGCATATGCAGCAGGCTTAGTTTGTGAGCCCACTCCATAAATTCTTTGTGCATCAATGACGTACAGTTACATTGTAGTGCTCATAGGGGGTCATTTATTAAGACATTTTAAAAGCCGGTCTTAATAAGCCCCTGTGCTGGTGGTGGATCCACCAAAGCTATGTACAGATTTTTTAGACATGGTGTGAGCGGGGAAAAGTCCCAGATTGTGGGGCAAATAACCTTTGCGCCACAAATATGCCTAATATGGGCATATTTCTAATCTTAAATGACCCCCTATATCTTTGGTATAAAATGCCAAAAATAACATTGTCACAATGTAAAAGAATAATCTAAATATACAAGAATACAAATAATTCTGGCAAAATATATAGAGAAAATAAATTAATATAGATTACATGTATATTCCATGTAAGAAATACTACTATACACTTACAAACAGCATTGCTGATTTTTTCAGTCACATAATACACAGGCATTCGTTCGATGTAATAAAGCTAAGAAGAAAACCCCAGTAATCATTTTATTGGACAATTATAGGGAAGTAACACCTTCACAGACTCTTAGCAGATACCATAAGGCCCAGACAGGGTTTTATGTCTGCTGTTACTACAGGAACTATTTAACTATTAGAAGGGTTAAAGGTTATTAACAATTAAAGTGAATTGTTCCAGGCCCATCCACAATGCCAGGTATACGCTACCCAGCAATAAAAGGGAATAAAATCCAGCTTTAAAGGAAAAGAAAAAAAGTTACTTTGTAGTTGATATTTCCACTTGTTTTATGTGTAAATGAAATTGCAGCACTGAAGGGGTTGTACTCACTGAGCGTAATTATACTGGCCAAATACAGACACAAAATCTCATAAAGAATAAATTACAGCACCCATGGATATACACGTCGATTATGTTGTAACCATACAATTCTGTTATTTCATGTTAGGATGGATCTATGGATCTTAACAGTACGGTCAGGTTTCTGCATGCAGTTTTGGAAGCCAAAATCAGGAGCGGATCATAAAATGAGAGAAAGTATAAATGACAGATACAACTTCTCCTTTTTTTTTTTTTTTTTATTCACTCCTGGTTTTGGCTTCCAAAACTGAATGCAGAAACCTAATCGTGTGGAACATATTAATATTCTGTGTTGTTGAAGACTAAATAAAGCAAAATAAAATTGCAGTCTTCAATTCAGGTTAACATTAATAGATAAAAGATACAACTTCTTCATATTTTGTATTATACACTATGACAAATTTGTAAAGCAGTTTACAGACAGCAATGTGAACAATCAGCTATGAATTTACCTTATCAGTCTGAAAGCTCATTGGAAACCCGTATCTGCAATAAGTGACAAAGTGCTCGCAGTTGTCCCACAGCAGGCTGTATGATGTGGCCCCCACCAGTTTCTCAGCCCTCTGAGCCACTTCTTCATTAGAAAGAGGTTTTGTCTTGAAACTTTTGTCCATGTGATTAACCATTATACTTCCACCATAGGCAAAGTCCTGCACAGTGTCCACTCTTATACTGGCCACCTTAGCCAGGACACCCAGGATCAGCCTTTTGTTGGTGACGACTTTTCCAATCAGACACTCGTCGTCTGAAATAGCAGGCAAGATATCAGGCATCAGATGGGCAACCTTGTTGTTTCCCAAGTAGATCCCAAAGTGAACAAACAGAGTCCTGGGGACCTCTAACAAGTCTCCTCTCTTCAGTGTGCTTAGCTCGATAGCACATCTTGCTCTAACTTTTCTCTTTTCCAGGCTAAATTTCTTTAGGTTTGCAAAAATAAAGATTTTTTCAAAGATGAAAACCATCAGTCCTACCAGAAGGGATTTCATGATGCTCACCTTGAGCACTGCGAGGTATGCATTAACTGCTGAGTTGTCTTTCATGCTAATCTGTAGTTTTTGTTAGGCACATGGGGGAGAATCTCTTGACATCACTGAGAAAAGTCTAAAAGCATTGGCCAAAACAAATGTGGGAGTCGCCCTTCGTGGCATTCTATTAAAAATGTTAAATATAAGAAAAAAAATACTATAATAATAAAAACTATAGAAATAGTTAAAAGAATTTTTGTATAATAGCTGTTTTATTTTAGTCTACTTAGATATCAAGTAGTATCACCCAAATAAATATTAAAAATAAAGAAAATGTAAAAAGTAATACAAACTATTACAGTAAATGCTAATAATCATATACTCAATATTAGTAAAGTTGATACCTAATAAAAAAATGTACAATATTTAAAATTATTATACAAGTGTACATTTCATTACAAGTTCAATGTATTTCTTCAATGTTTTTAATACATAAATGAATAATGTGTTATAAAAAAATTAACTCTTGTTGCATGTCTTTTTTTAAGAGCTTCATAAAAGAGATCCAGTAACATCTCAGTGGCAAAAGTATAGTAGTAGCATAGTAATAGTAAAACATATTTATATCCACAGATGAATCTAGTCATTAATTTACTTAATTTTATTCAAATCATATCATTAAATTAGTAAAAGCAAGTTATAGAAATCAAAATGCCTGTGCATGAAAGGTATATATATATATATATATATTTATATATGTATATATATTTATTATTTTTTTACCGTAGAAATATATAATTTTAGGTTATTTGTAGGCCTGAAACCTAAAAATGTGTCCTCCCTTCAACTTTTGCTGTTTAAAAAGATACAGTGCAACAGTTGTGTGACTATTGTATCCATTAAGAGCTAAATTCCACAAAACGTCTAGTAAAATGGATGATTAGTGCACTGTGTAGATGTGACTAGAATAACAAGTCTTAAACCTGTCTGATACATCAGTCATACTAGTGACAGTATATTAAACAGGTCAATTTAAAAACCCAAATGGTTTACAAGGTGTGTTACATGTAATTTTTTAAAAACAAATAAAAATGATATGCATACTCGTAACCTTTGTTGCAAATATTAAACCAAACATGGAAAATGTCAGAAATATTGAACTGTCAGTGACATTTATTGAGTATTAAATAAGAACTATTGAAAATATAATAAAAAAAAGACCCCTCGCAAGTGAGGACATACTAGTGTGAATGCTAAGTTACAGTATACAGTATATACTGTATGTTAAAAGTCATATTACAGATTAGTGCTGGACACAATATGACTTTCACAAAAAGGAAGGAATAGCATTATAGTTCGTGTAGGAAGCCATGCCTTTTCAATTGACAATGGATATGCTCTTGTTAAACAGATATGTTTTAGTACTGCACTAACTATTTAAGTCTTTGCAGTTATACCATCTTCTTAAGTCCATCAAAAAGGAAAGCAAGAAAAATGGAGCAATCCCTTAAAGTGCATTTTGATACATGCTAATCCATTATGTAAATGAATAAACCCCAGGAACAAAGCTCACAAAAGGGCAGCTCTGTCTTGTCAACAAAGCTCCTTATTCGGTAGCTAATAACATCAGCAGCCAAGTAAATGCACTACTAACCCACAGGGCTTCAACTTCCCAGAGAGCCAGCAAGTAATGATAGATGGGAAGACACATTCATCTTACCTGAAAAATGACTGAGCCATTGAGGCCTGGAGAAAAGAGAACTTGATCCTTTATCCACTTGTATACAGACAGCTTTTCCCTCAGAGCCTGCCAGCACACTGTCATCAGCCATTAGCCAGGCTTTTTGTGCTATCTTAACAAGGCACCACAAAAGATTACCTTATAACGCCTACTTGGTAAGAATCTATCCCTACTCCCTGCATAAAATGAGGCAGACAGCATATACCTTTTACTCTGCACTGTGTTTTGTGAATTGACTTGTTTATGGCCCAATTTCCTGACCTTCCAGGTTTCTTTTTGCTATAGTGTATAGTTTTCTTACTCATCAAAGAGAAAAGATGTTTAACTGGATACTTCCTTCCCGACTGTCTGGCATAGTAAGACAAGCCACAGGTTTAGCTCACAATGGCTCAAAAAAGCTCTATCCCCTTTATGGATTTTTGGGGATCAAAGTGATGTCCCCCTTTCCTCAAGGCTATACAGATTAAAATATATTCATGTTTATTGTAGCTGCAAGAAATTTAAAATATTGCATGCAATAAAGACCTTATGAGAGGGACCCCAAATCCATCCGTACATATAAGTGCACACCCAATTCTCAATAAGAATGGTATTCGAGAAAATTTTTACTATGATGATCTCCAATGATTTTTTTAGGCTGGGTACCCAGATTAAAGGGGTATTTTCATCACATATAATGAGGACATATCGCTAAGATATGCCCTCATTGTCTGATAGGTGCACCTCTGGGACCCACACCTACAAGGACAACGGAGCGAGGAGAGCTGTGGCTGGAGGACCCTGGGTTTCCCGGGGTCCGTCCACCACCGCACACGCGGTCCCTGCTTCCATTCATTTCTAGCCAGCGCTCGGCTATTTTTAAAATGAATGGAGGGCGGCTGTGCATGCGCAGTGAGCCCTCCATTAATTTCCCTGCTCTGTTCTCATTGTAGTTGTGGGTCCCAGATGTGGGACCCGCACCTATCAGGCAATGGGGGCACATCCTAGCGATATGCCCCATTGTATGTGATGGCAAAACCCCTTTAAGCTATTCATACACTCCAAGATTGGCCCATTATGATGCAAGATCTTTGTGGGGCATCTTAAAGAGTTTTTCTGGTCCCAAAATCCAAATGCTTTTTATATGCTCCTGAGACCCCTCTCCATACATATATATGCCCCTAATACCTGTTTTTCATGTCTGTGATTTCTTACCCCTGTCTGGACATCAAACTATCCGGGCAGATCTGCTTACTTTCCTAGTTTCCTGTTTCGTTGAATAGGTAACTTTATTGATAACGCCTGGCTGCACTGCAGATTGATGAGTCACAGGCTAGCTCCGCCCCCTACTGTTCAGTCTGCAGGAGCTCCTGCCACTACATGTGGCCATGTTACAGCCAGCCATAAATCCTGCAGGTCCTTTTCTCACTCAGTGTCTAAATCGCATCACTGACAGTCCACAGGCTCTTCCCTCACCACCTCCAGAGCAATTAACAGCTTGAATCAGCAAGCACAACAAATCACATCCTATCATGTATGACACAGCCTGCTGTACCTGCTGCACAGGTGGTTGTGTGTGTGATACTGCCTGCTAAACTGTGTATCTAATCCCATCTTGTACTATACTGTCTGTTGTGGTGTGTATCTAATACTATCTTGTATGATACTGTTTGCCGGGCCTCTATATCTAAATCTATCATTGGCAATACAGTCTACTGTTGCTGTATCAAAGATTCTCATGTGTGATGCTGCCTGCTGAGCTGTGTATCTAATCCTATGTTGAATGATCCAACCTGCTAAGCTGTGTATCTAATCATATCCTATTTTGTATGCTATTGCCTGCTGAGCTGTGTATCTAATCATATCTTGTACTATCCTGTCTGCTGAGCTGTGTATCTAATCATATCTTGTACTATCCTGCCTGCTGAGCTGTGTATCTAATACTATGTTGAATAATCCAACCTGCTGAGCTGTGTATCTAATCCTATCTTCTATGATCCTGCTTGCTAATCTGTGTATCTAATCCTATCTAATATGATCCTGCCTGCTGAACTGTGTATGTAATCCTATCTTGTACGATACTGCCTGCTGGAGTGTGTATGTAATCCTATCTTGTACGATACTGCCTGCTGGAGTGTGTATCTAAAGCCTCGTGCACACGGCCGTATCTGTTTTGCGGTCTGCAAGTTGCGGATCTTAATAAATAAGGATACTTAATCCTATACAATATACTGGTGTGAATACCCAGAACAGAAAGTCAACCAAGAATATAAAAATATATGTTCTTAATTCATTAAGATACACACAAATAGATATTTAAAGTTGGAGGAGTACACACCACAGTAGGTGAATAAAGTAGGTGCCTGCTTATGAGGTCTGATTGATAATAGTTTCTGTTAATAAGTGACATCCACAGTGCCCCCCATGTGTTATCCACAGTGCCCCCCCAGTGACATCCACGGTGCCGCATTACAGAGCCCAGCACAAGCTTCTCACAAAAGGCTTCTGGGCAGCAGTGAACGGTGCTGTCAGAAATGCTGTAAAACACAGGCTTCAGACTGAAGCCTTCAGCTGAACACTGACATCAGCAATGACTTCCAGTGAGGAGTTCCTGGCGCCTTCCTTGTGTGCAGGCGTGTGGGGAATGAAGACGGCTGGCCCATCAGTTCATGAGGCGGTGATTAGTGTTGAGCGAACCCGGTTAAAGTCAATGGGGACCCCAACTTCACTTTATTATTTTAAAATTCCGATCCGATGGTATATTCTAAACCCGAGGCGTTCCCATGGTGATGGGGACGCACCTCTGACAGGGCGCTGCCATCTGCGGCACCTCCCTGGTTAGGTCTGTGTGGCGCATTGGGGGGGAGGTGTGAGGACGCACTGGCCACCAATGATTTTTAATACTGTGGGGGAGGGAGGGAGGGCGCACTGGCCACCAATGATTTTTAATCCTGGGGGAAGGGTGCACTGAGGGCACACTGCCTACCAATTCAAACATTATAGAAACATTCCCAACACCCGACATCTGACAGGGAGCTGCCGTCCACGCAATTAACCCCTTAAGGTGCCGCGGATGGTAGCGCCCTGTCAGAGGTGCGTCCCCATCACCATGGGAACGCCCTGGGTTTAGAATATACCATCGGATCGGAATTTTCTCCAATCCGATGGTATATTCTAATACAGAGGTGTTCCCATGGGAACGCCTCTGTATTAGAATAAAATAAGCCGAACACCGAACCCGAACTTCAGTGAAAAAGTCCAGGTTCGGGTCCGTGTACCAAAAAACGTAAATTTCAGTACGAACCCAAACTTTACAGTTCGGGTTCACTCAACTCTAGCGGTGATGTCAGTAATGAGAAGACGGCGAGGGACAGCAAGTGCTCAAAATGGTGAAGCTGTGGTCACATGACAGTGAAGAGGATCCAGGAAACGCTGCTGCTGGTAAGTACTACTCTTCCCATCTTCTCTCCACAGGTTAGATGCAGGGCTCATTTTTCAGGTTAGGGCTGGAGAACCCCTTTAACATACATCAGTATTTTTATTGACAATTTTCCCTATAAGTGTGGTAACACTAGCCCTAGTTACAACAGTCTTTAGTAATTATTTGCAAACTGCTTTTTTTCTAGCAAAAAAACAGACATGTAGCAACAGCTGATGGGTGCCCACAGCCACCTCCTGAAACCGTATTCAGAAGTTAAAGTGACCAATCTCCTGTCCCGTAATGATGCGGTCAATGCAGAATTTACTCCAAATTTTACTGAGAGGCTTGGTGGGAAGACCCATTCCCTAGAAGATTGTATCACTCCAGACAACTTTGTATGTTTCAAACTATAACTTTATTAACTGTGGCCATAATTTAGCCTCGTAGTTTTCCTTAATAATAAAAAATGTATGTCTCTCTCTCTAAAGGCCCGTTTACACTACAATTATCAGCAGGTAGTGCTAGGGGGCTGTTTCCCATGGAATAAGGGATACTATATCCCCTTGTTATCCTATAAGTCATTGTTCCACCTTTTAAACATGCATTGAGGCATGATATGAGGCAGAGCAAAGAGTACTAGTTTAACTGGGTGAGAGGCCTAGGTCAGGATTGGGGGATACTATTCCCTCACACATCTCTCTCCCCGGCTGTCACTACTCACCTAACTAAAATCTTCAATCTCTCTCTCTCTTCTGGTATCTTTCCCTCTTCTTTTAAACATTCTTTCATAATCCCATTATTAAAATGAAACCTTCTCTTGACCATTCCTGTACAACTAACTAGAGCCCCGTCTCTAATTTCCCCTTCATCTCTAAACTCCTGGAGCATCTGGTCTACTCTCGTCATATCTGCTGTCTCTCCACTAATGCTCTCCTTGATCCATTACAATCTGTTTTTTGCACCCTACATTCTACAGAACCTGCCCTTACCAAAGTGACAAACAACCCCCTGACAACTTCATGCAACAGTAATTACTCTATACTAATTCTTCTGGATCTCTCTGCAGCATTTGACACTGTAGACCAGGCATGCTCAACCTGCGGCCCTCCAGCTGTTGAAAAACGACAATTCCCAGCATGCTCTAATAGCTGTAGGCTGTCCAGGCATGCTGGGAGTTCTAGTTTTGCAACAGCTAGAGGGCCGCAGGTTTGGCATCCCTGCTGTAGACCAACCCTCCTTACCATGGTCCAATCTGTCGGCCTTAAGGACATAACTCTCTCTTGGTCTCTATCTCTATGGCTGCTCCTTCAGTGCATCATTTGCTCACTCCTTTCCCTCTTGCTGTTGAGGTTCCTCGGAGTTTAGTCTTAAGTCCTCTCCTATTTTCTCTCTAGACAGCCTGATCACACAGACTATCAGCAGATTTGTTTTTCAGTACCACCTCTATGCTGATGACTCTCAACTATACACTTCAAACTGTGATATCATTACCTGCTGTACTAGAGAACACCTGTGACTGTCCTATGCGAAATTGCTACATGCGAATGTGTTTCCCTCTTAAGCTGGCACGTTCCCAGAGTTTTTCCAGCAAGATGGTGCACCACCACATTATGGGTGTCAGGTCCGAGCATTCCTAGATGAACAGTTTCCTGGAAATTGGATTGGTCGTCGTGGGCCAGTTGAATGGCCCCCAAGATCTCCCGATCTGACCCCCTTAGACTTTTATCTTTGGGGTCATCTGAAGGCAATTGTCCGTAAATTTCTTTATTCATACGAAAATGTATTAGCAAATCATATTAATTGGTATCAGTGAAAATATGTGAGCAAAAAAAATAAATAAAAAGAAGATAACATGTCTGATTACATTCGATCACAAAGCTTGACCAATAGATTTACAAAAAACAAGGCAATTGTCTATGCTGTGAAAATACGAGATGTGCAGCACCTGAAACTACGGATACTGGAAGCTTGTGCTAGCATTTCTTCTGCGGTGTTGCTATCAGTGTGTGAAGAGTGGGAGAAGAGGGTTGCATTGACAATCCAACACAATGGGCAGCACATTGAACACATTTTATAAGTGGTCAGAAACTTGTAAATAACTCATGAAAGAATAAAGTTACGTTAAAACCAAGCACACCATTGTTTTTCTTGTGAAATTCCCAATAAGTTTGATGTGTCACATGACCCTCTTCCTATTGAAAAAACTAAAGTTGGATTCAAAATGGCCGACTTCAAAATGGCCGCCATGGTCACCACCCATCTTGAAAAGTTTCCCCCCTCACATATACTAATGTGCCACAAACACTGTGTCACTATATGAAACGGAATCTTTAAAAAAATTAACTACTTGTGTTTTCTCCATCTACTAACATACCTAAAGCTGACATCTCCACATCAGTGTGTGGCACTACCATCATGCTTAGACAGCATGCCTGCCGTCTCGTTGTTATGTTTGACAATGATCTTTCCTTCACCCCCTAAATTAAATTGCTTGCCTACTCATGCCGCCTGCACCTCAAAACCATCTCTAGAATCCGCCACTTTCTTACTATGGAAGCAACAAAAACTCTCATTGGTGCCCTGATCTATTCCCGTCTTGCTTTCTGTAACTCATTACTAATTGGCCTCCACCTCTTCAATCTATCCTTAATGCAGCAGCTAGGCCGATCTGTCTAACCGCTACTCTGATGTGTCCACCATGTGCCAGTCATTGCACTGGTTGCCTATACAGTACATTTCTTCCATTATTTCTGTCTACCATCCTATCCGTGCTCTCTATTCAACCAATGATATACAAAAAACATCTACCATGAACCAAACCTCTCACTCCTGTCTTCTCATGAGCTGTGCCAGTTGTCTGGAATGCCCTATCCCAAGCAATTAGGTAAATTCACAAAATCCACAGTATTAGGTGCTCCTTAAAAAACACATCCTTTTAGCTTAGCCTATCACACCCCCTGACTCTAACTCTTCTTTGTTCACCCCCCACCCCAACCTTCACATCCCCTGACTGTAACTCTTCTTCATTCAACCCACCTCCAACTGTCAGCAGTATTCTTCTACACCTGATCCATCGTGAAATATCCACTCCCCATGTACTCAGAAGCACTACAGATATCAGCTGGAGACTGCTTCATATCTACTTTGTCATTGTGTTAAGAAGGCTGGACCATTGTATAAATAAAGTACTTGTTACCTTTTGTGTCATACTTCTCTCCTCATAGATGCAAGCAGGGCCCTCATTCCTCTTGTTTTATTTGTGAACTTGTTTGTTGCTATTTTATATATAATTTTGTACATGAACCACCTGATTATAAAGAGCTGCGGAATATGATGGTGCTATATAACGATTATTATTATACTACAGGGTGGGCCATTTATATGGATACACCTTAATAAAATGGGAATGGTTGGTGATATTAACTTCCTGTTTGTGGCACATTAGTATATGTGAGGGGGGAAACTTTTCAAGATGGGTGGTGACCATGGCGGCCATTTTGAAGTTGGCCATTTTGAATCCCAACTTTTGTTTTTTCAATAGGAAGAGGGTCATGTGACACATCAAACTTATTGGGAATTTCACAAGAAAAACAATGGTGTGCTTGGTTTTAACGTAACTTTATTCTTTCATGAGTTATTTACAAGTTTCTGACCACTTATAAAATGTGTTCAATGTGCTGCCCATTGTGTTGGATTGTCAATGCAACCCTCTTCTCCCACTCTTCACACACTGATAGCAACACCGCAGAAGAAATGCTAGCACAGGCTTCCAGTATCCGTAGTTTCAAGTGCTGCACATCTCGTATCTTCACAGCATAGACAATTGACTTCAGATGATCCCAAAGATAAAAGTCTAAGGGGGTCAGATCGGGAGATCTTGGGGGCCATTCAACTGGCCCACGACGACCAATCCACTTTCCAGGAAACTGTTCATCTAGGAATGGATCAGGGCAATTACTGAAAAGCGGTGTTCCACTGGTGTAAAAAAATATTTTCTGAGCAGCAGTCTAAACAGCAAACCGCTACCCAGCAACAGTCAATGTCTATGGGGACAAGCTATCACTCTAACGATCATTTGTCCCCACACAGCAGGGATCATTGCTGCTTTTAAATGCAGCTCTTACCTCCTGTAATGACCAGGCAATTATCAGTAATGAACAGTTTGCTCCTGATAATTGCATGCTGTGTTGGCCCGTGTAAAGGGGCCTTAAATATATTTTTAAATAAAAGGTAACATCTGTTGCAACTTATTCTGTTTATTTTATTTTTTTACTTCAGATTTTCTCCAGAACATGGTTATCTTCTGTTTTAGCCCTCACTTCTTGAGGACCCTTTACATGGGCCAACCCAGCAGGCAATTATCAGGAATGATCTGGTAGTTCCCAATAACTCCTGATGAACCCCTTGCACCACGCTCCCTCAAACACATCCACAGGTTGGTTATTGTCTTGATCTCGGTTTTTGTTATATTTATTTGTTTTCTTTTTTTCTTTTATCTGTATGTTTCTCCTGGTCCTACAGCGTTTTAGGGGTGGTTAACCCTTTGAGTGGGTATGTTACTTTATCCCCCCTGTAGCATTAGGTTTGCTATGTAGATTTGACATAATTATTTCTTGATATTATTTGGATTGGTACATGCTTACCTACCATTTTGTTATGTACATGTATTTTTATCTTTTGTAGGAGCTATGAGGGTGCTTTGGGATCCATACTTAATACTGACCCCTGATATATTTATACATGATTATTAGATCCTCCCTCAGTTTTTTTTTTTTCTAAACTTAATGAGCCTAATTTTGACAATCTTTCAGGGTACAGTAGTCGAACCGTTCCAGTTATTCCTTTAGTTGTCCTCCTCTAAACCCTCTTCAGCTCTGCTATGTCTGCCTTGTTCACAGGAGCCCAGAACTGTACACAAAACTCCTTGCATAGTGTGACTAGTGAATTGTAAAGTGTCAGGACTATGTTCTCATCACGGGCATCTATGCCCCTTTTGATGTACTGCGTAATCTTATTTGCCTTGGCGGAAGCTCCCTGTCACTGGTTTCTACAGTTGAAGAGGACCTTTCATCAGTTTTGGCATAGGCTAACTATGTCAAAACCTTGTAGTGTGGCCCCCACTGATGCGATGTGTGTGTTTTTTTTTCAACTCACCCCCCCCGCCCCCCATTCGTCCGCTGTGGAGCCCGTTCTGTATTGTGCCGACCTGTAAACTCGCAATAGGGCGGAGACGCAGTCTTCTGCTGTAGGCGTCTCCTTTTCCCTGGCTTAGATCGCAATCCAATCAGAGCGGACCGCTCAAAGCCAGACTTATTAGCGATAATCTGCCTGTGTAAAGGTGCCTCTGAACCTGATGAACGAGTAATAGAATTGTTTGTGCAGACACCTAAATCATCATTTGACGACAGCAGATCGTCTACCGATAAACAATAATCCTGTATGGGGATAAGCAATTGCATTAGCGATCGCTCCTTCCCATACTCCTCCACTGACAAGCAAGTGATTGTTGGGAAGGAAGCATTCTTGACAATCGCTTGCTACATCAAGGCATGTAAAGCAATAGCAAAAGTAGTCCTGCTGAGTCTGATCTGTACTTTCAGTGGATGCTGAGATGCCTGTGATTGATGCACCGGGTCAATATCTTGTATCCCAATACAGTTTTTCAGAATAAGGACATCTTCTTTAAAAATGGTTGTCCTGAAGGCCAGCGGTTGTGGAACCACTGTGTTTTATCCTGGCAGCTCCCTGTTTTTCACCCTTTATGCCCTACAAAGAGATCTGCACTTTGCTGCAGGGAAAACACCAGACTGCTACCTCTTTGGAGTAGTCTCCATGTGGTTTACTGCAGCAACAAAGTCTTGAACATCCTTAGAAATAGAAGGCCACCAATAGTGTTGGGAGATCAGACCAAAAGTTTTATGACTACTGGGTGGCGAGCAACCTTGGAGAGATGTCTCCAGAAAAGGCTTACTTTTGTTCGAGGGACAAATGTCTTGCCAGGCGGAATGTCTGTTGGCTAAACAGAGGCAACAGACACAATACGACAGGGTGTATTGGTGGGCGAAAACAGAGACCACTTGGCTTGACAAGGGTTGAGTCATTCCTCTTTATAGCGAGGAGGGAGTGGCAGGTGTAACCCGGAGCCGCTAGAAACTGCAACTGACGGAGTTGTCTGTATAGATGTTGCAGCTTGAGGTTGCAGGCAGAAATACTATACATCTAAAATAGGAGCTGCTCCTGAAATCCAAACTGGTCCTCCAGCTCTTTGAATTCCCCAGATGGGCTCATCTGAGGTTAGTCAGAGAGTTCCATGGCCTAAGCAAATTGTTACAAACAGTGCTTGTGGAACCACTGATTTGGCTTTAGGTCAAGCATAAGGGTGTAATCCTAGTGGCTCCTTTATTTTCACCATTTAGCCTCTAAACAGGGACAAGAGACACCAGTGTTTAGAGCTGAAAGAACAGGCAAATAAGTAGTCAGTTACAGGCTGGGGTCTGGTCAGGCAGAGTATGTGCAAATCGGAGAAACAGGTTCGCATTCAGGACAGACAGCATAGAATCAATATGGTAAACAGGCACAGGTTGGGTCAGAATCCAGGAATCGGGCAGAAGTTAGTACACAGGCAAACAATCAAATAAAGCACACCATAGCAGGAACTAGCAGATTAGTGAACCTACTGCTACGTCAGATAATGAGGCAGACATCACAGCATATATATCAGAAGCTGATTAACACATTAGAGGCAGCTACACACAGAACCATAGGAGGGCTTAATCCTTGCAATACTGCAGAATAAGGTGAGGTTAAAATAATTTTTTTTTTCCCCCCAATAGACACACAGGACATAGGTTCTCAGGCTGCTGCAGGAATGCAGAGGAGGGGAAGCAGGTCCAGAGCGCCAGACCTGTGATAGACAGTGTGATTGAAGTGGCATCTGTGCCTACCCAAAGTAGCAGGGCCACTGTCGTAACACCAGTTGTATTTGTATTTGACTCCCAGTCCGCCTCTAGTGCAAAAAGTAATGCCTCACAGAAGTAACCATGAGACTCCATAGTAATATATAGAATGGGGTTGTATTAAAGGAGCTATCCAACCTCTATAATGACCCCCCCATATCCGGGCCCCTCATATAGGTTGTACTTACCCCACTCCCCAGCACCCACGTCGCTCCTGATCCCAGCTTGGCTGCTACATCTCCTCGTTGTGCAGATCAAAACATCCGGCGATGGGGGGAGCAGCCAATAGCAGGCCGCAACGGGGACGAGTCTCCCTTGATGCGTCACCTGCGATGCTAGGGAGGCTTGTCCCTATCGCGGTCTGCTATTGGCTGCTCCCCCCTTCGCTGGATGTTTTGATACGCGCGAAGGGGAAATGCAGCGGCGGATGTGCACGCATCAGGAACAACGCGGGTGCAGGTTAAGTATTACCTATATGAGGGGATAACCCCTTTAAATTTTCCATTCAATTTATATACATTTTTCCACTAGCTGAACCTTATGTGGAAATGGGTCCCTTAGTTGGGCCCTAGTAGCTGCTGTGCCTGCTACCCTGGTAGTTACTGATGTTAGCATTATAATATGGAATTTCACATGACCAGAATCAGGCTATTGGGAAGGGAAAAACAATTAAGAAATTTATCTCAAGAAATAAAAAACTAAGTTTTACTGACAGCGGTACAGCGCATCACACTTGTGCCAAATTTAGTCAAATTGGTTGGTAACGGAGCACAAATGAAAATGTGAAACAGCTAACTGCATTTAACATGGATATCAATTATTTTATATCCTCTAAAGGCACTACAGACATATCATAGATTCTCATACTAATAGTACAGATGCAATTCTACACAAAGTATACCCAACTCTGTAAGTATACCCAACTCTGTACATTTTGGAGGTGGCCTTGCTAGATATTTGCTTAATACTTTAGTCATGTCACACCTCACTTGATCTGTCAATATTTCAGAATGACGTTCATGTGACATTTATAAGAAAAGCAGATTTCGGGGGCATTTATCAAACTAGATAAGTCTGGTTTCTGGTGTAAAAATGTTGCACGACAGCAGTGTTTTCTGTGTAATTTCTGCGACATTTAGGAGTCACACCACTTTTCAAAGTGGTCTATGTTTATGGCTGAAAAGTGAGATTAGTCCTGGATTATGGCACTCATGGTGTAATTTTTTTTTTAACCAAATCCTATAATGCAGCTTCACCAAATATATGAAAACTGTGCACCATTTCATAAATTTGATGCAACCGCCACAATGCAAAACCAGACTTGAAGTGACATGAAAATGATCTCAAATGACAAATGTCCCCCTTAATTTCTAATGTAGTCTTCACTTTGAGATCGATGCTTCTTAAAACGTGACTGGCCACCATGGTTGTGACCAAACCATTTTATGGGCTGGAATGGTTGGGACTACAGACAGGTTGTTTTCTCTTTTTTTTATTGGACACAGGTTGGGCAGTTTTAGATGACGGGCCTGTGTTGCACAAGGTAAACAAAGACATCACTCCAGTAATCTCATTAACCCGTTAAGGACTTCCGCCGTACATGTACGGCGCTGGTGTACGTGGCTTGAGGACCAGCGCCGTACATGTACTTGTCCCTTGGTATTTTGCCCCCCAAAATAGTACCAATCAAACCATCACCTCATCCTGCAAAAAGTAACCCCCTACATAAACAATCGGGCAAAAAATACAAAAACTATGGCTCTTAGAATAAGGAGACATAAAAAAAGATTATTTTTTTGTTTAAAAAATGCCTATATTGTGTAAAACCAAAATTAGGTATTGCCACGTCCGTAGCGACCTGCTGTATAAAAATATCACATGACATAACCCCTCAAGTGAACACCGTAAAAAAATTTACATCACAAAAAGTGTAATACCAAGCGATCAAAAAGTCATATGCACCCTACAATGGTACCAATCAAACCATCATCTAATCCCACAAAAAATGAGCCATTCGCCCAAAAAATTAAAAAAAACTATGGCTTTCAGAATATGGAGACACAAAATTTATTTATTTTTTTTAAATGCTTTATTAAGTAAAACTAAAACAAACAACCAAAAAAGTAGTCATATTTGGTATTGTCATGTCAGTAACAATCTGCTCTATAAAAATAGCACATGATCTAACTTGTCAGATGAACATTGTAAAAAATAAAAAATGGTGCCAAAACATCTATTTTTGTTACCTTGCCTCACAAAAAGTGTAATATAGAGCAATCAAAAATCATATGTACCCTAAAATAGTACCAACAAAACTGCCACCTTATCCCGTAGTTTCAAAAATAGTTAGAATTAGTTAGAGTTTCTACTCTAGGGGTGCATCAGGGGGTCTTCAAATGTGACATGGCAACTTAAGGCTACTTTCACATTAGCATTTTCGATTCCGCTATTAAGATCCATCATAGGATCTCAATAGCGGAAGAAAACGCTTCAGTTTTGTCCCCAGTCATTGTCAATAGGGACAAAACTTAACTGAATGAAATGTAATGCACCAAAATGCATTCCGTTCTATTCGGTTGCGTTCCCATCGCGGACAGAAAAACCGCAATGTGATGCGGAGCAAGACGGATCCCCATTGACTTACATTGTGTGTCAGGACGGATCTGTTTTCTCTGACACAACAGAAAACGGATCCGTCCCCCGTTGAGTTTCAATGGTTTTTAAGACGGATCCGTCATGGCTATAGAAGACAATTCACAACTGGATCTGTTCATGATGGATGCGTGCGGTTGTATTATTGTAATGGAAGTGTTTTTTGCAGATCCATGACAAATCTGCAAAAAACGCTAATGTGAAAGTAGCCGAAAATTATCCCAGTGAAATCTGCCCTCCAAAAACCCTATAGCGCTCCTTTTCTTCCGAGCCCTGCCGTGTGCCCATACATCAGGTTGCGATCACAAATGGGTTGTTTCTGTAAACAACAGAATCAGGGTAATAAATATTAAGTTTTGTTTGGCTGTTAACCCTTGCTTTGTTAACGGAAAAAAATTGATTAAATTGGAAAATCTGCCAAAAAAAGGCAAATTCTGAATTTTCATCTACATTTTCCTTTAATTCTTGTGGAAAACCTAAAGGGTTAACAAAGTTTGTAAAATCAGTTTTAAATACATTGAGGGGTGTAGTTTCTAAAATGGGGCCATTTATGGGTGGTTTCTATTATGTAAGCCCAACAGTGACATCATAACTGAACAGGTCCTTAAAAAAGTGGGTTTTGAAAATTTTAAGATTTGCCTCTAAAATTCTAAGCATTCTAACGTCCCAAAAAATGATCCAAAGATAAAGTAGACATATGGGAAATGTAAAGTAATAACTATTATATGAGGTATCACTATCTGTTTTAAAAGCAGATAAATTGAAATTTCGAAAGTTGCAAATGTTTCCAATTTTTGGGTAAATTTAGGATTTTTTTTATAAATAAAAATGAAAAATATTGACTGAAATTTGAAACTATCATGAAGTACTATGTGTCATGAGAAAACAATCTCAGAATGGTGCGGATAAGTAAAAGCGTTCCAAAGATATTACCACATAAAGTGACACATGTCAAATTTCCAAAAAATGGCCTGGTCCTTAAGGTGAAATATGGCAGGGTCCTGAAAGGGTTAGGTTCCAGAAAAAATCAGTTCAGCAGCTGAGTGCTACATTCACTTGCGCTACTACAGCACTGGATTTTACAACGGAGTTGTGTAAAATCGAGAGGTAGCAAAGTATTGAACCTAATTCTACTACATTTGTATGACTAACACCTTTATAAATAAAATACTCTTAGGGTAGGTCACACAAGAGTTTTTTGGAGGAGGTTTTGAGGCTGATTTTTCAGCCAAAGTCAGAAGAGGACCCAGGAGGAAGAAGAAATATATTTCCTATTCCTTTCAAATCCACTTCTGGCTTTGGCTGAAAACCCTACAGGAAAATCTGCTTAAAAACCTAATCTAAAAAACTGTGTGAATCTACCTTAACAGCTTTGCAGTACTCTGAGTTTGTGAGAGGGTTAAGAAGAGGCCAGGTTCACATCTGCTGAAGTTCATTGCAGACTGACTGCTGGACTTCACTGTATCTAGCATATAAGCCGGCCTTAGGCTGGACATAACGACATTGTCTGGCTGAAAATTGCTATATATTCCGGAAAGCAGCCGGATACCATTATAGTTCGGCTATGACGCATACAGTAAACTTTGGTAGCCTATTTCTTCACCGGACCAGACTGCTGGACTTTACTGCCCAGATGTGAACCAGGCCTAACTTGTTTTATATCCAATTCATTGGAGGCATCTGACTTAATGAGCCTGTTTTATGCACCTTTTTGATCCTATTAATAAAGTTAAATCCTGACAAATGCTAGATCACTAGGCCAACCTCTGCATCTTTTCTGACCTGTACAGCTTATGATCAGACAGGGAAATGCCTTGTGTGACACATGCCAATAAGAAACAGCAGTCTGTAATTAAAGCTGAGGATTACTTCTAGCCACATTAGACTTAATTATCTTAACCAGACTGTTTAGTCTCTTTTACCAGTGCTTGTTTAGGTGTGCTTAGCCAGAGAGCTTTGAGTACAGTGATTAGGTTTTGAAGGAAATGAGGGAATGTTTACTTCTATCTACTATTGGATTATGCAGGCATCATTAGGAAATGGCAGCGGAGAACAGGTCGGAGTATACCCTGGAAAGCTCATGGATGAAAAGAGCTTATTCACATTCCAGAAAGCATCTCTGTTCAGCACCCTGTGGTGCATGTTAGCAATGCAAACAGTGTGTGTATAAAGAAGAATGCAGGTGAACATCTTTTATGTGCATGCACTCCAAGGCTGGATTCAAACAGAGCATATTGTGGCATTCTTCGAGGTGGTTTTGATGGCTTTTGAAACATTGGCTGCAGTTTAGTCAAAACTTTAAAATGTATAGCAAATTCTTCTCTACATACCTAGGGGGTAACATCTGAAGTCAATTTAGCTGGAGTCTGAGTTGGCATACTTTGCACCAAATATATCAAGCATTGCAGATTTGGTGTATCTTTAAACCTAACCAATTTTTCTACGCCACCCCTCTAATGGAGTTTGTAACTTTTTTTTTGCTACTTTTTTAAGGGGGATATTTATCAAATCGTATAAAAATGTTTTTTTTGCCACATCTTGTGGCAAAAGTCACAAATTTAGTGACTTTTTGTGAGCTGCTCTCCCTCATGCCACTTTCAAAAGTGGAGTAAGAAGTTGTTCAGGTTTTTCCAGTAGATCAGTCTTAAGTCATATTTATGACATGCGACTTTTCAAAATCTCATTGAGACGTTGCAGCTCTATGCTCAGTAACCCCTAGGAGTACTTTTCACTGTAATAGGTGCATTAGACTTGCGCCAAACTTATAAAAAACATATTTTGTGAAAATTTGAAACATGTTTTTATTTATTTTTTTACACTTACCTTAAGTCTTTATAATGCAATCTTCTGATAATTTCTCCCATAGACTGCAAAGATTTACCATTGTATTCTATGGGAGAATCAGTACTTTCTTATCAAGCCCTGCCTAGGGGAATGAACGAAGTTCATCATATTAAACTCACATTGTCCAATCCTTCCTTCCCCTGACACGATCTGTTAAGGGAGAGCATTAAGGCCCCCCAAACACATGAGATAGCCAGACGGTGATAGCGGTTGGATGCCCACCATTTACAAGAACCCAATTCTCTGGAAATGAATGGAGTGGCAGCCTGAGAATGCACACTGCGGCCCCTTTCTTATTTATAGGAGTTCCGGAAATAGCTGATCACTGTACTGCACTATCTCCAGCAGTCCTACACATAATGAATAAGGCAGCAGTGTGCATGGTCAACCTGCTGCATTCATTTCGGGGGTACAGGCCCTGTGGATAAGTGATAACTTCATCTAACTGGTATACCTCTTTAAACATCCCTCTCACAAACTGGCTGGAAAGGAATGCATGACCTAAATATGATCTGAGGTTGCTCTAATACAAATAAGTCTGGTGACATATTTCTAGTATATATGTGTTGTCATTTTAAAGTGACACCAATACTATCATTATATGCAAACAAGTAGTTTATCTTGCTCAGATATTTTCAACAAGAGTTGGCCGATTACATTCATCCACATAAAACCAACACATATTCACATTCAAATTGCTGTCATATATTTACCTTGTCAGTCTGTAAGCTCACAGCAGTTCCATATCTGCAGTAAGTGACAAAATGCTCACAGTTGTCCCACAGCAAGCTATAGGATGTGGTTCCCACAAGTTTCTCAGCCCTCTGGGCCACTTCTTCATTAGAAAGAGGGTTATTTTTGACATGTTGGTCCATGCTGTTGACTAATATAATAGCACCATATGCAAAATCCTGCACATTGTCCACTCTCACACTAGCTATTTTAGCTAGCACTCCTGCTACCAATCTCTTGTTAGTCACAACTTTCTCAACATAAGCCTTTTTGCAAGTTAAAACTGGAAGAATGTCTGGAATCAAATGTGCAACTCGATTGTTTCCAAGGTAGATGCCAAAATGGACAAAGAGAGTGCGTGGAACTTCCAGAAGATCCCCTCTTTTAAAGAGCGATGTCTCGTACATATTGCCATTTGTGTCAGCTACTGAAATGCAGTTAGCTTTTGGTTTTACAAAGAACAATATCTTGTCCAAAAGAAATGACAGTAAACCTAATACTGGATTTTTCATCTTCGGTAGTTGTTTGCTGGTTTGCAAGTAGCCTTAATGAACTCACATTCTTAGCAAATCCTGTATTTTATCATGGCATGTGGGTTGGGTCCTGTGCTTAGTATGACTGGTTTAAAAGTAGGCAGCTCTTACAAGTCTGACACTTACTAAGTACTGCATAATTAATAAGGAATAACTACACACCTACTGAAACATGACTAATGTACAATTAACAATGTGGACGTTGGCATATTTTATAGTCTATCACAAACATAACAGAAACAAGTGTTTTCATATTACTGCTCTTAGGCCGGTTTCACACTGCCGGTAGTAGTTCAGCCTGCTGGAACTCTTTGGATCTCCACTAGCCTGCTGGAGCTCTCTGGATCTCCACTAGCCTGCTGGAGGTGGATCTCCACTAGCCTGCTGGAGCTCTCTGGATCTCCACTAGCCTGCTGGAGGTGGATCTCCACTAGCCTGCTGGAGCTCTCTGGATCTCCACTAGCCTGCTGGAGCTCTCTGGATCTCCACTAGCCTGCTGGAGGTGGATCTCCACTAGCCTGCTGGAGCTCTCTGGATCTCCACTAGCCTGCTGAAACTCTCTGGATCTCCACTAGCCTGCTGGAGCTCTCTGGATCTCCACTAGCCTGCTGGAGCTCTCTGGATCTCCACTAGCCTGCTGGAGCTCTCTGGATCTCCACTAGCCTGCTGGAGCTCTCTGGATCTCCACTAGCCTGCTGGAGCTCTCTGGATCTCCACTAGCCTGCTGGAGCTCTCTGGATCTCCACTAGCCTGCTGGAGGTGGATCTCCACTAGCCTGCTGAAGGTCTCTGGATCTCCACTAGCCTGCTGGAGCTCTCTGGATCTCCACTAGCCTGCTGGAGGTCTCTGGATCTCCACTAGCCTGCTGGAAGTGGATCTCCACTAGCCTGCTGAAGGTCTCTGGATCTCCACTAGCCTGCTGGAGCACTCTGGATCTCCACCAGACACTATAATGGTGTCTGGTGGAGAACTGGCCGCCTCCTGGCAAAGATGCTGGGATTTGGCTGGACAAATACCATTTTTTTGTCTGTTCAATTCCAGGCACTGTCTGCCAGACTTGCCTTAAAGAGGTATTTCGGTTTCATGATATTGATGACCTATCATTCATCAATATCAGACCGATGGGGGTCCAATTCCTCAACTGCCGATCAGTTTTCTGAAGAGGCCACAGAAGGGTTCCAGGAATTGGATCCCCACCAATCTTATCTTGCTGACTCATGTTAAAGGATCATTCCGGTTTCAAGATATGAATAACCTGTCCTTAAGGAAAACCTATTATGCACTAGAACACCATTATTAAGGTACATATTCTAACAGTAGCAGGTCTGTACTTGCCATTGCTTATAACCATTATTTGTTTATGAATCAGCAAAGAGGAAGAAATACATTACAAATCAAGAATTCTTTGTTGAGAGTAATACATTCTGGATATACACATATGGGGGGTAGATTTACTAATAGGGGGAATATGCCTTAATTTTGTGTGGGTGTGCCTAATTTATAAAAGGGGTTCTCTGATGTGGAGATGCAACTTTTTTGCGACTTTCACAAAAGTCATAGGGCTCATGCACACAAACGTGTGCTGCCCGTTGCCATATTGCGGACCGTATTTGCGGATCCTCAATACACTGTCACCGTTCTGTGTGCATTCTGCATCATGGATACAGACCCACTCACTTCAATGGGTCCGCAAATCCGGAGATGTGGAACGGAATCACGGGACGGAACTCTACAGAAGCACTACGGAGTGCTTCTTTGAGGTTCCATTCGGTACTTCCGTACCGCAAAAAGATAGAACATGTCCTATCTTTTTGCAGAACGGACGAATGCAGACCCATTCAAGTTGAATGGGTCTGGATTTATCCCGGCGGCCGGCCAGAGGTTGCCCATGCATTGGGGACCGCAAATTGCGGTCCCCAATGCACAGAACGGATAACTTACGGCCATGTGCATGAGCCCATACCCATACATTGAATTCTGATGCATTTCCAACAATAAATCTATCCCAGTATACTCATCTTTTTCATCTAATTTACAGAAAACTGTACCATTTCACAAACAAATAATCTAAGTGCTTTAAAGTTTCTCTACACTTGACATTACATTCTTTTCTTTCCTGTAGCAATGCTGCAAGCAGTAGCCTGGAAAGCTGGAGATCTCTGAGTTAAAATCTGTGAAACTGCCAAGTCTAAAGCTGTGGTTTTGAAAGCTCCTTCATTCTAATAACCCCACCATCACCACCACCAAAACTATCTTCTGCTACAACTGAAGGTTCTCTTGAAGTATTACACTGCTGAAATGCATCATTAGCTGGTGAAATGTCAACAAAAGTACCATTACCAGTGTAAAACATACTGTTAAAGATGCTGGTATTCTACTGACGGAGTCTGTGGAAAAGCAGGTCGAAATGTATCACAACTTAGCCCTATGCTCACAGCAGAGACACCTACAGGAAGCTGTACACAGATAAACTGCTCGCTGTCCTATTATGGGATATTTCCCCTTGAAAATGGAATAGCTCTATGATAAGGAATTTGATAGAGAAAGCCGTATGAATCCAACAAAAAAAATCACGGCATACTCCAGCAGAAATACCTCCGCATGCTATCACAAGGTATTGGAGGAATATGGAGGTTGGGCAGAAACCCCTAAGGGTGCTGCATTTTGGCTCCATACAATTTAGTTGTCCAGAGTTGCAAGAGGTTCCTTGTGTATCTTGTAAAAGTTGTAAAGCTAAGAGACATTATATTACCATTGAGCTGGCTGTGCTTCTGACCACACGTCTCTTCTGTCTCTGTTTATGACTGTGCAGATTCTTTATAAAGACATATTTTGCAGGGTAATAGCTGTACTTTGCTTCATACAATGAAGCCTATCAGATACCATCATATTATATTAGGGCTATCGGTATGCAGAATCTAAGATAAGTGGCATGATCATTCACTGTAAACCACATTCTTTAACCATGTATTTGTCTTAATATTACTGTCAGGTATCAAACATGAAATTAAAATTAAACTATTACTGAATTGTTTAATCTGTTTTCAAATGAATACCTACTGGATATGACACATAAAGGCATTGTAATATATATTGTGTGACTGCCAACTGATACTAAGGATACTTTCACAATAGCGTTATTCTTTTCCAGTATGGAGTTCCGTCCTAGGGGCTCAATACCGGGAAAAGAATAATCAGTTGTAATGGAGAGAATTCCGTTCAGTATGCATCAGTTCAGTCCCTCTTACGTTTTTTGGCCAGAGAAAATACCGCAGCATGCTGCGGTATTTTCTCCTTCCAAAATTCCAGAACACTTGCCGGATCCGCTCTTCCGGTCTGCGCATGCACAGACCTTTGAAAATGTGAAAAAGATAAATACCGGATCTGTTTTTCCGGATGACAACCAGAGAGACGGATCCGGTATTGCAATGCATTTGTGAAACGGATCCACATTCAGATCCATCTACAAATGGTATCAGTTTGCATACAGAAACGCAAGTGTGAAAGTACCCTAAGGCAACGCGTAAGTTCAGGATAGTTATGTTAGCATATTATATTATATATATTTTAGTCATGTTAACTACATATAATAAAAATGATCTGCCTATTTTGTTTATAAAGTTAAATAATTCCAACAAATGATTAAGCTAATTCTCATCCATATTGGATCTGATGCAACCAAATCCGCAGGAGCAGTTCCACAGTATTACCCCTGCTGATTAGCTATTTGAGAAAGCACCAATACTCATGTGAGCACCGGGACCTTCTCTCTGCTCACCAAGCACAGCGCCGTACATTGTATAGCGGCTATGTTTGGTATCACGCTCAGCCCCATTCACTTCAAGGCCTAGGCCATGTGACCGATGAATGTGTCGTCACTTGCTTTCTCGAACAGTCATCAGTATTAAAATCTTAAAAAACCTTTATGGATTTACTTCCTGGTCCTGGCTCGATGTGCTGAAAATTGCAGTAAAGGTCTGCTTAGCCAATCACTGGCTGAAGCAGGTCACCATTATGGCCAGTGATGGAATGAGCGGGCCTTTCCTTGTATTTCTGACATGTCGATCCGGGTGCAGGAAGTGGAGAACAGGAGTGGTCGGTGATTGCTGTGGGGGAGTATTGCTTCTTTTTGAACGCTTACCACCTGTGAGCCATATATAAAACATTTTACACCACTGGAAAACCTCTCTCTCAACAAATAAGTATTGGTATGTCTGTGCCTCGTTGTCCCTCAGAGTAAATTCACACTACATCAACCAGTAAAATGCATAGAAAACTACCACTTACTACGATCAAAGGCATATATCTTTATCCCTGAGAACCATATAACAATAAGGGAACATTTACTTTACTTACTGAAGACTTCTTGGTCTGATTTGTTCCACTTCGACTTAATGGATATAAAATGATGTTAAAAAAAAAAAAAGTTTTTGTGAATACATAGGACCATTGTTTATTGTATTACAGCCTCATTCACCTGAATGATGGTAAGCTAGTATAAAAAAATCACAAATTTTCCACATACGGAAAATGCATCAAAATGTACATGCTAATCCTCAGAAAGCCTTCTACTCATATATCAATCATTTCATGAACCAGTTGCCAACATTACCAAGTCACCTGGTGATCCAGAACTTCATTTTTCTCTCTATGAACAACTTGTAACCAGATGAAGGAAACCGCAATCCTCTTTCTCTAATAAACCACCTGACTACAACAAATCCAGTAACACCATAAACTCCTTAAAGGGTTTCTGATGCCGAATGCTAGTTCTGCAGTGAATTTTTTGAAATGAAAGAAATGTTAGTCAGCTACGATCTAAAACTAGGCAGTTTCACAACTGTATAGTGAATATTAAGTGATCTTACAAAGCCCGATATGAAGTAATGTTAACACCTGGCAGCTCTCAGTTCAGCTTACAATATAACAAGGTGCAGATTCTTGTTTCTCCACTTTGTAAGACAGGAAGAACATGTATTGTACAATATATTAGTCACACGTGTCAAATTTTAAAAATAAACCTTTTGGCTGACATGGTATTTAATGGGAGTGGTTACTTTTATATGCTAATAAACCTAAATACAGCTAAAGACAAATGAGCACTGTCTGTCAACTTCTAACAAGGTCACATCCATAACTTCTGAGTTTACCTACAGTTTATGCTGCTTCATTGTGGGTTTCCTTCATAAGGGACCGACCCCCTCAATTTGTTGCTCTAGCCCTGTATCTCATTACACTAGCCCAGGCAGAATGGCTAAATGGCATCCAGAGTATGTGCCCCCTTTAATTTTTAGTTTTCATCAAGCCACTCTGATACTCTGGTTGTATCACGTATTATTGTATAGTACATACACTCTATAAGAATTATACTGCCTCCGCCAGTTCATAAGTCTACACCAGAATTTAATGTAAATAAATGAAATAAAGGGGCACTTAAAGGGTCACTAAACGTTCAACAAACTTTGCATTAACCAATTGTACAGTGTGTATACATGAGGAATAACATTTCTGGCCATTATATGACTTGTATCTGGCATTTGTAGCAGTTTTTCTCTGTGCATAGTGAATATCTAGTTTGCAGTTCTTTTAGACATGTTGGGTGGAGACTAGCTGTCATCCACTGCACACAGAAAATAGAGGAGAATCCACTTCCTAACCTTCTCTTATGAACTCAAAAGCAGCCCCAGGATCATGGGGACAATTACAGAGATGACTTGACCTGTATGGTGGTGAATAAAGCACTCAAGAAGTTTATATCTCAGCTCATCTAGCTTCAGCAGTTTGCTTGTCTGTGTGTGCACCTGCTCACTCCTACCCCTTCCCTCTCCATAGGCTTGTATTGACATGCAATAGTATCCTATTGTGCAGCTTGCCTATCTTGGACAGGATTAAAGGCCCCTTTGCACAATTCGATAATTGGATTCATTGAGCAGCTAACAAGTTGTTATTTGAGTCATGACCGTTTGAACGACATTCCTATAGATACATGGAGTATAGTATAAAAATTGCAATCATGTAACAGATCATTTGTCAGGCAAACAGTTACATTACACACCCACTGTGGAATCGTCTGTGCCCTAAACTATACCTGTTTATACATCTACATCAGTGATCGCAAAGACAAACTAAATAATTATCACATGTTGTTTGAGTTGTCAATGCTTTTTACCAGTTGATAATTCATCACTTTTGTTCAATTTCCCAATTTTTTCAAACGATTATCTAATCCTGTAAAGGGTTTTTAAAGTGAAATGCAATTAGCAAATGGTGAAGGTAAACAAATGATAACATGAGAACTAGACATTTCTCACTGATAAGACATATTACAAAGTTTCTTGTGGTTGTTTGTGCTTTTGATGTATGAAAAGTTGTGTAATAAGTTAGTGACCATTCAAAGAAGCAATAATGTATATGGTGAAATAGATGACTAGATTTCACGGTGTAAACCTTATAAATATCAATAAAGCAGATGTACCTCCTACTAGAGGCAGAGTGTGAAAGGAGGACGTGTACCAGCAGTACTGTCCGGTGTTCCGAAATTTTTTGCTACCTGGAAAAATTTGCGTCACTTCCGGTAGTGACGTGGGAGGTGCGTCTCTCATCTCGGGTTCTGATTGGCTCTGCCAGGGGTTTGTCGGCACAGGCGCGGAGGGTTCACCCATGATGTGAACGCACCTAATGTAGCAGAAAATTCCGGGCCACTGGGCATGCACGCGAACGAGGGGTCTCAGCCCAGGCGCAGTAGGAAAATGCGCTGAGCTCAGTTAAACATAACGGGCTACAGCGCATGCGCGCCTGGGTAGCAAAATTTTACAGGGCAGTGTGCAAGCGCCAATTTAACAGGCTTGCTTCCTGGGCTGATGGTAGGTAAAAATTACGGGCCACGGCGCATGCGCAGCTCAGTGCGCAAGCGCGATTTTAACAGACTCGCTTGCTGCACTGAAGGTAGGTGAAAATTACAGGCCACGGTGCATTGACCCGGAATTTTCTGCTACCTTAGGTGCGTTCACATCATGGGCGAACCCTCCGCACCTGCGCCGACAAACCCCCAGCAGAGCCAATCAGAACCCGACTCCCACGTCACTACCGGATGTGACGTGGGTAGCAAATTTTTCCAGGTAGCAAAAAATTCCAGAACACCGGCGCTAATATAATGTAGCCCGATATATAAGCATCGTCAGTTGTCTGTGCCCATCATCCATAAACATTCTGCTACTGCATTCACTATGTAGAGCATATATCACTAGTGAATGTTAAACTTGTGTAGTAGTTGCCGCGCAGTGCACAGCTGTGTGATTGGTATGATTGACTGTGGGGAGCTGAGGGTTGGCAAGCTTGCCACCAAAACACCTCGGACTTGCAACAACCTGGTGTACTAAGAAACACCAAAGGGATCTTCTGGTGCAGTGGACGACTATAAGAGCGTAAATATTCAACGGCAACAGCACTTGGCATAACAGTAATTTGAACACTGCAGTACGAATGTGCTTTCTTGGTGTGGTGTCAGGATGGTTCCTGCCATGGAATATGCGGTGGATTTTTGCCGTGTAAGCTAGGCCTTAGTGTAAAGGATACACATGATCCTTCTTTCCTCTGACACCAGTAGTTTTGCATGGGTAGGCACAAACCCCATAAACATAAGATAGCTGGTGGGTTCAATCTACATTGCTCTTATGTGCATGGGTACCTCCAGTGTTAATGTTGTTTATAAGAAGGTAACAGATGACAGGACAATATACCAACATTATCAATGTGTACTGTAATTGAAAACTCAGATAAACTCAGATTACAACCTATTACACACTCATATGAATTAAGATAAGCAGACTAAAGCTCACAGTCTGTAGACTGTTAGCATGTACTTTATGGTCTATTATAAAGAAGGCTGCTTAATATCACTTTATGAGCAATTTATGTCAGCTTCTAGCATAGCCCCAATTAACAGAAAAATGCAATTTACAGTATTCGTATATTGTCTCTGTTTCTGACATCTCCAGTACTACTTATTGACCAGACCAACAGACTAAAGGATATAGGAATGTCTCTAATCTATTTTGAGCTATTTTCAGGGTTTTTACTGTGTTTAATATTGATGACCTATCCTTAGGTTGCCATCAATATCTGATTGGTGGCGGCCCAACTCCCCGCACCCCCACGATCAACTGTTTGAAGAGACCACAGCATTATTCCTAAGCCAGAAACATCTCGTTCAGCTGTAATACCAAGCACAGCCACTATTCTAAGGATGGTTCTGTACATCGTAAGTTGCGAGAAGGCCATGGCACTCACTGGAGCACCGTAGCCCCTTCAAACAGCAGATCGGTAAGGGTGCGAGGTGTCAGACCCTCATCGATCAGGTAAACACCTGAAAAACTCTATTAACCCCTTCACGCAGTATCACGTACATCATAATGCGTGAGGGGTCATATGGAGCAGAAGGCTCGCTCCACGCATGGAGGGTGCCGGCTGTATCATACAACAGGCACCTGCCCGAAGTGGCGATTGTGCCTACCCCCCATTTACCCCCCATTTAACCCCCCATGGCTTTCTCCATACTGAGGTAAGTGAAAAATGTTTAAAAAATAAACAAAAAAACACCAACATATTAAAAGTTTAAATCACTCCCCTTCCCCAATTTTACATTAAAAAATATATAAACAATAAAAAAATAAACATATTAGGTATCGCCACGTCTGTAAATATCTGAACTATTAAAATATTTAAAAAAATTCCTCTACTGTGAACGCTGTAACAGACAACAAAAAAACCTTGGTGGAATTCTGTTTTTTTATTTATTTTTATTTTGTCACACAAAGAATTTTCCAATACAAGACACAGTAAATTAAATGGTGGCAATAGAAAATGCATCATGTCCCTAAAAAAATAAGCACCCATATAGCGTGAACGGAAAAAAAAAGTTATGGTTCTTGGAACGTGGGAGGTAAAATCCAAAATGCACAAATGAAAATAGGCCTTGTCTTTAAGGGGTTAAGAGGATCTGTCACTGTCACAATCAGTTAAAGTAGGTGCCCTGAAAGATAACCATAATTAGTCTTCTAATCCTGATAAATGCTTATTTTTATGCAAATATGGTTTTCGGTGCACCTTAAATGGGGACATGAGAAGATTTAAAGTTGGGGGGTTCTTATTTCTTTATTAGGATTTGTCGCTGAAAATTCTGCAACTCAAAATCATAGTCATTCATCTGTTTCTGCAGCATGTACATAGATATCTGTAAGCTCCATGCAAACAAATGGGAGTGTTGGAGAAATGTCTGCAACAAATATGCCAAATGAGAATATATACGGTAATTCATGTATATGGCTGGCCTGCAGAAGCTGTACTAGACAGTCAATATTGGTTTTCCTTAAAGTACTGCATATGTGTCATCTTGGCTATGCATTGTCTGCAAAGGAACTATACATACAATTTGCCATTTTTTTTAAGGCCTAATAAAAGATCAATTTTTCCATTTTTCATTTTAAAACCACTGTGACAATAAAACTTGGCTTTTACAGGAACGTATATTAGCTGCGTATGAAAGGGCATCAATGTAATGCATAGACACACCAGGTCTGTTGGCTTTTTGTTTTGGCACACAGAGAAGAATCTGAGCACCAATCTGCGACCAAATACAATTGTTGGTATCATTCCTTTAAGCACTTCCTAACCGCCCATATGATATAAACCTCCTATGGGCGGTTGTTTATCTCTAAATGGACGTTCTAAAACGTCCATTCAGAGATAGCAGCTACACGCTGTCAGTGACAGCAGGGCACCCCAGGGAGAAGGCAGGGACAGTTCCCAGGTGTCCCTGCCTTTTAGATCGCTGTATACTCAGCGCTCACCGAGATGCTCTTCCTGTTTGGCCCGGTGGTCATGTGACCGCCGGGGCCGGAGAGTGAAGGAGCTGTCGGGTCTTCCACAGACCTCGATCAGCCCTGCACTGATGCTGTACAGTGCTGTATTATGCTGTGCAGCCTCTCTGGGGGGGTGTATTTCCCCTGTAACTGGGGCAATTATGTCAGCCCCAGTTACAGGAGAAATCAATAGTGAAAAAAAAAATTAAAAATTTAAGTAAAATGTCCCCCAGAGGTCCTGTATTTTACAAAGTGTAAAATGAAAAATAAAAAAATTAAATGTTTTAAAAATAGAATAAAATAAAAGTTTCACATGCAAAGAAAATAATAATCCCCAATTAAGTAATTAAAAGAAAAATGTTAAAAATAGAAAAAAGTAAATAAAATAGACATATTTGGCATTGCCACGTTAGTGACGAACGGATCAATAAATATATCACATGATCCACACCTTACGTCACAAAAAATGCAATACCAAGTGATCAAAAAAGTCTTATGTCCCACAAAATGATAACAATAAAACCGTCACCTCATCCCGCAAAAAATGAGCCCCTACATAAGAAAATCGCTCAAAAAATAAAAAAAACTATAGCTCTCAGAACATGGAGACATTAAAATATCATTTTTTGTTTCAAAAATGCTATTATTGTTTAAATTTAAAAAAAGTATGCATATTAAGTATCGCTGCGTCTTTAACAACCAGCTCTATAAAAATATCACATGACCTAACAACTCACGTGATTACTGTAATAAAAATAAAAACTGTGCCAAAAAAGCCGTTTTTTGTCACCTAACATCACATAAAGTGCAACACCAAGCGATCAAAAAGACGTATGCCCCCCAAAATAGTACCAATCAAACCATCACCTCATCCCGCAAAAAATGAGACCCTAACTAAGACAATCAGTCAAAAATAAAAAAGCTATGGCTCTCAGACTATGGAGACACTAAAACATAATTTTTTTGTGTAAATCTTAAATAAATAAGAAAAAGTATACGTCCGTAACAACCTGCTCTATAAAAATATCACATGACTTAACCCCTCAGGTAAATGCTGTAAAAATTAATAAATATAAACTGTGCTAAAACAACCAATTTTTTGGTCACCTTGACACAAAGTGTAATAATGAATGATCAAAAAATCATATGTACCCAAAAATGGTACCAATAAAAACCTCAACTCTTCCTGCAAAAAACGAGCCCCTGCACAAGACGATTGGCAGAAAAATAAAAACAATATGGTGTTCAGAAATTGAAGACACAAAAACATACGGTAATTTGTTTTTCAAAAATGCTTTATTATGTAAAACTGAAACAAACAAACAAAGAAAGTAGACATATTTGATATCATTGCGTCCGTAACAACCTACTCTATAAAAATAGCATGTGATCTACCCTGTCAGATGAATATTGTAAAAAATAAAAAATTAAAACAGTGCCAAAATAGCAATTTTTTGGTTACCTTGCCTCACAAAAAACGTAATATAGCGCAATTAAAAATCATATGTACCCCAAAATAATACCACTAAAACTGGCACCTTATCCGCTAGTTTCCAAAATGGGGTCAATTTTTGGGAGTTTCTACTGTAAGGGTGCATCGGAGGGCTTCAAATGGGACATGATGTCTAAAAAACAGTCCTGCAAAATCTGCCTTCCAAAAACCACTCCTTTTCTTCTGCACCCTGCCGTGTTCCTTTATATCAGTTTACAACCATATGTGGGGTATTTATGTAAACTGCAGAATCAGGGTAATAAATATTAAGTTTTTTTTGGCTGTTAACCCTCGATGTGTTAAAGAAAAAAATTGATTAAAATGGAAAATCTGCCAAAAAAGTGAAATTTAGAAATGTAATCTCCATTTTCCTTTAAGTCTTGTGAAACACCTAAAGGGTTAACAAAGTTTGTAAAATCAGTTTTGTAACTTAAGGGGTGCAGTTTCTATAATGGGGTCATTTATGGGGGATTTCCACTGTGTAAGCCCCACAAAATGACTTCAGACCTGAACTAGTCGTTAAAAAGTGGGTTTTGAAAATTTTCTTAAAAATTTTAAGAGTTGCTTTTAAAATTCTAAGCCTTCTAATGTCTTAAAAAATATGGGGGCATATGGGGAATGTTAAGTAATGAATATTTTATGAGGTATAACTTTTTGTTTTCAAATCAGAGACATTTAAATTTTGAAAATTGCGAATTTTTCAAAATTTTGGGTAAATTTGGGATTTTTTCATAAATAAAGGTGAAATATATTGACTCAAATTTATGACTATCATGAAGTACAATGTGTCACGAGAAAAAAATCTCAGAATGGCTTGAATAAATAAAAGTGTTCCAAAGCCATTACCACATAAAGTGACAGATGTCAGATTAGCAAAATTAACATATACAATTGCCACAAGGCACTAATCCCTTTATTTAACTTGGGTATTAAAACATAACTTTTATTGTAATAAATGTATTAATAAAGAAGCCAGGTTACTGGCGAAACATGTCAGGGGGCAGTTAGCTCTATTTTAATCTCTGCTGTGCGACTGTGTGAAAAGTAATAACTCCAAGTCCGGCTGGACTGGTTTACAGTGTTTATAGCAGCTAATATTTACACTATAGGTGCTTTGGGCTGGGGTGCTAAGTCAGGAGCTTCTGTTCCGATCAATCGCTAGGAGGATCTATACAGTATTACTGTTTCAGGAACGGATGTTTCCTGTGATATATTTACTACCTTGCACGAAACATACCTAGCATTGTCACCCCACCCCAAGCTCCTGCAGTTGGTACTCACGGGTAGCAGTGCACAGCCCCGTGTTTCCCATTGTCCTGTTTCTGTTTCCACAGAAAGCATCGCAGCGTTTTTAATATTAACCACTGGGTTCCTTTATTAATACATTTATTACAATAAAAGTTATGTTTTAATACCCAAGTTAAATAAAGGGATTAGTGCCTTGTGGCAATTGTATATGTTAAGTTAATCACCCTTCTTGGGTTAGGTCCCTGTCTTTTGCTTAGATTAGCAAAATTAGGCCTGGTCAGTAAGGGGGCAAACGGCCTGGTCTGGAAGTAGTTAAAGAAAGAAAAATCCACAATGGTCAGTAAAATAACTTGAAACTGACAAAAGTAATATTAAATAAAAATTTACCAAAACCCAGCTAAGGAAAATCAGCAATTGCTTTTGAATTGTGGCTCAATAGAATAATTTTAAAAAACAAACTAATGAAACTTACCTGAATTGTCCCATGAAAAATATTATGCAGTTTTCAAACCAGCACCTGGATCTGTATGTACTAAAAATTTTTGTTTAGCAACTGTTATTCAACAAAATGTATCTATATAGTGCCATCTTCTGTTTGTTCCTTGCCACGCATGCTCAGTTTCATCCTTTAACTGCCTCCTGAGCTGTGACAGGGAGAGGGCTCCAGTAGAAAAGACACGCCCCCTGAGTGGCAGCAGAAAGGACACTCCCCTTGAGTTCCAAGCTTGAAATAAATAAATAAATAGGGAGATCTCTGGATCCATGTGAGGTACAGGGTTCTAAATTCATTAGAAAGAGATAGTCATGTACTATATGATGTCTGATTTTCATTTTTTACATTAATGATGAGATAACCCCTTAAAAGGGTGAAAAGTAGTCACTGTGCTTTTTGGTATCATGGTGGGTACCACACAGAACATGGACCAAAGAAAGCTAAGGAGAAAGTGTCTCAGGAGATTAGAAAGAACATTATAGCCAAACATGTTAAAGGTAAAAACTGTAACACCATCTCCAAACAATGTGATGTTTCTGTTACTATAGTTGCACATATTATTCAGAAGTTTACGGTCTATGGAACTGTGGCCAACCTCCCTGGACATGGACGCAAAATTTATGACAAATTGGAGAGATAGATAATATAAATGGTAACCAAAGAGCCCAGAACAATTTCCAAAGAGATTAAAGGTCAACTCCAAGGTAGAGATGGCCCGAACTATTCGCCGGCGAACAGTTCCCGGCGAACATAGCTTGTTCGCGTTCGCCTCGGCAGGCGAACATATGCAATGTTCGGTCCGCCCCCTATACATCATCATTGAGCAAACTTTGACCCTGTACCTCACAGTCAGCAGACACATTCCAGCCAATCAGCAGCATACCCTCCCTCCCAGACCCTCCCACCTCCTGCACAGCATCAATTTTAGATTCATTCGGAATTTGCAGTCTTAGTGAGAGGAGGGAGAGTGTAGTTGCTGCTGATTTAATAGGGAAATCGATAGCTAGGCTAGTGTATTCAGTGTCCACTCCAGTCCTGAAAGACTCATCTGATCTCTGCTGTAAGGACAGCGTCCTGACAGCACCCCAAAAAGCCCTTTTTAGGGCTGCTACATTAGTCTGCTTTTTTTTTTCTCTCCATATATATATATTGCAGTTGCCTGGCCTGCCCGTGTGTGAGGAGCTGCAGGACCACAGACTGTAGTGTGCCCACTGCCAGTGCCCACCCCTGTCATCCCATGTAGCACAGGACTTTGCATCAAAAAAAGGCATTTAATTTTTACCCTTTAATCTAAGGTTACTTGCCTGCTAGTGTGTGTCAGGCTGACTTCCACTGACTGTAGTGTGCCCACTGGCAGTGCCCACCACCACTCATACCGGGTGGCACAGGCATTTAATTTTTACACTTTAGTTTAATTTCAGTTGCTTGCCTGCTGCCAGTGTGTGTCAGGCCGACTTCCACAGACTGTAGTGTGCCCACTGCCAGTGCCCACCACCACTCATACCAGGTGGCACAGTAGCTTGCCGATAAATAAGGCATTTAATTTTTACACTTTAGTCCGGATAGGGTACGTAACAGGGATTAAACTGATAGGAATAGTACTAGTTAAGACACCACTCATATAGGGTGTCACAGCACATTGCTCTGTGCATGCGCAGTGCCCCAATTTGGGAGTATGAGGACCGACCAAGCTGCTTTTTCCATCTCCCGGTTCCTAAAATCAATTCAGTTTGGTGTATGAGAGTTTGGTCTGTCACTGTGAAGGCAGTCGAAGGTACCCGGCCTACATTTTTTTTCACAAAAGGCAATCCCTGATATGGGACGTAACAGGGATTAAACTGATAGGAATAGTACTAGTTAAGACACCACTCATATCGGGTGTGACAGTAAATTGCACGGTGCAGACACAATGACCGTGGATTAAAACAAAAGGGAGGGAGCCAACGTTTTTTTTTAACCATCTCCCCGTTTGAAAAATCAATTCAATAGATGGCCCCCAGATTGGGGACGTTAGAGGGATTAAACTGATGAGAATAGTACTACAGAAAATACCACTCATATCGGGTGTGACAGTAAATTGCACGGCGCAGACGCAGTGACCGTGGATTAAAACAAAGGGGAGGGAGCCAGCGTTTTTTTAACCATCTCCCCGTTCGAAAAATCAATTCAATTCACCTTTTGGGGACCCTTGGTGTTGTACGTGGCTGGGTGGAGGAAGAAACCTTCAATGACATCACCGGGACGTGGCTAGCTTGGTATCCAACCATGTGCAAATGAACTGTTTGCGGTTGTTTGCGGTGCATTAAAAGGGGAGTTTGGTCTGTCAATGTCTGTAAAGTGGGCGTAACCCTTACACTACCTGATCGATACAACATCATACCTGATTGTATACACACACTGGATGTTTTAAAGCATGTTATTCCAAACAATTTAGGAATGTTACGTGATTTATGCCCTTTATGGATTAAAACCCGAATCTGCGTCCACTACGTAATTTTCCATGGGAGTTTTGCCATGGATCCCCCTCCGGCATGCCACAGTCCAGGTGTTAGTCCCCTTGAAACAACTTTTCCATCACTATTGTGATGGAAAAGTCCTTGTGGGTTTTAAAATTCGCCTGTCTATTGAAGTCTATTGCGGTTCGCCCGGTTCGCCTGTTCGCGAACATTTGCGGAAGTTCGCGAACTGAAAATTTTATGTTCGCGACATCACTACTCCAAGGTCAAGGTACATGAGTATCAGATCACATCATCCGTCAATGTCTTAGCCCATGTAGACTTAATGGAAGACGACAGAGGAGGAAAACTTTGTTGAAAGCAGATCTTAAAAAAGCGAGACTGGAATTTGCCAAAAATGCATATAGATAAGACACAAAGCTTCTGGGCGAATGTCCTTTGGACAAATGAGACAAAATTGGAGCTTTTTGGCAACACACATCAGCTGTATGTTCACAGACACAAAAAATGAAGCATACAAAGAAAAGAACATTGTACCTACTGTGAGACATGGAGGGGACTCGGTTATGTTTTGGGGCTGCTTTGCTGCATCTGGCACAGGGTGTCTTTAACCTGTGTGGGGTACTATGAAATCTCAAGACTATCAAGTCCTTCTAGAGCGAAATGTGCTGCCTAGGTATCAGTTGCAGGTCATAGGTCCTCCAACAGGATAATGACCCAAAACACACAGCTAAAAACATCCAAGAATGGCTAAGAGCAAAGCATTGGACTATTCTGAAGTGGCCTTCTGTGAGCCCTGATCTAAATCCTATTTAACATCTCTGGACAGAGCTGAAACATGCAGACTATAGATGGCACCTTTCAAACCTGAGACAGCTGGAGCCGTATGCTCACGAGGAACGGACAGTTACAAAAATCGCTTGATTGCAGTGATTGCCTCAAAAGGTTGTGCAACAAAATATTGTTAAGGGTACCACTTCAAAACGCAATTGGTCCCTAAAACAATAGGATTTGGAAATTTTCTTGAAAATGTGTAAAATTGCTGTTAAACCTATAAGTTTTTAACCTTACCAAAAACTAAAAGCACAACTGAACAATGATGCCAACATAAAGTGGACATGAGGTAAATAATAATTATTAACTATTTTGTGAGCTATGTCTATCTGCCTTAAAAGAAGAGAAATTAAATTTTGTTAACCTTTCATTAAATTTGGGAATTTTATATAAATAAAAACAAAATATTTTGAACTAAAGTTATCACTGACATAATGTGCAACAAGAAATCAATCTCAGAATTGCTGGGATACATAAAACCACAAAAATACCTATTAAACAGGTCTGGGGCCTAACACTGCGGACACTGAGCGGATATGGTGAACAGAATCCATAGTTGTGGACGTTGATGTTGTGCTGATTCCAAAGTTATTACCACATAAGTGACATACATCAGATTTGAAAAACATGGCTTCGTCCTTAAAGGAGTTGTCTGCTTTTTACTATTGATGATCTATCAATATCAGATCGGCTGGGGTCGAATTCCAGGCACCCCCGCCGATCAGCTGTTTGAAGAGAAAGCAGCGATCATACGAGTACTGCCTTCTCTGCTCTGTTTACCTGCTTGCAGTAGTGAGCAGTGTAATTACATGTATGGCATCCCCATTCATTTCTATGGGATGCTCTGTAGTATTCACATGAGCAGACAGAGCCATCCCATAGAAGTAAATGAGGACACCATACTTGTAATTACACCTGCTCACCACTGCAATTTCTGCGGCAAGAAGGTGAACAGAGCAGAGAAGGCAGAACTGGTATGAGTGCTGCCTTGTCTTCAAACAGCTGATCAGCGGGGGTGCTGGACTCCCGCCAATCTGATATTGATGACCTATCCTGAGGATAGGTCATCAATAGTAAAAAGAGGACAACCCCTTTAAGGCCAAAATAAGCTTCATCCTTAAAAGGCTTCTGTCAGCAGATTTGTACATATGAAACTGGCTGACCTGTTACATGTGCTCTTGGCAGCTGAAGTCATCTGTGTTGGTCCCATGTTCATATGTGATCGCGTTGCTGAGAAAAATGATGCTTTAATATAAATGAGCTAAATGAGCCTCTAGGAGCAAAGGGAACATTGCTGTTTCACTTAGATGCTCTGTTTTCCCAGCAACTGCTGCACCCTCTGCACTTAGTTAGACAGGGCCAGGCATGTATATTAATAAATGACTAGTGATGAGCGAGCACCAAAGTATTTGGGTGTTCGGGCCGAACACCCGAGTATAAAAAAGTATAAAACATTATGGTTAGGGCCTGCTGGTGAGCTGACTCTCTAAAACATTATGGTTGACGGCCTGCTGGTGAGCTGATACTCTAAAATATTATGGGTGAGGGCCTGCTGGAGAGCTGACCCTCTAAAACATTATAGGTGAGGGCCTGCTGGTGAGCTGACCCTGTAAAACATTATAGGTGAGGGCCTGCTGGTGAGCTGACCCTCTAAAACATTATGGTTGAGGGTCTGCTGGTGAGCTTACTCTCTAAAACATTATGGTTGATAGTCTGCTGGTGAGTTGACCCTCTAAAACATTATAGGTGAGGGCCTTCTGGTGAGCTGACCCTCTAAAACATTATAAGTGAGGGCCTGCTGGTGAGCTCACCCTATAAAACATTATAGGTGAGGGCCTGCTGGTGAGCTGACCCTCTTTAAAAATTGTAGTGGAGGGAATATAAACAATCTGGATGAGGAGGAGGATAAGGAGAAAACAAGATTCAACCATATACAATTTTTTTTGTGGTGGAAAAGGTGCATGGGAATACACTACAGTAGACTGAGTACATTATAAACAATACATTGAAATTGCTTTTATGTTCATCATCAGCTCAGCTCTCCTCTGGTGGAGTTGAGAAGTCAGGGGCAATCCAGGCCTTGTTCATTTTTATCTGAGTCAACCTGTCAGCATTGTCAGTGGACAAACGGATACGCTTATCAGTTATAATGCCACCAGCAGCACTAAATACACGCTCAGACAAAACGCTGGCAGTAGGGCAGGCCAGCACCTCCAAGGCGTAGAGCACAAGTTTGTCCAGCTTGGACACCCAGTAGTTGTAAGGCACTGAGGGATCATTTAGGATGCTGACAGGGTCTGCAATGTATTCCTTCACCATCTTCCAAAACTTGTGCCACTAGCCTTGTGCCACTAGGCCGCGCTTCAGAGTGAGGTTGCTGATGGGGTGTCATGAAAGTTCCCAATGCCTTGGAGAATGTTGCCCTGCCTTCATTGGAACTGCTGTGTATTCACCTTGTCTTCCTTCCTTGGTTGCCTAAGGAAGTACGGACTCTGCCGGCCGCGTTGTCAGATGGAAAATTTTGGAGCAATCTCTCAACAAGTACCTTCTGATATTGCACTGTTTTACTCGTCCTCTCCACCACAGGAATGAGAAATGAGAAGTTCTCTTTGTAGCGGGGGTTGAGAAGGGTGAACACCCAGTAATCTGTGTTATCTAAAATGCCTATAACACGATGGTCGCAGGAAAGGCAGCCTAACGTGAAGTCAGCCATGTGTGCCAGAGTACTAACAGGCAAGACGTCGATGTCAACATCAGGATGAATCTCCATCCCCTCATCTTCCTCCTCCTCTTCTGCCCATCCACACTGAACAGATGGAATTAAAGTTCCATAGGTACTACCCTCTGTAGCAGAGGCAACTGTCTCCAGGTCCTCCTCCTCTTCATGGCCCAATTCGCGCTGAGAAGACGATCTGGGGGTGCTCTGGCTATCACCCTGTGTAATGTTCTCCCCCATTTCCTCGTCTGCCACATTCAGAGCGTCGTCCTTAATTGTGAGCAGCGATCGTTTGAGTAGACACAGCAGTGGGATGGTTACGCTGATAATAGCGTTATCGCCACTAACCATCTGTGTGGATTCATTAAAGTTTTTTAAAACCTCACAGAGGTCTGACATCAATGCACTCTTTTGTCGTCTGCACGTTTCTCAAAAAAGCGCCATACTGTGGAATACCTACCCCTTGGCATGGTAGATTTACATATGGGGTGCTCGGTTTAACAGTTGCGGGCCTGTTTGGTATGGGCCTACTTCTCCCGTTTTGCAACCCCTCTGCCTCTTCCAGACTGTTGCGGTGCTGCGGATCCCTCCCCCTCTGTAATGCTGTCCTCGCTCAGCTTTTTACCTTCCCATGTTGGGTCAGTGACCTCATCGTCTACCATCTCCTCTTCCACTTCCTCACTCTGCTCATCCTCCCGACTTGACCTAACCAAGCCTCAGTGATTGACAACTGTGTCTCATCATCCACCTCGTAAACGAATCATTGCCGTTCATTACCGTCATCTTCTTAAGACTGTGAAGGCTCAAGAGGTTGGGAATCACGGCACAATATCTCAGGGACCTGTTCAAGCGTGCTTGGCGAGTTAGCCAAACCAAGTACTCGCGATGAAAAGAGGTCATGTGAATATCCGAGTGTAGGATCACTTGTTTGGCCAGACTCGACATGGGAGGAAGGAGGATCAGAGTGAGGATTTGGTTGACCAGACTCTTGGCTTCAGAGACTGGACTTAGTGGAAGAGAGGGGTGTTCTTAATCGACTGGAAGCATTATCTTCAGCAATCCAACCGACAACCTGTTCGCACTGGTCTGACTTGGACAGTGTTGTCCTGCACTGCCCAGCTAAGTTGGACATGAAGCTGGGTAAGGTGGATTTTTTAGTTTTTTCTGGTGCACTGGCAGCAGGCACAGTTTCATTCCGGCCAGGGCCACAGCCTCTGCTTGCACCATCAGCATCACGCCCACTTCCCCGTCCCTTTGTGCTCGCCTTCTTCATATTAATAGTTTTGTCTGTAGATGTGGCGCAGATTGTTTTACCGTCTGCTAAAGACACAGTTTTCTGATGCAGGACAGTATTGGTTTAAGAACACCACAGATTTTGGACACTACATTAGGCCCAGATTAATGGAAGTTGTAATATAGAAAGTGTTTTTAGATGCAGTTCAGTATTGGATACAAAAACCAACAGATTGTGAACACTATACTAGGCCCAGATTAATGGAAGTTGTAATATACCCACTGTTTTCAGATGCAGTTCAGTATTGGATACAAAAACCCACAGAATTTGGACACTACACTAGGCCCAGATTAATGGAAGTTGTAATATAGACAGTGTTTTTAGATGCAGTTCAGTACTGGATACAAAAACCAACAGATTTTGGACACTACACTAGGCCCAGATTAATGGAAGTTGTAATATAGACAGTGTTTTTAGATGCTGTTCAGTATTGGATACAAAAACCAACAGATTTTGGACACTATACTAGGCCAAGATTACTGGAAACTGTAATATAGACAGTATTTTTAGATGCTGTTCAGTATTGGACACAAAAACCAACAGATTTTGGACACTACACTAGGCCCAGATTAATGGAAGTTGTAACATAGACAGTGTTTTTAGATGCAGTTCAGGATTGGATACAAAAAACAACAGATTTTGGACACTAAACTAGGCCCAGATTAATGGAAGTTGTAATATAGACAGTGTTTTTAGATGCTGTTTAGTATTGGATACAAAAACCAACAGATTTTGGACACTATACTAGGCCAAGATTACTGGAAATTGTAATATAGACAGTGTTTTTAGATGCAGTTCAGTATTGGATACAAAAACCAACAGATTTTGAACACTATACTAGGCCCAGATTAATGGAAGTTGTAATATATCCACTGTTTTCAGATGCAGTTCAGTATTGGAAACAAAACCCCACAGATTTTGGACACTATACTAGGCTGTTGGTATACAAAAGAGAGATCATGTGAATATCCGAGTGTAGGATCACTTGTTTGGCCAGACTTGACAAGGTGGGAGGAAGGAGGATCAGAGTGAGGATTTAGTTGACCAGACTCTTGGCTTCAGAGACTGGACTTAGTGGAAGAGAGGGTGATTTTTAATCGACTGGAAGCATTCTCTTCAGCAATCCAACCGACTACCTGTTCGCACTGGTCTGACTTGGACAGTGTTGTCCTGCACTGCCCAGCTAAGTTGGACATGAAGCTGGGTAAGGTGGATTTTTTGTTTTTTTTCTGGTGCACTGGCAGCAGGCACAGTTTCATTCCGGCCAGGGCCACAGCCTCTGCTTGCCCGTCCCTTTGTGCTCGCCTTCTTCATATTAATAGTTTTGTCTGTAGATGTGGCGCAGATTGTTTTACCGTCTGCTAAAGACACAGTTTTCTGATGCAGGACAGTATTGGTTAAAGAACACCACAGATTTTGGACACTACATTAGGCCCAGATTAATGGAAGTTGTAATATAGAAAGTGTTTTTAGATGCAGTTCAGTATTGGATACAAAAACCAACAGATTGTGAACACTATACTAGGCCCAGATTAATGGAAGTTGTAATATACCCACTGTTTTCAGATGCAGTTCAGTATTGGATACAGAAACCCACAGAATTTGGACGCTACACTAGGCCCAGATTAATGGAAGTTGTAATATAGACAGTGTTTTTAGATGCTGTTCAGTATTGGATACAGAAACCCACAGAATTTGGACGCTACACTAGGCCCAGATTAATGGAAGTTGTAATATAGACAGTGTTTTTAGATGCTGTTCAGTATTGGATACAAAAACCAACAGATTTTGGACACTATACTAGGCCAAGATTACTGGAAACTGTAATATAGACAGTATTTTTAGATGCTGTTCAGTATTGGACACAAAAACCAACAGATTTTGGACACTACACTAGGCCCAGATTAATGGAAGTTGTAACATAGACAGTGTTTTTAGATGCAGTTCAGGATTGGATACAAAAAACAACAGATTTTGGACACTAAACTAGGCCCAGATTAATGGAAGTTGTAATATAGACAGTGTTTTTAGATGCTGTTTAGTATTGGATACAAAAACCAACAGATTTTGGACACTATACTAGGCCAAGATTACTGGAAATTGTAATATAGACAGTGTTTTTAGATGCAGTTCAGTATTGGATACAAAAACCAACAGATTTTGAACACTATACTAGGCCCAGATTAATGGAAGTTGTAATATATCCACTGTTTTCAGATGCAGTTCAGTATTGGAAACAAAACCCCACAGATTTTGGATACTATACTAGGCTGTTGGTATACAAAAGAGAGATCATGTGAATATCCGTGTGTAGGATCACTTCTTTGGCCAGACTTGACAAGGTGGGAGGAAGGAGGATTAGAGTGAGGATTTAGTTGACCAGACTCTTGGCTTCAGAGACTGGACTTAGTGGAAGAGAGGGTGATTTTTAATCGACTGGAAGCATTCTCTTCAGCAATCCAACCGACTACCTGTTCGCACTGGTCTGACTTGGACAGTGTTGTCCTGCACTGCCCAGCTAAGTTGGACATGAAGCTGGGTAAGGTGGATTTTTTGTTTTTTTTCTGGTGCACTGGCAGCAGGCACAGTTTCATTCCGGCCAGGGCCACAGCCTCTGCTTGCCCGTCCCTTTGTGCTCGCCTTCTTCATATTAATGGTTTTGTCTGTAGATGTGGCGCAGATTGTTTTACTGTCCGCTAAAGACACAGTTTTCTGATGCAGGACAGTATTGGTTAAATAATACCACAGATTTCGGACACTATACTAGGCCCAAATTAATTGAAATTGTAATATACACACTGTTTTCAGATGCAGTTCAGTATTGGATACAAAACCCCACAGATTTTGGACACTACACTAGGCCCAGATTAATAGAAGTTGTAATATAGACAGTGTTTTTAGATGCAATTCAGTATTGGATACAAAAAACAACAGATTTTGGACACTATACTAGGCTCAGATTAATGGAGGTTGTAATATAGACAGTGTTTTTAGATGCAGTTCAGTATTGAGTATAGAACACCACAGATATGGACACTATATTAGGCCCAGATTGTTGGAATTTGTAATACTGACAGTGTTTTCTGAGGCAGGAGAGTATTGGTTGTAGAACACCACAGATTTTGGACACTATATTATGCCCAGATTATTGGAATTTGTAATACAGACAGTGTTTTATGATGCAGGACAGTATTGGTTACAGAAAACACCACAGATTATGGACACTAGATGTGACCCAGATTATTAAAGCGTCAGTCTGCGGATGATGTACAGTATATGTCACTAATAGTTATGAAAGAACCTCTGTGCATCTGTGCTTGGTCAGTGAGAGACTGAAATGTGAGTGCTGTTTTTTTTTCATCCCCTTTAACATTATTAGCAGTTTATTGTTAAATCACGCTAGCCCACAGGATTTCAGCTGGACAATTTAACATTTTGCTTTTTTTTTTAAATGAATGCTTCTATTTATCGAATTACAAAGTACTTCTCACACCACGCATGATGTCCAGATTTGGCAGCTGCACTGCTACGGTACATCTGCAAAAGCATAAATTGGTGGTCACTGGACTTTTCCAAAGAATTTAGCGTGCATGGGGTCAGCTTACAATACTGTACTTCCTGTTTTGATCCTGTGCTCATATATTAAACTCACACATAATATAATTTCCAAGGAGCGCTCAAAATATATAAGAAGGTTATTTGTATGCGATGATGTAAGCATTTGTCTGAGGTGGCTTCTATACAGAAGTCAGGAAGATAAGTAAACTCTCTCTTCCTATAAGGGCGCATTCACACGACCGCGCAGTGTTTTGCTGTCCACAAATTGTGCATCCGCAAAACATGGATGCTGCCCATGTGCGTTCCACAATTTGGGGAACGGAAAGAGTGGCCCATTATAGAAATGCCTATTCTTGTCCGCAATTGTGGACAAGAATAGGGCATGCTCTATATTTTTTGCGGGGCCGCCCAATGGAACAACGGTGTGCTATCCGCATCTGTTGCGGCCCCAGAGATGAATGGGTCTGCACCTGTTCCGCAAAATTGCATAATGGATGCGGACCCATTCATACGGTCGTATTAATGAGCCCTTGGGGTAAGTGACACTGCGACAGCTGTAACAGCCAGGATCGCAGGGGCATCGCAGCGTAACATAGTTTATAAGGCTGAAAAAGACATCTGCCCATCCAGTTCTGTCTGTTATCCTGCAAGTTGATCCAGAGGAAGGCAAGAAAGAAATCCTGTGAGGTAGAAGCCAATTTCCTTCACTTTAGGGGAAAACAATTCCTTCCCGACTCCAATCAGGCAATTAGAATAATTCCCTGGACTAAGGACCCTTCTCCAGAAATCTAGTAATTATAACTTGTAATATTATTACCCTCCAGAAATACATCCAGGCCCCTCTTGAACTCTTTTAGTGAATTCACTATAACCACCTCCTCAGGCAGAGAATTCCATAGTCTCACTGCTCTTACCATAAAGAATCCTCTTCTATGTTTGTGTACAAACCTTCTTTCCTCCAGAAGCAGAGGATGTCTCCTCGTCAGTCACAGTCCTCGGGATAAATAGATGATGGGAGAGATCTCTGTACTGACCCCTGATATATTTATAGTGTAGTGGTGATCCCATAGAAATGAAAGGGGTCGCAACGCAAGTTGCCTATGTGAAGCGACTGCAACCCCTGAATCCCAAAAATATCCAGCAGAGTTGGATTTTTTTCAATTCAGAGGTCGCAGTTGCAGAGAATGGGAACATACCCTTAGGATCTGAATAGGAAATTAGTTACTCACTACAGGTAGGGAAGGATGAATAACTCAGTATACACAGTATTTAAAATTGGTTTTAACTATTAATACAGGGCATTTTGGAATTGATTTGGTCTCATTTCCAGGTACACTGAAAATTGAGATTGTTAAATAACAATGCAAGTTGATAACATACAAACACGCAAGGACACTATAAAGCCTCCTCCACACGATCGTATCCTTTTTGCGGTACGCAAGTGGATCCACAAAATACAGAAGTGGTCCATCTGCTTCCAGCAATTTTCCAAGAAAAGGACAGATTCTATAATTTGCAGTCTGGCTGCACGGCAAACGGATGGCATCTGTGTGCTGTCCGTTTTTTTTTTTGCAGACCAATCCGACACAGACGAGTTGGTTTTGGCTGTCCATTTTTATTTTTGCCAAAATTCAGATCCTTTAACTGCACATTCTGGACTGCAGCTAGAGTGTGTCAACCAACCATTTTGGAGCCCGTCCCTTCCCAGTAACCACAGCAGTGGAGCATCCCATATCTCCACAGTGGTCACAGCAGTGACTTACTCCCCTACCTCACAGTAGTAACAACTGTGCTTTGTCTCCACCACTCCCATAGTGACCACAGCACCAACTAGCCCCTCCATTCTAATGGTAGTCACAACAATTCCTTGTCCTTTCATTCCCCCAGTGGTCAGAAGAGTTACTTAAAATCAGCCTACTACTGGATGCTTCATGTAGAAATCAGATACTGATTCAGTGTCTGCTTAGGGTGCTTTCACACAAATTTCCATTGTGTTTTTCTGCAATTTTATGTTTTTTTGCACCTGCACGAATGGTGACACATGCACTGCTGCAGCCAATGACTGGCTGCAGTGGTGACATGTCTCCAAGCAGCATATCACTGCTGGCTGACATGCCGCTTACATGCGGGAAGCAAAGCACAGTGAAGACGGTGGTGGACCCATGGGGCCAGAACTTAGCATTAAAGGGAACCTGTCACCTCTACTATGCTACCCTCACTGAGCATTTCTAAATGTTTATTGTGTTTCCCTAAACATATAAATTACACTTTTAATTTCATCTGCAGCCAAATTAAATAAGTATGATGCATTTTGTACTTGCCTTTATGCAAATTAAGTCAAGCTCTTCAGCTCCGCCTAAGAAACGCCCCTATAGATAAAATCTAGCAGATTCACTGTCAATCAAAGTCTTGGGGGAGGGAAATAGGCTCTGATGGTGTGAGGGGAAGGAATTATTTATGCAAATGATCATAATGGCGGAAAAGCTTTAGAGGGTGATATAATAGGACATGTTAGTCCTGAGAAGGTTATGGATGGATCGCTGCTTACTATCAAGGTAGACAAACTTGAAGGTACATTCAGTTTTATATGTGAAAACATGGTGACAGGTTCCCTTTAAAGAGCAGATAAATATCCTTCCCTCATCAGGTTCTGCTAGGTAGGGGAATTTAAAAAACTATATTAGGTTGGACAACCCCTTTAAGTTGTCTCAACTGACTTGCCTGTCAGTTGAGTTTTACTCTTTACGGAGGGCAGTAGTGTTTCTCATGTGTAAAACCTGCTGTATGTCATTCAATAACAGATTGTGATAGTGGAGGACTATGTATGTACAGGCATGGCAAAAAAAAGAAAAAACAGGACTGGTTTGCTGGTCAGTTTCCACACCTTCCCATTATAAAAAGCAGTATACATGGTTTGATAAGGAAGTGGCGTAACACGGAATACATTGCTGATGCAAAAATAAACAAAAATACAAGCATGTGTTAGGACACCCACTGTAGAGTTGTCACAATACCAGAATTGTGGCTTTGACACTGATAATAATAAAGTGCACTATGTTGGTTCTTGACACCAAAACAATACTTTGCTGAGGTATAAATGAGATATGTTCGTTGTAGTTTTCTAATCGATTGTACACGTCCAGCTGCTTGACTTGGCCACTTGGCCATTAAAAATCTAGCAACCTGCTAGGATTCTTGGGTGAAAACATTTTCTGGCAACACTTGTACATTCAATTAGAAAACCATATAACCTAGAGCAATTCTTGGCTGCCCTAATGCAGTATAATATTATGTACTGCACGGAATAAGTGTATGAAGTACATGATGGGATTACTTGCTATTAATGTGAGGGACATGAAGGTTCAAATTGATAAAACAATGTGCCTTTCATTAAGAGTAAGTGACCCCAACAAGTATCTCCTCACTTAATGGAAAACATGGGGTTAACATGTGGGTACATGATGGGGTTACTTACCATTAATGTATACTCCCCTTACACCTCTCTATATACGCCCAAACACCTCTGTATATACCCTCATTACACATCTGTATATGCTCCCCTTACACCTTTGTATACCCCTCCTAAAGCTCTGTATATACCCCCTTAAACCTCTGTATATACTCCCCTTACACCTCTTTATACAGTGGCATGCAAAAGTGTGGGCACCCCTGGTCAAAATTACTGTTACTGTGAACAGTTAAGCAAGTTGAAGATGAAAAGACGATACATTCCCTTTTTATTTAAAGCAAAAAATATTTTTTATTTTCATCTTTTACATTTCCAAAATAACAAAAAAGGAACAGGGCCCGAAGCAAAACTTTGGGCACCCTGTATGGTTAGTACCTAGTAGCACCCAATTTGGCAATTATCACAGCTTGTTAACGCCAGACAAGAATCTTTCAATTTGTGTTTGAGGGATTTTCATCCATTATATCTTGCAAAAGTCTACCGGTTCTGTGAGATTTCTGGGCTGTCTTGCATGCACTGCTATACTGAGGTCTATCCACAGATTTTCATTGAAGTTCAGATCAGGGGACTGTGAGGGCCATGGTAAAAGCTTCAGCTTGCAGCTAGTGCATTGTGGATATGGTGATGTGTTTTGGATCAGAATCCATTTGTAGAAGCCATTCTCTTTTCAACTTCAGTTTTTTTTACAGTTGGTTATGTTTGCTTCCAGAATTTGATGGAATTTCATTGAATTCATTCTTCCCTCTACCCCTGAAACTGTGTCACTGGCTGCAACACAACCCCAAAGCATGATTGAATCACTCCCATGCTTAATGATTGGAGAGGTGTTCTTTCATTGAAATTCTGTGCACTTTTTTCTCCAAACATACCTTTGCTCGTTGTGGCCAAAGAGTTCTATTTTAACCTCATCGGTCCACAGGACTTGTTTCCAAAATGTATAAGGCTTGTGTATATGTTCTTTTGCAAAGGAAAGGTTTTATGCTGGAGGTAACTGTGAGTTTGCTGTGAGTCAGACCTTACGCTCCTGTAATTCGCCCACTGGCCCCTGGTATTGCCCATAAGGCACAGTTAGGATAGGGTTAGGTCCCCGCTATTTGAGATACCTTGGCGTGGTGCTCGGGCTCAGATATGTCGGCAAAACTCTCAATTTTAACACCAGTATGACGGTTTAGTCCGACTGAAGATTGAACCTGTCCTTGTAAATGTTATTGTTATACCTCTCTTACACCTCTGTATCTTGCTAAAATTGTTACGAGGTGCATTATATTCAGCTCTCTTTTCAATCAACTTTATTTATAATGTCCTGTAGATGCAGTAGAAACATATAAATGAGGATCATTAGAAATCTGGAGTCACTAGAAAATAATGAATGGTCATAGAGCTTCACATCCTGCAGCTGCTGGTGACATTGTCTCAGCAGCCTTTGTATCAGTTGAGCTCCAGACTGAAGACACTCATAAAGAATATGAATTTGGTCCTGCACAGGGACTGAAATAGCCTGGCTCCATGCTTTTTCTGGACCTCAACTGAATCATCTGTGTACAGGAGCAGAGTGTAGAGAGCGGACATCCTGCATTAGGGCTGTATATGACCACTGTTCCGATGGCCTAGCCACCCCGAGCACTGCTCTTTCCCCTGGCTCTGCTGCCACAGACATACGGCCTATGATCAGAACATAGCGTGCGCTGGGTAGTGTGTGGGCTATGTTCTTATAGCTTCGCAATGTCAGTATTGAATTGAAAAGAGCTTCAAAGTATCAAAACAGTATTGGTACTCGGATGAATCGTGCAACCCTAAACTTGAAGAAGCTGTTCAGGCGAAACGATCGTCGGGTGGTGTACTCTGGTCTGTATATGTAATGTTGTAATTTGGAGGGAATGCACTTTGCTGCCTGGGGTTATGCTTTGGCACTTTCTGCACTTTATTTTTGATATTACTTCATTTATTAGCTCATGGTCCATGGCAGCATAGTGTTTATTTGTATCTCCGTTTTTTATTGCACTCAAACTGACCATTGTATATTTTTAAGGGAGGTTTTCTCCAATCTCTGATGCACATTTATGTATTGTTATTGTCCTTTGTCTATTGTCTATTGATTTTTTAATATGAATTTAATAAAATTATAATGATTATAATCATGGAATGGTCTGGATAGTCGGTGTATTATGCTAGATTTGTGGTCAGTGACTGTTGTATCACTGACATCTTGGTGTATATGAACCCTAAACTATTGTTGTTGCAGACATCCAGGAGAGGATTATGAGAAGCTGAGGGAACTGACATGAACATTTTCACAACAGGCTGGGGTGTCAGCAGAACAACATGTCAATGTGTACTGAAATTCCTTTACCTGAAGCATCAGTTGTGCAAGAGTTGCAGCAGATTTTGTTGCATAATGAGAGCACAACAGGGACATTGCACAGGCCGATTGCTTTCATTATTGTACAGAAAAAAGTGTCAGTGCAGCAGGTCCAGGGCCCTCTGATGTGTGTTGGTACTGGACCACGGAAGACAATGCTTGAAGTGTGAACAGTGAAGCTGGGCACCGCAGGCACACTTAATAATAAAAGGCAATCAGCTCACATTGATTGAATTGCTGATTTACACCTGGTAGGGTACATGAGCATCTTCCAGCAATTATATGCAATGTTAACTGATCATGAAGGTGAGTACTGTTTCTTTCAGGAACAAAGATCAACTTGCCCCACAAGTTTAAATAGCTGCTAGTGGAAACCACTTCCAACATCTCCTGTGAGAGGTGGGTACGCCATTTTTCCTTTATAATGCTCAAACTAGGCAAGGGAAACAGGGTTCTGTTTGTCATGGTCCACCATGAATATAGGAGTTGCAGCAAGACCTGTGCACTTTAAGTAACTATTGATACTGTAAGAGATGAAGTTTGGAAGCATTTTACATCTGTCTTTTAGTTTTAAGTTCAGCCAGGGTTGAGATGAAAAATATAGAGATAAACAATGGGTTTAAATTGTATTGTCTACAGTGAATTGTCAAGCTAACCTGAACAGTCGCTTCATGAACCAGATTTACTAAAATGGTTGTAGATTTTAGTGCGGCTTGTTGTATGGAAGACTAGGATGCATGGGTGCTGACCTTCAACACATTTACTGCAACACAAGCCATGGTGCTTTACTAATATGGCCACCAGGAAAGATACTGGGCTCCAGAACCGGTTCAGCCTCATCAATGCTCATTTCCAGCCCCGAATACAAAAGAACTAGACTTCACCTTTTGCATGCCCAAACTATGGCAGATGTATGGCATTCACGCAGATGAAAGAGAGAACAGAAGTTGAGCAATACTGAATGGACCCTATGTAAATTCTAACTGGCAATTCAACCAAGATAGTAGTACAGTAGTACATCAGATGGGGATAAAACACAAAAAAGGTAGCATAATACTTTGTAGAAGTACTCCTAATTTTGCCATAGTTTTATCCTACAGTATAAGTACTAAATGTATCAGTGGCAGACCTCTAGTGACGTGACATCTGTAAAAATACAACTTCCATCAGAAGATCACTAAACCAACTCACATACAGTCCTCCTAGATAGGAAGACATATAGAGTGCAATTAAATGCTTCTACTTTACAAAACAATTAGCATCTAAATTGGCCACAAGCTGAGTTTTTCTCTGAAACCAAAACAAATGGCAACCTGCAATTGCAAATAAACTCTTTCCCCGAGTGAATCCGAAAAGACCTAGAAAGAAACTGATCCATTACTGTCCGATTGTTCAGTGCTAATCCATTATGCAAATGTGTAATCCCAGGAATAAACACTCCTGAAACACTTGTTTTCAAGACTCCTATCTGGAGGCTATTCATGGCGAGCACACAGTAGATTTACTTCCATGCATACATACTGCTCTATTATGCTTAAACCGTTAACTGAGCCATTATTGTGTAATTTCCCTATTACAAGGGTCATCAAAGGTTAATAATTGGAAGCATCCGACATTTTGAGTAGCCACTGGTTGGTTATATTAATAGGCTGAGGAATGTAATGTAGCTGGAAATCAAGTGAGATAACTACTTATAAGACCGTACACAATGCAGTCCATCTGGACTTTCCAGGCTGACCATGTACATGTGCGGACCTGCAAGTTCAGGTGCACCCCAGCAATTACAGTGGATCCCATGCAGAATACCGTGTAGGGCAGCCTTAAAACTAGTGAGACAGAGTACCTTAGGGCTTTGACTATATTCTAGTTTTCGGGCAACAAAGAAAAAAAGATTGTTTCACCACTCCTTACCATGCCATCGTGCTGCCGATCCCGCAATCTGACCTGTGCTCACCTGCGGGCTCTACTGTTAATGTGTCTTCCTGTTCAGCTGCATGCACAACTTGAGGTCCCTGTTACTATATAATGATCTGGTTATCTGTTGTTGGTTATCTGTCAACTTGTTTGTTCTGAAAGGAGCCATTCACACAGCGGATTTTACCATGGAATTTATTTGCGGACTGCCGCGCCAACATTTCACCAGCAGTTGTTTGGTTTCTGCCTCCCATTCATTTCAATGGGGGACAGCACTGAGGACAGGGGAGCAGCGGCCTAAATCTGTTGCCACTAAAAGAACGGACATGTCTCTACTCGGCACGGCCGCGGCTCTAAACTGCTGCTCTGCAATCCTTAGCGCTGCCTCTCATTGAAATGAAGAGGAGGCATTTAAGCGGAATTCACATCACAGACAATGGGGGCATATCGTTCTCACAATGAGAACTCAGCGGGGAAATGAACGGAGAGCGCAAAATGAATGGAGAGCGCACTGCTCATGCGCAGCAGCCCACCATTCATTTCTATGGGGCCGCCGAAAATAGCCGAGCACTGGCTTGGCTATTTCCGTCTGCCCGATAGAAATGAATAGAAAAAGGGGCCGCGCAGTATGGGAGCAGCGCTTGGTGGTGGACGGACCCGGGGTCCTCCAGCCACAGCTCTTCCCACTCCATTATCGTTGTAGGTGCGGGTCCCACCTCTTAGTGATATGCCCCCTTTGTGATGGAAATACCCCTTTAAGAATAGGCTCCCCTTAGGACTCAGCTGTATAAAGCCTTATTCACATGTCAGTGATTTCCATCAGTGATTGTGAGCCAAACCCAGGACTGGAGCCTCCCCAGACATAAGGTATAAGGGAAAGATCTGCACCTGTTCTGTGTTTAGAGCCGACCTGGTTTTGGCTCAAAATCACTGATGGAAATCACTGAACAAACATGGACGTGTGAATGAGGCATTACTCCCATAAGGGTGCATTCACACGAACGTGGTTTGGTTCCGCATCTGAGCCGCATTTTTTGTGGCTTGGATGTGGACCCATTCACTTCAATGGGGCCGCTAAAGATGCGGACAGCAGGGCTCTGTTCCGTGGCCCTGCAAAAATTATAGATCATGTCCTATTCTTGTCCGTTTTGCGGACAAGAATAGGCATTTCTATAATGGGCCACCTGTTCTTTTACGCAAATTGTGGAATGCACGCGGGCGGCATCCATGTTTTTCGGATCCGCAATTTGCGGACCGTAAAACACGACACGTTCGCGTGCATGAGCTCTAAAAGTACATCAAACCTCTACAGTATCTTTGCATTTCTCCAATTTCCCCCAGAGAAATTCAGAGGGTTTTATGTGGGAATCCGTTTATACATCGCTCCTACCAGATTGTCTCAATGCTGAGTATTCCTCCTGCATCTGTTGGGGTCTATTCACACTCTTCGTTTAATGCATTCCACTATGACCTGACATACATAAAAAGGGTCCTTTTCACACACAATGGTTCATACCTTACGTACCTTTCTCTATAGAGGCATCAGCTAGTGTAGCACTGATGATCATGTCTCGTTGGAAGTCACTTGGCTCGCTTGATTTGACCATTCTAATGAGGATTCACACTGAAACGGATCCATAGAAAACTGTGAGTTTATTCTGCGCTCCAGGTTTCAAATAGAGAAATTGCAATTGTGAAAGGACAGGCGGCCATTTAGTGTCTATAGATATATCAAGTAGGTCAAAGCATACTACTGTGTTTTAGGCTACCTTCACACCACCGTATGTTTTGCGGTCCGCAAAACACGGATCCGCAAAAAATACGGATAACGTTCTTTTGGCATCTGTTTTTTTGCGGATCCATTGTAACAATGCCTATCCTTGTCCGCAAAGCAGACAAAAATAGGACATGCTGTATATTTTTTGCAGAGAACGGACATACGGATGCGGACAGCACACTGTATGCGATCTGCATTTTTTGCGGACCCATGGAAATGAATGGGTCCTCATCCAATCCACACAAAAAAAAAAAAAAGGAATGGATATGGAAACAAAATAGATTCGTGTAAATGTAGCCTAATATGGTCAAAGGGGCAGTCTTGGCCATACAAATCACTAGCCGGAGCAGTGACCTTCCTTTGTCAGTCAGTGTTTCACGAGTGTGGAGGGGCAATAGTGAGTAAAAACCAGTGGAGGACTGGGAACCAGCAGCAGTGATGTATGATATTGTATTACATCATTCTGAGGGCTTTAAATATAATTTGCATTGTGCGGAAAACCCCTTTTAGGCTAGGTTCACACTCCTAAGGGAACCTCTACTGCAGATTTCAGCAAAAAAGGAGGACAAATACCGCTGTAGGTAGTGCTATTTTGTCCAGCTTGAATGGAGGGTACCCTAATGAAAACCCGACGGACCACATTATAGTCAATGGAGTCTGTGGAGCCTCATTGGTGCCCATTGTATGCCAGATCCGATGCTTCTGGGGTCTTATAAATGCACTGCAGATGCGAACCTAGTGCAACTTGCTTCTTTTTCACATTAACTAACATAAAATGTACACATGTAATTCAGAGACGGATTATAAACCCCTGGTATGTTAGATTACGGTGCAGTCACTGGTTCGGCAGATCATGTGTTCCGCTTACTTACAATTGTAAAGGATTGTCCATTCTTATTCTTATTAATCTGCTTTGGCAGTAAGAATCACCACGTTCCTGATTTGCTTCACTGACAACACTGTTGCTATTGTTCCATTTCGACAATCTCTCTTCTCATTCCCATCTCATGAATTTATGAATTGAATCTTGTACTTTGAAATCTCTAAGGAGGATTACCAGAGGGCAGGAAGCACGTTGTGATTGTTAGTCTTTACAGTAGGGGCAGGCACGGGATTCCCCCCCCCCCCCCCAAACCAATCTGTTACTGTAGAATTATCATGTATATAGCTTGGCTATTTTATTTTAACCCCCTTAAATCTGTCAGCAGATTTGTACCCATGAAACTTGCAGCCCGTTACATCTTTGTTGGTCCCTTGTTCATATATGTCCACACTGCTCAGAAAAACGATGTTTTCATATATGCAAAAGAGCCTCTAGGAGCAACGGGGGCGTTACCCTTACACCTAGAGGCTCAGCAATTTTCCAAATTTGAATTTCTCTGCTTTTTATGTTTTATTCACACGTCAGTGATTTCTATCAGTGATTGTGAAGCCTCCACAGACATAAGGTATAAGGGAAAGATCTGCACCAGTTCTGTGTTTAGAGCCACACCAAGCTCGAGAAAGGCTCTATTGAAGGGCCGAAACGTTGCTTGTATACCACATGGGTGAATAAATTTTATTTTTTCATCGGGAGTGCTGTCCATATTCTTTATATATATATATATATATATATAATATATATATATTATTTTAATTACTAAAATTGTACATTTCTATTAGAAAAAAGCTCTAAAGTGTCCCATTTTGAGCCTTAGCAACGCTCCTCTGTCTTCTGTTAAGGGTCCATTCACACATCAGTAGTGTATTGCGGATCCGCAATACACCTGGCCGGTACCCCCATAGAACTGCCTATTCTTGTCTGCAATTGCAAGAATAGGACATGTTCTATTTTTTTCAGGAGCTGCAGACCGGAAGACTGGGGACGCACACCGGAAATGCGGATTCGGATAGCACACTGTGTAATGTCCGCAGCTGTTCCCGTCCCATAGAGAATGAATGGGTCCGGATCTGTTCCGCAACCTTGCGGAACAGATCCGGACCCATTCTACGAACGTGTGAATGGACCCTTACATAACACAGTCAGTGATAAGCTTCATACACATGACAGTGAATAATGGCCGTATGACAGCAGTATAACCCCGTAAGGACACAGGGCGTACCCATACGTCCTAAATAAAATTGCATGTAAAAAAAAAAAATTGCGATAGAAACATGATTTCTGCTACGATTGTGCAGCAGGAACCATGTTCACATGCCGAGGCGGGGTCCTGTGACCCCCCCAGTATCGGTGATCGCTGCAAACCGCACGTAAATTCAGACCTACGGTTTGCAGCGCTTTTCGATGTATCTGATCCCCGCGGTCAGATCAGAAACTTTAAAATACCCCCCCTCCCTCATTGTGATGGGCAGTGCAAGGAAGCGGGGAAGGCTTGCTGGCGGTGCGGCAGGCAGGCGGGAGCGCGATCCTCTGCCCGCCCCCCCAGCTCATTTTCAGGATGGACGAGCTTAGCAAGCAGAATGTCAGCACATTGATGACACTCTGCTTGTAACGGCTGACAGGCACGGATGTCAGCCTTTTAACCCCTTCCAAGGCAAAAGTCTGATCAGACTAAGTGTCAAGTAAAAAATACAGTACAGTACATTATATAATGTACTGTACTGTATTATACAGACACCAGATCCACTGGATCTTCAAGAACCAAGTGGGTCTGGGTAAAAAAAAATGTAAAAAAAGTAAAAAAAGGTAAAAAAAACAAAAAACATTTATCACTAATAAAAAAAAAAATATATATATACTACACATGTTATATATCACCGCGTCCGTAACGACCTGATCTATAAAATGGGTTTGTTACTTTCCCCGCCGGGTGAACGTCATAAAAAAAAAAACTATGATAAAATTAAAATTTTGCCCACCTCACTTCCCCAAAAAGTTAATAAAGGTGATCAAGAAATCTACACCCAAATGGTACTAATAAAACCGCCACCTCGTCCCGCAAAAAACGATACCTTACCTAAGAAAATCGCCTAAAAAAAAAAAAAAATTATGACTCTCAGGCTATGCAGACACTAAAACATGATTTTTTTTTTGTTTCAAAAATGTTTGTGTAAAACCTAAATAAATAAATAAAAAGTAGACATATTATGTATCGCCGCGTCCGTAAGAACCTGAACTATAAAAATAACACATGACCTAACCCCTCAGGTGAACACCGCAAAAAATAAAATTTAAACAGTGCAAAAGCAGTTTTTTGTCACCTAACATCACAAAACGTCTAATAGCAAGCGACCAAAAAGTCATATGCACTCCAAAATACTGCCATTAAAACTGTATCTTATCCCGCAAAAATTAGCCCCTTCCTATGACAATTGGACAAAAACTTAAAAAAAACTGACTCTCAGACTATGGAGATACTAAAATGTTTTTTTGTTTGTTTAACAAAGGATATTATAGTGAAGGCTTAGTGACCTAACGCAACTGTGAAAGTAGCTTTATGTAGAAAACTATGATTTAAATCAGGCCTTACTGACTAGTGATTTAAATCATGATTTAAATCGTGATTTAAATCAGTTTGATTTAAATCAAATCCACCTAAGTTAACAGTCAAACAAAACTCTATATTTATTTCCCTGATTCTGTAGTTTACAGAAACACCCCATATGTGGTCGTAAACTGCTGTATCACTCAACGACAGGGCATAGAATGAAGGGAACGCCATATGTTTTTTTTTTTTTTTAAACTCGTTTTATTGAAGAATAGCAAAAGGCATGTTACAGCAAACATAAGGCATGTTTCCCCACACAGGGGGAGTCAGTTAAGAGAGAGGGAAACAGACACCGTAGGGTGAAGACAGGTGTAAGAAAGTGGCAAATCAGAGCGAATCATCATAACATAGCATACAATTTCAAACTCTGAGTGATCAAGTATCAGAAACATCATGTCTAGTTGGCACAGAGTACATGTGCGTTATCTGTAAAGTCAGCGGAGACGAGCACCATACCCCCCAGATTTTGTGAAATTTCTGTGGGCACTTCCTATTGATATAGACTACCTTTTCCATGGAGATCACCTGGTTGACCACGGTTATCCATTGATTAACCGAGGGGGCCCTATCCCCCATCCATCTCAGGGCCACCGACTTCCTAGCCAGAAACAGTACTGCACCTAGAAAGACCCTTTGATGATGGGTCCATGCTTCCTCATCAAGCACCCCCAGAACACACACCTTAGGGCACAAAGGGATGGGGGAAGGAAACATAGATGACACCACCCGTAGTACCCCTTCCCAAAACCTACGCAAATGAGGACACGACCACATTAAATGCCAGAAGTCTGCGACTGGGGAATGGCACCTATGACGGTCGGTGTGTGGAAGTCAGCCCATCTTATACAATCTAGTCGGGGACAGGTAGCTTCTATGTAGTATAAAGAGCTGAATCAGCCTGTTGTTGATGGATGGAGATACCTTTGTTGGAACCGCAAGCGCCTCTTCCCAATCCTCTGCAGACAGTGTCGGTATGGCCGCCTTCCATCTGTCAACCACAGACGGAGGTTGGAGAGAGACCCTCGTGCTAAGCAAATGTGTATAGAGCACTGAGATTACTCCTTTAGGGCCCTGGGATCTCCGCCATATGGTTTTTGGAAGGCAGATTTTGCCGGACTGGTTTTTTGACACCATGTCCCATTTGAAGCCCCCCTGATGCTCCCCTAGAGTAGAAACTCCATAAAAGTGATCCCATATAATAAACTACACCCCTCAATGTATTTAAAACTGATTTTTACAAACTTTGTCAACCCTTTAGGTGTTCCTCAAGAGTTTAGGGCAAATGGAGATGAAATTTCAGAATTTCTATTTTTTATTACCTTGTCTCACAAAAATGTATTATAGAGAAACCAAAAATCATATGTACCCTAAAAATAATACCACCAAAACTGCCACCATATCCAATAGTTTCCAAAATGGGGTCACTTTTTTTGGAGTTTCTACTCTAGGGGTGCATCAGGGTGGCTCGAAATGGGCCATGGTGTAAATAAACCAGTCCATCAAAATTTGCCTTCCAAAAACCATATGGCGTTCCCTTCCTTCTACGCCCTGCCGTTTGGCGATACAGCAGTTTACAACCACATATGGGGTGTTTCTGCAAACTACAGAATCAGGGCAATAAATATTAGGTTATGTTTGGCTGTTAACCCTTGTTTTGTTCCTGGAAAAAATGGATTAAAATTGAAAATTCCCCCCCCCAAAAAAAAAATCGAAATTCTGAAATTTGATGTCCATTTGCCACGAACATCTAAAGGGTTAACAAGGTTTGTAAAATCAGTTTGAATACCTTGAGGGGTGTAGTTTCTAGAATGGGGTCATTCTAGACCCAAACTGGTCCTTAAAAAGAGGGTTTTTGAAATTTTCTGAAAATTTTCAAGATTTGCTTCTAAACTTCTAAGCCTTATAACGTCCCCAAAAAATAAAATGACATTCCCAAAATGATCCAAACATGAAGTAGAGATTTGGGGAATGTAAAGTAACAACTATTTTTGGAGGTATTACTATGTATTATAGAAGTGGAGAAATTGAAACTTGAAAATTGCAAATTTTTCAAAATTTTTGGTAAATTCAGTCTTTTTTTTATACAAAAAAATGAACTTTTTTGACAAAATGTTACCAGTGTTATGAAGTACAATATGTGACGAAAAAATAATCTCAGAATGGCCTGGATAAGTAAAAGCGAGTTATTCACACATAAAGTGACACTGGTCAGATTTTCAAAAAATGGCCTGGTCTTTAAGGTGAAATAGGGCCGTGTCCTTAAGGGGTTAAGTAACAGCCATCACACGGCCATTTTTAGCACCAATAAAAGTCTATGGGGCTAGTCACATGGCCATTCTTTTAACAGCCAGTGAATAGTGTCTTTCCAAAAATAGGACGTCCTATTTTTGGCTGTTTACACGGCCAGACGGACCCCATTTAAATCAATGGAACCGTTTTTAACGGCCGATTGACAAGAGGGCACTTATCTAATGGCTGTTAAAACGGAAACACTTTATCTATATGGCCATTTAGGGGTTAAAAAAAACTCACCTCATTCACTTGCTCGCGCTGCGGCAGTCTCTTCTCTCTTCATTGAGCAGGACCTGCGATATGCGTAGTGACGTAACCACGTGGGAGCGCTCAGTGACTTCATCGTGCAGATCGCAGGTCATTTGGCAGGTCCTGTTCAGTGAAGAGAGAAGAGACTGCTGCAGCGCGAGCAAGTGGATAAGGTGAGGGTGTTTTTAAAATTAACTGAAAAAAAAAAAACTGTGGTGGGCCATTATGGGGGCATTATTTAAACCATGGGGGAAATTATTTAAGATGGGTCCCTACATTAGGGTCACTATTAAAGCTGGGGACATTAAAAAAGTACTTCCTACCCTAAGGGGGACATTATTTGAGATGGGGACTACATTGGGGGCATTATTAAAGCTGGGGCCAGCAACAAATAAATAAAATTCCTACACTATGGGGGACATTATTTTAACTCGGGGCCTACTATCCTGTGGGTTTAGTCAGAAGGGTGTGTCTAGAAATAACTGCCAATCAAATTCATCTATTTTTCATATCCGTTTTTAACGGACATGAAAAACTGATGTAAAACGAACGCAAAACGGACATTAAAAACGGACACACAACCAGAAAATGGATGCACACACTGATGCAAAATGGCCAGTGTGTCAGTTTTTAACGGATATTTTTTTTCCCTGTGTGCATGCAGCTTTAGCAAGTCTCCCCAGTTATGTAAACAGAAGACAGAGGAGCGTTGCTAAAGCTTAAAATAAGCCACTTTAGGGTACTTTCACACTAGCGTCAAAGTTTTCCGTCATTGAGTTCCGTCCTCGGGGCTCAATAATGGAAACAATCTGATCAGTTTTATCCTAATGCATTCTGAATGGAAAGCAATCCGTTCAGTTTGCATCAGTTTGTCTTCAGTTCAGTCCTTTCACGTTTTTTGGACGCAGATAAAAGCGCAGCATGCTGTATTTTTATCTCCGTCCAAAAATGCGGAAACACTTGACGGAATGACAGATCCGCCATTAATTTCCATTGAAATGTATTAAGGGCGGATCCGACATTGAAAATTGATGCATTAACGGATCCGTTCTTCCACTCTGCACATGCACAGACCTTTAAAAATGGTAAAATAATAAATAACGGATCCGTTTTTACAGATGACAACGGAAAGACGGATCCGTTATTTCAATACAATTGTCAAACGGATCTGCAAACTTATCCGTTTGCAAATGAAATCCGTTTTTAAACGTTTTAACGGATCCGTCGGGCAGTTCAGTTGACGGAACTGCCAGACGGAATCCTTCAACGCAAGTGTGAAAGTACCTTTAGAGCTATTTTTCTACTAGAAATGTACGGTTTCAGTAATTAAAGTATTTTACAAAAATGGTCAGCATCACTGCCCTTATACACTACACAAATAAAAAGAATGGCAGTTACACTTGAATTTTTTTTTTTTGCAGATTTCTAATTTTAATCCATTTTTTGGAACACAGCAGGTGATAAAATACTAGAATACTCCAAATGTATTGCACTGATTCTGCAGTTTTTAGAAATATCCCATAAGGGGTCCTACAGAGATACTTAACTCAACTACCTGCCTCAAAATTGAAGAAGCACCTTGTGGATTTTGGGGGCCCCATTTTTTTTAGTCACAATTTTAGCTTGCAGAGGCCTTGACAAAATATAAGAAACACCCCCTAAAAGCCCCATTTTAAAAACTACACCTCTCAAGGTGTTTCATAGAATTTATTACAATTGGGGATAGGAATAAAAAAATACGTCTTAACAATAGTAAGCACCCAAAAACAGCTGCACCATTTCTTCAGCAATACCCCATATGTGGTTGTAACCTGCTGTTTGGGCACACAGCGGGGCTCAAACGGGAAGGAGTGCGGGAAGCACCAAATAATCTGTTTACGGTACAGAAATGCCCCATCTGTGCTCATAATCGGCTGTTTGGGTTCACTGCAACCGTCAAATAGAATCTGGATTTCCTAACCTGAAATTTGCTAAAATGGATTTTAAGAACATTAAAGGGGTATTCCCATCTTAATGATCACTGTTAAATCTGTTAATAATTTAACAGTGATCATTTTTCTAAATATGTTTAGATAACTAATTCCCACCCCTTAGAAGAAATTTAAGATATTCTTACCTGACTGTTGTCTTCCGTCTCCCCTGGTTACGGCCACCGCTCTCCTCCCGAATCGCGGTGGCCGGGCCGCGCGCAGTCCTGAAAGCGCACGCCGACGCCGCGCATGCGCTATGGTGACTTCTTCCTGGCCAGTATAGTATACTTGCCAGGAAGAAGTCACCAGGGCGCATGCGTGGCGACGCGCGCGTTCAGTCCAGCGCGCGGCCTGGCCGGGAGAAGACGTCAATCAAGATGGAGCCCGCCCCCAGCCAGAATCCAGGAAGTGAACGGCGCGCCGGGAGCAGGTAAGTATGAAAAGGCGTCGTGGGACAACCCCTTTAAGTTTTTAATTTTTTGTTAACAGAGTTGTGTAAGGGCTTATTCTTGTGGGACAAGCTGTAGTTTTTATTGGTACCATTTTGGGGTACGTATGACTTTTTGATCGCTTTTACTTCTCTTAAGATTTTTGAGGAGTATTTTTAATCAAGGAGGAGTATGAAATGAGATGCTGAGTGGCTGGGGGCCTGGAGTCAAAAATACCTTGGGTGGCTGGGGTTAAAAGACCCTGGGTGGCTGAGGGCTTAAAGTAAAAAATAACCTGGGTGGATGGGGTTAACAAGACCCTGGATGGCTGGGGGCCTTTAGTCAAAAATACCCCGGGTGGCTGGGGAGCAGGGGTTAATAAGTCCCTGGGTGGGTTGAGTGCACACACAGTACAGTAAGCAGGTATAGCCAGGTGATAAGGGTCCACAATGCCTGTGTCTTGCACTACATCGCTGACAGCAGAAGGGGGGTAAGTATTTCAGTTTATTATTTTTATTTCGCAGCATGCGGATGGGTTTTGAACAGTAGGGCTGGAGGGAAGGGGTTAGGTTAAGAAATGTGCATGGGGGGGCAGCAGAAAGGCTAGGTGCACCCCTGACTACTGTGTGGGGACACAAAGGGGACTGGACAGGATGGGGCAGGTATAGGTAGGTAGTTGGTTAGGGGTAAGATGCAGAAAAGTCATGTGACACAAAAATACACCAAAGTCGCAAGAAAGGCGCGTGTGGTGCACAAATTACATTAAAGTCATTGGAATAAAAGTTGCAGGCGGCTTGTGACTGGTCTGGATTTTTCGCCACGGTTGCATCCCGTTGCGTGTCAGTGACAATTATTACGTGCAATGTCGCACTGCTTTCTTGTCGTGGTGTAACCATACTGCCACACCTCACTGCTGTCCCTCCTTGGGCTTTGCAAATGTTGTGAGGGACATGTTGGAACAAACAGCCACACTCCCTCCATACTGCTTTCCAGGGGTACAGACAGTCTCCATGTCATGGAGTTGCCCCAGAGGAAAGTTGAATTACCTGCACAGCCATATTGTCTGGAGTGGAAATGGCCAGCTCACCTCGCTCTGTGATTGGCGGAAATTCCCGCGCACGGCTAGGTTGTGCAGAGCCTTCTGGGACTGCGGTCAGAGGAGGCGAGTGGGCGGGGCCACAGCTGCTCTTACCGCGCACTTTTTTTTCCGGCTAGGCGGTTATTGGGTCTTCCCGCATCGTCCGCCATTGTTTTCTGTATCCGCGGAGCCGCCGACGTGATAAACATCGTCCCTGGACACACCATAGGTTAGTAGTGTGTGACGTGAGTACGCATGCTTGCTGGGTAAGAAGTGGATTAACATGGCGGTCAGTCTGACAGGACTATTTATTCTTCTGTACCTACATCTGCCCACTTATATATTATTATTATTATTGCCTTTCTACTTGTTGCGTCTTTTCCACTTTGCGCACCTGGGCCTAGGCCGCGCAGTTATATGAAGCTGGAGCTCCTGTTAGAATAGGAGGACATTCTGGTAACATCCTCCATGATCTAGACATAATGGCAGCCATTCCCTGTAGACGCTGCCATCTTCTTTTCTACATAAATACAGCTTGCCATCTTGTCTCTACAGGCTGGTATTGCAGGAGAAATGCAGTGTATTACCTGGTGTCTTTTCAGATAAAGGGTTAAAGAGGTTCTCCAGGCCTTTGTGCCTCAATGGCTCCTTCAGCTGCCTGTGGAGAGAATGCACTTACCTTCTGCCTCCCCAGCTGAATGTCTGGCTGCGGGTTCCTTCACTGACGTTGCGACCGCTTGTGCTCCTCTTTCTTCCTGTTCAGCTACATTTACATTACGCAGCCAAAGACACTAGCACCCCTGGTTGTGACATCAGCCTGTCGGGCGATCACATGATCCCAGATCGCAGAATCGGCGGAGCGATGAAAGGATAGGTACTGCTGAAGGTGTATTCTCTCCACAAGTTAGCAGAAAGAGCAAAAGTCTTTTTAGGCCCAGGCCCAGAGAACCCCTTTACCCTTGAGACAACCCTTAAAACTGGACCCGTATAACCCCACCATGCCTCACATGTACGGAATAACAATTGTTACCTTCACGCACCATGACGTACATTTACGGTAACATACAGCTGACACCCTGCTGAGGGTGATAGCTCAGATGCCAGGATCCATAACTCCCTTAGATGCCAGAATCCATAACGACTGCTGCATCTAAGGTGTTTACAGAAGGAGGGGGCTCCCCCCTCTCTCCTATTGGACCCCCACAACACTAGAGGCAGAGTCTGGTAGGCAAAGTGTCAGGGTTAGGCCTCTTGCACACGAACGTGTGCGCCCCGTGCCTGTATTGCGGACCGCATTTGCGGATCCGCAATACACGGGCACAATTCTGTGGCCATTCCGCATCACGGATGCGGACCCATTCATTTCAATGGGTCCGCAAATCCGGAGATGCGGAATGGAATGACGGAAACTGAACACTACTGAAGCACTACGGAGTGCTTCCGCGGGGTTCCGTTCTGTACTTCGTCCCGCAAAAAGATAGAACATGTCCTATCTTTTTGCGGAATGGGCAGATCGCGGACCCATTCAAGTGAATGGGTCCGCGATCCGCTGCGGCTGTCCCACGGCCGGTGCCCGAGCATTGCGGCCCGCAGCACGGGGCGCACACGTTCGTGTGCAAGAGGCCTTAAAGGGGTAGGTCAGGATAGGTCATCATTATCAGATCGGCGAGGGTCTGACACCCAGCACCCCGCCGATCAGCTGTATGAGGTTACGGTCCTGTTCACCACTGCGGTCTATAGTCTTTGCCATAGACCGCAGCAGCAAAGCAGGAAGAGAAAAGTAACCTCATACATCTGATCAACGAGGATGGCGGGTGTCGGAACCCTGCCGATCTGATATTGATGACCTATCCTGAGGATAGGTCATCAATATTTAAAAAAAAAAAAAGACAACCTCTTTTAACTGATTGATAACATAGATAGATAAGAATTGCAGTATATTGTACCAGCGATCGGACTACTGTATGTTCAGGTCCCCAAGTGGGATGTAAAAAAAAGGTAGAAATTTCAAGAAAAATTATTTTTTTGCTGTTTTTCCCTGTCCACTCATTTATAATTATTAAAAACAGAACTACATGTAATTAGTATTATTGTCTAACAACCTGATCTATAAAAGGATCATGCTACTTATCGGGTGCGGTAGACACCAAAAAAAAAAAACTGATAGAATTGCTGTTTTTGTCACCTCACCTCCCAAATAAATTGTATAAAAAGTCATATATATCCCAAAATGTATAAACTACAGCTCATCCCGCCAAAAAAAAAGCCCTACCACAGCTGCCTTGATAAAAATAAAATAAAAAAAGTTATGAGTCTTAGATGCAAAGGGGAAAAAAAAAGATTTTTTATAAAAAAGTGTTTTTATGATGCAAAAGTAGTAACACGTGAATAAAACTATATGCATCTGGTGTCGCCATAATCATATCAACCCATAGAATAAATTTAACATATCCTATGTACCATATAGTGAACCCCTAAAAAAACACTGACAGAGTTGCAATTTTTGCCCACCCTACCTCCTAAAAAAAATAAAAGTCGTATATACCCCAAAATGGTACCAATAAAAACTACAGCCTGTCCTGCAAAAAAATTAGCCCTCACACAGCAGTCAACAAAAAACTTGTTATGGCTCATAGGAAACCTTCTGTAGAGTGGTTTTCTCAGAGACGCGTTGGGGTTGTCAACATAAACAGAAAATCTGCACCAAAAACGGTTTTGGTGCAGATTTCATACCGATTTTTTGCACACAAATCTGCATCACGTACAGGTAGCCTTAAAAACATTTCAGTAAATTCCATGTTAGAAAATCCAGATGCTGCCCCATCCCTTCTGAGTGCTGTCGCGTCCCCAAACACGTGTTCTCTTTTAAGGCTACATTCACACAACCGTGCCATGTTTTGCCACCCACAAAATTCGGATCCACATGGATGCGGCCTGTGGGCGTTCTGCAATTTACGGAACGGGCAGCCCATGTTCTATTCTTTTTGCGAGGCCACGGAACGGGCAACGGATGTGGGCAGCACACTGTGTGCTGTCTGTATCTTTTGCTGCCCCATTGAAGTAAATGGGTCCGCAGCCAAACTGCAAATAATGTGGCTCGGATGTGGACCAACAGAACAGTCATGTGAATGTAGCCTAATTCTTCGGAAAATGAAAAATGTGGCACTAAAGCAACATACTTTGGAAAAAACTTAATTTTTCATTTGCACATTCCAGTGTTTAATAAATTCTATGAAACACCTGTGAGGTCAAAACCATCACTAGATGAATTAGGCTACTTTAACACTTGCGTTGGTGCTGATCCGTCTGGTATTTGCACAGAATCCGTCTTGTATCCGTTCAGAACGGATCCGTTTGCATTAGCTTTAAAAAAAATTGTCAAAGTCAAAACGGATCCGTTTTGAATTACATTGAAAGTCAATGGGGAACGGATCCGTTTTCAAATGCACCATATTGTGTCATTAAAAACGGATCCGTCCCCATTGACTTACATTGTAATTTAAAACAGATCCGTTAGGCTCCGCTTTGTCAGACAGACACCAAAATGCTGCAAGCTGCGTTTTGGTGTCCGCTTCCAGAACGGAATGGAGGCGGAACGGAGCGAATTGATGCATTCTGAAAGGATCCTTATCCATTCAGAATGCATTGGGGCTGAACTGATCCGTTTTGGACCGTTTGTGAGAGCCCTGAAACGGATCTCACAAACGGAATCCAAAACGCCAGTGTGGAAGTAGCCTTAGTTGGGGGTGTCGTTTAAAAAATGGGGTAATTTTGGGGGTTTCCACTGTATTGGTGCTTTAGGGGTGGTGCAAGTTTGACGTGGCTTCCAAATTCAATCTGTGCTTCAAAAGCAAAATAGCACTCTTTCCGTTCTGAGCCCCGCTGTGTGCCCATACATGACTTACCATTGCAGTCTGTGGGAGATTGAGTCTTGCCCCAGCATATTGCTGTGGTAGACTCAAGCCTTCTTATCGCGAGAAGCCTGCACAGAGAATAAACGGCTTCCCCGATCGCCTTGGGAGGGAGCCGTGGTCACAACATCCGAGGGGTTAAATGTCTGCAATTGTCGTTATGGACGATCAGAGACATTGCCTCCGTTTAATTGAAGTTTAATAAAAAAAACTTTACAATAGAAACACAAAACCATTTTTTGTATAAAAAGTGGTTTTTAATAAGTGTTAAAAAACGAATATACATGCAGGAAATTGCATGTCCTAAAAATGTTAATAAACCACACAGAAAACAGGGGAATTTGCTGTTACACTTGCGTTCAAAATTATTCAACCCCCAATGCTGTAAAGGGTTTTAGGGAATTTAGTGTACATTTGTAATTGTGTTCAGAATGAAATCTTACAAGGACTTTTTAAAGAACCAAATGCAACTAAAATGACATCAATTGTTTTTGTAATACAGTATTAAATGTCTTTTTTTTGTGATTTCTTCATTGACACAATTATTCAACCCCTTAACCACTTGCCGCCACGCTAACGCCGATGGGTGTCAGCGCGGCGGTTCTCTCAGGTCTCACTGCCGCCTATCGGCGTCATCTCGTGAGACCCGAGATTTAGAATGAACGCGCGCGCGCGTTCACTGTGACGCACAGAGAAGAAGTGAAACTACAGCCTGCCAGCCGCGATCATTTGCTGGCAGGCTGTAATTTTTTAAATCGCCCTATGAAAATCGGATATCAGACGCTATTTACAAAATAGCGTCTGATATAAGTCCTGCTTGGTCCTCTGGTGATCCCTTTTGCTGGATCCACCACCAGAGGACACAGGCAGCTCAGTAAGTACATCAAATCAAAACACATACATTACACCCACCCCCCCTGTCAGTTATTAACCCCTTAGTAGCCACTGATTACCCATATAAACCCCCTGATCACCCTCTGTCACCCCCTGTCATAGATCACCCCCCCTATAAGGGTCCCTAATCACCGTCAGGTAGTTAGCTACTTGTTAGGTAGTTAGCGCCCACCGCACCGCACAGTCACTTATTAGTCGCTGATTAGCGTCATCACTATCGCTTATCAGCACTAATACTAATATAGTATCTGTAAGTGATCAAGACTGATCGCAATCAGATCTGTATCAGTACATTAGGGTCACTTTAGGCTCTATAAAAAACGCATTGTTCGCCTGATCAGGCCTGATCTTGTGCGCACACTTGCGTTCAGTCCGCCCACCGCAGTGACAGAATTTTTTTTTTCTGATCACTGCAAAAGCACAGTAAAATCGCTGCACCGCTATAAAAGATCACTTTTGAGTTATTGGATCTTTATTAGCGACCGCAACGTTACTTCGCAAGCACTCCCTTTTACTAGGTAGGTTTGCTCTTTTTCCTGGGTAGTCTCAGAGGAATACCCCCTAAATTTAGTTACTCCAAAATGGCAAAAAAGGGGTATTCCGCTGAAGAGGCCTACAGGATTCTGGCCTTGATGGATGAAAGCGATGGGGACGCCTCACCCGCTGAATCCAGTGGTTCAAAATATGAACCTGTAGACAGCAGTGGCACTCTAACCGCTAGCGAAGATGACGAGGTTGAGGTCCCTGCTACGGTCAGGCGTACCCGACCCCATGTCAGTGTTTCGCATACCCCACGTGATGAGCCTCATATGCAGCAGAGTGGTACTACCGCTGACCTTTTTTATGGTGTGGCTGGTACGGTGGCACGTGCACTAACTCCCCCGTCGCAGCCACCGCGTTCTCAGGTCCGTAGACCCCTTAGTCTCCCAGAGGTGCTGGCAAACCCTAATTGGCAATCCCCTCCTTCCGCCGCACCCATATTGCCCCCTTTCACCGCCCAGTCAGGAGTTCGCATGGAGACAGCCAATTTCTGATCGGCCCTTGAATTTTTTGAGCTGTTCTTCACTGCGGATCTCTACGACTTAGTTGTGGCAGAAACCAACCGATATGCCACACAATATATAACCGCCAATCCGGAAAGCTTCTATGCCCAGCCTTTCCAGTGGAAACCAGTCACCGTTTCCGAATTTAAAACATTTTTGGGCCTTACCCTCAGCATGGGCATAACTAAAAAAAAGTATTGCGGTCATATTGGTCTAAAGACCCAATACATTACATAGGAAAAAAAATGGAGATTGCAGTCAGCACAACCCAATATGCAGGTGCACGTTGCTATGGTGAAATACACATACAAACGTAATAACAAAGGTGCAATGGCACACTGCAGCTAGAGCTCCGTCCTGCCACTATGCTGGATGTTAGATGAGGCATTAGTTTATATTTTGGCCAAATTATGTAAGCCACCCACCACTTCACGGTTGCCTCTGCATAGTTGCAGGACGGAGCTCTAGCTGCAGTGTGCCATTGCACCTTTGTTTTTACGTTTGTATGTGTATTTCACCATAGCAACGTGCACCTGCGTATTGGGTTGTGCTGACTGCAATCTCCATTTTTTTTCCTTTGTAGCATATATGAGAGGCGTGGTGACCTCCATGCAGTCATGCACACCTGACTAGTGAATCTGCCCTGTAGGCTGGTTTTAAAGTCAGTATAAAACTGAGTCTGCTTTATTGAACTTACCAGAAGCCATTTGGTTCCAGGAGAAGTACTAGTGGGCTCAGCATGCATGTTGGTATTTGCATCCCTTGATCTGATGAACGCTGTATGGCACCAGACGGGGTTACAAGCAGAGTGTATCTGGCATGCATGCTGCACCTACACTCCCTGGGTTTTGTGTGGCTGATATGGCCCATAAAAGGTAAGAATTAATGTTAGGGACCACTCGAGAGGCAACCGTGAAGTGGTGGGTGGCTTACATAATTTGGCCAAAATATAAACTAATGCCTCATCTAACATCTAGCATAGTGGCAGGACGGAGCTCTAGCTGCAGTGTGCCATTGCACCTTTGTTTTTACACCAATACATTACATGCCCATGTACTCTGCTGCAATGTCCAGGGCACGGTTTGAGGTCATCATGCGCTTTATGCATTTCACTGACAATGAAACCTGTCATCCAAGAGGCCACCCTGCTTATGACCGGCTCCATAAAATTCGGCCTCTCATAGACCATTTGTCATCCAAATTTGCAGATGCATATACCCCCAGTCAGAACATCTGCATAAACGAGTCCCTAGTACAATTCACCGGGCGCCTTGGCATCAAACAGTACATCCCCAGCAAGCGCGCCCGGTACGGGGTCAAATTGTATAAGCTTTGTGAAAGGGCCACAGGCTATACATATCGTTTTAGTGTCTATGAGGGAAAAGACTCAAAACTGGAGCCGGTCGGATTCCCTGACTACCTGGGGTGCAGTGGCAAGATTGTCTGGGACTTGGTGTCACCCTTAGTCTGCAAGGGGTACCACTTATACGTGGACAATTTTTACACAAGTGTGGCCCTCTTTCGGCACTTACATCTAGTCGGAATCCAATGCTGTGGCACCGCGCGGCCTAGTCGCCAGGGCTTCCCCCAACGGCTCATTAATACCCGACTTGCACAGGGGGACCAAGAACTGCTCGCGGTGAAGTGGCGGGACAAGAGGGACGTTTACCTTCTGTCCACCATTCACCAGACTGTCCAAATAGAACGGGCGACAGGAGTCATTGAAAGGCCCCTCTCAGTCCACGATTATAATCTCCACATGGGAGGGGTGGACTTCAATGACCAAATGTTAGCTCCATATTTAGTTTCCAGACGCACCAGACGCTGGTGTAAAAAGGTGTCTGTATATTTGATTCAATTGGCCTTATATAACAGTTACGTTCTCTACAGTAAGGCTGGGAGAACGGGATCCTTCCTTAAATTCCAGGAAGAGATCATTTCGGAACTCCTGTATCCAGGAGGTTCTGTGCCCCAAGTCCCCGATGTAGTGAGCCGGCTACATGAGAGACACTTCCACAGTGTCTTCCCTGGTACCCCAAGCCACCGTTCCCCAAAAAAAAGATGTTGTGTCTGTAGCAGGAGTGGACTAAGGCGTGACACCACCGTTTTTTGTCCTGACTGTCCTGACCAGCCTGCCCTATGCCTAGGGGAGTGCTTCCGCAAGTATCACACCCAGGTACATTATTAGCATAGGGATTGCAAGACACAGGCCAGGCACACAAGGGTCTTAGGGCCCTTGCACACGAGCGTTGCTCACGTCTGATGATCGCAAAGGAGCGCCCGTCCTGACTTCTCCCGCACAGACGGGGTCGCATAGCATCATATTGATTTATGATGCTATGTAACCCTTACAGTTCTGGAATGCATTGGATAGTACTGGCATACTGCTGCTGCCAGTGCTATCCAATGCATTCCAGAACTGTAAGGGTTACATAGCATCATAAATCAATATGATGCTATGCGACCCCGTCTGTGCGGGAGAAGTCAGGCCAGGGGCTCCTTTGCCTTAGGGCCCTTTCACACAGAGCTGCTGCAAACCTCTCCTTTCACCTGGGACAAAGTGCATAATGTACTTCGCCACATCTCTGGGTGATTTGTGCTTTGCACATTGTCCCACGGGGAAGGAGAGGTTTATCCTCTAAGGCCTCATGCACACGGCCGTGGAACACGCCGTGCATGGACCGTGGTATCCTGGCCTGGCATCCATCTGACAGCAGGAGTGCACGGGGTCATAGCAACCAGTGACGCCGTGCGCTCCTGCTGTCAGATGGATGCCAGGCCGAGATACAACGGTCCATGCACGGCTGTGTGCATGAGACCTTAAGGTAAAAAAACAAACAAAAAAAAAAAATCCACAGGTAAGCAAAAAAGTTCAAGTTATGTTTCAAATGTTCAAGTTAACGTTCGGTTTCTAATGTTCTATAAAGTTAATGTTAATAAAATTATTGCGTTGCTGCCTGGTTTTTTCTTTCTTTTTTTTTTTTTTACCTTCTAGGTGGATCAAGCAAAGAGCCAGCTGCAGCACTGATGTGCATTCTGAGAGAAGCATTGCGCTGCTGTCAGAAGACACATGAAGTCGGTGTATGCGGCGCTGCAAGACGAGATTTCTTCTCCGCAGTACAGGTACGTTTGCCCTGGCATATGAGCTGAGGAGAGGTGTTGGAGTACATATGCTTTGGCAAACACTTTGTATCAAAAATCTGGCAAAGATGTCTTCCTCCAACGATCGATTGATCGATGTGAATGGAGGAATCACGTTTGACAGGACATAGGAGCTGAAGTGGGTATGGATGTTTGGGCGGAGCCCCTATGTCCTGGCAATCGCCAGGCCCCTTTTTTCTTCTTGCATATTTTTTGGCAGAGATTTTTTCATCCACATCGATCGATGCGAATGAAGAAATCTGTGCCGTTCATTTTTTCTTTCAGCCCAGAGGCTGAACGGAAAAAAAATCTCATTACCTGTATGCTCCATATAAGGAGAATAGCAGAAACTCCTAATGCTGGCCATACATGTAATGATTGTGGAGACCCTCAAATGCCAGAGCAGTACAAAAACCTCACATGTGACCCCATTTTGGAAAGAAGACACCCCAAGGTATTTGCTGAGGGGCATAATGAGTCCATGAAAGATTTAACTTTTTGTCACAAGTTAGCGGAAAGGGAGACTTTGTGAGAAAAAACAAAAAAAAATCAAATTCCGCTGACTTGTGCCAAAAAAAAAAAAAATACACCCCAAAACACATTGCCCTACTTCTCCTGAGTACGGCGATACCACATCTGTGCCACTTTTTTGCAGCCAAGATGCGCAAAGGGGCCCTAAATCCAATGAGTACCTTTTAGGAGGGCATTTTTACGCATTTTTCTTCTCTCGCTTTAGGGCCCCTAAAATGCCAGGGCAGTATAAATACCCCACATGTGACCCCATTTTAGAAAGGAGACACCCCAAGGTATTCCGTGAGGGATATGGTGAGTTCATGTAAAATTTTATTTTTTGTCATAGGTTAGTGGAATATGAGACTTTGTAAAAAAAAATTCAATTTCCGCTAACTTGTGCCAAAAAATAAAAACTTCCATGAACTCACTATGCCCCTCAGCGAATACCTTAGGGTGTCTACTTTCCGAAATGGGGTCACTTGTGTGGTATTTGTACTGCCCTGGCATTTTAGGGACCCCTAAAGCGAGAGAAGTAGTTTGGAATCCAAATGCGTAAAAATGCCCTGTGAAATCCTAATGGTACTCATTGGATTTAGGGCCCCTTTGCACACCTTGGCTGCAAAAAAGTGTCACTCATGTGGTATCGCCGTATTTAGGAGAAGTAGGGCAATGTGTTTTGGGGTGTATTTTTACATATACCCATACTTTGTGTGAGAAATATCTCTGTAAATGGACAACTTTGTATAAAAAAAATGGAAAAAATTGTCATTTACAGAGATATTTCTCTCACCCAGCATGGGTATATGTAAAAATACACCCCAAAACACATTGCCCTATTTCTCCTGAGTACGGCGATACCACATGTGTGCCACTTTTTTGCATCCAAGATGCGCAAAGGGGCTCTAAATCCAATGAGTACCTTTAGGATTTCACAGGACATTTTTACGCATTTGGATTCCAAACTGCTTCTGACGTTTAGGGGCCCCTAATATGCCAGGACAGTATAAATACCACACAAGTGACCCCATTCCGGAAAGTAGACCCCCTAAGGTATTCGCTGATGGGCATAGTGAGTTCATGGAAGTTTTATTTTTTGTCACAAGTTAGCGAAACTTGTGACAAAAAATAAAAACTTCCATGAACTCACTATGCCCCTCAGTAAATACCTTAGGGTGTCTACTTTCCGAAATGGGGTCATTTATGGGGTGTTTCTACTGAAACAGGACAGGTGCTCAGAAAGTCAAAGTGCGGAAATTCACTTTTTTGCACCATAGTTTGTAAACGCTATAACTTTTACCTAAATATACACTTATAGAATTTTTTTTATCAAAGACATGTAGAACAATAAATTTAGTGAAAAATGTATAGAGAAATGTAGTTTTATTTGGCAAATTTTCCAACAGAAAGTGAAAAATGTCATTTTTTTGCAAAAATTTCGTCAAAAAAAGTAAATTATCAAAAAAAGTTAAAATGTCAGCAAGAATGAAATAGCACCAAATGAAAGCTCTATTGGTGAGAAGAAAAGGAGGTAAAATTAATTTGGGTGGTAAGTTGTATGACGGAGCAATAAACGGTGAAAGTAGTGTAGTGCGGATTTGTAAAAAAGGGCCTGGTCACTAGGGGGGTATAAACCTGTGGTCTTCAAGTGGTTAAAGACGACCACTCTTAAGAACAGAGGTTCATTCAAGTGTTTTCGATCAGGTATTGAAAACACCTGTGGATGTCAAGGAGCAGCAATCAAGCATAATAAGCACCAATTAGGCAGATGTAAAATGACTGTGATACTCAGCTCCTTCTAGACATTTACTGGTGTGTTTACAAACATGGTGAAGTCAAGAGAATGGTCCAGGAAGACAAGAGAAGAGGTGATTTCTCTTCACAGGAAGGGCAATGGCTATAAGAAGATTGCAAAGATGTTAAACATACCAAGAGACACCATAGGAAGCATCATTCGCAAATTCAAGGCAAAGGGCACTGTTGAAACGCTACCTGGTCGTGGCAGAAAGAAGATGCTGACTTCGACTGCTGTGCGCTACCTGAAGCGCAAAGTGTTGAAAAGTCCCCGTGTGACTGCTGAGGAACTGAAAAAGATTTGTCAGATGCGGGTACTGAAGTTTCAGCTCAGACAATAAGGCGCACACTGCGTAATGAAGGCCTCCATGCCAGAACTCCCAGGCGCACCCCCTTGCTGTCTCCAAAGAATCAGAAGAGTCGACTGCAGTATGCCAAAAGTCATGTGGACAAACCACAAAAGTTTTGGGATAGTGTTCTGTGGACTGATGAAACAAAATTAGAACTGTTTGGGCCCATGGATCAATGCTATGTTTGGAGGAGGAAGAACAAGGCCTATGAAGAAAAGAATACCTTGCCTACTGTGAAGCATGGCGGGGGGTCAATCATGCTTTGGGGCTGTTTTGCTTCTACAGGTACAGGGAAGCTTCAGCGTGTGCAAGGTACCATGAATTCTCTTCAGTACCAGGAGATATTGGATGAAAATGTGATGCAGTCCGTCACAAACCTGAGGCTTGGGAGACGTTGGACCTTTCCACAGGACAATGATCCCAAGCATACCTCCAAGTCCACTACAGCATGGTTGCAGATTAAAGGCTGGAACATTTTGAAGTGGCCATCGCAGTCACCAGACTTAAATCCGATTGAGAACCTCTGGTGGGACTTAAGCAGTTGCAGCGCGCAAGCCTAAGAATGTGACTGAACTGGAGGCTTTTGCCCATGAAGAATGGGCGAAGATACCCTTAGATCGCTGCAAGACACTTGTGTCAAGCTATGCTTCACGTTTAAAAGCTGTTATAACTGGAAAAGGATGTTGTACTAAGTACTAAGATTGAATGTCACTCGGGGGTTGAATAAAACTGATAATGATGTGAGCACAGAAAAGACATTTGTGGTTATTTCATTATAAATGTTATGTTATATTTGTCTGACTTACAAGGGCCTCTTTGATTTAATTGTAAACAAGATGACTGAAATGATCAAAATCAATGTCAAACTGGCCAAAACACTCAATTTCAGTGGGGGTTGAATCATTTTGAACACAACTGTATATTCACCTCAGTATGGTTCTATTCAAAATAACTCCTGCTAACAGAAGATGCCGACATACAACTACATGAGTTGGAGATAACTCCGATCCTGGCCTCACAACCTTCTGTCACCCCATTAGAATCCCAATTTTGCCCTCCTAGGGAGCAATGGTTGTCAACATGTGTTGACATAAAAAAAAAAAAAAGCGTTCAAATATCTCATCGCTGGGGGCACCATTGTTTTAATCACCACAAAACTGTTCCCGAACTCGCCGTTCTATTCACTGCATGACCAGCGGGACTAACGGAAACAGCGCTCGGCTTTATCCAGACGTCCCATAGACTTTGGTTGGAGTGGCAGGGCGCATGCTCAGCCACCATTCCATAGAAAAATCCTGATACCTGCTCATTGAGGGACAGGGATACAAAGAGGGGGTAAGTTTGTAGGTGATACAAGACCTTATCAGAAGGTCTAAAATACCGGGAAATATACAAATACGCTGTGCTTAGAAGTCTAAGAAGCTTGTGTGGTTCCTTATATTAAGTTTTAATCTTTTCTAGGTGACTTTTCCACCATGAGTGACGTATGTTCAGACATCCTGAATGGATGTGGCAAATCTAACGCTGGGACTCAGAATGAAGCCGCTTTGCTTGCTTTAATTGAAAAGACAGGATACAACATGGTACAAGAGAATGGACAGCGCAAGTTTGGTGGTCCTCCTCCAGGTATAAGTGTTAACCGTGTACAGAAATCTCTTCTAAGTCTTTGAATATGCTGATTGAAGGGGGTGTCCACGTTAGGAAAGTTTCCCAGCAGCAGTAACTGTACTGAAATAACAGGAAGTCATACTTTCTCCCTAGTTGCTTCCGGTGTCCCGCTCTTTCCTTGCAGTTATGATGTCATGTATCCACCAGATCACTGTGCAGCCAATCACTAGCCTCTGCGGTATATGGCATGTGACTGCTGAGGCTAGTGATTGGCTGCAGTGGTGATGTGGTGCGCACAGAATGTGTATTCTGCAGCCAGGAAATCAAACAGCAGTGGGAAGACCAGAAAATGATGCTGGAATTAACAGGGGAGAAAAGGGAGAGGTTGTCTTCCTTTCTTATTTTACTACATGTATTGCTGCTGGGAAACCTTTACCGTAACCTGGACAACCCCTTTGATAGTTTCAGCAAAAACAGAAAAATATAACTATGTCAGACGTAGGACTACTTTACACTGGCTGAAAATCAGAAACAAACAACTCTTCCTTCTCATTGACAAAGTGATTGCATCTTTTATGTGACACAAAAAAATGTTTGTCGCCAGGAAATCACCTTGTGCTGCTGTCAAATGGAAACTGTATGAGGACAAATGATTGCATTTATGGTCCGTACTCACAATGATTGCCACATGCAAATGGCACTTAAAGGGGTGTTCTAGTCCTTTGGGGGCAATTTTTTTTATCATTTATTTTTTTAATATATATTCTTTTTCGTCCTCTGGGGAGCCGTTGGGCTCCTTATCTCTATTCTCCTGTTATCCTGCAAGTTGATCCAGAGGAAAGAAAAAAAAAACATGTGAGGTAGAAGCCAATTTTCCTCACTTTAGGGGAAAAAAAATTCCTTCCCGAATACAATCAGGCAATCAGATAACTCCCTGGATCAACGACCCCTCTCTAGTAGCTATAACCTGTAATATTATTACACTCCAGAAATACATCCAGTGCCCTCTTGAATTCCTTTATTGTACTCACCATCACCACTTCCTCAGGTAGAGAGTTCCATAGTCTCACTGCTCTTACCGTGAAGAACCCTTTTCTATGTTTGTGTACAAACCTTCTTTCCTCCAGACGCAGAGGATGTCCCCTCGTCATAGTCACAGTCCTGGGAATAAATAAATGATGGGACAGATCTCTGTACTGACTCCTGATATATTTATACATAGATATTAGATCTACCGTCAGTCGTCTTTTTTCTAAAGTGAATAACCCTAATTTTGATAACCTTTTAGGGTACTGTAGTTGCCCCATTCCAGTTATTACTTTAGTTGGCCTCCTCTGAACCCTCTCCAGCTCTGCTATGTCTGCCTTGTTCACAGGATCCCAGAACTGTATGCAGTACTCCATGTGTGGTCTGACTAGTGATTTGTAAAGTTCTAGGACTATGTTCTCATCACGGGCATCTATGCCCCTTTTGATGCAACCCATTATCTTATTGGCCTTGGCGGCAGCTGCCTGACAGTGTTTTTTGCAGCTTAATTTGCTGTTTATTAAAATTCCTAGGTCCTTTTCCATGTCAGTGTTACCGAGTGTTTTACCATTTAATATGTACGGGTGACTTGCATTATTCCTTCCCATGTGCATAACTTTACATTTGTCAGTGTTAAACCTCATCTGCCATTTTTCTACCCAAGCCTCCAATCTATGCAGATCCCTCTGTAGCAGAAAACTGTCCTCTTCAGTGTTAATTACTTTACACAGTTTAGTGTCATCTGCAAAAATAGATATTTTACTGTGCAGGCCTTCTACAAGATCATTAATAAATATATTGAAGAGAATAGGGCCCAATACTGACCCCTGAGGTACCCCACTATCTACCATTAATAACCACCCTCTGTTTTCTGTCACTCAGCCAGTTACTTACCCACTTACAGACATTTTCTCCCAGTCCGAGCATCCTCATTTTATATACTAACCTTTTATGCGGTACAGTGTCAAATGCTTTGGAGAAGTCCAGATATACGACATCCATTGATTCGCCGCTGTCAAGTCTAGAACTTACCTCCTCATAGAAACTGATTAAGGGTACTTTCACACTAGCGTTTTGGATTCCGTTTGTGAGATCCGTTTCAGGGCTCTCACAAACGGTCCAAAACGGATCAGTTAAGCCCCAATGCATTCTGAATGGATAAGGATCCGTTCAGAATGCATCAGTTCGGCTCCGTTCCGCCTCTATTCTGTTTTGGAGGCGGACACCAAAACGCAGCATGCAGCATTTTGGTGTCCGTCTGAAGAGGCGGAGCCTAACGGATCCGTTTTTTTTTTACAATGTAAGTCAATGGGGACGGATCCGTTGTCAGTGACACAATATGGTGCATTTGAAAACGGATCCGTTCCCCATTGACTTTCAATGTAATTCAAAACGGATCAGTTTTCAAAGGACATTTTTCTTTAAAGCTAATGCAAACTGATCCGTTCTGAACGGATACAAATGTTTGCATTAGAGGTGCGGATCCGTCTGTGCAAATAAACAGACGGATCCGCACCAACGCTAGTGTGAAAGTACCCTAAATTAGTTTGACATGACCGATCCCTCATAAAGCCATGCTGATATGGCGTTATTTGCTTATTTTCATTGAGATACTCCAAGATAGCATCTCTTAGAAACCCTTCAAACAGTTTACCCATGACAGATGTTAAACTTACCGGCCTATAATTTCCAGGCTCTGTTTTTGGACCCTTTTTGAATATTGGCACCACATTTGCTATGTGCCAATCCTGTGGAACACTCCCTGTCAGTATAGAGTCCACAAATATCAGAAATAAAGGTCTGGCTATGACATCACTTAATTCCCTTAGGATACGGGGTTGTATGCCATCCGGTCCTGGCGATTTTGTCTATTTTAATCTTTTTAAGTCTCTGTTGTACTTCTTCTTGGGTCAGACAGGACACTTTTAGTGGGGGATTGATTTTTACATGACCTCTGTAAATTAGAGATAAGGGTTAGCATATGGAAAAAAGTAGGATGCACACAGTTAGAAAAAACAGTTAACCCTTTGTGACAGAATGGCTCAATATTTTTAATAAAGGCCAATTGAAAATATGATTTTTAGACAAAAATGAGTAAAATGCAATCATAAACATAAATTGCCTCCAAAGGTGTATATAGCCTTTAAGTGCCATTTGCATGTGGATAAACAACTGTAAATACAATCATTTTTCCTCATACAGTTTTCATTTGATCACGAGAATGGTAGCCCCGTACCTTGTGGAGCCATCTTGAAATGATAGGAGAGGCTGGTCGGAAATGCATCCGTATATATTTTGCAAAAAGACAATGTCCCCAAAGTATGGATCACGGACCCATTGAAAACAATGGGCCTGCATGTAAAGTTTGGACGGCACACAGACCAAATCCGTATTTAACGGATATGCGATTTGCAGACGGTCAAATGCATGGGGCCTATAAAAAAATACTGGATATCACCACGCGAATAGAGAAAACAAAGTAATTGGAAAGTAATTTTTCTGATTTTGAAAATTAAAATCTTTCAGGTTGGGAAGGCCCATCTCCACCACGAGGATGTGAAGTATTTGTTGGAAAAATTCCCCGTGACATGTATGAAGACGAACTAGTCCCAGTATTTGAACGAGCTGGACGAATCTATGAATTTAGGTTAATGATGGAATTTAGTGGTGAGAACAGAGGTTACGCTTTTGTTATGTATACTAATAAAGATGAAGCCATGCTAGCTATTCGAATGCTAAATAATTATGAGATCCGTCCTGGCAAGTTCATTGGGGTCTGCGTTAGCTTGGACAACTGCAGACTTTTTATTGGTGCCATTCCAAAGGAAAAGAAGAAAGAGGAAATTATGGATGAAATGAAGAAAGTTACAGAAGGAGTAGTGGATGTCATTGTGTACCCAAGTGCAACTGACAAGACAAAAAACCGAGGCTTTGCATTTGTGGAATTTGAATCTCACAGAGCAGCTGCAATGGCGAGAAGGAAACTGATTCCAGGTATTGCTTTCTTCCATAGTAATGGAATAGTAAGGGCAGGGTCCTATGTAGCAATGGTCAAAAATCACACAGACATGCATGTCTGTGCAGTTTTTAAATTCGCTATTTAATGACCTGTTGTGCAGCCACCCTCCATTTTTATGGGAATGCTGAAAATAGCGGAGCGCTCGCTCAGCTATTTCTGTAAGCCCTATAGAAGTCATTAAAGCGTGATTTTGTAGTGTGCTTCCCATTCATTTCAATGAGATTTCCGAAAATAACTGAGTTCGCTGCTCGGCTATTTTCGGCTGTCCCATAGATTCGAATAGAGGGCGGCCACACATGCACGGTGCGACCTCCGGCACTTTGTGGGCTACGTTATAAGTATAGGTGCGGGTCCCTGCGGTGGGACCTGCACCTATCAGACGTTGGGGGTTGGGCTGCAGCTATCGACTATTTTTGTAATCGAGTATGCTACCGATTAATCCAACGAGTACTCCAATAACAAAAAACAAATTAAAAGAACAGAACATTTTTCTTTATAAAAAACACATCAGCTCCCCCCCCTGTACCATCAGTTGCCCTCCCGCTTACCCCCGCAGTGCCATCAGCATGGACTTATCAGCGTCATCTCGTGAGACCTGAGATTTCACATGAACACGCGCGTTCGCGTTCATGTGATCGTACTCGGGACAACTGAACCTACAGCCTGCCAGCGCTGATCATTCGCTGGCAGGCTGTAGATGCGAATAAAAGCGCATTTAAAACGCATATCAGACGCTGTTTTGTAAACAGCGTCTGATATGCCTGCTGTTTGCTCCTCTGGTGGTTCATTTGTCTGGGACCACCAGGGCAAACAAGTAAAGTGCACCAATCAGTACACCCCCACCCCCCATCACTGATTAACTCCTGATCACCCATGTTACCCCCCTGTAAGGCTCATTCAGACGTCCGTATGTGTTTTGCGGATCCGCAAAATACGGACACCGGCAATGTGCTTTCCACATTTTGCGGATCCGCACATTGCCAGAACTATATAGAAAATGCCTTTTCTTGTCCGCAATTGCGGACAAGAATAGGACATGTTCTATATTTTTGCAGATCCGGAAGTGCAGATCCTCAATTGCGGATCCGAGCGGGACAAAGTCTGTCCCCATAGAATTCAATGTTTCTACAATTCCGTTCCACAAAATTTTGCGGAACAGAATTGCGGACGTGTGAATGAGGCCTAAGGGTCCCTTAGCGATCGCAGCTTTACAGCTTTCCCCTCTTTTTTTTTTTTTTTTGCACATTTTTTAGAGATTTTTTCATCCACATTGATCAATGTGAATGAAGAAATCTGTGCCGTTCATTTTTTTCTTTCAGCCTAACGACTGAACGGAAAAAAAAATCTCATTCCCCGTCTGCTCAATATAAGGAGAATCGCAGAAACTCCTAATTCTGGCCACAAGGGTAATGATTGCGGAGACCCTCAAATGCCAGGGCAGTGGAAAAACCTCAAAAGTGACCCCATTTTAGAAAGTAGACACCCCAAGGTATTCGCTAAGGGTCCTTTCACACTTGCGTTCTGAGGATCCGGCAGGCACTTCCGTCCCGCCGGATCCGTCAGAACGCAAGTCGCCTGAAGCATTAGAAGACTGATCAGGATCCTGATCAGTCTTCGAATTGCTTTCAGGTTACTATGGCAGCCAGGACGCTACTAGCGTCCTGGTTGCCATAGTAGGAGTGGGGAGTGGGGGAGCGGTATACTTACAGTCCGTGCGGCTCCCGGGGCGCTCCAGAATGACGTCAGAGCGCCCCATGCGCATGGATCACGTGATCCATGCGATCACGTGATCCATGCGTGTAGGGCGCCCTGACGTCACTCTGGAGCACCCCGGGAGCCGCACGGATGGTAAGTATACCGCTCTCCGCTACATTTTACCATGGCAACCAGGACTTTAGCGTCCTGGCTGCCATGGTAACAATTGAGAAAAAGCTAAACGTCGGATTCGGCGATGCGCCGAAACGACGTTTAGCTTAAGGCCGGATCCGGATTAATGGCTTTCAATGTTCATTAATTCCGGATCCGGCCTTGCAGCAAGTGTTCCGGATTTTTGGACGGAACAAAAAGCGCAGCATGCTGCGGTATTTGCTGCGTCCAAAAAACGTTCCGGTCCTGGAACCGATTTATCTCTATTCAGAATGCATGGGGATGATCCTGATCAGGATTCTTCCGGCATAGAGACCCGACGACGGATCTCTATGCCGGAAAACAAAAATGCCAGTGTGAAAGGGCCCTAAGGGGCATAGTGAGTTCATGGAAGTTTTTTTATTTTTTGACACAAGTTAGCGGAAAATGAAATTTTTTGAAAAAAAAAAATTCCATTTCCGCTAACTTGTGACAAAAAATAAAAAATTCCATGAACTCACTATGCCCCTTAGCGAATACCTTAGGGTGTTTGGGTGTTAGGAGTGTTTCTACTGTCCGGGCATTGTAGTGCGTCAGGAAACAGGACAGGTGCTCAGAAAATCAAAGTGCAGAAACTCACTTTTTTACACCATAGTTTGTAAACGCTATAACTTTTACCCAAACCAATAAATATACACTTATTGGATTTTTTTTTTATCAAAGATATGTAGAACAATAAATTAAGAGAAAAATTTAAATTGAAATGTAGTGTTGTTTTTTTTTACAACAGAAAGCGAAAAATGTTGTTTTTTTGCAAAAATTTCGTCAAAAAAAAGTAAAATATCAAAAAAAGTAAAAATGTCAGCAAGAATGAAATACCACCAAATGAAAGCTCTATTAGTGAGATGAAAAGGAGGTAAAATTAATTTGGGTGGTAAGTTGCATGACGGAGCAATAAACGGTGAAAGTAGTGTAGTGCGGATTTGTAAAAAAGGGCCTGGTCACTAGGGGGGTATAAAACTGGGTCTTCAAGTGGTTAATAATAGAGCCACATGGGCTGACTAGTTTTATAACGTCTTCAAAGGGGGTTTGATTTTTCTGAAACAAAGCTCTAGTGCACTGTGTGACCACGGAGAGGTGGCCTCACGTAAACTACAATGGAGAGAGAAGCATATATGAGTGGTCTCTTTCTTTCTGGAGTGTGAACAGGGAAGAAAGGGACTCCCATTTTCCTCATAATTGGGACTTCTGAAAGTGGAACTATGCACCTATGAGACATTTGTGGCATATACTTTTGATATAAAGAATAAAATACATTGCAGCAGCACTCTGCAAACCAAAGTGTATTTGCCAAGAATCTCAAATTTACAAAATAAGCGAAGCATTAGCACCAGAATATTTTCTATTACTATGGCATTGATGTACTTTATTTGGTTTGCAGAGTGCTGTTGCAATGTATTTTTTTCTGTTTCCAGCCATGGCGGCGTGCACCTGGGCATTGGGATGTGCTGACTGACCCCCTTTTTCTTTGCAGTATATACTTTTAATATGCCATAAATGTCTAATTCAGGGATACCCCTTTATATTTTGTTGCTGCCCTTGGGAATGATTCCATATGTGCATCCCTGATCTAGAGCTTTCAAGAGGCAGGACGTTTTACGCCATATGGATATCTTCAGCTCTCATTTAATGTGATCTGTAAGAGCGGTGGCTGCCGACAGACTGAATTTTATCATGTAACTGTTTGACCTGTTTGGTAGAAGAAAGAAACCAAAGCAGCCTCCTTGCATTATGCAGACCACTGAATTTTCACATTGTGTTTTCATCGCTGACCATACCTTTTATGTAGCCCCTCAGAGTGCCCCACAACTGTTACACAGCTTCCAGCCATCCACTCAGTTTGTGTGGGCATATAAACAAGCTTTTGACATCTGCCAGCACTATACATGCGGGCACCTCCTTTTCCAGACTGCACAGAGAGACATCTTTGTACAGTTACGTAGACAGCACATTACACTTCCGGTACAGTGAGGACCAGAAGCACTGAGAAGTGAAGCTTGGTGCTAGGGTTGTTGCGGGTACCGAAATTTTGATACCCAATCAATACTTTCACACCAGTATCGATTCGGTACCGGGATTTGCATTATTGTGATACCAGGCTGCTCTGCTGCGCAGTCCAGTATCTCCTCTTATGAGAGAACATGGCGCTCGGCGCGCGCAATGTTCTGTGGCCAGACAGTGGAGAAGGAGGGAGGGAATCCGGAATTCTCCCTCCTATCACACTGCCGCTGCTGAGCCCAATGAAATGAGCGGGCTCTAAATCTGCCGGCACCACTGCCACCAATGAATGGGCGGCTAATTAAGGCAGGAGGGGGGACGGGGGAGGTAATAAACAGCTGCGCCGTCTGAGCTAGTGAGCCCGGCAAACAGCAGCAGCAGCCTCCTCCTCCTGAGTGTCTGGTGTGCTCCCCAGTGTAAGCCCGAGCCCCAGAGTCCATGTGCACTAGTGCACTGAAAAGCATCCAGCATAGCCGGTACCCGGTCCACACCCACACAGTGCAAGAGGGATTAGCCTGCTTCAAAATAAATGCAGGCAAAAAACATATGTATCAGGCAGCCAGCAGGATTTGGGGTTAATCCTGCCACTACCATGTTTTAAACATGATGGGGGGGTCATTTATTTTTTATGTCAGGCTGGTCACATGCTTTTAGATTGGACCCCGTCCCCATGTGCCTCACATTAATAGTAAGTGACCCCCAAAGTACCATCTCACATAATGGGCAACATGGGGTTAATGCAAGTTACAGAATACAGGCCACTCAGGCTACTTTCACACTTGTGGTAGCCTTTTCCGTTTTTGACCATGGCATCTGCGTGCGCTAAAACCGAAAGTAACACTTTTGGCAGCGCTCCGGCTCCCCCTAGTGGTGATCAGGAGAATCGCAGCGCTGGATGTAATAGCCCCGAACTCAATGAATGATTTGAGGCTACTACTTACTATTTCCTATGCAGCCCCTGTTAGCAATAGGGTTTCATAGGAAAGTAGTAAAATCCTCATAAACTCCAATACAAGTGTATTGGAGTTTATGATAGAAGTAATCAGATGACTGATTTATATTGGTCCCTATGGGACCTATATAAAAGTGCAAAATAAAAATAAAAAAGTAAATAAAAAAAAACCTAAAAATTCAAATCACCCCCTTTCCCCAAAATTAAAATTAAATAATTTAAAAATAAAAAAAAATACACATCATGGGTGTCGCAATGTGCGAAAACACCCGTAGTATAAAAATATATTCTCCATATGGTAAACAGAAAAACGGAAAAAAGCGCCCAAATGGCCGATTCGCAGTTTTTGGACGCTTCATTTCCTCAAATTTTTTTTTATAAAAAGTGATCAAAAAGTCCTACACTCCCCATAATGGTATCAACTAAAAGTTCAGATCGCCCTGCAAAAAATAAGCCCCCATACAACGCCATACACTTAATTACAAAAAAGTTATAGGGGTCAAAATATGGCGACAAAAAAATTAAGTAAAAATTTCCCACTTTTGAATTTTTTTTCACAAAACGCAAGAAAAACTATACATATTGGGTATCGTCAAATTCGTACTGACCTGAAGAATAAAAGTAAATGGTCAGTTTTATCGCACATCAAACGTCGTAATTTAAAAACCCGTAAAACTGTGGTGGAATTTCTTATTTTTTTTGCAATTTCACCCCATTTGGAATTTTTTTCCCGCTTCCCACTACATCGTATGTAATATTGAATGGTGGCATTGGAAAGTACAACTTGTCCCGCAAAAAAAAAAGCCCTCATATGGCCATGTGAACATAAAAATTAAAAAGTTGTGGCTCTCGGAAGGCAGGGAGCGCAAAACCAAAAACGTAAAAATGAAAAAACCCTGAGTCCTTTAAGGGGTTAAACTACAGTATTAGCTCAAGCACTTTTCTTATGTATTGTGGTAAGTTTTGTAACCTTCATTTAAACTTATTTTCCAGGAACGTTCCAGTTATGGGGCCATACTATTCAGGTTGACTGGGCAGACCCAGAGAAGGAAGTTGATGAACAAACCATGCAGAGAGTAAAGGTATTGTATGTAAGGAATTTGATGATATCCACTGCCGAGGAAACCATTAAAGCAGAATTCAACAAATTCAAGCCTGGCGCTGTTGACCGCGTAAAGAAATTGCGGGACTATGCATTTGTTCATTTTTTTCAAAGAGAAGATGCTATTGCAGCAATGTCTGTAATGAATGGCCGATGCATTGATGGAGCCAACATTGAAGTCACCTTGGCTAAACCTGTGAATAAGGAAGGTAATTGTAGGCAGCATCTCAATGGGCAGATGGGATTCAAAGATGAAAGCTTCTTTACGTATGTAAATAATGAAGAAGGGTGCCGGAAGTCTATTGGAAGATGTTCAAGTTCTCCCGCAGCTCTCAGCGGCCAGCACAGTCCAACCCCTTCAGAAGCAGAACGGTGTACATACCCTTTCTACCCTGGAACAAAGCTTACACCAACCAGCATGTATTTATTAAAGCCTCATCAGTTCCACTCCGCTGTCATCCATTTAGAATATTATTGTTACAAAAATAACCTGGCATTTCCAGAATACTATTTGTATTCAACCACCAGCCAGGATGGAAAAGTTCTTCTCATATACAAGGTGGTTCTTCCATCTGTCGTAAACTCCCACAGTTACTTCATGCCTGACAAGTTGTGCACATCTTTGGAAGATGCCAAGGAATTGGCAGCACAATTTACATTGATGCATATAGGTGAGTGGAAGATAACAGTTTGTTTTCACTTGAATAACCCCTACCCCTTTTCTGACTGCTTGTTAAATAAGGAAAGGCATACCTGAAGAGGTGGTAATACAGCCTGCTGTGGCACGGGTATCCCGGCTGTCATAGTGACAGACAGTTCAAGCAATGTGAAAAGGAATAGACATCAGACAACCCAATCCTATATGATAAAATCCCTGTGTGAGTGCGCTGTGTACGTGTGTGTGTCACCAGTTTTGCACTGGGTATGCGTCCAATGAGAACACAGCGCTACAAGTTTCCCTGCAGGGTGTCGCCCTATAGGCTGGCCACAGCTCCCCCGCCGCCCTCCGCTCCTGAGAGTTACCTTGCCGCCCTCCGCTCCTGAGAGAGTTCCCCTGCCGCCGTCCAGCTATTGCGCATGTGCCATCTTCGCCGCACGGGGTGTGGGCGGTGCGGATGGCGTATGGGGAGTGGCATTGATCGGCCGGAGCGCAGTGTGATAATTGCCAATTCTAGCGCCCGTTATAGTAACGGTCATAATGTCTAGTAAGTAATAATTGCATAAAAACAGAACCCTGCATCTTTCCCCTGGGATAACAGTCGATAGCTGGAAACCCATTTAGAGCAGTTGTACAGCCTTTTTTAGGTGACGACCTATTCTCAGGATAGCCCATCATGAGCTAATCGGCAAGAGTCGGACACTACGCACCCCCGCTGTTCCGTTGCCAGAATTACACAGCACGGTGAACATTGTAGTGGTCAGCTCGTGTGCACTGCAGCGCTGCTACCATTGAAGTGAATGTGAGCAGTGCTGTCCACTACAGTATTGACAGTGCTGTGTATTTCTAGCACCTACTTTCAGCGACGTAGGACATAGAAGAGCTAATCAGCGGAGGTGCATGGTATTAGACTCCCACCGATAGGCGAGGGTGAAGGTGTTGGACTCTCAGGAACGCTCCTTTACAATCCATGATAATTATGTATTAGGCTGGTTGCTCATGTCCGCCACTGTCCTGCTGTCCCTTGCAAGAGCAAACATAGCTCCATTCTCCCTGTGTGTACGAGGACTAGTGCTCAGTGAATTCCTTCCGGCACTACAAGAGTAAATCCTTTCCTTTTGCCCCTGTCCAGGTGCCGGTTAAAGGGGTTTTCTGGGATTTAACTATTGATGACCTATTCTCAGGTGTCAGACCCCCACCGATCTGCTATAGAGGTGTTCAAGAAGTTATCTACTTGAATATGAAAACAACATTTTCTGAGAAAATTAAACTTACTACATTTTAGTGTAATTCATGCGATTCTCATCTTTTTTGTGTGGTGCCAAATCAATTAGAAGTATAAGTATGCACGTGCCATACTTCTTTCATAATGAAACCAGACACACAAGGTGGTTTAATTGAAAACATCTTCTCATCCCCTGAGCAAGAGCGTCTTATTCAAGATACAGTCACTATTGGCTCCTTAACGTGATAGAAGTGGTTTCAGCAACTTCATCTCTGAGTTCATAGGTAGATTTGAAAACTGCAACCTAACTCCCCCCCCCCCCCCCCATAGTGACCTTAAAGAGGACCTTTCATCAGTTTTGACATAGGCTAATTATGTCAAAACCTTGTGGCCCCCACTGATGCCCAGGATGTATTTTTTTCTCATACCTTCCCCTCGTTCGGCCGGTTCAGAGCCCCGTTGTTTCAGCGAGCGAGCTGTAAACTCGCAACGGGGCGGAGACGCCGTCTTCTGCTGTGGGCGTCTCCTTTTCCCCGGCTATGATCGCGATCCAATCAGAGCGGACCACTCAAAGCCGAACAGGGGGGAAGGTATGAGAAAAAAATACATCCCGGGCATCAGTGGGGGCTGCACTACAAGGTTTTGACATAATTAGCCTATTAAAAGGTCCTCTTTAAGACAAATAAATGCACACAAGGTTCACAAATCTGGTTAGCTGCCATCTTGTGGACAAATCTGTGTACTAGAGAATGTTCACATTATATTTAAAAAAAACTATCTCTCACAATCCCCCTTGACCTCAACACACTTGTTCCACTTCGCCTCCTGTGATCGGATGCCCTCAGAATAGGAGGAGACTTCTTGCTCCTGAGGAACCCTGTTAACGCCTCTTTGATTCTATTATCATCAGGAAATTGTTGCCCACACAGAAATTTCTTCAGGTTCCGAAAGAGAAAGTAATCACTGGAGCCAGGTCTGGACTGTAGGGTGGATGGTTGAGCTCCATGAAGTCGCATTCCCTGACAGCAGCTTGTGATTTGTGAGACATGTGAGCTGGCGCATTGTCATGAAGCAACAACACACCTGCCTACAACTTCCCACGGCATTCCTCTTTGATTGCCTCACGTAATGCCTTCATTGTTGAAGCATAGGTGTCTCCAGTAATTGTTGTCTTGTGTGGCATGAGTTCTAGTGATAAAAAGCCTTCTGTATCCCAAAAAACTGTTGCCATGATCTTTCCAGTTGGTCACCCCTTGTGCTTCCATTGCATGGACTCTTGTTTGATCTCGGGATCATGGTGGAGGACCCATGTTTCATCACCCATAATAATTTGAGAATAGAAGTCTCCTGGATTTTCTCTATGTATGTCTAAATTCTCTTGGTTCAATTGCTGGTAAGAAGTTTTTTGCTCAGGCATCAATATTCGTGGCACCCACTGGGAACTGACCGTGGACATCATCAAAAGATCATGAATGATACAGGAAACTGTGCCCGCTGAAATGCCTAATTCATGAGCTATAACACTGATCTTCCAAAATGATGGCCTTCACTTTACAGCACATTTCCTCTGAAGATGCTTTGACAGGTCGCCCTCAACAAGGGGTCATCTTTAATTGATTCCCTACACCATTTAAGCTTCAAAAACTTTACTTGGTAGTAGGAAGGTGCATCATCACCATATACAGCAATCATCCTTTCATGGTTTTCTTTAGGCTTGTTTTCTTCCTTTGTAAGGAATTTAATCACGGGATGAAGCTCCAAATCCCTCACTTTCATTGTCTACTGCACTTGCCATCCTGTCACTTCCAGTGCTTTCCTCAGACTGAACTACTACTGTGTGTGTTGTATGTCCAGACATGTCCACCCTGCACAGACAAGCTGGGGTAGATAACTTATAACACCCCTCGTATATGTTCTAATATGCCCTATTCCCACCTACAGGGTACCTGGACGAACTGTATGTCTTTATGCAAACATTCGCAATATCTGCCCCGGAATTTACCCAGACTTTTTTCCCCCAGTCCTACACCCTAGTTTTGTCTGACTGAACGCATGTGGGAACACAGCTGTGAATATTCCGTGGGTGTGTTAAAGCACCAGCCATGCCCAGGCACCCAGAACCTTTCCCTTGTAGTGAAAACACGCCCAACATGGAACATCTCTGGGTTGATAGCTACGTGAGTGAAAGTCAAGCTCTGGTAAATCTACAGACCCAATGTTCCTGAAATTTAGGTGTAGGTGCATAGGTAGAAAAAAGACATAGCAGCGTAACTGAATGCCAGGGACACATAACATGTGTGAGGGTCACATGATGGATGCCATGTTTAGTCCTACTCAGTTCTCCTTTGGATGCAGTACACAATACTAATCTGTATGACTTTCCACTATCCATTTGGTTATCCAAACCTGTAACCCCTCCACTCCACAATGCCCTTGCCCCTCATACACAGAATACTTACATGGTCCCCGACGCCTGTGTTCTTCTGGATTTCTCCATGGCTGTTGCTGCATCTCCCCGTCATGCAGATCACAACATCTGGTGACATGACGCAAGGAGGCAGGTCACTGTCTGGGCCTGCTACACCCCCACGAAGATGCAGCAATGGGAAATTAGAAATCTGGAAGTATACAGGCTTCGGGGACCAGGTAAGTATTCTCTGTGTGAGGGGCCCGAGCATTATTTTTGTTTTAATCAGCATTTTAATTCTTAATTTCTGACTGACGCTTTCTTGATTTCAGGCTACAGCCCTCATCGCAGTTCTTCGCCATCTGTTTATGATGCTCAGTCGCCTGTATCAGCAAGTGTCTTGCCATTCACTTCGAGGTCTTATTCTTACCCGAGCTATTCAGTGTCACCAACATTGTCCATTCCAAATGGAAACCAAATGGAGCAAAGACTTTTTTTCCCTAATCAATCTTCCTATTTTTAGATCAGCCAATGCGCTTTGTTCCCATCTTTCTGTTAACCTAATTTATTTTTGATGTTTTTAACTTGTATTTGTCAGCATTGTTTTACCTATAGGCGATCATACATCCACCGCAGTTTTCAACACGTATGCATGTTTATTGTAATGTTACAAGAGCTCTAGATTTCCGTTTTACAAGATTTAAAGGGTTTTCTGGGAATTGTACATTGATGACCTATCCTCAGGATACATCAGCAATATCTGATGAGTGGGGGTCTTGCTCCTGGAGCCCCTGCCGACCAGCTGTTTGAAGAGGCCGTGGCAGTATAATGACTGTGCTTAGTACTGCAGCTCAAGGCAGTTCACTTAATGGGACTGAGCTGCACAAAGGCCATGGCATCACTGGCGCAGTAAGCTGATCGTTGGGCTGGCCAGAAGTCAGACCACCGCTGATCGGAAATCGGTGATCTATCCTGAGGACAGGTCGTCAAGATTTAAATTCCTGGAAAAAAAAACCTTTAAGGCTCTGTTCATGCTGATATCATGGTTTATGTTTTTTAAGTATCCTTGGTGGATAAGACAGGTTTTTATGGATTCTATAATTCAGTTGACTTATAATGGAATTGTCAAGTTTCCATATTTGTTTTTTTAGCGTAGTAAAAGATTACATTGGGAACAAAGCCGAAATAATATGAGAACAGGTTTTGTAGCTTACAAGTTATTTCATAGCTCCTATTTCTCATGGTAATATGTAACTTTGCTTGCATTTTCAGACATTTTAAAATTGGGGTTATGCACTACATACAGACTAGTAGATGGGCTAAACTGGTGAGGTATGAAAAGTCACGATTCTGTAAAATAGTTCAAGGCAGTAAAGTAAAATGCAGGGTGCATTGTCACTTTTATTCAGAAACTTTCTTGCTAGTCATACAGTTTTGAAGGGGTCACATAAAATTTCTCCACATGAGAATAAAAAAGCTTATAGAAATGTATTAGAATTCTTCCTAAAATGTGGTTCTCTTGCTGCAGTACGGCACATACATGAAATCTTTGCAGCTGTAGCATGTTAGAGATCTTTCGGGATTGTTAGTTGTAAGGACCTCTGCACTTCATATGTGACCAACCGCTGTCAGATCTTTTACATATATATAAGGCTTCATTCACATCACCGCTTAGACTTTCCGTTTAGGAGCAGGAGAACGGAAAGGATAGAGAAAGCTCATAACTGACACATAACGGAGCCTAACTACCCCATAGACTATAATGGGGTCCTGCATACTTTTGTCTCCGCTTAAAATCATCTTCTGAGTGGAAACCTAACGGACCCCAGTATAGTCTATGGGGTCCTTAAGCTCCTTTTCCGTTCTCCTGCTCCTAAACGGAAAGTCTAAGCGGTGATGTGAACGAAGCCTAACTCCAAGGCATTGCCCATTGATTTTTTTATGAATGGCAGAAGCTTTGCGTGAAAGAAACCAGTTAAGCCATATAAAATATCTCCTTAACTTTGTCCTTCCATGAGTAATGTTATGACTGAAATATTAAGTGGAACTGTGCCATTATGTATTTTGTTGTGTTAGATTTCCCTGTGTACAGTTATTTGCATTGTAATATCTGATACAGGTTATAGTTACAAGATTGTTTCTATAGAACATCTATAAATGTAATAATGTATGTGACAAAGTCTATACACTGGAAGTTAAACGGTTGTATGGTAATGCAGGAAAAAACATAATTTATGCATCTACACTTTCTATAGACATCAGTAGAAAAGCAGATTTTTAGAGCTGTTCTCTACCTGGCTCCTGGGAGCCTGCAGTCTATGCATTGCTCTCTACTGCAACCATGGTGCAGTCTTGCTCTCTAGAGAAGATTTTAGTATCTTATGGCTTATACACAGAATATGGGGGTTATCCAAGGAAGGGTGTTCTGTTTCTGTGAGTGGTGAGAATTGCACACGTGCGTTGCCACCACACCATTCTTTCTTCCCCATGGTGTGGTGGCCAAGTACAACAGGGGAAAACCATTCTGGACGTAGGTGCGGGATCTGCGTCTGTAGACATATGGTCGGAAGCAGCATCGTCAGGCGTGAAATATTGACAGTCCCTGTTGCGGAAATGGGTATTCTGTTCATATGCCATAAAAGTCGGAGATGGGAATACACCTTTATTCTTCTCTAGAATGGCACGACTACACTATGGTTTTGCTACCTAGAAAGTGACACATAGATTACAGTCTCTTAGGACGCCTACCAGGAACAAGGTCGCTAACACCCCAAAAATTTGCTTCTACCTTTTCAGCACTTTGGATCAGATTTAAAGGGTATGCACACCTTTGGGGCAGTTTTTTATGATTGTATTTTACTCATTTTGGGCTGAAAATCATGTTTTCAATTGGTCTTTATTAAAAATATTGAGCTGTTCTGTCACAAGGGGTTGATTTGTTTTTCTAGCTGTGTGAATGGTACTTTTACTTTCACTTGGTCATCTAATAAACCATATCTCTAAATTACTAAAATGTCATAAACACTTATTTAAGCCACATTCTTATCAGTCAGATAAGAACTGAGCTTTAATGAGAGAGAGAAAGGTCAGAGCAGAGATAAGGAGCCTGTCAGCTCCCTGCCTGACAGCAGAGAGAAAATTGAGAACCCGCTACTAGATAAGTTGTACAGGAAAAACGGCTCAATATTTTTAATAAAGAATATTGAAAAAAAGATTTTAGCTCAAAATAAGTAATAAAAAAGAATTGCTGCCACAAGTGTACATAGCCTTTAAGTGGACCTTTCATGGGTCCAGACATTATGAAATAACTAGCAGGTTATGTAAGGCATAGTGCAGGGATATAATATCGCTTACTAGTTTGGCTGGGCGCCGCTCCGTTCACACGCTGTGCCCCCTTTTACTTTTCCCGCCTGGTATGCTAATGAATAGCATTGGTACAGGGAGGAGGAGACTGCCCTGTTTCTCAATGGGCGTCTCTTTCTCCCTAGCGGGCGAACGGAGCGGCACCCAGATAACCTAGTAAGCAATATTACATCCCTGCACTATGCCCTACATCAGGGATGCTCAACCTGCGGCCCTCCAGCTGTTGTAAAACTACAACTCCCACCATGCCCTTCTGTAGGTTGATAGCCGTAGACTGTCCAGGAATGATGGGAGTTGTAGTTTTGCAACAGCTGGAGGGCCGCAGGTTGAGCTTGCCTGCCCTTCATAACCTGCTAGTTATTTCATAATGTCTGGACCGATGAAAGGTCCTCTTTAAAGGGGTTCTGCAGTTTGTTACAACTGATGATCTATCCTCAGGATAGATCATCAGCATGTGATCGGCCGGGGTCTGACACCCGGGACCCCTGCCGATCAGCTGTCTGAGAAGGCAGCGGCGCTGCAGGAGCGCCGCGGCCTTCTCACTATTTACCTCTGCTAGCGCCCCGCCCAGTGACGTCACGACTTGTATCCAAGTGGCCTAGGCGAGGCTAAGCTCTGTTCACTGCTAGCAGCGATAAACAGTGAGAAGGCCGCGGCGCTCCTGCAGCGCCGCTGCCTTCTCAAACAGCTGATCGACGGGGGTCCCGGGTGTCAGACCCCGGCCGATCAGATGCTGATGATCTGTCCTGAGGATAGATCATCAGTTGTAACAAACTGCAGAACCCCTTTAAGTTTATCGAAAATGTCATGTGACTGGAACATATGTGTATAATGGGTAATATGTGCTGCATTTATCAATAACATTCATTTGGTTCTTCTGAAGATGAGAGAACTAGTCAGAATGTGTCAAAAAAAAAGGCTGGCACTAGATGATGCTGGTTTTCTTATCATAGATATATAAGCAGAGGATTACATTGATGGAGTCCATGAGCTTAGACTGCCACTGATTTCCAGAACAGCTTACCCTCACCCTTCCAATCCATGAGTGTTGCCGATCCAACAGGATATGGGTCCCTGTTGCATTCCGCTTCCTGCTTGCGTTCCACTTCCTGCGCCTGTTTGTGACATGACAGGAAATGGGAATGGTACTCAGCCAATCAGTGGCTAAGACGGGTCATTGCTGCAACCAGTGACTGGCTGATTGACATTTGCTGCCATGTCGAGAACAGGAGCAGGAAGTGTGCTGGAGCAGGGACCCATGCACATTTGGAACACCAGCGACACGGGATTGGCAAGATGAGTATAAGCTGGTTTTTTTTGTTTGTTTTTTGACCATTTGCAGGCAATTCTGGGGCATTTTAAACATGCTGTAATAACCCTTTAAAGTTTGGAGATCAGTGAAGGGTCCGATTCACAGTCCCCACTGCTGTCAATATTTAATATGCTAGAAGATTGCTTTTAGATGGATTTCCCCTTACAAAATGTGCTGAAATATTACTTTTTAGATGACAGTTTCCCATTAAACTGGTATGTTCAGATGTACCCATATACCATCATATTATTTTAGGTACAGTTAAAAGTATTGTTACTCACCTGAAGAATTAGTGTTAGTGCAGAACAGTTCCAATATGTTTGGGTGTCTAAATCACATGTTACTTATTATTTGTATTAAATACATCACTTACTGTAATTGTGTGAGAAGAATAATTGTTACAATCATTGCCTGAGGATTCTTTTACTCAACACAAGCATACACTCTATACCAGGGATGCTCAACCTGCGGCCCTCCAGCTGTTGTAAAACTACAACTCCCACAATGCCCTTTTGTAGGATGATAGCTGTAGGCTGTCAGGGAATGATGGGAGTTGTAGTTTTGCAACAGCTGGAGGGCCGCAGGTTGAGCATGCCTGCTCTATACCATAGCTACGTCAGTATACACGACATAAAAAAGATTAGTTTGAAGATTAAGTTTGAAAAAAGACATATGTCCATCCAGTTCAGCATCTATTTCACTGGCTTGGGCACAGATCAGCCCCATCGAAGTGAATGGGACATCACTGATCTGCAGGAAACCGAGAGAAGGCCGCGGCGCTACAGTGATCGCTGCTGCCTTCTCAAACAGCTGGTTGGCGGAGATCCCTGGTGTCGGTCCCCTGCTGATCAGATGCTGATGATCATCAGTAATAAAAAGGTGTAAATCCCCTTTCCTCATACTGATGGGGGACTTTCCAACATGTTCTTCTTGTGCTCATTAACATGTACCTTTATACTGTATTTTTTGCCCCATAAGATGCACTTTTTTCCCCCCAAAAATGGGGGAAAGTGCCCCTGCGTCTTATGGGGCGAATGCTGACATTTTTTACATCGCAAGCTGCGATGTATGCGCGAGCAGGGAGGGACTGGGAGGAGGAGCGGCCCCCCCGCTCCAGTGCTGCACTATAGAAATATAAGATATCTAATTCAATTAAAAATTACTGTCCATGCCTCCTACTCCTAATATTACCGACACACGGCAGCATCTGTTGAAAGCAGGCAGTAAGGCCGGGCAGTCGGCGCGTCACTTACTGACGTCACGTGCCTGAGCCGCCTGCTTCATTCAAAGAGTAGGCGGCGCAGTCCCTCCCCGCTCGCTCAGTTTTATGGGGGGAGGGGGTCTGTGGATGGCACTGTTATGGGATGGGGGATCTGTGGATGGCACTGTTATGGGGTGGGGAGGGTCTGTGGATGACACATATATAACAGTGCCATCCACAGATCCCCCATAACAGTGCCATCCACAGATCCCCCATAACAGTTCCATCCACAGATCCCCCATAACAGTGCCAGCCCTGTTATGGGCGGGATCTGTGAAGGATACTGTTACAGGGGGGCTGTAACAGTATCCTTCACAGATTCCCCCCCCCCCCCATAACAGTGGCAGTCACAGATCCCCCATAACAGTGCATCATCCACAGATCCCCCCATAACAGTGCGTCATCCCCAGATACCCCATAATAGTGCGTCATCCCCAGATCCCCCATAATAGTATCCTTCACAGATCCCCCCATAACAGTGACATCCACAGATCCCCCCCATAACAGTGACATCCACAGATCCCCCCCATAACAGTGACATCCACAGATCCCCCATAATAGTGCCATCCACAGACCACCATTAGGTCCAAAAGCACACCTTTCGGTTAAAAATATTTTTTTTCTTATTTTCCTCCCCAAAAACCTAGGTGCGTCTTATAGGGCGAAAAATACGGTAATTTAAAAACAATTCTAGAAAAATACATGTGTGCTCTTGATCAGATGGAATTGTGCTAGTTTAAGCATAACTACAGTTTAGGCAAGGTAAAATAGTCCACCACAGGTACAGTAGCTGCTGTTCACTTCCAAGGATCACGGACTTGTATAAATTCAACTAAAAAAGGAAAATATGGATTTTAGGAGCTCAGCTAATATTTATAAGATTGTACTAAAACGTTGACACGATGACGTAGACACTTTACGTTGCACCTCCTGCTCCACCTGCCACGCCGTCTAACCTGCTTGCTGCCCTGAGCGACCAGGGGGCCTTGCTGCTCGCGAACCCTTGTGTGTTATGTGCGCCCGATTGTCCTGGATATTCCTCGTCTCCTTGCCTCCTCCTCCTGTGGTGGATACCGTCCACCCCCTCCCGGCGCTGCGTGAGAGGCTCCTTCCAATGATGTTCGTCTGCTGCATTTGCCTCCCTGCTCCTCCGCCTTCTGTTGCCTCCTGCTGGTGTCTGGATTAAGGTTTGAGGAGACGCCGTTCTCTCTACTCCCTGGTTTGTTCCCCTGATCCGTCCTCCCTGTTGATTCCATCTGTGTGCCTTCCGCCCCTCCTGTGTCTGTCTATTACAACAAAAGCTTGCTGTCACTCTTGTGTATATCATTGGACTGCAACTGGTTTTGTATTGAGTGGTACCCCTTTCTACTGGCAACCCACATAAGAGTGCAAAGAGAAATAGAAATAAGGAGTGAAGGAAGGAGAAATAAAGAGGGGAAAAGGAATGAATGACAAAAGAAAAGGAGAGAAGGCAAAAAAGAAAAAGGGGAGGGGAAGGAAGTAGAAAAAATGTCCCCCAAGCAAAATAGTCGTTCTGCTGAGTATACATCTGCCAAAACAGGCCAGAAATCGTTAGAATCGGGCAAAATTGAACATTTTCTGAAGTCCCCAAAGGTTGTAATTACAAGAGCAGGACAAACTGGGTGGTTTAATGTAGATGTAGGAAAAAAAACTAACCTACATTGGAAGAAGTATTGGATCATTACATCCAGGAGGTGAGGGCGGAGAGATGATCTAAATACACCGTCCAAAGATGAACTCTCACCACTGAATGAAATCTTGGGTGCGGTTAAAAAAATAATGGAGAATTAATAAAAAATATTTCCACTCAACTTGGGGTAATCCAGACTGATGTGTCCCTGATAAGAGACGATGTCTCCAAAATTCGGTACAGAGTAACTACTATAGAAAAAACTGTGGAGGTTTTAGAGAATGAAATAAAAGTCCTTAAAACGGAAATCCCCATGCTAAGATCCGTGGGTAACATCTTTAACAAAAAAGGCGGTTGATCTGGAAGATAGGTCTTGGCGATGTAATGTCAAAATCCTGGGCCTACCTGAGGACATGGAAGGAGATAAATCTGCTGATATGATACAGAATTTAATTTTGAAGAGATTTGGAAGAGAACATTTTTCTCCATTATTTCTTGTGGAAGGGGCCCATGGGGTCCCAGGATGTAAACCAACTCATGGAAGGCACCCACGGACACTCCTGATGAAGATTCTTGTTTCATGTGATAGGGATGTGATTTTGAGAAGAGCAAGGGAGTGTCCCCCATTTCTATATAATGGAAATAGACTGTCTTTTTTTTCTGGACTATTCTAAGGATATTAAAAAAAAAGAAAAATTCTTACATCGAGGTTAAGAGACGGCTTCGAGAAAAAAAACAATAAATATTAATTTATCTATCCGGCTTAATTGTGGATCATCTTTAATACTGGGACTTATTTTTTTGATACTCCTGACCTTGTGGTAGAATGGCTTTATCAGAATAACATCTGACTCTCCTTTTTCAGCTTTTTTTTATCGTGGGGGTGGGGGGTGGGGTGAGTAGAGGTGGTCCTAGGATGGTGGTGGATCAAGAGTTGTTCGGGAAGGGGAGGTATGTAGTTTGTGGGGTGGGTTGCGATCCGTCTCCCAGGTCGTGAGGGAAAGAAGTGGGACTTGATGTCGGGTAGAATCCTAGCTTGGAATGTTAGGGGTCTTGCGGATAACCTAAAAAGACAGTTTGTGATCGAGTTCGGAGACACCTTCCAGCGATTGTTAGTCTAGTAGAGACCCATTTTAAGGGGGAGATTCCTCAACTCGAGGGGGATGGGCAGTGCAGACTCATCATTACACTTTTACTAGCTATTCAAGAGGAGTAACAGTATTAATCCATAAAGGGATTGATTTTGTCTGCCAGGCCTCCTCCATCGATAAGCAGGGTAGATTTGTGTTCCTCTATGGAAATCTATATGGGAAATTTATCTATTTTGGATTTTATCTATATCCCTCCCCCTTTTTCTCTTCATATACTTAACTGTTTACTATCCTTTATGGATCGGTGGCCTGAATGCCCTGTCATTGTGACTGGGGATTTTAATTGTGTTATCGATCCAGAAAAGGATAGGGTTTCCATGGAAAGAGATGTTTGTATCCCGTGTCAAGGTTCCCCTCTATCCCGTTTTTGTCAGGAAGCTGGCTTTGTTGATATGTGGGGAAGGAGAAATATGCATATTCTTGTGTTAGCAAATCTGGGAGGTCAATGTCTAGGATAGATCTTGCCTTGATAAATAAAAACTATTTGAAATACATAAAATATATGAAATATGAGGCCAGGTTTTTGTCCAACCATTCACCTCTCAGTATTGAGCTCTATGCTGGACGATAATGATGCTGTTAGGCCTCCATTCAGACTAAACTCCCATTGGATCTCTATAATGGACAACCATGAACTGATTAAATAGAAGATGGAATTTTTGGGGGAAACCAACTATAAATCAGCAAAGATATATTTGGTATGGGATGCTTCAAGGCCTTTATGAGGGGGGTCTTTATTAGCAACATCTCTAACCTAAGGAAGGGTTATGCTAAGAAAGAGAGAAATCTCCAAGAAGCAGCGGTAGCTAGTATGGATGACTTCTAATGAAAGCACAGAACAAAATAGGGAGCTTATGCAGAGGTCAAGCCAGGCCTTTTTTGACTTTCTTCTGGATAAGGATCAGCAAAGGATCAGCCCAGGGAAAATGTTAGCTAGGGTGATTTCTAATCAGGATCCAAAAAAAGAAATAGCTAGTATACACTCCCCTGAGGGCATAATTATTCAAGACCAGAAATGTATTAAAGAGACATTCGTAAACTATTTTCTTGAGTTGTATAAAGCAGAAGATAGTGCCTCAGATGAAGCGATTGATACATCTTTGGACTCTATCTTTTTTTCAGTCCTCACAGATACTCAAAGAGAATTCCTCAATGCTGACCTCTCTTTGCAAGAGTTAAAGGCCGCTTTGAAAGCCTGTGTGGAAACTCTTCTCCAGGATCTGATGGATTCCCATATGAATTTTGTCGCAAATATAGGGAGGTTGTTCTACCCCGTCTTCTGAAGGTATTTACTGAGGCAATAAAAGACGGTAATCTCCCGGAATCTATGACAGAGGCTGTAATAATATTAATATTAAAAAAAAGAGCTTGTATAGGCCGATTTCCTTACTAAATACAGATGTCAAGCTTTTTTAAAGGATCCTTACCACCAGGTTGTCTAAAGTTATCTCATCAATTATTCATCCTGATCAAAACGGTTTTATCCCTGGTAAGGGCACCCTTTACAATTTGCACTGTCTTTTTGCCAATATTCAGTCCTCCCGGGGGCCTCTCGCTCCATCCTGTCCTTGGACGCCTCTAAGGCATTCAACAAGGTGGATTGGGGATTCCTCTGGAGGGTGCTGGAAAGAATGGGATTTAGTATTAAGTTTATAAACATGGTCAAGGCGAGGCTGAATATTAATAAGATGCTTACAAGGTGTATCTTCCTGCAGAGAGGCACTTGCCAGGGATGTCCTCCATTATTATTTGATATCTATATCAAGCCCCTAGCTGCTAGGGTCAGGCAGCATCCTGGGACTGAAGGGTTAGGGACATTGGGAACAGAAGATCATATTTCTTTATATGCTGATGATGTTTTATTTTTTTACACAACACACTAATACCACACTTTTGAGGGTTATTCGAGCTGTTAAATCATTTAGTGAAGTCTCAGGCCTTGATATCAACTGGTCCAAAACCATTCTCCTGCCCTTAGATACTTTAGAACCTCTAACTGAGGAGATGGGTAGCAATTTGAGGATCTCTGACTCACTTGATTATTTGGGGATTACTATTTCTTCTAAGGTTGAAGATTTTGTACAGCTTAACTTCATTCTATTGATAAAATTAAGATCTAAAGTAAAGATATGGCTTTGACTCCCGTTGTCTAGAGCTGATAGACTATCTTTGGTGAAGATGGTGATGCTGCCCCAACTACTGTATATCCTCAGGAACTCCTCGGTATGGATTGAAGATAGATTCTTTAAATTGATCAAGAGAATTATGAATGATCTACTTTGGGGGAGAAAGTGAGTGAGGCCTAAATTGGAGCATTTTTATAAACCGATGGAACAGGGAGGACTAAATCTTCTATGTTTCAAAGGCTACTTCATAACATCACAGCTATTGCTGTATTATGAATGGGAGAAGAGTCCACTTTGTAGAATTTTGGTGAAGAATTCTCCACATAACATCTTTGTTCTATTGGAATCAGGTCAATTAATTCTCAACAGGAATATAGGGCTGCTGTGAAGTTATTTATTAAGTCCCGGAGCACCATTAGAGACTGGTTGGGGATAAAGGGATCCCTTCTTTGCGCGCCTCTTTGGCATAATTATTATCTACAGGCCTTAGATGAGTTGGGTAGAGATCAGTTTTGGCAAAAGAACCATATTCATTATCTTGCTCAGGTGGTTGGGAATGGGCATATTTTTACTATGATGGAATTATCACAAAGAGAAAATATATCCAATCTATCTTGGCTTCGGTATTTTAAGTTACGTACGGCGCTTTCTAGTATAAAAGAAAAATCACTTTTTTATGTCGACACTTTTTTTGCACGATTTAATAGTTAAGTCAGCACAGAGGGTCAAGATTTTGCAGTGTTATAAATAGTTACTCAATGCACGATTTACTAATTTATAGTCTCCTGGACAAAAGTCCTGAAGAAGGGACTGTCCAATGGTTTAACCGGATGACTGGGACAAGATATTGGGTAATAGGGGGTTAGTTTCTCACAATTTCAATCCTCTATTGGTTCAATTTAATATTTTACACAGAATTTATGTTACACCCTTAAGGCTTTATAAGTGGGGTTTAAGAAACATGTCTAATTGTCCACGACGTGATCTACCTGAGGCTGATCATCTACACATGTTCTGGATCTGTATTGAATTGAAACAATATTGGGGGGTAATACATAGTTATATTATCCAAAAACTGAAAGTTATGGATAATGCATGCATTTACGGTACAGTTTAATGCATGCATTTACGGTACAATTTTGGATCTTGAGTAACAATGATTCCTCTGGGATTGAAAGCACTAGGTCACATACCCTGGCCTCAAATGTGAGCTCTATTTCGAGAAAACAGCCCGTCAGATGTGGACAAGCCTACATGTCTGCATTAGGGCCCATGCACATATTAGAACTAAGAAGCTGTAGTAATTAGTAGGTAGCTGTATAAGTTATGGGGTTTTACTGCACGTCCATCTGCACTTAGATGTTATACAGTGGAATTACTCTTCGGCCTCGTCCACGTTTCTGTGTCAGTCACTCGTCCGTGAAAAAAAGCATACATGTTTCATCCGTGAAGATGTCTGTGAAGGATCTGTGGTTAATCCGTGTGTACGTTTTTACCATCCCTGTGTCATCCGTAATTCGCTGACGTTGCTCAGCTGAAAATTCATTTCCAAAGAATCTCCTATCAGTCTTCAGAAAAAAACGGATGCCATGCTTGGTGTGTCCGTGATTTACACGGACCCATAGGCTTCTATGGGCGTGCTTGGTCCGCATCACGGATCAAACTAGAGCATGTCTCAGTGTGTTTTTATTGACCCACGGTCAGTAAAAAAAATACTGAAATTTGAACCGACACATTTAAACCAATGGGTATGTGTGATGGCCGTGGAAAATACAGACAGCACAAGTCAGTGAAAAATGGAAGTGTGGTTGAGGCCTTAGGCCCCTTTCACATTTGCGTTTTTCCTTTCTGTCCTAGAGTTCCGTCGTCAGGGCTCTAGGGCGGAAAGATACTGATCAGGATTATCCCAATGCATTCTGAATGGAGAGAAATCCGTTCAGGATGCATCAGGATGTCTTCATTTCAGTACTGACACATTTTTTTGCCGTAGCAAAATCCGCAGCATGCTGCGCATTTTCCTCCGACCAAAAATCCTGAAGACATGCCGTAAGGACGGATCTGGAATTCATGCCAATTGTAAAGCATTAATCCGGATCCGACTTTAAGCTAAACGTCGTTTCGGCGCATCGCCGTATCCGACATTTAGCTCTTAAGAATGGTAACCATGGCAGCCAGGACATCACCGGGTCCCTGCATCGCATGGCTCACATAGCTATGCTATGTGAGCAATGCGCCGTATGGATTGTACGGCGCATTGCTCACATAGCATAGCAATGTAATCCATGCGACGCAGGGACCCGGCGACGTCATCGAGGAGCATCCCGGCCACCGCATGGAAGGTAAGTAGCTTCTCCCCCGGCTCCCCGCTTCTTTTCCATGGCAGCCGGGACTTTAGTAGCGTTCTGGCTGCCGTGGTAACCTGAAAGCATATTGAAGACTGATCAGTCTTCAATATGCTTTCAGTTGTCTTGTGTTGTGACGGATCCGGCGGGCATTTCCGGCGACAGAAGTGCACGCCGGATCCTCACCGCAGATGTGAAATAGGCCTTAGGTTATGACCTGATGCTGTTTTGGAAGTCAAAATCAGGAGTTGTACAGAGTTCTGTATGACAGCGCACTTAGGAGGGAATTTATCCAACTTGGCACTCGAGAATTCTGGCTTCAGAAAGTCTCAAGATAGAATTTTGGCTCACACATATTTTTTGTAGTTTTACACCACCCATCCCAGAAGTGTTAAACTTAAACATGCATTGCCAGCACCTCGGCCGAGTGGGAGTTAACCCTGCGCACCAGCGGATTGCTGGATGTGTAAAGTTGTTTCCTGGTCACGTTACCAATGGCGCAGAGTAGGAGGAGGAGTAGTCTGAGCAGGAGAAGCAGCAAGTGATGATGACAATGACATTGTATTGCATATGGATGCAGCATGGCTTCTGCAAAAGAGACCAGGAAAAGGAGGATACTCATGTTGCGCTAGCTGGCAGCCACTTCTATTTTCCCACTGGATCCAATGATGCCACTGCATATGCTCTATTAGAACCGTGGTGTCTATGTTTGTGTTTGAACGCCTACGGCCTATCTTTATTCCCACATAAATCTAATGAACTCAAAAGCTATTGATTAAAATCCCTGTCACTGCTGCTACTTTAATGTACTAACTCAGCTATCAGCTGACTTGCAGCAAATGACAGATTCAAACTTTTAAACAAGTTTTAATCTGTCACCTGCTGCAAGTCTTTCCTATAGGAGTAAAGTACACTACTGTATAGGACAGCGCCATAGGGATAAATAGGTTGTGTGCACAAACCATTTCCTAAGCTGATAGCTGAGTTAGTACACTATAGGGGGCCGCAGACCATAAGGCACACTATAGGGGGGCATAGACCATGAGAACTGAGGTACTAGAGGAGGGCACAAAATATTATGCACTAAAGGGGCTCAGAGGAAGAGGCACTATATAAAGGCATTACAGAGCAAGATACACTATATAAGGAGGGCACAGATCCTCACACTATATACAATGCACAGAGCTTGAGGCTATACAGTGGTCCCTCAAGTTACAATATTGTTCCAGGACAACCATTGTATGTTGAGACCATTGTAAGTTTAGTAATCGGTTCAAAAACCTCAAAATGTCATCTAAGATAAGAGAAAATGAAGATTTAAGAAAAATAAGCAGATAACTAAGACAGATACAAGTTCTTACATATAACAGTCAAGAATAGCTGCTAACTAGCAACTAATACAGCTATTTTGCCAGAAAAGTGGCCTTGATTGGTTGAGTCTGAGACATTGTATGTTGAGTCTGGTTTCAACTTACGATGGGTCAGAAAAGACCATTCTATGTTGACAATATTGTATCCTGAGGCCATTGTATCTTGAGGGATCTCTGTATATACATGGGGCACAGAGTGTGTGGCACTATATAAGCGTAGAGTTAAGCGGTCACCTGGAGGTTCGGGTTCAACGATTTCGGCCGAACTTCACAAAAAAGTTTGGGACCCGAACTTGACCCCGAACCTGAATCCCATTGAAGTCAATGGGGACCCAAACTTTTGTGCACTAAAATGGCTCTAAAAATGTCATGGAAAGGGCTTGAGGGCTGCAAAAGGCAGAAAAATGTGCTTAAGAGCATGGTAAGTGCTCTGCAAACAAATGTGGATAGGGAAATAACTTAAAAAAAAATAATAAAAAATAACAATCTTGAACTAGGAGGTTGAGGAGGCGGTGACCGTGGCGGTGAAGGTTGACATGGCGGTGTAGGTGGATGCGGGAGTGGAGGAGGTAGACAACACTTTTTTTTTTGTCCGAAAATATTGGGACATATAAAAAAATAAAACATAGAATAAGTGCACTTGAGTACAAGAATGGATGGTTGAGGCTGCTATAAATGTCTATTCTGCACAAGGTACAGCCAAGTCTTGTGGGATCCATGCCTGGTTCATTTTAATAAACGTGAGCTTGTCCACGTTGGCTTGGACAGGCGGCTGCGCTTGCTAAATACACGTTCAGACAATTCACTGGCTGCAGGGCAGGCCAGCATCTCCAAGGCATAAAGGGCAAGCTCAGGTCATGTGCGCAATTTGGAGACCCAGAAGTTGAATGGGGCAGACCCATCTGTCAGTACGTGTAGGCGTGTGCACACATACTGCTCCACCATGTTGCTGAAATGCTGGCTCCTCTAAGACGTTCCATATCAGCTGGTGGTGCTGGTTGTAGTGGCCTGCAGAGAAAGGTTTTCCACATTTCGGCCATGCTAACCCTGCCTTCTGAGGTGCTGGCGGTGCCCCAGCTGCGTTGTAGACCTCTTCCTCCTCCTCTGCCTTGGCCTTGTGCTTCCACTGAGCCCCCACTGTCAGGTGGGAATGCCATCAGCAGCGCGTCTACCAGCGTGCGTTTGTAGTCACGCATCTTTCGATCAGTAACAGACGTTTTTACAAAATTTAGTTCCCTGTCAGCAATGCAGAGCAGGGGTTTTTCACCGGCAAAACTGGGTTCATGTCACCCACCAATAGAACAGACAATTATTACAAATTTAGGTCCCTGGCACCCAGGCAAAGCAGGGGTTTATTCACGGCAAAACTGGGTTCATGTCACCCACCAATGGATCAAACGATTATTAGAAATTTAGGCCCCGGGCACCAAGGCAGAGCAGGGGTTTATTCACGGCAAAACTAGGTTCATGCCACCCACCAATGAAACAGACGATTATTACAAATTTAGGCCCCTGGCACCCAGGCATAGCAGGGGTTTATTCACGGCAAAACGGGGTTCATGTCACCCACCAATGGAACAGACGATTTTTAGAAATGTAGGCCCCTGGCACCCAGGCAAAGCAGGGGTTTATTCACGGCAAAACTGGGTTCATGTCACCCACCAATGGATCAAACGATTATTAGAAATTTAGGCCCCGGGCACCAAGGCAGAGCAGGGTTTTAGTCACGGCAAAACTGGGTTCATGTCACCCACCAATAGAACAGACAGTTATTAGAAATTTAGGCCCCTTGCACCCAGGCAGAGCAGGGGTTTGTACCCGGCAAAAATGGTAACATGTCACCCAACAATTGAAAAGAAGAATTTCAGAAATTTTGGTCACTGTCATCTATGGAGAGCAAGGGGTTTGTACCCGGCAAATATGGTAACATATCACCCAACAATTGAAAAGAAGAATTTTAGAAATGTAGGTCCCTGTCACCTATGCAGTGCAGGGTTACCTGACATTAAAAAATTGTCACCTCCTGAACTTCCAGACTGATTAACTATATTATTGTCCCCGGCACATATGCAACGCAGGCCACAAAGGTAATTCCTGGATTAAAACAATATGATTTTTTCACAACCAATAAAAAACATGGATTTAAGGAGTATATTTTGGAGTGTAGGACCTCATCGGCATCCACTTCATCTTCCGCCCAGTCTTCACCCCTGCCCTCTTTGTCGGTCTGCACACCGCACACTGATTTGCAAGGGGGTGAGGTGCAAGATAGATGCCCATGGGCTGCAGGTGCCAACTCTGCGCTTTCAGCAGGGGACGGGGTGGGAGGCAATGTGATGGAACTGGAGGCACTGTCAGCCACCCAATCTACTAGCGACCGTACTTGTTCTGGCCTCACCATTCGTAGGGCAGCATTCGGGCCTACTAAATAACACTAAAGGCTTTGTCGTCTACGAGCACCTGAGGAAGGTGTTGGGCGTGTAGCTGGCACAGATCGACTGCGTCCTTTCCCTTCAACCGGAGCTCCACCAACACCAGCAGCACCACAACCAGGTCCACGTCTCTTATTTGATGTTCTCCTCATTATTTGCGTTCACCCACCAAACTAAGGCCTCTTTCACACTTGCGTTCTGAGGATCCGGAGGGCACTTCCGTCCCGCCGGATCCGTCAGAACTCAAGTCGCCTGAAAGCATTAGAAGTCTGATCAGGATCATGATCAGTCTTCGAAATGCTTTGAGGTTACCATGGCAGCCAGGACGCTATTAAAGTCCTGGTTGCCATAGTAGTAGTGGGGAGTGGGGGAGCAGTATACTTACAGTCCGTGCGGCTCCCGGGGCGCTCCAGAATGACGTCAGAGCGCCCCATGCGCATGGATCACGTGATTCATGCGATCACGTGATCCATGCGCGTGGGGTGCCCTGACATCACTCTGGAGCGCCCCGGGAGCCGCACGGACTGTAAGTATACCGCTCCCCACTACACTCTACCATGGCAACCAGGACTTTAGCGTCCTGGCTGCCATGGTAACCATTCAGAAAAAGCTAAACGTCGGATCCGGCGATGCGCCAAAACGACATTTAACTTAAGGCCGGATCCGGATTATTGCCTTTCAATGGGCATTAATTCCGGATCCGGCCTTGTGGCAAGTGTTCAGGATTTTTGTCCGGAGCAAAAAGCGCAGCATGCTGCGGTATTTTCTCCGGCCAAACAAAGTTCCGGTCCTGAACTGAAGACATCCTGATGCATCCTGAACGTATTTCTCTCCATTCAGGATGCATTGGGATAATCCTGATCAGGATTTTTCCGGCATAGAGCCCCGACGACGGAACTCTATGCCGGAAAACAAAAACGCAAGTGTGAAAGAGCCCTAACAGATGGTTTATCTCAGGTGACAATTTAACTGTCAATAGTTAACAATTAAGTTCACTAACAGTAAGGCAGTGCCGGTGTCATAAATAGAATACATTTCTTTATGTCACACAACAGTGTAACTGAGCAATTCAATACAATTACTTCACTATCACAAAAAATGTGAATTTTACAACCAACAATGTAATAGCCGAAGTTAATGGTTTAATTGGACTGTCAGAAATGCAGCGTAGGATCCAAATGTGCTATCTACTCTAGCTCAAAAACAGTGTTTTTGCAAACAACTATGTAAATGCAGTATGTTACATTTTTTTTGGGAATATCAGAAATGCAGCGTAGGATTCTACTGTGCTATCTAGCACAAAAACTGTGTTTTTTGCAAACAACTATGTAAATGCAGTATGTTACGGTTTTATTGGAATATCAGAAATGCAATGTAGGCCGCTAATGTGCTATCTAGCACAAAAACTGTGTTTTTTGCAAAAAACTGTAAATGCAGTATGTTACGGTTTTATTGGAATATTAGAAATGCAACGTAGGCCGCTAATGTGCTATCTAGCACAAAAACTGTATTTTTTGCAAACAACTACCGTATTTTTCGCCCCATAAGACGCACTTTTTCCCGCCCAAAAGTGTGTCTTATGGAGCGAATGTTGCCATTTTACATCATGCCCTCCTCCCTTGCACAGGTGTTACCTGATGGGGGAGGGTATATCAGTCTGATGTCTTCCCAGACTCACTATGTCTGTCATGAGGAAGGACCGTATATATTATCTGGTCCGAAACGCATTGACAATACTGACATGAATTGTGTCAATATGACTTGGAGATTTTAATCGCTTAATAAAGACGGAAATTAAATTCTAATTTATCCACTGCTGGAGCTGGATTTTTTTCTTCCTTCTAGAGACTGAGTGCCCTAACTGCACCCAAAACCCACTTATTTATCGCAAAGTGCCAACACGGCTATTTAACCTGAATACCAATATAGTATCGTCCATGCACTTTATCATTTAGCTATAATGGCCTGCCTACATTCAATGGGCTGCTTGTGCTGTCCATAGTAAGCCCTGCGCTGGTGAATGGCAGGAAAAGTCTAAGGCATATTGGTACACTATAGACTTTTTCCAGGGTCCGGGTGCACACAGAGAGGGCTCTGAGTGCCGCCTCTGGCTTTTTTCGTGTTTTGGTGCCTCACAACCAGGAATTAACATGGATTGTTTTAGGATTTGCATAATTTTGTTTACAGAACATGCCCACAACTTTGAAGATGTTTTTTTTTAAATTGTTAAGCAAACAACAAATAGGACAAAATAACAGAAAAAGTCAATGTGCATAACTATTCACCCCCCTAAAGTCAATAATTTGTAGAGCCACCTTTTGTGGCAATCACAGCTCCAAGTCTCTATGAGCTTGCCACATCTTACCACTGGGATTTTTGCCCATATTTCCTTGCAAAACTGCTCCAGCTTCTTCAAGTTGGACTGTTTGCGCTTGTGAACAGCAATCTTTAAGTCTGACCACAGATTTTCTATTGGATTGAGATCTGGGCTTTGACTAGGCCATTCCAACACATTTCCATGTTTCCCCTAAACCACTCAAGTCGTTGCTTTAGCAGTGTGGGGTCATTGTCCTGCTGGAAGGTGAGCCTCCGTCCTAGCCTCAAATCATGCTCACACTGGATTTGATCCCGTGCTGAGCCATGCCCCCTACACTGATCACATGACGGTGACGTCACCCCAGGTCCTTCGGCTGTTCAACAGTTCGGGTTGGTGGAAGGCGCCCCTTATGGATTCCATATGCCACGATAGTCCGCGGTAGTGGAATCCATAACGGGATGCACGAGTTACCACAACCCGAACGCCGAACTTTTTTTTAAAGTTCGCTCATCTCTAGTTCTGATCCATCACATAAAATTCTGATTAACAAAACATTGAACTTAAGGCTGTAATGTACCAAAACACGAAAATAGTCAAGGAGGGGTGAATACTTTTGCAAGCACTGTATACGTAAAAATCCTAGTTCTGGTGATATATGTATGTACAGTGCTTAATTATGGTGCTATATTTATGTAATGATCTTGGTATGGCACCACTACTACTGTGCATGCATGGCGTCCTCTCCATTTACTGCTATGGAACTTGTGAAAATAGCCATTACTCGTGCTATGTAACCTAAGGCTGGCCCTGGATACTGCCTGGATAGTGTTGCTGCCACACAGGTTTAAAGTTTGCTGCCTCCAGTGTCTCTCAGCTCTTGGGATTGTCAGGATTTGAAAGCAGTGCACTTCAAAGCACTAGGAAGACCTGTGAACAACCAAAGAGCTTGCTGGTAGCCCAGTGGTTAGTACTGCCCTCCTCTAGTATAAGTGTTTGCACTTGGTCAAGCCTCTCTTTATCTCTACCATTGCTTTTGTTACCTGATGTTTAAGAGTAAAAAAAGTTTCAAATGCTCGGAGGAGTCTACCAAATCCAAAATGAGCACTATCAGAAGATCTTGTGAACTATACTCGTTGGTTGACATGCAGTTATCTTGCAGTTAGCATGAGCTGTATCAGCCGACAGTAAACTATGAAAAAGTACAGGGTAAAGAATTAGAGAGTTTTCAAAACCAATGAGTGATTTGGTAGTGCAGTGGTTAGTGTGGATGCATACTGGTTAAGGGCTTATTGGACTTTGCCTCCTTCTGTTTCATCCCAGTTAAGGGTTTGCTGCCTTTAAGCTTTTGCTCTAGGTTGTTTATTTTTTGAAAGGAGGTCAATAGTATTAGGATTGGAAAAGGTAGGTTAGTTAAAAAAGGTGTTGAGTGATTCTCGTTTAAAGTCCATGGGTTGTCCATCCTACTTTTTACACTACAGAACCAATTAATATTTAGTATAGTTTTTTATGGGCTCCTTACCTCTTATGGCAGATATGGGAACCAGTGCTCTATGAACTGGGTTTGGAGTGTACCATTACAGGACAATCTGCATGTTTAGAATGAAAGAGATATACAGGAAACAAATTGTCTTTAACTATTATTCCATAATAACTCTGTAGATATTTAGAAAAATGGTCCTATAAATAATGCATTTTCCTTTTACTTAGTACGTGGGTAATTAGAAGGCCTTTATCACCGGAGTAAGACTGTACATCTAGAACATTGTTATGCTAATCCATAATATTAGTCTGTGAATATGTTCCCCAGATCCGAATAGAAGTCTGAGAAATACGTTTTTTTTACATTTTCTGTAAGCTTTTTAGTTGCTGAAATAAGGAAAGGTGAAAAAATACCCACTATAATTTGCTGTACTTGATGATAATGTCTGTAAAGCACTGTAGAGTATGTCAGTGCTATATAAGTGAAAAAAATAAATGAATTCTCAAATGAATATAATATAGTGTGCTTTTAACGGTAATTGTTTCAGGTAAAAATATGGATGGTTTATTGCTTTCAGAGTTGACATCAAATGAATTTTGACCTTCAAAATAAAGTACACAGATTTTTTGTTCATAAATTTAAATTGGTCCAAAATAAATTTGGAAGTCAAGAGGTCAGCTGAGCAGTAGAGTACATTAGATTTGTCCTTCAAACATCAGGTGTAATGTTTGTGTAGAAGAGCATGTGCACAGTATACCTCATATGTTCTAAACTAATGGTAATGGTGAACTGGTTTATTCTTTCAAAACATGGGTAATGTCAGTGGGTAGAGCAAGATATCTTGAAGCAATGAATGGGGAGATTTCTGGATCCATCTGAGGTACAGGGCTGGTTCTAGCTTTTTTTTTAAAAAGAGTGTCACGTTCTATATGATGTCAGATTTTTTTTTACATTACTCCTTCAAAGCGAATCTTTCATCACATACCTTCCAACAAAACCTTCTCCCTGTAAAAATGTGTGCTTCTCTGCTGATTTCAGTATTCCACTTTGTGCCATCTTGATCCGTGGCCCCTATTCAGAGAAATAACCTTTTTTAATTTATGCTAATTAGCCCCTTAGTGCAAGGAGCCTATTGGCATTGCACTCAGAGGTTCCGCTTTTTGATCCCTGACACTGACTGACAGGGCTAGACACTGTATATGTAATCATGCCTGGCCCTGAAATCATGTGGCAGTGCGTTTGGCGCATGCGCAGTACAGGGCTGTAGATCATTGGGCAGAATTCCGCCTGTCTGGTCATAAACACTCATTCTCGATAACTGCCCGATGATATCAGCCAGATGCAGTGACAAGTTTATCTTCATTTATGCCAGTTTTCTGGTGTAAATTAAGACCGAAATCTACGGAAGCTCTGAGCTTTCAGAGCTCTCTGGTTAGGCGCATAAGCCTTGTCATAAATTGGGCACATCCTCCAGCAGCGCAGGGGATATCAAGACAGGCACAGAAAGCGCCAATCTTGATAAATTCCCCCTCCCCTTCGTCTTACTGTCAGTGGACACATAGATGAACATTCTGAGATTGAATCAAAGGAACACAGAAGGATGTGATAAGAATGTGACAGCAATATCTACTCACAAGGGTATATTTTAACATTTTTCCATTAACTTGTTATGCTTTGCATGATTTAACATAGAAACGTATCATTTAAATGAGTCTATCAAGACCTTTGACACTATAAAGTTGCTGAGAGAGCGAGCCTGAAGACCTGTTTAAACATGCCAATGTTGATAGATTTCTAAATAAATTTTTCAATTCAGCACCACAGCTCCCGCAAGTGTCCTGTGGATGGTCCCTAATGCTGAAGTGCCCTCTGCTCTCTTCAGCGAGCTCTTCACAACCATTCCCCTCTTGTTGAGTGATGGATGTAAAGTCCATCCGGAATCCCACAGTAGTCATCACTCCAAGTATTGTGAAGGAACTCACTGCAGAAAGTAGAAGGTACATGCTCATCAGATTTTGATACTAAAATAGATACTAAAGCCATCCACACAGGTATGTTTAAATAAAGATCCTGTCTAGCACTCAGTCATCAGTTTTGCAGGGTTAAAACTGCTGCATGTCCCACTTTAATCACAAGACAATCAGTTTAAAGGCAGTCTGTCACCTTCCTGGAGATTTATTATACTATAAAATATTTGGGATTGGTCATTTTTATGTTCAAAATCTCTCATGGTCAATGGTTGTTAAAGCGAACCTGTCAGCAGATTTTCACTAATTAAACCATTTACAGTACCTTATAGTTCATGTTGAGTAAGTCTCCAAACGTCTTTTTCATGGATTTCTGGGCCTTATATGTATGAAAAATTCACTTTATAAAATCCTGGTCTCCTGCGTCACAAGTCAAGTGAGAAGTCAAGGAGGCAGACCCTCCTTGACTCCCCGATGTGCCTCCCCCGTCCAAACCCCGCCTCTCATCCCCATAATTGACAGCACTCCTCCTGCCCGGGACCGCGCTGGTCTCGGCGGCGCATGCGCCGTCTACCTTCCTAGCAGCACGATCCCGAGCCTCGCGCTGAGTGAAGCGCGATCCCTTAGCTTGATCGCGCTTGCGCAGTTCCCCTCTCGCCGGCCGGCCGTTCTTATGCACATATAGCGCACGCGCGCGCCCCGTTCCTCTGCCTCTGCCTTGTCCACGTGATCACTGCTGGTCCCGGGCAGGAGGAGTGCTGTCAATTATGGGGATGAGAGGCGGGGTTTGGACGGGGGAGGCACATCGGGGAGTCAAGGAGGGTCTGCCTCCTTGACTTCTCACTTGACTTGTGACGCAGGAGACCAGGATTTTATAAAGTGAATTTTTCATACATATAAGGCCCAGAAATCCATGAAAAAGACGTTTGGAGACTTACTCGGCATGAACTATAAGGTACTGTAAATGGTTTAATTAGTGAAAATCTGCTGACAGGTTCACTTTAAGGGGTTATTTGTAATATCACTGGTGGTCTAGGTTGGTGAATGGTTAATCCTTACACAGTAGTGCGCAGTGGTTAGTTACTGCACTTTATATACCTTTCTGGCAACCTGTGAAAGCAAACTGCTTTATCTACCTGTCATCTACTAATAGTAGCAATCAATGTCCAACAGGGCATACAAAGAAGTGTGTGATCATTTAACAGTCAAAGAGTTCTTTTCATGATTAGAAAATTATTATTTATTATTTTTTTTTTTTGCTTCTGGATTTTCAATTTGACAGTTTTCATAACTGTTCTACCAGATCACTAAATAATGAGTCAGCTGTGTGGTAGGATCTTTCACTTGATCCTTGGGTTACCCAATCTTTATCCTTTCAGTCCTTACATATGGATGTCCCCTGCAGATGGTCAGCCATTTATCTCTGCTATAGTTATTTCAAATAATTGTGTTAATAGTTTTTCCAAGAACTGTTGATTGTCGATTGTTGGGGAGATAGTATGGGCACGTGTTTGGTTTCCTTAACACTGGTGAAAAAGATTCTGCAATATTTGAAGGACTGTTAAAGGGCTATATACAGAAGTATGTTAATAATATCATAATTGATAGCTAGCGCAGGTTTACCAAGGAAAAAAGACCTGATTTGTTTTTATAAAGAGATGAGTAGAACCTAGACAGAGAGGTGGCCGTGGATGTACTGTTCTTGGATTTTGCAAAGACATTTGATACTGTCCCTCAAAGATGACTAATTGGTGAAATAAGCTCTATAGGCTTAGAAAGAATAGCTTGTAATTGATTTGAAAACTGACTGAAGGACCATGTCCAAAGAGTTGTGGTCAATGATTTCTATTCTGAAATGTCCCAAGGTTCAGTGCTGGGTCCCCTATTATTTAACTTATTTATTAATCATATAGAGTATGGGAGTAATAGCACTGTTTCTATGTTTGTAGGTGACACCAAGCTATGTTGTCTATGGAAGATGTCCATAAATTACTTGGTCACTCTAAGTGCTTGGACATGAACTTGGCAAATGAGGTTCAATGTGGATAAATGTAAAGATATGCATCTGGGTAGCAATAATCTACTTGCATCATATGACCTAGGGGATGTCACACGGCGGGAGTCATTACAGCATGCAAGGTCAATCAACTGCTTCTAAGGCTAGCAATATATTGTCATATTTTAAATTAGGCATGGACTTGCAGGACAGGGATATAATACTACCACTTTACAAAGCTTTGGTGTAGCCTCATCTGGAATATGCAGTTCAGTTCTAGGCACCAGTCCATGAAAAGAATGCAGTGGAACTGGAAAATGTACAAAGGAAAACAACTAAACTGGCGGAAGGTGTTGGTTATGAGGAAAGATTATACGAATTTAATATATTTAGTTTTGAGAAGAGACTTCTAAGGAGGGACATGATTAATCTATACAAATATATAAATGGGCCGTACAAAATTATGGTGAAAAGCTGTTCCATATAAAATCCTCTCAAAAGAAAAAGGGAGCACTGCCTCCCACTGGAGAAGAAAAAGAGATGTCAAGTCTTCTTTACTGTAAGAATTGTAAATCTTTGGAATAGTCTACCATAGGACATGGTTAGAGCAAAAACAGTGGAAGATTTTATGTTCAAATGTCTTTATTAAGGTTGACATGAGAAAAAATTACATATATTGCAATAAAATCAGTAATGTTAAACAGTATTATTTATAACACGTTTCTGGAAAAAGAAAAATCCCAATATAGGCAAGCAGAGCATTATACTAGAGCCTTTTCATCAACCTTCCGACATCCGTTGTTTTTTTTTTTTTTAGAAAAGAAAGAAGGAAATGAGGGGGGGGGGGGGAAGGATGGGTATGGGGAAGAGTGGTAGAGAAAACATAACGGAATTGTCCGCAAACCGCAGAGAAGATAAAACCAAACATTAGCCCAACTCAATCACCTTTCCCTATTCAGTGCATTTGAAATTTAAACAGGCATGCAGCGCACGGGAACCCCCATCGAGCACTCAAATTAAATCACGTCCCTGTTATAGGCGGGTTATTTGATCTGATTCGTGTCAGATACCATGAGGTGAGCTGAAAACATTCCCGAATACATCTCCTAACCTGAATGGGCACTAAGTCTATAAAACTCTCCCACCAGTCAAAAAATTGCTTCATGTGAGTCTCCTTTTTTGAAGACGCCTCAACCCAATACATCTTCATTATAAAAGAGAGTTTCTCAAGAAATAACTTAAATGGTGGGGGCGTAGGATCGATCCATGTATGGAGGACAGTCTTATAGTGGAAGATTTTAAAAAAAAGCTCAAATGAGTTCTTAAATTTAAATAACATTACTGCTTTTGAAAATGTGTAGAAGTCCGGGTCTCAATCTCCTTATCTAAAATTTATATGCCCTCCTATCCCTTGGTTGAACTTAATGGGCATGTCTTTTTTCAACTTTATTAACTATGTAACATAGAAAGGGGGAGTTCAGTGATTGGGGTCGCCCCACCATCGCCCTGGGTTCCCCGAACACCGTCGGGGAGTCACGATTTGTTGCTGCTCTCGGTGCACCCAATAGTAAATAAGTCCAGATTATCAGGGTCTGCAGTAAACCAGTGTCCTTCTTTACTGGAGAAACTCAAGTGCAAAACAATACAGGCAAGGCACAGGGCTGGCTTCTCCAGTCTCCTCCCTAGCCGAAGAAGGGTTTGATGCTGAGGAAAGGCCTGAGCCAGCTGTCCCTCTCTCTCACTTAAAAGGCTGATACCCTGGCCACAGGCAAGTGATCCAGGGTCTGTATCAGAATATTCCCATCTCAGCATCTTGTTCTCCTCATGTAGTCTGGCAGAGTCTTCTCTTCTAAGAACTGTTCCTTAACTGTAGAGCAATAGGGGCTCTGACTGCTCTCCTTTCTAGCTAAACTTGAACCTTCTAGTGGAAGGGGTGGAGGGGAGAAACTCAGCACAAACAGATAAAATATTAAAATTCTGGTCTCTCATAGACTTACATTAGAACTTTAATGATACTCTATGGCAGTGACACAGCAGTTTTTCCAGATAAAAACAAGTCTTCGAACTGCCCAAGAGCATATCAAATTTGCCTTAATATACCCGGCGACTCTGAGAGTCTTCAAACTGGATGGCTCAGTCGACACTTACCTTACACCATCGGATGCCAGGGAGGCCTTGGGAGAGAAGCAAGAAGCGGTCGGCTGTAGAACATTACCAAGGGGCAATCATCATCAGGGTCTGATGCGATCCAGCAACTCAAGCCCATCAACCCGCACCACATGCAGGAGTCCGAGCCAAGTTTCCCATCCCACTTGGGAATGAGAACTCATGCACACCACTAAATCTGGATGACTTTACTTCCAAAAAGACCCAACTGCCGGACCTTCGGAGTCAACGCCATTAATGGTTCGTAAATGAGGCACTGGACAGCCGGGAAAGACCATCGAGGGTGTGGACAGTATAGCATAAGAGAGACAACCTGCGCATGGGGGGGGGGGGGGCAGAGAGAAAAAAAAGTGGGGGGAAGGGAAAAAGAAAAAAAACTTACTTGGCGGTCGCTAATGTGTATGAAGGAGCTCAAGTGATGAGCACCTTTCTTGCTTCTAAAATATATTGCTGTGGGGCTGTCATACCAGTTATAAGGGGCATGTGTGAGATGCAGTGCGATATATGGGAGTGGGGAAGATATGTTTTTCTGCTGGTCTAGATGTCAGCATATCTAGACGGAGAAGGGCGAAAAAAGTGAAGTCTAGAAAGTACTTTAGCTGTATTGAGTTAACTCTTGTTAGTAACAAGTTGAGAGATTGTAGGGAAGGGGGGGTAATGTTTTCATGTTGTTTTGTTTCGCTCCGCCACCACTGTATTCAGCTGTTTAAAAATATGTTACTGCAAGACAGGCTTTCCCCAGGTGGTAATTCTGCTGGGCCTTTGACATATCCAAGCGCTAGTGTAAAATTATGAGAATTGTGACAGAATATCAAGGGCCTGAGGGCCCCCCAAAAGCGAATATCAATCTTAAGACATCTCAGGAGGTTGGATGTTGATATTGCACTCCTGCAGGAGACCCACCTGGAGGAACCAGATTTCTAGCGTATGAAACTGTTGTGGGTAGGCCAGGTCCTGGGATCTTCATCTATAGGTAGAAAGGCGGGAGTATTAACCCTTATCCACAGACGGGTAAATCATAACATAGTTGAAAGTCATAGTGACGACTCTGGGAGACTGATTTCTGTTACGCTAGATTCAGACGGGGGAAAGTTAACGATTGTTAATGTATACGGCCCTAACTCAGCTCATGCCACGTATTTTAAAGAACTGACACCATTCATAATTCGAGAAGCAAGTGGACAGTTACTTGTGGCTGGGGATTTAAATGCAGTCAGAGATGCGAGGAAAGACCGCAGAAACCCACATAACGATCGAATAGCTGTGCTACGAGGCAGCTTCTCGATAGACCCATTTCTACAGGCCACAGATGTTTGGAGGTTTTTCAACCCCGTTGAGAGAGAATTCACCCATTTCTGTCACGTCCAGAATTCATGGTCTAGAATCGACTACATTTTAGCCTCACAACAACTGATGCGCAGAGTGTAAAGGGCCGAAATTTCGGACATGGTCATATCTGACCATGCCCCTGTAATGGTCAACTTAGCAGAGGTCATCCCCAGGAGCCAGGATATTATATGGCGGCTCCCTAGCCATCTTTTCTCTGACAAGGATTTTTTAGACAAACTAAAAGGCTTGCGGTGGGAATTTTCGGAAGACAATAAAGCGCATGCAGAGGACCATGTTCTCTTCTGGGAAACGGCAAAATCAGTACTGAGGGGGCGTATCATTTCCCATGTTTCCGCTAAATGGAAGAAAATCAGAGAGCAATATAAACTGGCGTCAGAAAACGTGAGAAAAGCTTACACGCTCTTCATAGAGGACCCGTCCGACCAACATAAGATTGGTTGGGTGACGGCCAAGCACTCATATGACCACTATCTAGAGGTGCAATCCAGGCTGTTCCTAGACCAAAAATCCACTTCCTTCTATAAGTTTGGGAACAAAGCTGGTAAGATGTTAGCAACCTTGGCAAGATCGCATAGAGGTACGTTGTGTATAAACAGCATCTTAGATGAGAGGGGTGGGAAGCTGCGAGATATGAAAAGTATAACAGAATGTTTTGCACAATTTTATGCTGAACTTTACTCACAAGGTCCATGGGATGGTAATAAAGCTAGAGAGCTACTGTCCAAACTTAGACTCCCCCAGATTTCAGAGGAAGCCCTGACCAATGCCCAGATCACAGACAATTAAAACTTTGTCAAATGGTAAAGCACCAGGGCCAGACGGTTACCCAAGCAAATTTTACAAAATGTTGCTTTCTGAGATTTCCTCGCCCCTGAGGGCCATCTTCAATTAGATACTGGAGGGGGAGACATTATGCCTACGGGAATCACTGCCCATATTAAAGTAATTTTAAAGCCAGGAAATGACCCTACCTTAACAAGCCTCTTATAGGCCGATATCATTAATTAACCAAGATCTTAAAATATTTTTGAAGATCTTGGCTAATAGATTGGCGGACTATATGCCGGACCTGATAGGTAACTACCAGGTTGGATTTACTAAGGGCAGGGTTGCAGTTAAGAACATTAGAACGGTGTTGAGTGTCCAGGATTTCCTGGGGCGAGGAGGTGCCACCAGGGGCCATCCGGCCCTTCTATCATTAGATGCCGAAAAGGCCTTTGATAATGTTAACTGACAGTGGCTACGATGGTCCCTGGATGCTTTTGACTTTAAAAGCCAAATTCGCTCGGCGCTAGAGGGCTTATATAGGAAGCCGCAAGCAAGGGTGAGTCTCCCTGGCATTCTTACTGAGGCTTTCCAGCTCACGAAGGGCACCAGGCAGGGATGCCCCCTTTCTCCATTCCTCTTCACTTTGGCTTTGGAGCCGTTAGTTAGGTATTTAATACAGTCGGATGTCTTCAGGGGAGTGAGGATACGGCAGCGAGAAGTCAAACTGATATACCCAATGCAAACTATACCCCTGCTCATAAAACAAAAAAATTATGAACAAACTTAGAAAGGCTTTTATGCCATTTTTATGGAAGAAAAAGCGTCCCAGAATCAGCTATGATAAACTTAACTGTCTGACGAAATGGAAGGGTGGGGTCCAGATTCCTGATATCAGAAGATACAACCTGGCAGCCCTGGCAAGGCACATAAAGGATTGGATTTGGGACAGCCGCTGGGGAGGAAGGACGGCACCTTCAGCTCTCCGGAACGCACTCAGCCGCTGGGGAGGGTGGACGATACCATCTGCCATGAACTGCAGGTACTCTGCTGTTATCCTCCTCACGAACTGCACAGATTTCTCCGGGGTTGGGTCCGAAGAAAATCAGCCGTGAACTCAGCTCTCTGTCAAATTCCTCCTGCGTGTAGCTGGGTGCCATGCTTGTTCTCCTGAAGTTCTTTCTTTTTGTAGATAGGGCGCTGTACGGGTACTAACGTTGCCCTCACTTTGTAATCCAAGGAATGGTGTTGCCCTGTAGATGTCCTTCTGGGCTGTGGAAATGATCCCGCCGCCTGCCACCAAATGTAACGGACCGTTACGCACACAACTCCGTTTAGGCGATATTCCCTTTTCCGGATAGACCAGCAGCTACTGCAATCACCAACTTCCCGAACTGCAAACCACACGAAATTCACCAACTTCCGAACAAGAGACACACGAACCCTGGAAGCAGCCGAACAGGAAAAGCAATATGAACAGCTTACACTCCTGGCAATCAGCATACAGTCAGATCCCCCCCAATAACGAGACGACACTTCGTTTTGAGGGTCAAGCAGGAACTCTCACCTGGGGCATACAGCCTCTTTTATTACACTCCACAAACATAGTACGGCCCACAGGGGTTTGAAATACAACCAATCAATCCGTACAATAAACACAGACACTCCCACACAAAATACAGCGACCAATCAACATACAGCCAGATATATTACAATCCCACATGCATGGTCCATTGTGCTGGCTGATTAGGTCACAGGCGACGTCCATTGTGGATGCTGATTAGGTCACAGCAATGTCCATTGTGAATATTGATTAGGTCACAGGCGATGTCCATTGTGAATGTTGATTAGGTCACAGCAATGTCCATTGTGAATGCCAACTGTCATTGGGGCCATAGTCGCAGGGTAAGAGGCTAGCAAGCATGCCTCTCCAATGCCCAGGGATACATGGCAGTTTGTCACATACATCTATCTTCTCTAATAGAGAGTTGGAGAGGGAACTAGTGGCCCCATGGGACCTGATTGCTCTCTTACATTCCAGACTTAGAGATACACCCCCTGAAGTAAAAAGATACACCTTGACAAGAGATACTATGGCGGCCTGGAGAGCTATCAGGAAAATATACAAATTACCTATGTATATCACCCATTATATGCCTCTGTGGACGCTCCCAGCCTTCCCAGCAGGGATACAGTCCTTGTTATTACACAAATGGAAGGAGAAAGGTTTTACTACCTTAAAACATATTTTAACTACTACGGGACAGACACTGACTCCCTGGACCCAACTCCAGTCGCAATATCAGCTCCCACAATCGCATTTCCTAGCATATGCCCAAATTTGCTCTTACTGCAAAGAACAAGCAAAGCGCTTGGGAGATACGGATAGACTTGCCTGGTTTGAGGGTTTGATAGGACAGAATAATATGGCTAGTACGCTCTCTGAACTATACCGTAGACTCCAGAGCACCTATTCTATAGAGCTGGGAAACACAGTGGGAGAGGGAACTCAATGACAGCTCACTGACAGCTAAACTGAGGGCGGGCCTGGAGAGAGTAAGACAAGCGGTGAGTTGTGAGAACTGGAGAGAGATGCATTTCAGGATCCTTCATAAGGCGAAATATGCTTTTGATCTCTCATACAAGGATGCACCGGCGCACTATCTTAGAGCCTGCCTGAAATGTCAGCTACCCAAAGCCAATCTCTTACATGGTTTATGGCAGTGTCCTGCCTTAACACAGATATGGAATGAGGTAGTGATCCAGGTCAAAGAGATCTGGGATACTGGGGTGGATCTCTCTCCTCAACAATGTGTTTTTCATTATATCCCAATAGACCAGGAAGGGAATACCTTGCAAGTGGTTGGTAATAAAGGGTTACATATACTGCTGTCAGCCACAAAGAAGAGTATATTATGGCATTGGTTGTACTCTACGGTGCATACTATTGAGGAGATTTTGGGTATAGTAAAGCAGATCTTGTATATGGAGCGTCTAGATACGGAACATTGCAAAGGTAGAGCCACAAAGGCATTCTTTCATAAATGGAGGAAATTTGTAGTCAAGATACTATCCCGTGACGAGATTATGGAGCTGGTATCCCCATTTCTGAATACTCAGTGGTATCTTTTAGAGAAACAAAGGGCACGTTAGGAAGACTGGAAATCAATTAGTCTGGGGTAATGCATATGTCTTGCTCTGAAGAAACATGTTTTACTAGTCTGGAACGGATGTGGTGGACTAAGGGGAGTGATCTTTGTTGGGATGGTTGGTTTGGGAGGGGAGGGGTTTGGGTTTGGAAAAAGAAAATGGGGAAAATGGTCATGTATTTAATGATATTTTGTCCCCAGTCAAGGTTTGATTGGTAATATGTGTGGATTTGTTGTTCACTACTGGCTTCATTATTGTATTTTCTAGTCCCGCATTGATTGTATCCAGGGACAAGAGTCACAGCACATTGTAATGCCATTTCTCTTGTATTTAAAAAAAAAAGTCTTCAGGCATAAAAACATAGCAGCACCTGGCATTCAAAAGGTAAGTCTGTCTGTTTTTTGTGGTAAACTGTTCTGGCTTCAACTCTTATGGTAACTGTGGAAAAATACCAGCTTCTCATTATCAGCTAGAAAGTCCCAAAAGTATCTCAGTGTTCATTTACCCATTCTACAGTGCTGTACAAATACAGTGCAAATGAACAGGATATATATCACAACATATACAATATCTCACAGAAGTGAGTACACCCCTTACATTTTTGTAAATATGTTATGTAAAATGAGATCAGTGGTATACGAGTCCCTATCAGACTGGAACAATTTCAATGGAGTCCAAGAGAAATTGGACTACTTAAAATTGGCACTACTGAAGGCAACAGAAAAGTACATTAGGCTTGTCAGTAAAGGCAAAAAAAGGAAGAGACCACTGTGGTACTCAGCAGAAGTGGCCAAAATCATTAAAAACAAAAAGATGGCATTTAGCAAGTATAAAAACACCCAAAACGAGGATAACCGGGAAATCTATAAGATGAGGCAGAGAGAGGCCAAGCAAGTTATAAGAGCTTCTAAAGCTCAGGCAGAAGAGAAATTAGCTCAGTCAGTGAAAAAAGGTGATAAGACATTCTTCAGATACATAAATGAAAAAAGGAAATTAAAAAATGGAATTTTCCAAATAAAAACAAAATAAGGAAGGTATATGGAAGAGGATAAAGAACTAGCTGACTGCCTCAATGAATACTTCTGTTCAGTTTTTACAAAGGAAAATGAAGGAGAAGGACCTCAGTTAGGGAGGAAGACTAATGAATCCTTTGATGACGTGTCTTTACAGAGGAAGAGGTTCTAAGTCAGCTGTCTAAAATTAATACAAATAAATCACAGGGGCTGGATGGGATACACCCAAAGCTATTAAAAGAGCTTAGAGGTGTACTAGCAAAACCATTAACAGATTTATTTAACCAATCACTGGTAACAGGTGTCGTCCCAGAAGATTGGAAATTAGCAAACGTTGTGCCAATTCACAAGAAAGGTAGTAGAGAGGAATCGGGCAACTATAAGCCAGTAAGCCTGACATCAATAGTGGGGAAATGAATGGAAACCATACTCAAGGAGAGGATTGTGGAACATCTAAAAACCCATGGGTTGATTGATAAAAAACAGCATGGGTTTACTTCAGGGAGATCATTTCAAACTAATCTTATTGACTTTTATGATTGGCTGACTAAAATAATAGATGGCGGAGGTGCAGTAGACATCGCTTATCTGGACTTTAGTAAGGCTTTTGATACTGTCCCACATAGAAGGCTTATCAATAAACTGCAGTCTTTGAGCTTGAGCTCACATATTGTTGAATGGATTAGGCAGTGGCTGAAGGACAGAAAACAGAGGGTTGTAGTCAATGGAGTATATTCAGACCATGGTATTTTTACCAGTGGGGTACCTCAGGGATCTGTTCTGGGACCCATATTGTTTAATATCTTTATCAGCGAAATTGCAGAAGGCCTCAATGGTACGGTGTGTCTTTTTGCTGATGTCACAAAGATTTGTAACAGGATTGATGTTCCTGGAGGGATACACCAAATGGAAAAGGATTTAGGAAAACTAGAGGAATGGTCAAAAATCTGGCAACTAAAATTTTATGTCGATAAGTGCAAGATAATGCACCTGGGGTGTAAAAAACCCAAGAGCAGAATATAAAATCAGTGATACAGTACTAACCTCAGTATCTGAGGAAAGGGATTTAGGGGTCATTATATCAGACAACCTAAAGGTGGGCAGACAATGTCATAGAGCAGCAGGTAATGCCAGCAGAATGCTTGGGTGTATAGGGAGAGGCATTAACAGTAGAAAGAGGGAGGTGTTCGTGCCACTCTACAGAGCACTAGTGAGACCTCATTTGGAGTATTGTGTGCAGTACTGGAGACCATATCTGCAGAAGGATATTTAAACTTTCGAGAGAGTTCAGAGAAGAGCTACTAAACTAGTACATGGATTGCAGGACAAAACTTAGCAGGAAAGGTTAAAGGACCTTAACATGTATAGCTTGGAAGTAAGAAGAGACAGAGGGGATATGATAGAAACTTTTAAATACATAAAGGGAATCATCACGGTAAAAGAGGAGAGAATATTTAAAAGAAGAAAAACTGATACAAGAGGACATAGTCTTAAATTAGAGGGGCAAAGGTTTAAAAGTAATATCAGGAAGAATTACTTTACTGAGAGAGTAGTGGACGCATGAAATAGCCCTCCTGCAGAAGTGGTAGCTGCAAATACAGTGAAGGAGTTTAAGCCATGCATGGGATAGGCATAAGGTCATCCTTCATATAAGATAGGGAATGGGGCTATCCATAGTATTCAGCATATTGGGCAGACTAGATGGGCCAAATGGTTCTTATCTGCCGACACATTCTATGTTTCTATGTTATTATATATGTTCATGGGACAACACTGAAGATGTGACACTTTGATACAATGTAAAGTAGTCAGTGTATAGCTTGCACAACAGTGTAAATTTGGTGTGCCCTCAAAATAACCCAACATACAACCATTAATGTCTAAACCACTGGCAACAAACGTAAGTACACCACTAAGTGAAAATTAAGTTACACAGTATTAAAAAGTATAATTCAGTACAAGTTAACCCTTTAAAGTATAATAAAGTGAGGAATTAATGACTTTGTATAGGGGAAATAAGGGAAAATGTCCAGAATTCAAAGTATCCCTGCTCCAGGGCACTACAGGAGTGCTAACTGTAATAACTATTACATTAATCATTATCACTTTCACAGTGAAATATGGGCATCATTATCCCATGTAAAAGGTTTCTCTGAGGGCAGTAGTAGGTAATATAGTATAGTAACTTACAGCTCCCATAAATTATTACACTATAAAAAAAATATAATTATGCATCCAGATAGAAATCTCAGATTACTGCAAAACCCAGCATGCAGTTATGTTACAGACACATATGTAAATGATTACAGATGTTGTCTGATTATACACTGGGTCTTGCCACAAGAGAGCATAAAAGTGCTTCCCCTGCTATCCTATAAAAAAGGCTACTTATTAATAGTGTACCCTTTGGTGAGAGATCTTTTACTGCAAGATATGCCTCTATAACGCACTCGAAGACATTTTGTCTAGTTGACATACTTTGAGTGGGCACAATGGATTTTGTTAACTTTTGTTTATCCCCTGATAAACCTTTGATTTACTTGCTAGGGGAAACTCGTTAGGATTTTTTTATTTGTTTTTTGCTTATTTTGGTAGGGTTGTGTAGGGTCAATTAGGCGTAGGTACGAGGACAGAGGGCATCCACCATTAGGGTGCACCTCTGGGTTTAGCCTAAATCAGGGATTTGTTAAGGTGAGTCTTGTCAATACCTTGTGTTTCACTAAGCCCCATCTGCTCTTACATTATATTTATCAGTTTAGCAGTGTGACTTGGGTATTTATTTAGGCTCGTTATGGGCCTTTTTTTATATTTATGATTGATTCAAAGTTAAGTTCTATTGGTCAGTGCCCTCTGTCATATGATAATCTTGTATTGGCCTATTAAAATATTAAAGGCAGAAGACAGGTAAGGGCTTGCTCACATCTCAATTGAGCTTCCTGTACTTCTAATTCATTAGAAGCAAAGAACTGTATAAAAAAAAAAAAGGAAAAACCTAAACCATTTTATTTTGAGCATCAGTTGCGCTCAGTTTGTGTCTGTTCCATCAAGTTTCATTTATTTTTGATGAGAAAAAAAGAACGACAGACCTTTTTTTCTCTTCAAAAATAAGTAAAACGTGAAGGAACTGAAACAATCTGAGCGCAACTGATGTTCAAAATACTGGAGTAAGCTCAGCCCAAAGTCATATTGGCTTTCTTTATCATGTAGAATAAATGCATCTCAAGGTGTGTTATACTTTGCATCGTTTTATTATGCATTGTACCTCATTTACTTTTATGTCATTTACAGCAGTGTAATTTGGCCATTGTGAGATACAGATTATAGAGTAATGCTAAAAGCTTTCAAGCTACTGTGTTTCCATCTCATTAAATGTATACCACTGCGGCTGAAGTTAGTCAGGTATATTAACTAAGTTAACCTGGAGAAGTATGACACCTTCAAAAGGAACATTAAAGAACACTTTTAAACCTGCTCACTTCTAGAAGAAAGATACTTGGGAAATATCTTATCAGGTAATTATGAGTTAAATGATACCCACTCAATAACTACATATATAGTCAGAACAGATAATAGCTACAAAGAGTTCTTTATCGCTGAAGGACCAGACATAGCCATTCATTCTGTGGACAGTCCACTGACTTCAAAAGACCCAATAGTAGAATTAAGCAGTTGATGGGTTGTTTGGTTCCACTCCACTCTACAGTCAATCTATGGGGGTACATCCTGTGATTCACCTCACTTTGGAGGACACTTTAGAAGTAAAATAAGTAGAGTCTGCCAAGATATCTCTACTTGTGTTGCATAGACAAGCCCCTCGATACGATTGTCAGCTGGGTGGATATTATCTTGTCTGCTGTGCGATACATAGCACAGATCCTGAGAGGTCCTCCTTATGAGACGTTTCCTGATGTGGGGAAAGAGAACTTGTGCAAGATCATGGGACGTCTGCTGTACTATTGCTATTCAAACTCGTTATGGCGGCCTCAACATGATCGACCCTTGTCCAAGACGTCAACCGATCTCCACTCATAATCCCTTGAGTTGGTCAAGGGGGTTAGTGAGCTTGACCTGTAGATGCATGGTCAAGCCACAGAGAACCTGTCAGGGAGATGTGATTGGGAACCAATGTGTAGTCAGTTCCTTTGGCACATCATAAAGGGGGAGGTGTCACAAATAGAGGCCCATTTCTGTATATATTGTGTGATTGTGTATACTATATTTCACCATTCTAAAATATTGTTTCCATGTTGCTGTTCAGTCTGGGCCAGTGTGTGGAACATGCATTCCATTTGGAGGAAATCAGATCATTAATGACTACACCCAGACAGCATGGCACCTCCCACAACTCATCTCTGGTACAACTCACCTACTAATCATAATAATTGCATTCCATATAATGTGGTTATCGCAGGGGGTCAAACCCCCCCCCCCCCGACAGCCAGCATTACCAAATAATGAGTATCTCACCTTCTGAGACCTCTACACGAGTCATATTAGGTATTAGAAAGATCGGCGTGATAAAATATGCACTATTAAAATATGTTGGGCCTCGCATAACCATTAGTGTGGACAGGAGGATATGTTTAATTGATATTTCATGTTTGCCAGCTTAGTAAGAGAGGATGAGGCTGCATAGGTAACAAAGACCTTTTCAAAAAGCGGGGATGAGAATGGGAGGGAGAACCCTCTCAGCTCCACCCTCTTCTGAATGGGGATAAAAATGATGTATTTGGAACCTTTCAGTGACACAATTTGGGGATCCGATCAACATTGGGTTGTGTTCCACTTTCTTCCTGTCCCCAGAAGCAGAATGGACTCAGCACACAATTTGTTAAGTAGTAAGAACCTTTCTGTTTTTATCCTTTTATTTTTCTGTTTTGTGCATGTTTATGTAGGTCTCTTATTTCTTTTAATTTTTGTAACTAAGTACTGTACCATTTTTAGTACATTAAATCTGTAATGATTTTGCCTTGTGCCCTGAACGAGCCCAGTAACTTCCATTTTTAATTGTATGATTGGGATTTGCATTATTGTGTATTTGCTATAAGTGTAGCTAGTGCTACTGTGAGCCTGCTTGTGAGTGGGGCGCTGTGGGGTTTTCTATGAGCCCCAAATTAATTGGTACATTAATTTAAATGTCATAGATGGTGGCAGCATTTTGGGGTGCATGAAAGGCTGCGTCAGTGTGTGAGCTATGTTCAGTCTGAGGCCTGTGTGTAGGGGAGTGAGAGACTTAGTGCGTGAAATAGGTTGACCCTCGGCTGTCGCACCCTGGTTTCATGTGATAGTGCATTTCCCGTATGTGACACGCTGCATTTTCATGGTGACAGTGTTTATGTTTCAAAAATATTTATTGGTGATTTCGTAAACAAATACACAAATGTGCAAAATAATATAATAAAGAGATATGAAAAAAGGTGTTCTATAGAAAATTCCATACACTTCAAAATGAGGTAGTAAATCACAAAGTCAACAGATCAAAAAACTGCTACATAACAAACATAGAACATAGAAGAGAAAATATTAACAACATATTAGGGGCTGTATCCCAATGGCTCACCCAGCCCAGTAGGGATATGGAGAATAATAGAAGAGAAAATATTAACAACATATTAGGGGCTGTATCCCAATGGCTCACCCAGCCCAGTAGGGATATGGAGAATAAAGAGAAAACAAAACAAAAAAAAGCAAAATACCCCACCCCCTCTCACATTCATAAGGACAAAAGATATGCTAGGTTAGGGGACGTAGCAAAATTCATCCATGGATTCCATGTTTTAGAGAACTGGTCTCCAGTATCCAAAAGGGTCACATTAAGCTTCACATAGAGGAGAATTTGATTAATTGTCTGGATAACTGCTGGGAAGAATAGGGCAATTTCCATCTGGAGATGTATTTGTGCCATGATGATATTGTAAAAGTTTATATGCTGCGTTAGTAAACGCTGGAGGTTTAAGACCTAATAGATAAACAGGTGCTGAGAGAAATATCCATATGAAAGACCTCAGAAAGTTCCTTCTGAATGTTTGACCAAAATTGATGAACTACTTTTTATTCATTATTATGTTATGCACTGTATTTTTATATACGTATTTAAAATAAAGATTTTGCTTAATATTCAGTAGTGGTGTGGTTTTGTAGTGTTGTATGTAATTGTGGCCACACATAGATTGTGTTACTTTGATGTGTTGGTGTACTATCAACAGGGTTTGAGTAGTGAATTTGTATATAATCCAAAAAAGCCCCTAAGACGCCCATGGTAGTTAAAACCCTATAGAGATAGAACTAAGAGATGCTAAAAAAAGCCATCTCTATGTCCAAATCTAAAAATGACAGTGGCTGATATTTCGTATTAACCCATCAGATAATGTTACATATTTTCCTCACATTTTCTTGGGCTTGTCTTCCAGGGATGAATCCTACCTGATTAGGGTGTTTTAAAGAAGGGAGGTAATTATTTAGGCGGGTAGCCAATATGGAGGTGACCATTTTCAAATCAATGTTAAGAAATTACTGTAATTCATGCAGTTTAAAGGGGTTGGCCACTTTATGGCTACTTTTGACCAATGTGACCAAGTCATGCCCCATTTTTGGGCAAATGTTCAGTGCTGTCCACACAGGAGACATCTTCATAAGGTGGCCTCTGATGGAGAGTCATATGACCAGCCAAAAATAACTCCAGAAAATTACTCAGCGTTCTCCAATCCACATATATCAGATCTACTATCTGCACCGGAAATTCGAGAGTTTAGTGCAAGTGTACTGTATTTTAATGGTAGAGACTAAGTGATTTCCCTGGTCACATGACCCTCTATCAGCAGCCATTTTATAGACAATACCTCTGTGTTGACAGCACAAAAGACTTGACCAACAAGCGAGAATAGATTATATTAGTAAGTGCTATACAGTGATATTACAAACACATTGATCAACAGTAGCCAGAAAGTGGCCAACCCCTTTAAGAGTTCTGGAGGCAGTGGACCACCCTGAAACATATAATCACAAAAACTCTTCAAATGTAGTAAGTGAATATCTTTACATTTTTACAAAAAAGCTTAGAGAACCCATCTGGTTCCAATGATTTGCCATTTTTCAAGGACGTTATTGCTGAGTCTAGTTCCTCATCACTGATGGGAAGAGTGTCAGGCAACTGTTTTGGAATAGGTAAATTAGCTACAATGAAGACACCTCAGTAAAAAGAGCATCCATAGGTGCAGAATACAGCTTTTGGTAACATGCATGAAATTGGTGATATATCTTAAAAGGATTAGAGGTGACTTGTCCGCTTGTATCCCGAATTTTATAGACTGTATTGATTTACAGGCGAGTTTGGAGCAACACTGTGAGCATTTTATCGGGCTTGTTGGCTAATTTGTAAAATTTTGCCTGGGTTCATGTAACTGCCTTTTCAGTACGGTATACCTGTAAGAAGGTAGCATTAAGCTGTAATTTAACATCTCAAATAGCTTTAATGAGATACAGTGAAGGTTGTCTATGATTAGCTAGTTCCAGTCGGAATAGTTTATATTCTAAATCTGCCTGATTTTTATTTCATTCTTTTTTATGTGCGGCCAAATTAATAGCTGAAGTATGTTAGGAGTTGTTTGAGAGGAAAAAATCATGAAGTGCAGTGGAGGGATCAGTGAGGAGGGATTCTTTTAACCTCCAAGTAAAGAGGCACCTGGCTGGTGCGTCCAGATTAAAATAATAATAATGAACATAAGAAGCCCTGATGTAGCTATTACCTAATCAATTTGAGTATAGTCATGACGTGCTGGAAAAAAGTATGTATAACCACATTGCGGACCATTGATCTCCCTCCAGCAGTTTCAATATTTAAGGTGTGCATGGTATATCGGACATCATGTTATGATCTAGAAGACAGCTTATCCGCTAGTGGAGATGATCAATCTAGCTTAGCTTTAAAGGACATGTTAAAGATGCCGCACCAAACAAGTGTCATGGATTGGTGTTGTTCAAATATTTTTCCCAAGGTGTGAAAAAAATAGGTAGGTTGGTCTTTAGGAGCATAGGAGTTAACAAAATGTAGTGGAGTGTTGTATAGAGAGCCTATTAAGATGAGATATCGCTCTTCAACATTCACTATACAGTCAAGCCTAAAAGGCAGTGATTTCTTAATAAGAATAGCTACACCTCTAGATTAAGACTGGTATGGAGCATGAGCTGATAACACATATTTATTATGGAAGTATCGAGGACAGGAGCAGTGGGTAAAGTGTGATTTCTGAATGCAAATAACGTCAACTTTGAGCTGCTCATATTGTAAAAATGCTTTACGCCTCTTAGAAGGAGAGTTGAACCCCCTAACTTTATGAGAGAGAATCCTATACATTACAGGAAGGAAATAAAAGTGCGTATGAAATCAGTAATAGGAGTACACGTCCGGAACACTTCCAGAGAGAAACAGAATAGCCTAACAGAGAGGAGAAGTAGAAGAACAAAGGAAGCCAGGGGAAAGCCACAAATATTCATTCCAACAAGTGGCACACCATTAAAAAAAAAAAAGAAACAGTAGAATCATAAATACAAAAACTGTCAGAGGCCACATATCAGCAGGACTTGCTGATATTGTGCCTTAAAACAATGTAGGCATGGGGGATCACGAAATCCAGATCTGTGGCATAAGAAACATAGTACAAGGTATAAAGGAAAGAAATACAACACTGCTCCATTGAAAGTGAAGCGGTAGTATAGGTTGGACAAGCGGGGATATATATATATGTATATATATATATATACCTATATATATATATATATATATATATATATATATATATGTGGCTTAGCAGCAGCATCCCACATAAGGAAGACCATCAAAGAGTAGAAAAGAGAGCAGGGCGGCAAGAGACCACAACAACAGGAATAAGTATACAGTGCATCACATATAACAAAATAACCGTGGTAATCCCTCATGCCCACATGACAGAACGGGTCAGACATAAAAGAAAAACCCAAATCATGACCGCAAACCATCCTAGCAATCAGGAGAGAGCACAATCATGACAGAGTAACAGAAAAAATGACAGCTTCAGAAGTAGGGAGCCTCGAAGATCATGAAATAATCGGCAAAAACATACAGTTCCTCTTTGGTATCGGTCTAACAATATGGTCTCTGGGAGAATCTAGAAGGGCAGGGATATCCTGATTCTAACTTGCAGTGACCTGGCAGATATGGGCGAATTGGCCATAGATCCTACAGGATAATTTCCAAGTGGGCTGATGCTCTGGGGACCACTTAATCCCTCCTCTTGGCCATCAGCAAGGTAGATAAAGATCCGATGCCCTCAGCAGTAATTAATTTAAAAGCATCAGGTATTTATGTACCTGGCCAGTGGTCATAGGTGCCCTCCTGATGATGATACAGCTTCATGCTGAGGGGCGGGCAGCAGTATTTTTTTTGCACTGTGGTATCTGGCTCTGCTAGGGCAGTATATTGTGCTGCACTGTGCTATTTGGTTCTTGTGAGGCAGAATTTTATGCTGCACTGTGGTATTTTGTTCTGTATTTTGTCCTACACTATGGTCTCACTGACCCCACCTACTTCTGTTGTCCTGCCTTCTGTCAACTTGGACTCCCCTACAACATGAGGCCACTTTTAGGTTTTTTTTCAGGACCACTTTAAGTTCCCAGTCCGCCTCTGCTGGCAGGTCTCTGTGGCAGTGGAGCAGGGGCAACTGGTAGTTCAAAAGAGACTCCTTCTTGTTGCAGAATCTTTCTAGCCTTCCTTGATCATGTAATCATGATTTCCAATTTTACACACAACACGAAAAGGGAAGCCCCAACAATAGGGGATTTGGGCTGGCTTCAGGGCCATAGTAACAGGACACATTGCTCTACAACTTTTTAGGGTAGCAGGAGCCAGGTCTGCGAACAGTTGTTCTGATGGGTCCACACCTGGGAGGGGTTGCAAATTACGAGCAACTGACAAGAGTTGATCCCTCATTTCAGGGTAGTGCAGCTGGAGCGCAATTTTCCAAGGAACAGTAGGATTTCTAGAATGGCCAAGTTCTCTATGCACGAGATTCATAGGGTCTGCCTGGGGCAATAGAGTTTGAAAAAGGTTAAGAACAGTGGGTTGTAATGCTGTGATGGATTCAGGCATACCCCTAATCCTAATGTAAGATCTCCGATTATGATTTTCCACGTCCTCCAGTTTATCCTAAAGAGCCTTCAGTCAATGCACATAGTCATCCAAATGAGACTTATCTTCTTCCATGGCATCTGCCACTTCATCCAGGTTATCCTCCAGGTCAGAAACTCAGGTGACTAATTCCTGTATTTGTTTGGATAATTCTGTAGTGAAAAATGTTTTAACATTAGCATGTAGTTCAGAATGGTCAAATGCTGGTGCTTGTGACCCATAGCTGAGTCAAGCACAGAGGGTATCAGCGAACTCACACTCGGACTGGGAGAGTGTGGTTGTTCCATTTCGGGAGGCTGTGGTGTTTGAAAAAGCTCAGGTAAAATTTGCCAATAGGGAGACTTCTCCTTGAGTTTCTTCTTCTGTGACTTTGTAGGCATGTCCCACTTTCCTAATATAAACAGCAATGCAATTAATCCAGGCTGGTAGACATAAAGAGCCCATGCCGTGGACTGGGCTTAGCATGTTAGCAAGAGTTAGGTTCTATAATAAACAAAGTTTGGGAGGCTTTCATAGGTTAAATATAGCTACTGGACCATTTAGCTGAAATACAACAGAAGAGCACCAGATATCAGTAGTTTCCAGTAAGGGAGGAGAGTATTGTACTGTTATGGCCAAGGATAGCCTCTAGATAGAGCTCCAACTCAGGATAAGCAGGATGGCCATACAGGTGAAACTCGAAAAATTTGAATATTGTGCAAAAGTTCATTTATTTCAGTAATGCAACTTAAAAGGTGAAACTAATATATGAGATAGACTCATTATATGCAAATCGAGATATTTCAAGCCTTTATTTGTTTGATGATTATGGCTTACAGCTTATGAAAACACCAAATTCACAATCTCAGAAAATTAGAATATTGTGAAAAGGTTCAATATTCTAGGCTCAAAGTGTCACACTCTAGTCAAATATTGTTTACAAATCTGTCTAAATCTGTGTTAGCGAGCACTTCTCCTTTGCCGAGATAATCCATCCCACCTCACAGGTGTGGCATATCCAGGTGCTGATTAGACAGCATGAATATTGCTTAGACTGCCCCATATTGTCGGCAGTCTAAGGCCTTTTATTGCCTTAGACTGCCCACAATAAAAGGCCACTGTGAAATGTGCAGTTTGATCACACAGCACAATGCCACAGATGTCGCAACGTTTGAGGGAGCGTGCAATTGGCATCTTGACTAAAGGAATGTCTACCAGAGCTGTTGCCCGTGCAATGAATGTTCATTTCTCTACCATAAGCCGTCTCCAAAGGCATTTCAGAGAATTTGGCAGTACATCCAACCGGCCTCACAACCGCAGACCACATGTAACCACACCAGCCCAGGACCTCCACATCCAACATCCTGTCTGCCATCTGCCTTGAACATATACATCCGTGAACAGAACGCCTCTCCAATGTGCCAGACACCATAGAATGTGAGCATTTTCCCACTCAATTCAGTTATGACGACGAACTTCAGTCAGGTCCAGACCCTGATGAGGATGACGAGCATGCAGATGAGCTTCCCTGAGACGGTTTCTGACAGTTTGTGCAGAAATTCTTTGGTTATGCAAACCGATTATTGCTGCAGCTGTCTGGGTGGATGGTCTCAAACGATCATGGAGGTGAACATGCTGGATGTGGAGGTCCTGGGCTGGTGTGGTTACACATGGTCTGCGTTTGTGAGGCTGGTTGGATGTACTGCCAAATTCTCTGAAACGCCTTTGGAGACGGCATATGGTAGAGAAATGAACATTCATTGCACGGGAAACAGCTCTGGTAGACATTCCTGCAGTCAGCATGCCAATTGCAAGCTCCCTCAAACGTTGCGACATCTGTGGCATTGTGCTGTGTCATTAAACTGGACATTTCAGAGTGGCCTTTTATTGTGGGCAGTCTAAGGCACGCCTGTGCAATGTTCATGCTGTCTAATCAGCACCTTGATATGTCACACCTGTGAGGTGGGATGGTTTATCTTGGCAAAGGAGAAGTGCTCACTAACACAGATTTAGACAGATTTGTGAACAATATTTGAGAGTAATGGGTCTTTTGTGTATGTAGAAAATGTTTCAGATCTTTGAGTTCAACTCATGCAAAATGGGAGCGAAACCGAAAGTGTTGCGTTTATATTTTTGTTCAGTGTAATATTCAAATTTTCTGAGATTGCGAATTTGGGGTTTTACATAAGCTGTAAGCCATAATCATCAAAAAAATGAAGGCTTGAAATATCTTGCTTTGCATGTAATAAGTCTATCTCATATATTAGTTTCACCTTTTAAGTTGCATTACTGAAATTACTTTTGCACAATATTCTAATTTTTTGAGTTTCACCTGTATATAAAAGAAGATGGCCAAGAAAAACAAAAGACCAACTGAGAGAAACAGGACCAACTGAGTAGCTATAGGACAGAGCACCTTTTCTATCCTTATTCTCCAGTGGGATAGTTGGTTTAGGGTGTTTTCGGGCATTGAGAGGGGAGAATGTCCGAGTATAGTGTCAGCAGTACTCACCTTAAGTAGGCTGTTATGACAGTAACAACTACCAGTAGAATAGACGGTCCACAGGTGTCTACTGTGATAGGAGTCCCCATAGAAAAGTGGACAACCTTGCCCTGTATACAGCTGCTCCAATTAGGGAAGATCATACTTGTGGGGTACTGGTAAGAGGAGTGTGGTAGCTTGGCACACTGGTCATGGTGCAGATGTGCACGTGGGCGACAAGGAACACCAGCCTGATAGCACTGCGGCACCAGGACAGCTCAAGGACACAACTAGAGATGAGCGAATCAAAGTTGATGAAGTGGAATTCGATCCGAATTTCAGGGAAAATTCGATTCGCACCGAATCACATTTTTTCCTAAAATGGCTGCTGCACGTGTGAGGACATGGAGCAAGGAACTCTGGGAACGCGGGATCACCAATAAGGCCATGCATGCAGCCAACCAGCAGATAGCCAGCCCTGTGATGTCACAGCCCTATAAATAGCCTCAGCCATCTTGGATTCTGCCATTTTCCAGTGTACTTGTGCAGGGAGACAGTGTACTGTGTACTGTGCAGGGAAAGGCGTCAGCAGGCACTAGGGACAGTGCTAGGAAAGACTTCATTGTGCTAAAAAAAGATTTACAAGTTCAGGGAAAGATTATTCAAGCTATAGGAAGAGGATAGAGAGGAATCATTCCACAGCATTTATGTAGAACAGAGTTCAGTAGGGGAGTTTACAGCCTGGGTAAGGAACAATCCTGTTACACCTTGCTGCACTGACTGGGGATCCAAATTGCCATTATACAGCTCTGTAATTCCAGCAAACCGTTCTTGTTATTAGGGTGCAAGTGCTGTTTGATACAGCCATTAATAGGGTTTATTACAAGGAAATATTTCTACATCTTATTTGCCCTTGTGCGGTGCAGTTATATGTTCTAAAGCATTTTAGCTTTTATTAGTGGGAAAAAAGGCCTTATTAGCCGTTGTGTGGTGAAGTGAGAAAATTACAGCTCTTTTTGGCGTGTATAAGTGGCAAAAAAATATATATTATTTGCCGTTCAGCGGTGCAGTTACATGTTCTAAAGCCCCTTTTGTCGTGTATTAGTGGCAAAAGAAAAATATATTTGCCGTTCAGAGGTGCAGTTATATGTTTTAAAGTCTTTTGTGGAATGTATAAGTGGAAAAAAGAAAAATATATTTTCCATTCAGCAGTGCAGTTATATATTATAAAGCCTTTTGTGTCGTGTATAAGTGGAAAAAAATAAGGGCCTATTTGCCGTTCAGTGGTGCAGTTATATGTTCTAAAGCCCTTTTTGTCATGTATTAGTGCAAAAGAAAAGTGTATTTGCCGTTCAGCGGTGCAGTTATATGTTCTAAAGCCTTTTGTGTCGGGTATAAGTGGAAAAAAGAAAATATATTTGCCGTTCAGCGGTGCAATTATATATTCTAAAGCCTTTTGTGGAGTGTATAAGTGGAAAAACGAAAAATATATTCACTGTTCAGCCCTGCAGTTATATGTTCTAAAGCCTTTTGTGGAGTGTATAAGAGGAAAAAAGTATCATTTATTTGCCATTCAGCGGGGCAGTTATATCTCCTAAAGCCTTTTATGTCATGTATAAGTGGAAAAAAATAAGGGCCGATTTGCCGTTTAGCGATGCAGTTATATGTTCTAAAGCCCTTTTCTGGAGTGTATAAGTGGAAAAAGGAAAAATATATTTGCCATTCAGTGGTGCAGTTATATATTCTAAAGCCTTTTGTGGAGTGTATTAGTGGCAAAAGAAAAATATATTTGCCATTCAGCAGTGCAGTTATATTTTCTAAAGCCATTTTTGTCGTGTATTAGTGGCACAAAAAAAGAATTTGCCGTTGCGTGGTGAAGTGAGAATATTACAGCCCTATTTGGCGTGTATTAGTGGAAAAAAAAGGGCTTATTAGCCGTTGTGTGGTGAAGGGTGAAAATTACAGACTTTTTTGGGGTGTTTTAATTTCCTTTTTATTTGATCTAACAGTATGTCAGACAGAGAAGTGCCAGGCTCTGCACAGGAGAGTGGCAGAGGCCTAAATGTTTCTGGCGCAGGCACAGGTAGCAGCAGAGTAAGGGGGTGTGGCAGCAAGAGTCGCAGCGAGAGGCTTGAGCTCCCGGTGTCATCTAGTGTCGTGTCTTGACCAGCAGCCCAGCGGTTCTTGAATGGTTGACTCGGTCATCTTTATTTTGGATCCACTCCTGTTTTATTTTGGCATTAGAAATACTGATGGATTACTGACCAAATGCTGACCGAGTGAAGGCGTATGCTCAACAGACAGGATCCATTTTTTGGGGGTTATTGTTCTGATGGATATGTGGAATCAGCTGACGACGGTGTAAAAGGAATGCTCATCTTCTTGACGCTAACATCGACCTGTAAGTTCATAGTTATTTGGTCAGTTTTGGCCCCATGACTGCCCAAATAAGTGAAGTGTGCAGTGACTCCCTATGCGTGTTACTGCAAGGCACAGTGTTCTACACCACTATAAAGGCTCTCTGCAGCCAGGAAATAGCCATTTTAACGCGATTTGCCGCAAATAAATTCGTATCGAACTGAATTTTTTAAAAAAATTTGGCGAATCGTCCGAATTGAATTTTTTTAAAATTCGCTCATCTCTAGACACAACTCCCATATGAACCTTAAGGAGAAGGGTATATAGTGGGCGATTCACCCGCAATTGGCCTCCAGATGCCTGGTGTGGTGAAGCTCGTGATGGTTATTAGGTCGCAGGAGGAAACCAGAGAGGCGTGCATTCCTGGTGGTAAAGCCTCACTACTATAGCATCCAGAAACGGGTCAGAGGGGACTCCAAGGTGGTCAGGCCAGTGCTAAGTGAAGGCTGCATACCAGTAAGGGAGGAAAACAAATGGTTTATGGCCCAGATCATATTAGCTGCAGACCAGCATCACAGAGCTCCGAAACACTGTGTCCTGTTTGCATGTCTGCTAGCCACGTTTCCTCCTTTCAGTGTTTTACCAACTTGCAACTTGTCCAACAAAGGGGCATGTTTTTGCAAGAAATGGGGCAAGTCTTAGACGCAATATCGGGCACCAAAAAAATGTCCCCTATTTGGAGTATACTAAGCAAAAAAAATAGGTAATGTACAATTAGAGCAGGTAGTCTGTAGGTGCATCAGGTTTATCATCCAGTATCAGTCACTGGCGCAATTTAAAGGGAACCTGTCATCTTGAAAATGCAAATTAATCAGTCAGCAGCATGTTATACAGCAGGAGGAGCAGATTGATATATACATTTGTGAGTAAAGATTCAGTAAAACTTTTATTTTTTACATTTAATTTCCTGCTCATATTAACCGCTACAGGACCGCCTAACGCAGGGATGCGTCCTGCGGGCGGTCCTGTAGCTCTGAGATGACGCGTCGGCGCGTCATCTCGTGAGAGCCGAGACTTCCTGTGAACAGAGGAAGCGCATCTCGGCAGTTAGGCTACAGCCTGCCAGCGATGATCCATCGCTGGCAGGCTGTAGATGCGAATTAAATCGCATCAAACAGCTATATCAGACGCTGTTTTGTGAACAGCGTCTGACATAGCTGCTACCTGGTCCTCTGGTGGTCCCATTTGCTGGGATCGACCACCAGAGGACCAGGTAACACTGTAAAGTTGCACCAAACACTACACTAACCCCCCACCCCCCCTCACCTAATAACCCCTTGATCACCCCATCTAGACCCCCTGATCACCCCCCTGTCATTGATCACACCCCTTGTAAGGCTCCATTCAGACGTCCATATGTGTTTTGTGGATCCGTGGATTCACGGATACGCGGATCCGATACGCGGATCCGATCCGCAGATCCTCAAAACACGGACACCGGCAATGTGCTTTCCGCATTTTGCAGATCCGCACATTGCCAGAACTATATAGAAAATGCTTTTTCTTGTCCGCAATTACGGACAAGAATAGGACATGTTCTATATTTTTGCGGAACGGAAGTGCAGACCCGGAAGCGCGGATCCGTAATTCCGGATCCGAGCGCGACAAAGTCTGTCCCCATAGAAATGAATGGGTCCGCATTTCCGTTCCGCAAACAGAATTTCGGACGTGTGAATGGGGCATAAGGGTCCCCTATCACCGCCAGTTAGTTAGCTACTTGTTAGGTAGCTAGTGCCCAGCCCACTGCACCGCAGTCACTGATTTTGGCAGAGATTTTTTCATCCACATTGACCGATGCGAATGAAAAAATCTGTGCCGTTCATTTTTTTTTTTTTCAGCGCAGAGGCTGAACGAAAAAAAAAAATCTCATTACCCGTATGCTCAATCTAAGGAGAATCGCAGATACTCCTAATGCTGGCCATATGTGTAATTATTGCGGAGACCCTCAAATGCCAGGACAGTATAAATACCCCACATGTGACCCCATTTTAGAAAGAAGACACCCTAAGGTATTCGCTGAGGGATATGGCGAGTTCATGCAAAATTTTATTTTTTGTCACAAGTTAGTGGAATATGAGACTGTAAAAAAAAAATAAAAAAAAATCAATTTCCGCTAACTTGTGCCAAATTTTTTTTTTTCTGTGAACTCGCCATACCCCTCACAGAATACCTTGGGGTGTCTTCTTTCCACAATGGGGTCACATGTGGGGTATTTATACTGCCCTGGCATTTTAGGGGTCCTAAAGCGTGAGAATCCAAATGCGTAAAAATGGCCTGTGAAATCATAAAGGTACTCATTGGTTTTAGGGCCCCTTTGCGCATCTTGGCTGCAAAAAAGTGTCACTTATGTGGTATCGCCAGTACTCAGGAGAAGTAGGGCAATGTGTTTTGGGGTGTATTTTTACATATACCCATACTGTGTGTGAGAAATATCGCTGTAAACGACAACTTTTTAAATTTTTTTATTCAAAGTTGTCAATTTACAGAGATATTTCTCTCACCCAGCATAGGTATATGTAAAAATACACCGCAAAACACATTGCCCTACTTCTCCTGAGTACGGCGATACCACATAAGTGACACTTTTTTGCAGCCAAGATGCGCAAAGGGGCCCAAATTCTAATGAGTACCTTTTAGGAGGGCATTTTTTCGCATTTTTCTTCTCACGCTTTAGGGCCCCTAAAATGCCAGGGCAGTATTAATACCCCACATGTGACCCCATTTTGGAAAGAAGACACCCCAAGGTATACTATCCTGAAGAAACATGACAGGCGCTCAGAAAGTCAGAGCTGCTTCAAAATGCCGAAATTCACTTTTTTGCACCATAGTTTGTAAACGCTATAACTTTTACCCAAACCAATAAATATACACTTATTGGACTTTTTTTTTATCAAAGACATGTAGAACAATAAATTTAGAGAAAAATTTATATAGAAATGTAGTTTTTTTAAAAAAAAATTACAACAGAAAGTGAAAAATGTCATTTTTTTGCAAAAATGTCGTTAAATTTGTATTAATGGCAAAAAAAGTAAAAATGTCAGCAACAATGAAATACCACCAAATGAAAGCTCTATTAGTGAGAAGAAAAGGAGGTAAAATTAATTTGGGTGGTAAGTTGCATGACGGAGCAATAAAAGGTGAAAGTAGTGTAGTGCGGAATTGTAAAAAGTGGCCTGGTCATTAAGGGTGTTTAAGCTAGGGGGGCTGAAGCGGTTAAACTTTAAAATCAAGGAGGCAGTGATTGACAACTATCTCTGTATACACAGTCATGGAGGGAAGGCTGTCAATCACTGATAGGACCGCCTGTTTAACTGATCCAGCAGGCTATTTTTGCAAAAAGGCGCTTTCTGGTAAAATACCGGCTTTCGCACTGACAAAAAGTATTGATTACATGGAACGTTTTTTGTTCGGGCAAAAACCAGCACTTATTCTGGAAACTGGCCCAATCCACACCAGATCCCATTATAGTCAAAGGGTCTGGCAGTGAACAGCAGTATCCGACTGTCCTCTGCCCAAACAGTCTGCCAGATCAGTCAAACAGAAGTGTGAACCTACCCTGAGTAAATCTTAGTAAGGCACCTGTACATGTTCAGCATTTTTGTGCAGAAAAAAAAACACAGCATAGTACAGTAACAGCAAAGTGAATGGAATTTGACAAATCTCATGGGAGTGACATATGAGCTAGATTGAAAATAACATTTTTTAGCCACATGAAATCTCAAAAATCAGATCAAATCATGTGGGATGCCCCCTGTTCTTTGAAGCGCCAGTCATTGCCACTTTGCACAAAGTGAGAGGGACAGAATGCTTGAACTGGGAGATCTTGGTAAAGCACAATGACGAACTGCAATGACAGCAAGAGGTGCAAAGAAGAGGCAAGAATTGGACATCACATCCCAAGCCTAGGGTGACAAAACAGAGTCTACACAAACCATCAGAAGGTGTTAGCACAACATTGGGTTACAAGCCAGATGACCAGCTTCAGGATTCATTGATCTCACACCACCGCTCTCAGAGGCTACCATGGTGAATACAGAAATGGAGGCTGGAATGGATGTCTGTCTTCTTCAGCAATGAATCCAGCTTTTGATTCGGAAGTAATGATAGCCAGGCATTGGTTTGGTGACCACAGGAGAAATGCCATGAAGAGGCCTTCACATGGGAACGTCATACTCAGGGGATTATGTTGTGGGGTGGCATAAGGTACTGTTGCTGAACCCGTCTAGTCATCATTTCAGGTACACTAACAGCTTGGCCATACATTCATTTGGTCGTGTAACCAGCTTTATGACCATTTCTCTAAAGTATCTCAGGAACTGTTTTCCAGTAGGACAACACCAGGCTGCATGCTGCTCATTCTACTGTGAACAGCCTGTTTAGCCTAAATGTGCTACCATGCCCTGCAGTCTCCAGACTTGTATTCCATGAAGCATACCTGAGCTGTCATTAGTCGGCAATTGCAAAGGGAGCTACCAGCAGCAGATTGATAAATTTGCATGTCAAAGTGCATGGCAGAACATTCCTTAGGTAACCATTAATAACCTCATTGATGGCATACCACAGTGTGTAAGTGTATGTGTATTTCTGAACATGGCACTTGTACTTGATACTGAATAAATCAAGATGTTTTAAATATTTTGTCTCCATTTTATTTCACTTGCATATAATTAACGTGTGTATTGAGCCTGCGATTTCCATAATACCACTGCATTTTCAATGTCGAGGAACGTATGTATATAAAAGTGCTGTGCAAAAGTTTCAAGCAGGTGTGGAAAAATGCTGCAAAGTAAGAATGCTCTCAAAAATAGAAGTGTTAATAGTTTATTTTCAGAAGTTAACAAAATGCAAAGCAAATGAACAAAAGAAAAATCTAAATCAAATTAATGTTTGATGTGACTACCTTTTGCATCAGTTGTTCTAGGTACACTTCCACCCAGGAAGGAGCTCAGCAGGGAGGTTTTTTCAAACAGATAACCAACCATAGATCCTCTGTAGATGTAGGCTTGCTCAAGTCCTTCTGTCTCTTTATATAATCCCAGATAGACTCAATGATGTTGAGACTAGGGCTCTGTTGAGGCCATAACATCACTTCCACTTCCATCTTTTCAAGTAATAATCCACAGCACTCTTGTCAACAAAAGGCAGGGATGGGTGCGCGTCCAGGTTATGTTCTATAGCTCCACCTCAAGAACTGTAGGTCTCACACAAATATTAGGACAGCACTCCTTAAGTAATGATAATTAATGGTTTTATTTCACTTCATATTATTTCAGCCGGAGTAGGTGGTATATCAGTTGCAACGTTTCGGGCTAACAGTTGCCCTTTATCAGGCACTCTGAGGACCACAGTGTGCTTACAGCCGGCGCTTGATCACTTCCACTTCCAGAATTTCTTGTTCTTCTTTATGCTAAAGATAATTTTTAATGTCATTTACTGTATGTTTGTGGTTGTTGTCCTGCTGCAGAATAAATTTGTAGCCAATCAGGTACCTTCCTGGTGGTATTACATAATAGATAAGTATCTGCCTTTATTCAGCATTGAGGACATTACTAATCCTGACTAGGGGTGAGCAGACCCGTGGATGTTCGGGATCGCTGGGTTTGGCTAAACTTCGGTCAAAGTTCGGGTTCGAGACCCAAACTTGACCCTAACTCGAATCCGAACCCTATACAATAGTCGTAGTAAGGGCTAGAGGGCTGCAAAAGGAAGCAAAATGGGGGTAAGAGCAGGACAGTTGCCCTGCAAACAAATGTGGATAGGGAAATGACTTAAAATAACATAGAATAGAAAATAATAAAAAATAATAATCTTAAACTACTGTAGGGGGCGGAGGTCAAAGTGGAGTAGGTGGAGGTGAAGGTTGAGGAGGTAGCCAACACTGCTTTTGTTGTTTTTTTATTTTCAGTTTTCTTCCTTTATTTGTTTATTTTTAGTTTTTTTTTTATAAATTTGGGAAGACCCCAAAACATTGGGAAATTGAAAAGAGAAAGTGCGCTGGAGTATAACAATGGCTGGGTGCAGCCGGTATACTTGTCTAATCAGCACAAGGTATGGGCAAGTCCTGTGGGATCCATGTTTCCATTGTTCATTTTAATGAATGTGAGCTTGTGCTCGTTGGCTGTGGACAGGCGGATGCGCTTGTCTGTGATTACCCCCCACTGCCGTGCTAAACACATGTTCGGACAATACACTTGCTGCAGGGCAGGTCAGCACCTCCAAGGCGTAAAGGGCAAGCTCAGGCCATGTGCCCAATTTGGGGACCCAGAAGTTGAATGGGGCAGACCCATCAGTAAGTATGTGTAGGCATGTGCACACGTACTGTTCCACCATGTTGCTGAAATGCTGCCTCCTGCTAAGACGTTCTGCATCTTCTGATCACGCTCCAGTGACGGAATTAAGGACAGCACGTTGTCCTTGTAGCGGGTTTCCAGCAGGGTGTTCACACAGTAATCAGCACTGGTTAGAATGTGGGCAAATCGGCGGCAGACACTGCAGCATGTAATTTCTTATGTGTGCCAGGCTGCCCAGAGGCAATGACAAGCTGTCCTCCGTGGGAGGTGTATCGTCTGTGTCCTCTGTATCCCCCCAGCCACGCTCCTTTGATGCCCATAAGCTGCTTTGGGTGCCATCCTGCTGTGAACACGGTTCCTGCTCATCATCCTCCTTCTCATCCTGCAGAACTGTGCTCTAGCTGGACAGTTGTGTACCTGGCCTCTGTTGATGCAGGAACCCACCCTCCGAGCCACTTGTGAATGATTGGCCTGATAACCGTGGAAATGATCCCTCTTCCTCCTCCTCTTCCTCCTGTGCCACATCCTCTTCCATCATTGCCCAAAGTGTTTTTTCAAGGAGACATAGAAGTGGGATAGTAACGCTAAGGACTGTGTCATCGGCACTGGCCATGTTGGTGGAGTACTCGAAACAGCACAACATGGCACACACGTCCCACATGGAGGCCCACTCACTGGTGGTGAAGTGGTGCTTTTCTGCAGAGCGACTCATGCCGAAAGCGCGCACAGACGACCTGCACTTTCTGCAGCAGCTCTGACATATCTGGGTAATTTTTCAGGAACCTCTGCACCACAAAATTCAGCATATGCGCCAGGCAAGGGATATGAGTCAAACCGACTAGCCCCAGAGCTGCTACGAGATTTTGCCCATTATCACACACCTCCAGACCAGGCTTGAGGCTCAGCGGCACCAACCACTCATCAGTCTGTTGTTCCATGTCAGTGCACAGCTCCTGTGCGGTGTTGGGTTTTCCCTCAAACAGATGAGTTTCAAAACAGCCAGCTGTTGTTTCCCCCTGGCTGTGCTGAAGTTGGTGGTAAAGGGATTAAGCTAAATGGATGAGAAGGCGGTAGAGGAGGAAGCAGAGTAGGAGGAGGAGGCAACGAGAAATGTCCTGCAATCCTCAGTGGTGGTAGGACATTCGCCAAACTGCTATCTGCCTCAGGCCCATCCGTCACTGCATTTACCCAGTGTGCAGTTAGGGAGATATAACATCCCTACCCATGCTTACTGGTCCTCATATCGGTAGTTATGTGGACCTTGCCACAGATGGCGTTGCGCAGTGCACACCTGATTTTGTCTGCCACTTGGTTGTGCAGGGCAGGGATGGCTCACCTGGAAAAGTAGTGGCGACTGGGAACCATGTACTGTGGGACAGCCACCGCCATAAGGTTTTTAAAAGTCTCTTTGTCGACCAAATAGAATGACAGCATTTCAAAGGCCAGAAACTTTGAAATGCTGGCATAAAGGGGCAGGGATCGAGGCTGGGTAGGGGGTACTTCCTCTTTCTCTCCAGTGTTTGGGGGATAGACAGCTGAACGCCTCCATGGGACAGTGTGGACATGATGGGTGACCAGGGCCGGCGCATCCTATAAGCGGACTAGGCAGCCGCGTAGAGCGCCCCTTTCTGCAGCCGCTCAAACGCTCTATATTGAGCCATTGGCGGCTGCAGCACTTCCCGGGCTGGCGCGTCCATGAGGGCGCACCGACCGGGCGCAGCAAGAGGAGAGGAGCTGACAGGAGGGAAGCGCTCAGCGCTCCCTCCTGTCAGTCCCTCATTGTAGCTTGGCCGAGCCCTGTATGGTCCGCAGGTACAGGGAGCATCTGTCTCCTGTACCCGGCCGGACTGACATGAAGTGTGCACTTTCTGTCAGTACGCTCGGGTGCAGGAAACAAAAGCGCCTGTACCCGCGGACCATACAGGGCTCGGCCACGCTACACCAGAGGTAGGAGGGAATGAGAAAAAGAATGACATGGGGGGGGGGAAGAGAATGACATAGGGGGGTGAAGAATGACAAGAGGGTTAAAGGGAATGACAAGAGGGAGAAATAGAATGACATGGGGGGGTAGGGGGTGGAGAATGACAAGAGAAGGAGAGAGAATGACAAGGGGGAAAGAGAATGACAAGAAAGGGAAAGAGAATGACAAGAAATGGAAAGAGAATGACAAGGGGGGGGAAAGAATGACATGGGGGGAAGAGAATGACAAGAGGGGGAAGAGAATGACAAGAGGAGGTAAGAGAATGACATGGGGGGGGGGGAGAGAATGACAAGAAGGGGGAAAGAATGACAATAGGGGGAAGAGAATGACATGGGGGCACCGGCCCTGTGGGTGACGATGGTGGAGGTGGTGGTGTTGCTGCCACATCCTCTGTTTGCAGGGTGGAAGGTGCCGCTGTCACTCCAGAAGGGGAGGAAGAGGCCGAGACCGCGGTAGAAGAAGGAGCAAGAGGAGCCTGAGATCTTTTGTGGTTTTTCAGGTGTGTAAACTGCAGCTCGTGCTTTGCATTTAGATGCTTGGTCATGCAGGTGGTGCTCAGGTTTAGACCAATTTATGTCTCGCTTCAGGCTCTGATTGCACAGTGTGCAAACCACTCTCGTCTTGTCATCAGTACATTGTCTGAAGAACTGCCATGCCAGGGAACTCCTTGGAGCTGGCTTTGGTGTGCTTAGTCCCTGGGTGCGATGGGCAGTAGCAGGCATACTGGCTAGGGGACGGCCACTCTGCTTTTGCACCCTACTCCCTCTTTTGCTGTGCATCTGATGCTGTGTGACCACCACCTCTTCCTCCGAACTGACCACATCACTCGCATGACCTTGATTCCATGTGGGGTCTAGGACCTCATTATCCTCCACTTCATCTTACAGCCACTCTTCATCCTCCTTGCCAGTCTGCACACGGCAGAAAGCCACAGCAGTTGGCACCTGTGTTTCGTCATTATCATCAGAGACGTGCTGCGGTGGTCCACCCATGTCCACATCCTAAAACATAAGTGGTTGGGCATCAGTGCACTCAATCTCTCTAACTTCCTGGGTAGGGCTAGGTGGATGGCCCACGAAAACCCCGCCAGCAGAGTCATCAAAAAGCATAAGAGACTACTGCATGACTTGGGGCTCAGACTGCTTGGCTGATTTGCAAGGGGGTGTGGTGAAAGAGAGATGCCCATGGGCTGCAGGTGCCAACTCTGCGGTTTCAGCAGGGAACCGGTTGGGAGACAATGTGAAGGAACTAGAGGCACTGTCAGCCATCCAATCTACTACCACCTCTACTTGTTCTGGCCTCACCTTTCGTACACCGGTATTCGGGCCTACAAAATGACGCTGAACGTCTTGTTGCCTACGTGCACCTATACTGGCCTGAGGAAGCGCCGCTTGGCGCGAAATGGCCGTTGCCGGTCACTACACTCAGCATGAGGTTTGTCCGCCCTAGCCCTCCTCCGATTGTTGGCTCCTAAGGGAGTGAAAATAAAGGTGATTTTTTAAAGGCGAATGGTGAGTGCCGCTGATCTTTACTCTTTCTCTCCACTGCACACCTGAGGAAGGTGTTTCATTTGGGCGTGTAGCTGGCACAGTTCGATCCCGTCCTCTCCCTGCAACAGGAACTCCACCAGCAGCACCATGACCAGGGCTACGTCCCTTATTTCATGCTCTCCTCATTCTTTGAGGTCACCCACCGAACTAACAGACAGATTAACTATATTAATTTCCCTGTCATGTATGCAGTGCAAGTGTACCTCACACCAAAAATGGATATATGTCACCCACCGATCTAACAGACGGATTAACTATATTAATTTCCTTGTCATGTATGCAGTGCAGGTGTACCTCACACCAAAAATCGGAATATGTCACCGACCGGACTAACAGACGGATTACTATAATAATTTCCCTGTCACATATGCAGTGCATATGTATCTTACACCAAAAATGGGTATATGTCACTCACCGAACTAACAGACGGATTAACTTTAATAATTTCCCTGTCACATATGCAGTGCACGTGTATCTCACACCAAAAATGGGTATATGTCACCGGTCAAACTAACAGTCAGATTAACTATATTAATTTCCCTGTCATGTATAAAGTGCAAAACTATCTCACACCAAAAATGGGTATATGTCACCCACCGAACTAACAGACGTATTAACTATATTAATTTCCCTGTCACGTATGCAATGCAGGTGTACCTCACACCAAAAATGGGTATATGTCACCGGCTGAACTAACAGTCAGATTAACTATATTAATTTCCCTGTCACGTATAACTGGCACATGTATCTCACACCAAAAGTGGGTATATGTCACCCATTGAACTAACAGACGGATTAACTATTATATATTTGTGTCAGGGTTATAAAAATGGTGCATAACACCCACAAACAATCACTATAGGTCACCCATAGAATTAATAGCCAGATTAATTATTATATATCTGTGTTAGGGATATAAAGATGGTGCACTGCACCCACAAAAAATCTCTATAGGTCACCCACAGAATTAACAGCCAGATTTATTATTAGATTTCTGTGTCAGGGGTGCAAAGCTGGTGTGTTGCACCCACAAAAAATCATTATAGGTCACCCACAAACACAAATGCCATTACTAGGCATGGCTGTGATGGCCTCTAAGTGCCCACAGTATAAAAGCTTGTTGATTGGCTGCCCTGCAGCTTTTCAAAAGCTTTATCAAATGCCCGAACACCAAACTCAAACCCGAACTTTTCCTACAGACATTCAAGGAACCTTCACGTTGCTTCACTGTTGCCTGCAGACACCCATTATTGTACTTCTCTCCAGCCCTTCGGCGAACAAACTTCTGTTATAGCCAAATATTTAGCATTTTAACTCATCAATCCAGGGCACCTGCTGCCATTTACTGCACCACAATTCTTATGTTTTTGTGCATAGTTGAGTGGAAGCAAGGCCAAGCAAATCATCAATATATTAAACATATGGCAGATAACAGTCATAAAACATATTTAAGGTACTTGTTGTACTTGTATTTGTGAAAAATTCATAAGTCTACTCAATAAACATGGAAATCTAATAAAACTGATAAAATTGAACTTGCAGGTACTATACTCAGTAAGACAAAAGATGTTCATATATTTTCTGACTGAAGAGCTTAACCTGTGTAATAGAACAATGGAATATTGCACAATTCGCCCATATCTTTAGGGAATTGGTCATTGTGGTGCTCCTATAACATTTACCATACTATTCACTGTATAGACAATGAAGAGAGACAAACTGCAAGCTAAGCAGAGAGCATTGATACATGAGCTTCCATTGAATGTTCTTGACCTGTAAGTGGATCCTGTCTTCCTAAGATGAGTCATACAGGCAATGATAATCTTCACATTCTGTTTTCAGAGGCATTTGAAAGGTACCTGAGGAAGGACTGATAAGGAGTAAGCTTTCTATGCAATGGCCATGCATGTAGTTCTGGATGTTAAGAGTCATTGATAAATTCAGTTGATACCCTTATATAGGGTAAATGGAAATTAGTTTACCTACATTGGTTGATGTCTTTTGTATGTTTTTGCCAACAGAAAAATATGCATGTATCTAGTGATATATGTATTCTAAATTTACATAGGCTTGTCCTGACTGCAATCAAGAGAAAAAAAAAAGCAATACAGAATATAATATGATTACTTGTAGTTATAGTAAAAAATCATAAATGTGGCAAAGGCAGGATGAGTGGTGTCCAGGATCAGAGAAAATGAGAGAGGAAAAGAAGGCCACAAGAAAAGGAAAATTGGAGATAATAACAGAAATGGAATTAAAGAGGTTTTCTGGAAGTATAATATTTTCAGAATAGATCATCAATATCTGATCAGTGGGGGACTGACTCTTGGCTCCCCCACAGATCAGCTGATTGAAAGGGCTCAAATAAGAACTGCAGCCTTTACACAACTTATTTTCACCGTACACTGTATAGAGGCTGTGCTTAAAATGATATCTTTGGCCATTCACTTGAGGCCATGTAAGCAATTTAACATGTCATCACTGGCCTAGGAAGACCTGCAGCGCTTAACTGCTAATTGTGACAGTCAGAACCCTACTGACTGATATTGGTTTCTTAGAGTAGGTTATCAATATTTTACTCCTAAAAAATCCCTTTAAGGGACATGAAAAATAAGTCTGGCGCATGGAACAACAGTGACAGGTGTGAGAAAGTAATTGTCACTATCAAGATATAAAAGTCTGATTAATGATAAAAGAGAGAGCTGTCATCGGCAGCTGCTCGACTCACCAGTTCTGGGTTTTCTGTATCCCTCCTCCTGCTCTTTCCTTCCCAGTGAGCCTGGCCTCTATTCTGTCTCTCCACACAGATTATGGCTTGCTTGCCTACAAGGCCTCTCCTTCTATGCCCATAGGGCACACATACAATACCGGTTTAGGGGCCAGCCTTTAGATGGCTACCATGCGGTACTTAAGGCACCTTCCCCTGTGGAAGGATGCCCGAGCTATAGATTTCCTAGCTTGCTAGAGAATGTGTTCTGTTTATGTTGTCTGCCTGTGTACCAACTTTGTACCCATTTCTTGGATTGTGATCCTCCGCTGCCTAATCTGACCTGTGTCTGACCTCGGTATTGACCTTTCACTGTTCACCCTGACCTTGGACCATTTATTTGCTGCATATTCTGTTACTGTCCTGACCTTGGCTTGTCCTTGAGTACTGTTGTTGCCTGACCCCGGTGTTTCTTGACCCCCGTAGGCCAGCTGTCATACAGAGAAAACTCCAGGAGGTATTGGCCTAGTGGTTCCCCTGCAGTGAAGTCCAGATCCCTGTACAGGGGTTAAAGGGTGAAAACCAGGGAACTTCCAGGATAACGCCCTTAGCAGTAACCAAAAGTCAAATCTGTTGATTTATCCAGTGGTTCCACACCCACTGCTGTAACAATTTCTATATGAGTATATAAAGTAAGATGACCTTCAAAAGTCCAGACTAGCAATCTGGGAAAACTGACTTCTCATTGTAAATGGTGGAACTTAAAATGGAAGCCATGTCTTGTGTTTTAAGGTCTTGTGTTAAAGGGTTTACAATAAATTCCATTAGTTTGCTGTTTATAGACTTCCCAACCACCACAGCCATTCCATAGAAGAAAACTGTCAATTGGTGCAAGGCGGGGTTAGCAGGAGCTTATGAATAAGCAGGACAATTCTCTAGCAGTGCCTGGCTCTTCTCTAATGTGTACTACCAGGGTCAGACTGGGGCTCCAGAAGAAATTACAACTACTCACAAAAAGTTAGGGATATTTGACTTTCAGGTGAAATTTATGGAAAATGTAAATAAAGCTCATGCTTCAGTGATATTATATCATGAAATCAGGGGATTTAAGTAGAAGCATGCAATAGTGATTTTCTCATCTCAAACTATTTATTGAAACAAAAGCCAACAACAGTGGTGGGTATACCCCCACAAAAATGTAAATGTCTCATTGTCTTCCATGAAAATAAAATTAGGCCTGTGTTGTTCAAGCAGAGGCACAATGACTGGATTAATAATGTTATTCAAGTAGTATAGGTTTGTCACTGTATCATTCACAAAGTATAGGGCACTGTATTGACACCTACCCACACTGTAACACCACCACTACCAAAGACTCATCTGGTGAAAACAGTGGCTGTTGCATAGTGCTCTCCTTGATGTCTCCAACATCTTTGGCGGCCATCATTTCTGCTCAGCATGAATCTACTTTTATCAGTGAAAAGCACTGAGGCCCACTGGTCCCTCGTCCAGTGTAGATGCTCTCTGGCCCATGCAAGATGACAATGCCTGTGCCTCGTGGTGTGGCCAGGTACACTTCCAGGTCATCTAGCACGCAGACTACACTGACTATGCCTTTCTGTGACTCCAGTCTCTCTGTTGCAACCTGCTGATGACACTGTAAAACTCTAAGCTCAGTGGCAACTTCTGTCTCAGAACATCCTGCTTGAAGCCTCACAGGTACTGTTGATCAATTGTTAGGTCTCGTCTTGGTCTCATGATGTCAAATGTGAACAGCATTATGAGGAGCACTGTTTAAATACTAATTCTAATTGGACTAGGACATTTATTGGACGATTCATGGATGAAACATCTGTTGTGACATTTGCCATTTAGCTCCTTGTTAGAGAACAGCAAGTTGTGCAAAAAGTACTAAAACATTGAAGAGTTGGACATGTGCATTCAAAGGCTTAGAGAAGGTCATATTAAGTTCACCTGTAAAGCTTACAGTGCATTTTAGGTTCATTCTGAAATGTATCCACAAGCCAAATATCCTTTATTTTTGTGTGTAGTATATTATCAGGGACCACACCTCACATCATCAATAAAGTCTAACAGGTTTTGATTAAAAGAAACACAGGCGGTTTCAAATGTTCTATTTTCTGCTGAACCTTTGGGCCCACAGTGGTTTCAGAGCCTAGGCCCATCGGTACTCTGGCGGGCCAGTCTGACGCTGTGTGCTAACTACCATCCTTAGGCCACGTCTACTTCTGCAGCAAGCATTCCGGTATTCTGTTCTGGCAGAGGAATTGGCGTATCCAGCATATGCTAAATTGCCTGCTGCAGATGTTATACAGTATAATCTTGGAAACCACCTTACAATAGAGGATAAGGCTAGTTTCACACTAGCGGCAGGATGGATCCAGCCTGTCGGATCCGTCCTGCCGCTTTTTTGCCGTGCCGCTGGACTGCCGCTCTGTCCCCATTGACTATAATAGGGGCGGGGGCTGAGTTCCCACGCAGCACGGCAGTGCACGGAGAGAGGACGCCGGACTAAAACTACGACATGTCCGACATTTAGTCTGGCGTCCTCTCTCGGTGCACTGCCGTGCTGCCCCGGAACTCCGCCCCCGCCCTATTATAGTCAATGGGGACGGAGCGGCAGTCCGCCGACACGGCGACATAGCAACAGGATGGATCAGACAGGCTGAACAGCCTGTTGGATCCGTCCTGCCTCTAGTGTGAAACTAGCCTAAGGGAGAGAACACTGAAACCGGCATGTTTGTCACTACTTTATGCAGACTTCACCTTGTTCCACATAACAGGTTCCCATTATAGTCTTCAAATGGGCTTCTGCTACTTTACACATTACTTCAGATCCTGCTATTGACTACTTGGCAGCATGTCCTACAGAGTCCTTTTTTTTTTCACTTCCAGAACAGCTATTTTAGAGAACCAGGGGGATAAAATGGATGGAAGAAATCATCTTGTCCAATAGAGCTTACAACGTAAGAGCAGCTAACTATCTGTCTACACAAGGAAACAGTTTTTAGTTTGGAAGAGTGTGTCACACTGTTTTTAGTTTTTTTTAAAGTGTGTCACACTACAATTAACCAGCAGATGGCAGTGTTAGAACAAAAGTATTAAATACAACAATGCGAGTATATTGGAGAGCACAACAACTCTACCCAAATAGATTTGGAAATGGAAATAATCTGATTTTATATTTTTTAAATGCTAATCACAAATATATAGTGCTGCCAAGGTTGGACTTTCAAACTTTATAAACATTTGGGCTTATCTGAGGTAAGGCAGGCTAAGGTTCTTTTTCTTTCTTCTTGAGCATTTTTATTGTTGTCCCTTCATGTTCCCTTGCTGTATAACTAACCATTTCAAAGATTAACCCCTTAGTGACCACGCACATTTAGTGACCACATCTCTCCCCCCTCCATTCTCGTTGTAGGTGCGGGTCCCAGAGGTGGGACCCTCACCTATCAGACAATGGGGGCATATCCTAGCGATATGCCCCCATTGTATGTGATAGGATTACCCCTTTAAGTACAATTGCTATTAATATTGGGATGCTATCTCTGTAAATTAAATGTGATTAATAAAACTATATAGTTGATGAAACATATAATGTCTTTTTCTTTCTTAGCTGGTAAATAACGTATCTTCACTATATAAACAGTCACTTCCAGTGAGTATCCTGTATTGCTTTAAAGACACATTCAGTGCGGGTGCAATTTATGTTATGTTATTAATATGCCGATTTCTGGATCTTCTCTATAATGGTAACCATATATTTATAATACTGATCACAAGTCTGTAAGTCTGTACTCACTGTTGGAGTAATGTGCTTTTATCCTCCGTGGCCTCCCATGTGGTAGCTCCAGCACTCACCCCAGATTCAGCGTCTCTCATGGCAAGTTCTCTAACACGGGCAGTGATACCTGCTTTATAGCGGTTAAGGCCCCTTTCACACGGGCGAGTATTCCGTGAGGTGAACACATTGCACCCGCACTGAATCCGGACCCATTTACTTTAATTGGGCTGTGCAGATGAGCGGTGATTTTTAAGCATCACTTGTGCTTTGTGTGAAAATCGCAGCATGTTCTATATTCTGCATTTTTCACGCAACGCAGGCCCCATAGAAATGAATGGCACAACCAGGTGCAGATGCGGTGCGATTTTCATGCATGGTTGCTAAGGAGACGAGGGATGAGTTATCCGGGAGTACCTTTTGCTTTATTATTTTCCATTATAACATGGTGGGCCATTATAACATGGTTTAATTCAGAATGCTAAGTAAAAGATCCATTGTGGGGTTAAAAAAAAAATGTAACTCACCTCATCCACTTGATCGCGCAGCCTGGCTCGTCTTCTTTCTTCTTCTTCTTCTTGCAGGACCTGGCTGGAAAAGGACCTTCCGTGACGTCATTACGCTCAGCGCAGGTCCTGCTGAACGAAGATAGAAGAATGCATTCCACTCGCACGAAAAACATGGCTTTTTTGACACCTTTTTTTTTTTTTTACGGTGTTCATCTGAGGGGTTAGATCGTGTGATATTTTAATAGACCTGGTTGTTACGGAGACGGCGATACATAAAATGTCTACTTACATTTTTTTTCACCTTTAATACAATAAAAGAATGTTGGAAACAAAAAAAATCATGTTTTAGTGTCTATATATTCTGAGAGACATATTTTTTTTTATTTTTTTCCCGTTCAGGTGAGGAGGTGGATCATGTGATATTTTTATATAGTCAGTTGTTGCGGACGCGGCAATACCCAATATGTCTGATTTTCATTTTTTTTTCTTTTTTTTTTTTTTTACAATTTTATGTGTTTAATTTTGGGAAAGGGGCTTTTTTTTTACTTGAAACTTTATATATTTTTTTATTATGAGAAACACTTTTTAACTTTTTTAACTTTTTATTTTTGTCCCACTCTGGGACTTTAACTTCTGGGGTCTGATCCCCTCTGCCGGGTCCGTGTCGCTGATCGAACGGGCACAGCTCCTGCACCCACCCAAACAGCCCACCGTATATGTACAGCGTTGATCCTTAAGGGGTTAAAACCCGCAGTTTAACCAAACCCCCCTTTGTTTACGACAGTAAAAAGACGTATTAGTGGTCACTAAGGGGTTAATGTACAGGCCAATACAATTACAATTAGCAATCTAGCCATATGCTGCCATCTTGTGGCATTATTAAGCAGTGACAAGCTAATGTGAAGGTTATCATTAAGTAGTGGCAAGTGTGATTGATAGACTCTACACTGTAAGGCCCCTTTCACACAAGCGAGTTTTCCGCGTGGATGCAATGCGTTTTTTACTGATAGTTGCTATATTGTTTGTAAACCTTCAGTATTTTATCACGCGCGTGAAAAACGCATCAAAACGCATTGCACTCGCAAACTGAACAACTGAACGCAATCGCAGACAAAACTGACTGAACTTGCTAGCAAAATGATGCAAGTGTCACTGAACGCATCCAGAGCCAATCCGTCACGCTCGTGTGAAAGAGGCCTAACAGAACCTACCCTACAAATGGCCATACAATTAGGTTCAGTGGATGGGGTTGAACTGCTATACTCATCCTAGTACCAAGGTTTGTTGCTGTCTAATTCACTTAGTGTGAGATTAATTAAGGTATTGCTGTAATATAAGACTCCATTGCATTATTTATAACTCTACAATGGTCTGGGACTCCTTGGTGTATAGAGAAGAAACTGATGAACCGTTGTTTCAACAGTGTCACCATTCCTGTGTTCATTGTCGGACTGGGGTACCTAGGGCCCACCAGTAAAATTTATTTTGGGGGCCCACCATATGGCTTAATTCAAGTATTATAAATAATCCAACAAGTTTTTTTATATGAAAATAGGCTGGTTGAGGTTCTGTACATTGAATATATGTACAGTATGTAGTGCAGTAAGTCTACTGTGTTATGGGCCACTTGTGCAGAGAGTAGGAGACTAGGGGCCCACCTTGCTCAGGGGCCTACCGGGGGATTCCCCTGTACCCCTGTGGGCCAGTCTGAGCCTGCCTGTGTTTATGTGTATCTAGACTGAAATCCTACAGGTAGAGTGTCAGGCAGATAGGGGCTTTTTTTCTTCACTTCCAGTACAGCTATTTAAGAGAACCAGGGGGATAAAATGGATGGAAGAAATCATCTTGTCCAATAGAGCTTACAACGTAAGAGCAGCTAACTATCTGTCTACACGAGGAACGAGTTTTTAGTTTGGAAGAGTGTGTCACACTGTTTTTAGTTTTTTTTAAAGTGTGTCACACTACAATTAACCAGCAGATGGCAGTGTTAGAACAAAAGTATTAAATACAACAATGTGAGTATATTGGAGAGCACAACAACTCTACCCAAATAGATTTGGAAATGGAAATGATCTGATTTTATATTTTTTAAATGCTAATCACAAATATATAGTGCTGCTAAGGTTGGACTTTCAAACTTTATAAACATTTGGGCTTATCTCAGGTAAGGCAGGCTAAAGTTCTTTTTCTTTCTTCTTGAGCATTTTTATTGTTGTCCCTTCATGTTCCCTTGCTGTATAACTAACCATTTAAAAGATTAACCCATTAGTGACCACACACATTTAGTGACCACATCTCCCCCCCCTCCATTCTCCTTGTAAGTGCGGGGCCCAGAGGTGGGACCCTCACCTATCAGACAATGGGCGCATATCCTAGCGATATGCCCCCATTGTATGTGATGGGATTACCCCTTTAAGTACAATTGCTATTAATATTGAGATGCTATCTCTGTAAATTAAATGTGATTAATAAAACTATATAGTTGATGAAACATATAATGTCTTTTTCTTTCTTAGCTGGTAAATAACTTATCTTCACTATATAAACAGTCACTTCCAGTGAGTATCCTGAATTGCTTTAAAGACACATTGTTATGTTATTAATATGCCAATTTCTGGATCTTCTCTATAATGGTAACCATATATTTATAATACTGATCACAAGTCTGTAAGTCTGTACTCACTGTTGGAGTAATGTGCTTCTATCCTCCGTGGCCTCCCATGTGGTAGCTCCAGCACTCACCCCAGATTCAGCGTCTCTCACGGCAAGTTCTCTAACACGGGCAGTGATACCTGCTTTATAGCGGTTAAGGCCCCTTTCACACGGGCGAGTATTCCGTGACTGACTTTCTGACTTGATGGTGGTGGACATTGCTACACTTGAAGTGAAGTGTCAGAATGCCTTTAGGTGTTGGGGGGGTTATAAGGATATATGTTTGGCTTCTCTGGTAAGTGTGTGTGCAGTGAGCGCTTGAGAGACATTGAGGCCATCTGTGACATTTTTCAGAGGTTTGGACATAGGCACTCATTGAGGAGCATAGCAGGAGGCCATGTGAGACACCAGCGAGTGACTGGAACATGAGGAGGAGTGACGCCCGTTTGGCCACTGAGTGAACAAGAATTAGGCTACTTTCACACTTGCGTTTTGTGTGGATCCGTCATGGACGGATCCGTTCAGATAATATGACTGTCTGTATCTGTTCAGAACGGATCTGTTTGTATTATCTTTAACTTAGCCAAGACGGATCAGTCTTGAACACCATTGAAAATCAATGGAGGACGGATCCCTTTTCTATTCTGCCAGATTGTGTCAGTGAAAATGGATCCATCCCTATTGACTTACATTGTGTGCCAGGATGGATCCTTTTGGCTCTGTTTCATCAGATGGACACCAAAATGCTGCAGAATGGAGACTGAACTGATGCAAACTGATGCATTCTGAGTGGATCCTTTTCCATTCAGAATGCATTAGAAATCAAACTGATCCGTTTCGGACCGCTTGTGAGAGCCCTGAACGGATTTCACAAACGGAAAGCCAAAACACGAGTGTGAAAGTAGCCTTAGAGAAAGATGGGTCTTGGAAAAAGGAACCCTCAGAAGTGCCGCTCTGATAAATAAAGACTTGGTGAGTCTGAGTGACTGATGTAAGGGAACTGCTGGTTACATAGTGTTATAAGTATCACAGGCCCCACAAAGCTTAGCAGTAGGACTGGTCACCCAAGGCCTGGTTAAAGATCATTATCCATGTATGGTAAAGACATGGGGTAGGGAGGTGGTGGGGTTTATTACACCCTGCTCTCCAGAATTCTGGATTCTAAAAATCAAAATAGGTCTTTGCAACTTTTAGGGGTCATGCACAGAAATTTAGTGACTTTTTGTACTTTCATAGCACTCATTTCAGTTTTGTGAGTGAGGTTAAGTATGTTAAAAATTTTCACTCGATTTAACACTGAGACTTTTTTTTTTTAAAGTCACAAAAAAGTCGCAAACCTTCTCAAACAACTGGAATTCCACCCAAAAAAAATTTCAGCGGTTTTCAAACCAGCACCTGCGTCTGAGTACTTTTTAAATTGCATGTAATTAAAAATGTAGTATAGCCACTGAGTTATAAAATTCATCTATATAGCGCCACCTGCTGTGTGTTCCTTTTCTTATTACTCTGTCCATCTCACTGAGGTGGATGCACATGCTCAGTTCCATTCTTCAACTGCCTCTGGAGCTGTGATAGGCAGAGAGCTGTAGCAGAAAGGACACCCCCCTCCTGAGCTGACAGTCTGATAGAAATCTAGCAGGAGCAATTGGACCAATAAATGGGGAGATCTCTGGATCCATGTGAGGTACAGGTCTGGTTCTAGTTTTGTTATAAAGAGAATGTCATGTACTATATATATATATTTTTTTAAATCTTTATTTAACTTTTCTCAATATCAAAGACAATATCATAATAACAAAAGAAATTTACTAATATTCCCCCCCAACCACCCCCCCCCCCCCCACAAGCATACCAGAGAAAAAGAAAAAGAAAACCTTCTCGCTCTTTATTCATTCCACTAGTTCCATTTCTTAGAGAATTTTTCATTAGACCCTCTTTGTTTATACAACATCTGTTCATACTTTTTAACTTTGTTAACTAGATTTTGCCACGTTCGCTGCTCTGGGGGGAGCGACGCAAACCACAATCTAGAAATAATGAGCCTAGCTAAGAAGGACACTTTGACCAAGAAATGAAGTTTAGAAGACTGACAGGCTATCTCGGAAAAATCACCCAAGATCCATACTCCAGGCACAAAAGGAATTTGGAGCTTTTGTATTAAGGTTGTTTGAACCAAATGCCAGTACTACTTCACTGGAGGACAGTCCCAGAACATGTGTAGGTGATCAGCGCCAGGGCAATCACAGCGCAGGCAATTAGAAGAAGTCCTAAAACCTCTCTTTTGTAACCACACTGGTGTTATGTATATCTTATGAATAATATTAAACTGTACTACAGTGTGATTAAAGTTATGTGAAAGATAAATCATATTCTTCAAAATGTTTTCCCATACCAGTGGAGCAAAGTTTTCAAGTGAAGTAGTCCAGGCTTTTTGTCCTGGAGAATGACGTTCAGAAAAATAAAATCTAATTAAGTGTTTATAACAATGTGAAATTTTAACTTTCATGTGTGTTCCTCTTTCTAATAGTAACTTATGAAGAAAAGGTGGAGCTTCTATATTAAAAAAGTGCTTATCTGAATTAGAAGAAAGTGCAAAAGATAGCTGAAAATAAAGGGTACCATGCTATCTCGCCCATATTTTCCTTTTGAGTAAGTTCCAAAAGAGACAAAGTTTGCCCATTTTTTACCACTTGACTGAGATAGTGAATATTTTTTGTCCTCCAGTAGTGGCTAGACTCCAAGTTCAAAAGAGTATGAAACCTTTTATTATGCCATATTGGAGTGCAAATCAGTGATGCAGTAACTTTACACCATTTCCTAATCATCCTCCAAGCTCTTGTACACAAACTGGAAAAGGAGGTATAATCTCGTAGATTCTTAGATAAATAACTGGACTCCAATAGAGTAAAAAAGTTCAAGAAGCCTGCTTCTGTTACTAATTTGATACATAGGGGACTATTTTTCCAGTCATTAAAAAAAAATAACTGTGAGGCAACAAAATATCCCTTGAAGTGCGGAAGATTTAGGCCTCCCTGCTCATACAGCATGGAAAAATAGTCCACCTTCAATCTCACACGTTTTCTTCCCCATAATAAGTCATAAATCATTCTTTCTATCAGTTTGAAGAATTTATCCTCAATCCAGATGGGGGAGTTTCGGAGAACATAAAGCACTTGGGGGAGTACCACCATTTTAATTGGAGAAATCCTATCTGCTCTAGTAAGCGGAATTTTCTGCCATACCTTAAGTTTTTATCTAATTTTCGACAATACTGGTATCAAATTAAGCTGTATATAGTCTTGAACTTTTGCAGTCACCGTAATCCCCAAGTACTTCAGTGACTCAGAAAAATTCAAACCATGGACTCTAGTTTCAATAGATAATTCATTCAACGGTAAAAGGCAAGTTTTCGCCCAGTTAACTTCCAAGCCTGAGACCTCACTATAAGCATTAACAATCTCCATCACCCGAGGTAATGTGTTTTCATCGGCATATAGGGAAATTCGGTCCTCTGTTCCCATAACTCCAAACCCCAGCATCCTCGGATCTTGTCTAACCTTGGCCGCCAGGGGTTCAATGTAAATGTTGAAGAGGAGCGGGGAAAGAGGACATCCCTGACGGGTTCCTCTTTCCAATGAAAAGCTCCCTGTTAGCACGTCATTGATCCTCAGTCTAGCCACAGGGGATTTGTATAACAACTGTATCATCATAATAAATCTTGGGCCAAATCCCATTCTTACCATAACTCTCCAAAGGAACCCCCACTCCACCCTGTCAAAGGCCTTAGTGGCATCCAGAGACAAGATGGAGCGGGAACCGTCCACCGGAGACTGAATGTTAGCAAAGAGGCGGTGTAAATTGTAATGAGTGCCCCTCCCAGGCATAAATCCGTTTTGATCAGGATGAATAACAGACGTGATTACTATAGAAAGTCTATTAGCAAGGACCTTGGAGAGTAATTTAGCATCAGTGTTTAATAAGGAGATTGGTCTATAAGAATCCAATTCCCGTCGATCTTTATCTTTTTTTGGAATTAACACTATCAATGCTTCTGCCATTGAATTGGGGAGAGCACCTCCCTGCACTGCCTGAGCAAAAACCTCTACGAGGTATGGTAAAATAATAGCCCCATATTTTCGATAGAATTCGTAGGGGAGACCGTCCAGGCCCGGCGCAGAGTTTCCTGAAATCATTTTAAGTGCCCCTTGAATCTCTTGTAGTGACACATCCCTATCCAAAAAAGTCCTCTGGGAGTCTGTTAGCATCGGAAGACAAACAGTATCCAAGTATTGATCCATAGATTTAATAGATATGGTCTTAGTTGACCTATACACTTGGGAAAAATAATCTAAAAAAATGGTTCTGATTCCCTCCGGATTACTAACAGACTCTCCATTAACTCCAAAAAGTGAGGTGATATCCTTTTTTTTATTATCCTGTTGAGCAATGATTCTAGTGAGTAATCTACCTGGTCGGCCAGATTCTACAAAATATTTTTGCCCCTTAAAGAATAAATTATGCTGAGCTTTTTCAAAAAGGAATTCCTTTAGGGCAATACTTGCTTTCTGCATCTCCTCCCTATGCCACTCTAGATGATATACAGTGAATTGCTCCGTTGCCTGAGTCGCCTTCTTAACCAATTCCTCCTCCCTTTTCCCAAAGCCCCTCCTCATTGCCGTAATGTCACTCATTAGAACCCCCCTTATATATGCTTTCAAAGCGTCCCAAACCGAATTGATATTGGCAGAGGGATAATTAATTTCCCAAAAAGTAGAAATGAGTTGTTTAATAGAATCCTGATTCTCAATAATGGTAAGCCAGTATGGATTCAGCTTGAAGAAGGACCTCGAACTGACCTTCTGTTCCCCAGGGATTAAATCTATTGAGAGAGGGGAATGGTCCGAAACTGTTCTGACCCCATATTGGATCGCTTTTATATTCTTTAAGTTACTACTGTTCGTCAGGGCCAGATCAATTCTGGACATTGCCCTCCCTCCTTTGCTGACACAAGAGTATACCTGTTTCCCCCTTCCATAATGCTCCCATACATCCACCAAACCCGTCTCTTGACAAAACTGAAGTAGAGGGGAAGCCCTCACATATCTCCCTGGATCTACATCCATTGATAGTCTATCCTTATTAGAGTCCATAACTGCATTAAAATCTCCCATCAAGACGATCTGGCACTCTGGTCTCCGTTCCATAAATGACAAAAGAGCATTAAGGGGCTGTATAGAAAAGGTAGGAGGTATATAAAAAAAGGCAAGTATATACGGTTGACCACAAAGTCTACCATAAAGGAAGATAAATCTTCCCTGGCTATCAATTTCAGAGTCAGTTAAACTAAAATCGATCGCACGGTGGATCAAAACCGAAGCTCCTCTTGAGGAGCCGTTTAATGTTGAATGATATTTCTGAGAAGACCATCCCATTCCCAGACGGGAAACTGTAGTATCTGAAAGATGAGTTTCAACTAAACAAATTACTGCAGGGAGGTGTCTCCATAACTGCTTGTCTTTTTAACCTCTCTCCAAGGCCCCTTACATTCCATGATACAATCTTAACTGGCATTGCTTATAAACGAGTAAAAAAAACAAAAAAAAACAAAAAAAAAAAAAACACAACAACCCCGGCATGCTTGGCCCCACCCTCTCTCCCTCTAGTAGTCCACCCAGGACTTCCAGTAAACCTCTCAACCATAGCCCCTACTCCTCCCCCAGGCATCTAACCCCCCCGATGCCGCCTTTTAATAATATTTTAATCATATGCCAGTTCGGTCTAGCCAATCCACAGCTTGATCCGGATTCTCAAAAAAGTGGGAAGTTCCATCAAAAATCACTCTCAGTTTAGCCGGATATAAGAGAGAGTACTTAATGTCTTTAGAAGCTAAGCGCTTCTTAATTTAAAAAAAAACTCCTTCTCTTTTCTTGGGTCTCTCTAGCAAAATCTGGAAACAAGGATAATTTATTACCCTGATATATAATGGGAGAACATTCTCTAGCTCTTTTAAAGATAGCGTCTCTATCTATAGATGATAATAATTTAATCAAAATTGACCGTGGCGGCTTTCCTGGTATCATTTTTCCTACAGGAACTCGATGGGCCCTCTCCATCTGGAACAGCGGAGAGAAATAGTCACTACCCAAATTTTCAAGTATCAAAGATTTTAGCTGATCCATTAATTGCTGACCCTCCATGCCCTCTGGGAATCCAACAACTCGTATATTATATCGCCTAGATCTATTTTCTAGGTCAACAAGTTTAGCTTGAAGGCGTTCATTTTCAGAGGCAAGTGACGAGGATTTTACTTGTAGTTTCGTGATATCTGCCTGCAGATGATTGAATACTTTCTCCATATTAAGGACCCGCTCTCGGATTTTTGCCAAATCATCCCGGATCAATGATATATCACTCTGTACTGAGCCCAGTTGTGTTGCCATGTTTTGAATTAACAGTCCATTATTTTTAACAGCTAATAGAATTTCTTCCATGACTGCTGGGTCCACTTTTGAGCTACTAGAAGTTTCTTCCTCGCCACCCTCCAGGTCCGCTTCCACATGGTCAACCTCAGAGGGATCATCTGGAGAGGGAATGTTAACATTCTTTTTTGTAGGTCTCCCTTTGAGTGCCCCTTTTTCTTGAACACCAGGTGATCTTAAATATTGTTCAATTTTCCTCGCTTCAATTGGTCTTGCTCCCTGTCTAGTTGCAGAAGAGTCTATTGAACGGCGTTTGGGTGCCATTTTTTTTTCTTTTTTTCTTTTTTTTTTTCCCCCTTCCCTTTAATTTATTTTTCCTTCCTCTTCTCCTTCCTCCCCTCCCTTCATTTTCTTCATCTCTTTTTTTTTTCCTTTTCTGTTTTTTTTTCTTTTTCTTTTTCCCCTTCCCCACTCCCTTCTTGAGCTCCCTCCTGTCTCTCTTCTTTTTTTTTTTTTTTCCCCTTGTCATGTACTATATGATGTAGATTTTAATGTATTGCATTAATCATGGCATAACCCCTTTAAGCCACAGATAACAGAGAGCTCACATGTATTTTCCATAATGTAGAGAAGTGGTATAGGACCATGGACAGGAAAGCAATAATCGAATATTGCGTGGCCCGTCTTTGGGACTCCCATGTATTGGCAGAGTGAAGGTTTCTGACGCCTGTGTGTCACTCTAGAAAGGAGTACACCAAGTGTCCACGAGTTGCAACTATCTTTATAGTAGTTTATAAGATTAGGTTAAAACTCATTTGTTTCAATAAACTATAATGAAGAGAGCCGCGTGCATGCATGGTCTCTTCCATTCTGGAGCAGGAACAGAGGAGGAAGGGGACCACCATACTCCCAGCAGATGGGAGTTCTACAAATGCAGGATCTAGAGGTCCAGCTGCACCATCTATAGGCAAATGTGCTATATACCATACTTAACCTGTATGCCTCCATGTCCAACTGTGTCCCATCTTGTTTCCAAGCTAGAGGCGGCCTAACAGGGTACTACAGCCTCCTTTCAATTGTACAGTTTTCACCAATAAACTTATCCTTTCGCTCTAATATTGTAATCACTTAAATATATCCATCATTACACTCACAAATATAAAATTGTATTAGTTAGAAATAACAACAACTATTTTTGTACAGTTTACCCTTAATGAAACGAAAAACATCTCTAAAAAGGAATTTATACACAGACCTATGTGTCACAAGAAAGCCAATAAAGTTATTTGGTAGCCCAACAATATAAAATGAAGGGTTGTTATTTGTTCAGAAAATGACCCATTGATTAAATCAAGTTTTAAAGTATATTTATAAGCCTAATAATAGGCACCATATCTTGATTTATGCGGAATACTTTTCTGCAGTCATCTCATTATCACAGGCAGGATTAGAATGACAAATATAACATGTATAGGTGTTATAAGTGTTAACAATAGATCAGGCAAAATGCCTTTCCACAAAATCATTTTCCAGAAATGAAAAAAAATAAAAGCACATTAGAAAAACAGATATGTGTTGCTGTCTGGATTTAACTGGGAGACAGTGGCATGCCTAGGGTGTTCACCACATACCTCTTACATCCAGGGACATCTCCTGTCATGTAGACCTTCTCTTTCCTCTTCTTCTGCCTCTGACCCAGACCGCCATGACAAATTCTTTCAGCCGCATCTCGTCTCTATAGAGTTAGTTACACAGCCACATTAGATTTCTAAATTTTTCCATCAACTTCCCCATCCTTGTGTCCTGACAATGTCATCCTGCTGCCACCCCCAATACTGTGCCCGTTGTGCTTCCCAATGTCCCAGGTGCTATACTGCTAAAAAAATAGTCACTCCAGTAGACAAAATTGGGGTCATTTATCAAGCTGGTGTAAAGTACAACTGGATTTGAGCTGTCAAAAATGAAAGTTGGAATCTGATTGGCTGCTATGGGCAACTAACTAAGCCAGTTCTACTTTACACCAGTTTGATAAATTACCCCAAATGTTCCTTTAATGTCTACAGCAGTTATAATGTCCTCTAGAGTGCCCCCAGTAATAATAACACCCTATATTGTGCTCCAGGTAATAATCCCTTTATAGTGTCCCCAGAAATAATATAATTGCCCCTACAGTGCCTCCCAAATAGCAATGCCCCCACATAGTAATTTCCCCAACAGTGCCCCCATAGTAATCCCCCCCATAGTAATTCGCCCCCCCCACACACACAATAATTTCCCCCACACTTCCCCTATGTAGTAGTTTTCCCCCACACAGTAATTTCCCCCACACTGCCCCACACAGTCATTTCTCCCACATTACCCCAATACAATAATTTCCCCCAAACTGCCCACACACAGTAATTTCCCCCACACTGCCCCCATACAGTAATTTCCCACACACTGCTCCCACACAGTAATTTCCCCCACACTGCCCCCATATAGTAATTTCCCCCACACAGTATTCATCCCCACACTGCCCCCACGCAGTAATTTCCCCCACACAGTATTTCCCCCCACACTGCCCTCGCACAGTAATTTCCCCCACACTGCCCCATACAGTAATTTCCCCCACACTGCCCCATACAGTAATTTCCCCCACACTGCCCCCACACAGTAGTTTCCCCCACACTGCCCCATATAGTAATTTTCCCCCACATAGTAATCACTCCAATAATAATTTGCCCCCACATAGTAATCCCTCTCATAATATTTTGTCCCAACATAGTAATCCCTCCCATAATAATTTGTCCTCACATAATAATCCCTCCCATAATAATTTGCCCCTACTCACTATTCCCACCATAATAGTTTTCCCCCACATAGTAATTTCCCCCCGATGTACTGTCTCTTGACATGTCCTCCTGTGTGTCCCCCCCATGTCCCCCAAAGTTGGCACATAAAAAAATAAATAAAATAAAAATAAATGCTAAATACTCACCTATGTCCAGGCGCGCGATGGCAGGCGTGCACACTTCACTGTACTGCGCCCCGACACAGGCGCACGCGATGGCGTCATCACACATGCCTGCACTGGCCTATTTAAGCCTATGGCGATGATCGGCGGCGGGGCAGGGTACTATGTTCTCCTGTGCCCCTTCGTAGTATGTGGGCGTCAGTGCTCCAGCAATGAGCGCTTCCATCTCTAGTTGCTAATAAACACATTCTGATGAGGAAAGGGTATTTTGTTTTGCGCACTTTAGGAATAATGCAGTGTTGGCGCCAATAAGATTTCTGCTTACTGATGTCATGCCCATTCAATACGTAGATTCCAAAAAGATCTTTCTCTACTGTTAAACACAGGTTGCAAAACTGGTATGAGATTATTCCCCCTTTCTCCCCTTAACAGCAATATAATGATGCAGTAAAGGACGGTAAAGGATTCCTGCCTACTGTGTTATTTGTGTTTAAATATGCAGATTCCAAAATACTTTTCTAGTTTAACAGACACATTGTAAACCTAGGTTGAGATTTATCCCCCCCCACCCACCACACACACAAAACAGCAAAAGAATGATGCAGAAAAAGGCCAGTAAAGATACCTGCCTACTGTGTTATGTGTGTTTAAATATGCAGATTCTAAAAGACCTTTCCAATGTAAAAAATAAAAATGTTGTAAACCTGGTATGAAATTATTTCCCCCTTTCACGCGCAACAGCAATATGACAATGCAGTAAAGGCGACAATATGTCTGTCTACAGTGCAATTTGTGTTTAATTTCACTGGTATAAAAATTGCATTATTGTCATAAAATGAACGGATATAATAAACTGAAAAAAGGGCAATTACTTAGCAGCAGAATTGTACTGGCAACAAGCCTATGTAAAAAGGAAGTTTTGAAAAAAAAAAAACCACAGCTGTCTCCCTGTTCAAATGAGAGAAAAATATGGCAGCTGTATGCCATCCCCTGCATATAGCACTGTGCCCCAGACCCTCACTCTCTCAAAGCTTTCCCTGATCAAAATCCCTATTCTACACAATTATTTCTTTCTATTGTTTCCCTACACTGTCCCTGTATATGATATAACAGATATGTATTCTGTATACAATCATTTTTTGTCAGACACTGAATACTCCCATCCACCCTCATGAGCAGCTCAACACAGAATGACGTTCTGCTTGTTTTGCAAGGGTATCTCCCACTGATTGGATGATGATGCTATTTTTTAGTCTGTGAGCCAATCAGGGCAATCCCTCCTCCTGACTTCCTCCCCGGGTAATGTGAGCATATTTCTTATTCCTCCTTTATTGTGTTTTTCATCAACATATGGAGTTAAGTGGATTTTTATGAAATTCACAATGAACCCAGTTTGTTATGAACTAGCTTGCTCATTTGTACTTAATAGTCAGGTTTTTGTCTTTTGCCAATTCTCCTACAAATGTCACTAGGAACGTGCAATGTTAACAATGTAAAAGTCTCTTTGAATTTTTTTTTGACATATCAAATGCTTTGATCTGTGGGGATCTGTGGGCTTAGACCCCCCACCAATCACAAAGAGGAGAGAGAAGAACTCACACAGCAATTTCTTTCTCCTCGCTGCAGGAGACAGGTCTATCTCGATTCTCCCTTATGCAGTGAGGAGAGAGAGCGCTCTGTGTAAGCAATTCTCTGGTGGGGGTCTCAGTACTCAGACCCCTAACAATCAAAACCTTTGATATGTTGCTTTGACAAATCAAAAGCTATATCAAAGTGAAGGTATACTTTAAGAGTTGCTTTAGGCTTTTGAACTTTAAAGGTGCAAACAGGTACAAACGCCTTCTATGGTATGTGTGCTTTGAATGCATCTCTTAGTTAGAAAACATAGCTTTAAACCTAAACACCAGGTACAGAAACGGAACATGAAAACGAGAACTAAATCAATGCTTTCATATTGCTCTTCCTAACAAGATTAGTGACACAAAGTAGGAATAAATAACCACTTAGTGCCAGTATCTGCTCATCCTCCTCTGCTCTTGGTGCTATACATAGAAACATTTCCTTTTCAGCGCTCAAGTGTTCAACCTTTTCATTGTCAATTCAAGTAATCACTGAAAAAATATAAGTCTGTCCACATGTGAGAAAAATGAAATCTGTATTGTGTTGACAGATAAATATCCCAAAACCATCAACCTGATGATCGTTTGCTCTTGATATTTTTTTTTTTCCCGAAAGGAAAGAGCATTTTACTACTGGGCATGGAGGAGTCAATCTTCTTACACTGAACCTGTCAACAAACTGACAACACCAGAAATAATGACTGACAGGTATGTGTTTTGTCAAAATAATATTTAGGAGGTGTACTATTTCTTTTAAATTAAGAGACATTCAGAGTGATGTTTTGTATAGAAATATATTCCTAAACAATATAATACGGCAATAGAACAGAACGCAACATCTATTATTAAGTATAGTAAATGCAATGCTACGTGGGAAACTGTTTTTGCCAAAAACCATCTTAATTTATAAACATTCTGGAATTTCCAACATAGTTAAAGAAGGTATAATATGATATACTGTAAAAATTATGCTGAAAGGATACTGTTATGGTATATAAATTGTCCAGTACAGAAATGTCAATATATATACAAATCATTAGAATACAGCCTTAGATATAGCACACAGGAAGAAGCTGATATAGAGGCAAAAAGTAAAATATACTTTTTTCAAAAACACTTCTGTTTTTGAAAGCAATGTATGCTTACTTTGTAGAATTTTTCCACACCTGCCTAAAACTGTTGGACAGTCCTGTACATACTAAGTCGCATTACATAGATGTTGTGCCTGACATAACACCCTAAAGTGGGTGTAACACCTTGAATCTGTTTCTAACTATTACTTCGCGGTGGTCTTTCAGTCCTTCATATGTAATTCTTATTTGTCGATATAGGTGCATGTCCCACTGTTTCTAGTCAGCTGACCTTAATCAGGCTGTTTAATACCCCATCATAATAGTGCTCACAAGAAGAAATTTAGATGCTATAAAGCGGTGATGCAGAAGCTAATGGTGCCTGTTATTGGTTACTGCACGGTACCCTCTCTGAACAGAGAGAAGAACAAAAGTGTTGAGTATTGATGTCGCAGAAAGGTGCTTCTCATATTACTCTTCCTAACAAGATTAGTGAAGATAGCCACTACTCTTTTCACTGAGCTAAGTGAGCCCTGAAAGAGGCCTGTGGTGCCATGTGAATTGGCCTGAACCAGGGTTGCAGGGACTGGCTCCAGTCTCCTCCTGTCCTTCTCCTGTGCAGCACAGACTGCTGCCACCTCTACTGCACCTAGCCTTGTATAAAACTGAAATGCAATCCCTAATGTTTGGACTTCCACTGACTCATACACTTCAAGCAACAACAGCACTCAATCAAGTGCCTGTCTACTCACCCATTTTACCGACAGGTAACCAACAGGTAACCACAATTAAGTTAACTATGGAAATGATAGCACTTTGTTTGTTAAAGGGGTTGGCCACTTTCTGGATACTGTTGACCAATGCATTTGTAAGATAATTATATGGCACTTACTAATGTAGCCTTTGTTAATATTGTGCACCATTTTCTATATTTAATAAGGTATGTCCCCTTGTTTGCTCAGTATTTTGTCCTGTCTGCATGGAGGTCCTGTCCATAAAATGTCTGTTGATGGAGGGGCATGTGACCAGGCAAAGCCCATCCATGGGATGTCTCCTCCATTTAAATACACTATACCTGCCATCGACACTTCACAGTTGGGTGCAGTGCATTTGAATAGAGGAGGTTGAGTGATGTGTTTAGTAAGATACCCGTCCATCAGCCGTCATCTTATGTAAAAAACCTTTAAGTGGACAGCAAAAAATATTTGCTCAACAAGGGGACCTGGCTTTTGAAATATAGCTAATTCCACAGAGCATCAACAACGGCTAACTTAGTAAGTACCATATAGTCATCTATTCTTCACATTGGTCACAAGTAGCCAAAAAGTGGCCAACCCCTATAACTGCTTCAATAGGTTTACCTCTATTCATCCAGCCAATTTTTTTTAAATAATGTATCACAAGTATGCAATGTTTCCAGTTACACTTTTGAGGCTCTTTATCAAGCAAAGCCATGAGTTCAATTAACTTTGGACATATAGTCAATGACAGGAGGCGATTGTTCTCATGGCTCTGCTTGATAAACGCATTCAAAAAGTATAGCCTGAAACATTGCATACTTGCTTTACATGTTGCATATTTGGCTGAATTAATAAATACAAATCTACTGAAGCAGTTAACAAATGGAGTGCTGTATTTTCCTTGGATAACTGGACTGCTACGGACTGCCACAAGTAAGTGCTGTTTTTGCAATTTTTTTATGCATTTTTAAAATTAAAACAAAAAAACTACAAAAAAATGCTGTGAAAACTGTATGTATGAACACACCACTGGGTACCTGCGTAGTACAGGCCATCATTTATGTATTTTTTTTTCATAGGTAGCAGCCCTTTTACTAGCTCAGTGACACCCCCATTCTCAGTAGAATCAGCACAGGGCCCCCATTATTAATGTCAGTTTTATTATGGCCTCTTGAAGTAGCAGAGTATGACAATGTTGCCCAAAGACCAAAAATAGTCGTGTACTAGATGGCGGAAGGTTCCCATGCTAGATTGCTAGAAATGGCCATTTGGGCATGTTCCACTGGGGCTACTTGGGCAGGATAAGTTCTATCTGTAGGACTGCTTTATAAAGTTCTTCCATTATGTTTTTGTTGTTCTTTATTCACTCTGATTTTCTTAACCTTTAGGCTCCATCCACACGTCCGTAAGTGTGTTGTGGATCCGCAAAACACAGACACCGGCCATGTGCACATGGCCTGCACTATAATAGAAAATGCCTATTCTTGCCGCTATCGCAGGACAAGAATAGAACAAGTTCTATTTTTCTGCGGAAACGGAAGTGCGGATGCGGAAGTGCAGATCCGTAAATGCGGATGCGGACATCACAGTGTGCTGCCCGCATCCATTCCGGCCCCATTGAAAATTAATGGGTCAGCACCCATTCCGCAAAATTGCGGAACGGATGCGGACCCATTTTGCGGACTTGTGAATGGACCCTTAGTGGTCTTGGACCAAGATACATGAGAGTGACATTCTCCGGTGCAGGGTGATATGACGCATGATTCCTTGCTGTGGGACCTGTATCCTCTGTCTGGGTGCAGGGGTCAGAGTCTCTCAAAGTGGCCTTCTCTTGTGGTGGGTGATGTGAAGCTGATGTTTGTGCCATCTGACATGGTTGCCGGGGTCCCATTAAATGGTGTCCTACTCCTGTGGTGGGTGATCTAAATGCCTGATTCTCTGCTGTGAAAACCCCTCTCCTCCGCCTGGGTGCAGGGTCAAAGTCTCTCAAAGTGGCCTTCTCTTGTGCTGGGTGATGTGAAGCTGATATTTGTGCCATCTGACATGGTTGCCGGGGTCCCATTAAATGGTGTCCTACTCCTGTGGTGGGTGATCTAAATACATGATTCTCTGCTGTGAAAACCTCTCTCCTCCGTCTGGGTGCAGGGGTCAAAGTCTCTCAAAGTGGCCTTCTCTTGTGCTGGGTGATGTGAAGCTGATGTTTGTGCCATCTGACATGGTTGCCGGGGTCCCATTAAATGGTGTCCTACTCCTGTGGTGGGTGATCTAAATGCCTGATTCTCTGCTGTGAAAACCCCTCTCCTCCGCCTGGGTGCAGGGGTCAAAGTCTCTCAAAGTGGCCTTCTCTTGTGCTGGGTGATGTGAAGCTGATGTTTGTGCCATCTGACATGGTTGCCGGGGTCCCATTAAATGGTGTCCTACTCCTGTGGTGGGTGATCTAAATGCCTGATTCTCTGCTGTGAAAACCCCTCTCCTCTGTCTGGGTGCTGGTCCCAAATAAATGAGAGTGGCCTTCTCCGGTGGTGGTTGATATGACGCATGATTCCTTGATGTGGGACCTGTATCCTCTGTCTGGGTGCTGGTCCAAAATAAATGAGAGTGGCCTTCTCCGGTGGGGGTTGATATGACGCCTTATTCCTTGCTGTGGGACCTCTCTCCTCTGTCTGGGTGCTGGTCCAAAATACATGAGAGTGGCCTTCTCCGGTGGTGGTTGATATGACGCATGATTCCTTGATGTGGGACCTGTATCCTCTGTCTGGGTGCTGGTCCAAAATAAATGAGAGTGGCCTTCTCCGGTGGTGGTTGATATGACTCATGATTCCTTGATGTGGGACCTCTCTCCTCTGTCTGGGTGCTGGTCCAAAATACATGAGAGTGGCCTTCTCCGGTGGTGGGTGATATGACGCATGATTCCATGCTGTGGGACCTGTATCCTCTGTCTGGGTACTGGTCCAAAATACATGAGAGTGGCCTTCTCCGGTGGTGGGTGATATGACGCATGATTCCATGCTGTGGGACCTGTATCCTCTGTCTGGGTGCTGGTCCAAAATACATGAGTGACATTCTCCGGTGCAGGGTGATATGACGCATGATTCCTTGCTGTGGGACCTGTATCCTCTGTCTGGGTGCTGGTCCAAAATACATGAAGTGACATTCTCCGGTGCAGGGTGATATGACGCATGATTCCTTGCTGTGGGACCTCTCTTCAATTGATATTGGTTAATTTTTATTTATTTTATTTAATTTTAATTCATTTCCCTATCCACATTTGTTTGCAGGGGATTTTTCTACACTTTGCTGCCTTTGGCAGCCCTCTAGCCCTTTCCTGGACTATTTTACAGCCTTTTTTGTGCCTAAAAGTTCGGGTCCCCATTGACTTCAATGGGGTTCGGGTTCGGGATAAAGTTCGGATCGAGTTCGAATCCCGAACCCGAACATTTCCGGGAAGTTCGGCCGAACTTCTCGAACCCGAACATCAGGTGTTCGCTCATCTCTAGTCTTGGTACAAGAGGCATACCCTCGCAGGTTGCCAGTGGGGCAGTGGTGACAGGGTCGGGGGGCACCAACAAACTACTTTGCCATGGGTAGTGTATTAACCACTTGCCGCCACGCTAACGCCGATGGGCGTCAGCGCGGCGGCTCTCTCAGGTCTCAGTCACGCCTATCGGCGTCATCTCGTGAGACCAGAGATTTCGCATGAAAAATAGTGTGTTTTGTAAAAGATTTATTATTCTTTATTTTGATATATTGTTTTTGTATTTTAGATATTTTACAAGCTATGGATTGGATGTCTCCGGTTGGGATCTGCGCAACATTTGACCGCCATGATATTGTCACAACACAAACATCGGTGCCGCAACTTGACTAGTTATTTGAAATTGTATTTTTGAATGAGTGTGCTCCAATACAGTCTCTGATCGGCTGAACTATATGACCCTTTTAAAATAATCTTTTGTATGGAAGTGTACCTCGACCCCGTATTTGATGGTGGACCCTTTTTGGGACATCCACTTGAAATTTTGTGGGACGAGGTTTATAAAATAAAGGGATGCCATTGGCACGAAACCGCATCAATGCAAGTGATTTGGCATTGGCGGTAAGTAAGGCCAGGCTAGGGGTGGCGCCTTTCACGAGAGCGTCTCCTGTTGCCAGGTAACCCAAAGCTAATAGGTGTGTTTTTGGTTGAATGAGATTATCACATGACCAATGTGACGTAGCTGAGAAGCAAGTGGCACGAAACTGCATGAATACTGTGGTCCGGTGATTCTGAAGATCATGTGATTGAGCAGCTGATTGAGAAGTAGTTGGAGCATGCGCGATAGTGAGCTGCTGGCTTTGTTCAGCCATGTTTAGTGTGGTACCGATCTAAGTGTGGGATGGACTATACACATCGCGAGATCAGCGGCATAGACGCATGCGCTGTGAACGATGTGGAACGCCATGCCGGACATGATACGCGGACCACAGAGTTTTCCATTCCTCCTTTTTTTTAACCCAAACACGTGGTGTTACACAGATGAAATTATTTACACAATCATGCACCAATTATGTGATTTTTATAATGTAAATCATGTTGAAGATATATATTTACTGTTCACTGTTATGTAATGAAATGAAGCACTAGCACTTTGATATACAGTACTGTATGATTCACATTATGTGGCTTTTTATGAATGTTTTTATGATATTTTGATTAATTGCCAATCAAGATGTCCACTGCCTTTATATACTGCACAAGACACACGCTGACTTGAGCTTGACAAAGACTGTATTGAACAGTTGAAACGTTGCTTGTACTACACTGGGCTAATAAACCACCTTGTTATTGGAGTGCTGCCTGCGTTTTCCGAATTTGTACTTGTTAGGTAGTTAGCGCCCAGCCCACCGCACCGCAGTCACTGATTTTGGCAGAGATTTTTTCATCCACATTGATCGATGCGAATGAAAAAATCTGTGCCGTTCATTTTTTTTCTTTTTTCAGCCCAGAGGCTGAACGGAAAAAAAAAATCTCATTACCCGTATGCTCAATATAAGGAGAATCGCAGAAACTCCTAATGCTGGCCATACGTGTAATTATAGCGGAGACCCTCAAATGCCAGGGCAGTACAAACACCTCACATGTGACCCCATTTTAGAAAGAAGACACCCCAAGGTATTCCGTGAGGGGTATGGTGAGTTCATGCAAAATTTTATTTTTTGTCACAAGTTAGTGGAATATGAGACTTTGTAAAAAAAAAAAAATATATCAATTTCCGCTAACTTGTGCCAAATTTTTTTTTTCTGTGAACTCGCCATACCCCTCACGGAATACCTTGGGGTGTCTTCTTTCCAAAATGGGGTCACATGTGGGGTATTTATACTGCCCTGGCATTTTAGGGGTCCTAAAGCGTGAGAATCCAAATGCGTAAAAATGCCCTGTGAAATCATAAAGGTACTCATGGGAATTAGGGCCCCATTGTGCATCTTGGCCGCAAAAAAGTGTCACTCATGTGGTATCGCCGTACTCAGGAGAAGTAGGGCAATGAGTTTTGGGGTGTATTTTTATATATGCCCATACTTTGTGTGAGAAATATCGCTGTAAACGACAACTTTTTAAATTTTTTTATACAAAGTTGTCAATTTACAGAGATATTTCTCTCACCCAACATGGGTATATGTAAAAATACACCCCAAAACACATTGCCCTACTTCTCTAATACAGCGATACTACATAGTGACACTTTTGCAGCCTGAAATGCAAAGGGGCCCAAATTCCAACGAGTACCTTTAGGTTTTACATGGCTGCTCACAATTTAGCCCCGCCCAAAATGCCAGAACAGTACAAACACCCCACAAATTACCCCACTTTGGAAAGAAGACACCCCAAGGTATTTGCTGAGGGGCATATTCAGTCCATGAAAAATTTAACGTTTTGTTCAATTGATTAATAAATCAATTTCCGCTAACTTGTGCCAAAAAAAAAATCTTCTATGAACTCGCCATGCCCCTCACGGAATACCTTGGGGTGTCTTCTTTCCAAAATGGGGTCACATGTGGGGTATTTATACTGCCAAAACAAGAATCACAAAAATAAATGTGGCCTAAATGGGTGGGACTGCTCCAGACCCCAAACACTGTGGCGTGTTTCTAACTGGGGGGGCAGTTCCTCCGCATGTGGTTCGCAGCGAACGGCTATCCCCAGCAACAATTGCATACAATGGAGGATGCCGGCGCGAACCACAAGCACCACACAAACATCCTACACAAAATAAAACATGTGCGGATGAAAATATATAAACACATAACTCACAGAAAAAAGATGCACCACATGGATAAGCAACTGACAACACTGGCTAATCCCTCACTCTGGTGTTAAAAGCTGAGAGATTCGCCAATATTTCCAATCAGGAACATATCGGAGCCCCTTTAGGCACCACTACACGGTATCTCAGCATGACATGGGGTCCTACCACTAGACTACCTATGGTGTGTGAACAAGGTCTGAACAGGTATTAAGTAGCCTACAGCCCCATCCCACTCACCTGCACTGCAGGACCAACAATGCAATGGGGAACACATGAGGCCGCAAGCTACACCTACAACAGACCATGTGACACCGGCTTCCAGGTGCAACAGAATGTTTACAAGCCATATGCAATGGCACATTCAATACATATAAAACAAGAATCACAAAAATAACGTGGCCTAAATGGGTGGGACTGCTCCAGACCCCAAACACTGTGGCGTGTTTCTAACTGGGGGGGCAGTTCCTCCGCATGTGGTTCGCAGCGAACGGCTATCCCCAGCAAAAATTGCATACAATGGAGGATGCCGGCGCGAACCACAAGCACCACACAAACATCCTACACAAAATAAAACATGTGCGGATGAAAATATATAAACACATAACTTACAGAAAAAAGATGCACCACATGGATAAGCAACTGACAACACTGGCTAATCCCTCACTCTGGTGTTAAAAGCTGAGAGATTCGCCAATATTTCCAATCAGGAACATATCGGAGCCCCTTTAGGCACCACTACACGGTATCGCAGCATGGTGAGTGGGATGGGGCTGTAGGCTACTTAATACCTGTTCAGACCTTGTTCACACACCATAGGTAGTCTAGTGGTAGGACCCCATGTCATGCTGAGATACCGTGTAGTGGTGCCTAAAGGGGCTCCGATATGTTCCTGATTGGAAATATTGGCGAATCTCTCAGCTTTTAACACCAGAGTGAGGATTAGCCAGTGTTGTCAGTTGCTTATCCATGTGGTGCATCTTTTCTGTGAGTTATGTGTTTATATATTTTCATCCGCACATGTTTTATTTTGTGTAGGATGTTTGTGTGGTGCTTGTGGTTGCGCCGGCATCCTCCATTGTATGCAATTTTGCTGGAGATAGCCGTTCGCTGCGAACCACATGCGGAGGAACTGCCCCCAGTTAGAAACACGCCACAGTGTTTGGGGTCTGGAGCAGTCCCACCCATTTAGGCCACGTTTATTTTTGTGATTCTTGTTTTATATGTATTGAATGTGCCATTGCATATGGCTTGTAAACATTCTGTTGCACCTGGAAGCCGGTGTCACATGGTCTGTTGTAGGTGTAGCTTGCGGCCTCATGTGTTCCCCATTGCATTGTTGGTCCTGCAGTGCAGGTGAGTGGGATGGGGCTGTAGGCTACTTAATACCTGTTCAGACCTTGTTCACACACCATAGGTAGTCTAGTGGTAGGACCCCATGTCATGCTGAGATACCGTGTAGTGGTGCCTAAAGGGGCTCCGATATGTTCCTGATTGGAAATATTGGCGAATCTCTCAGCTTTTAACACCAGAGTGAGGGATTAGCCAGTGTTGTCAGTTGCTTATCCATGTGGTGCATCTTTTTTCTGTGAGTTATGTACTTATACTGCCCTGGCATTTTAGGGGCCCTAAAGCGTGAGAAGAAAAATGTGTAAAAATGCCCTCCTAAAAGGTACTCATTGGAATTTGGGCCCCTTTGCGCATCTTGGCTGCAAAAAAGTGGCACACATGTGGTATCGCGGTACTCAAGAGAAGTAGGGCAATGTGTTTTGGGGTGTATTTTTACATATACCCATGCTTTGTGAGAGAAATATCTCTGTAAATTGACAACTTTGTATACATTTTTTTTTAAAGTTGTCATTTACAGAGATATTTCTCACACACAGTATGGGTATATATAAAAATACACCCCAAAACACATTGCCCTACTTCTCCTGAGTACGGCGATACCACATGAGTGACACTTTTTTGGAGCCAAGATGCGCAAAGGCCCTAAAACCAATGAATACCTTTAGGATTTCACAGGGCATTTTTACGCATTTGGATTGTCACGCTTTAGGGCCCCTAAAATGCCAGGGCAGTATAAATACCCAACAAGTGACCCCATTTTGGAAAGAAGACACCCCAAGGTAATCCGTGAGGGGCATGTCGAGTTCACAGAATTTTTTATTTTGGCACAAGTTAGCGGAAATTGATATTTTTATTTTTTTTATTTTTGTTTTGTACAAAGTCTCATATTCCACTAACTTGTGACAAAAAATAAAATTTTACATGAACTCACAGAATACCTTGGGGTGTCTTCTTTCTAAAATGGGGTCACTTGTGGGGTATTTATACTGCCCTGGCATTTTAGGGGCCCTTAAAGCGTGAGAAGAAGTCTGGAATCCAAATGCGTAAAAATGCCCTGTGAAATCCTAAAGGTACTCATTGGAATTAGGGCCCCTTTGCGCACCCAGGCTGCAAAAAAGTCACTCATGTGGTATCGCCGTACTCAGGAGAAGTAGGGCAATGTGTTTTGGGGTGTATTTTTATATATACCCATACTTTGTGTGAGAAATATCTCTGTAAACGACAACTTTTTATATTTTTTTTATACAAGGTTGACAATTTACAGAGATATTTCTCTCACCCAGCATGGGTATATGTAAAAATACACAACAAAACACATTGCCCTACTTCTCCTGAGTACGGCGATACCACATGCGTGACACTTTTTTGCAGCCTGGGTGCGCAAAGGGGCCCAAATTCCAATGAGTACCTTTAGGTTTTACATGGCTGCTCACAATTTAGCCCCGCCCAAAATGCCAGAACAGTAAACACACCCCAAAAATGACCCCATTTCGGAAAGTAGACACCCCAAGGTATTCACTGAGGGGCATAGTGAGTCCGTCTGAGATTTTTATTTTTTTTGCCAGAAGTTGGCAGAAATGGAAACTTTATTATTATTATTTTTTTCCTCAGAAAGTGTCATTTTCCGCTAACTTGTGAAAAAAAATGAAATGATACATGAACTCACCATGCCCCCCCGCGAATACTTTGGGGTGTCTTCTTTCTAAAATGGTGTCATTTGTGGGGTATTTATACTATCCTGCCATTCTAGCACCTGAAGAAACATGACAGGTGCTCAGAAAGTCAGAGCTGCTTCAAAATGCCGAAATTCACTTTTTTGCACCATAGTATGTAAACGCTATAACTTTTACCCAAACCAATAAATATATACTTATTGGATTTTTTTTTTATCAAAGACATGTAGAACAATAAATTTAGCGAAAAATTTATATAGAAATGTCGTTTTTTTTGAAAAATTTTACAACAGAAAGTGAAAAATGTCATTTTTTTGCAAAAATGTCGTTACATTTTTATTAATAGCAAAAAAAGTAAAAATGTCAGCAACAATGAAATACCACCAAATTAAAGCTCTATTAGTGAGAAGAAAAGGAGGTAAAATTCATTTGGGTGGTAAGTTGTATGACCGAGCAATAAACGGTGAAAGTAGTGTAGTGCGGATTTGTAAAAAAGGGCCTGGTCACTAGGGGGTATAAAACTGTGGTCTTCAAGTGGTTAATTTGCAATGCGAGAACTGCAAATTGAATCTTTCCACTGATGAAGAAAAGTCTAGCTACAACTCTGCTTGGTACATCGATATGTTTATTTTCTTCTGTGACTATAGTTATTTAATTCCTTTCTATATTGTTGTATAGGTGTTTTTACAGACAACGTTGGTCTATTTTTATCACTTTCTTAAAGGCATTCTTCTGAGATTCTGATATTAATAGCCTGTCCTCTAGGTAACACAGGATAGGATAGGCTATCAGTATCAAATCTCTGGGTCTCCAACCTCTGACACACCCAACAATCAACTGTTTGAAGTGGCTGCAGCACTCTAGTGATCACTGCAGCCCCTTTCTCGGCCAGTGATGTCATGATCATGTCGCCTAGGCACAGCTCAGTCCCATCTAAGTGAATGGGGCTGAGCTGCAAAACTACGCAGGGCCGCTATGTAGTAGACGGCACTGTGCTTGATAAGCTGTGAGGAGGCTGCAGTGCTCACCAGAGCTCCACAGTCTCCTTGAACAGTTGATCGGCGGGGGTCTTAGGTGTTGGATCCCATATATTTGATGACATATCGAGAGTTATCAATATCAGAATCTTGTAAAAACACCTTTAAACATTACATTTAAATTTCCAGTTGCCCTTTCAACCTCATTGAGAGCACGGAAATAATATTTTCTGTCCACATACAGTGCACAAACTTTATACCACAACTGCTTCTAAGGACAACAATATCTTACAATTGCGCTTCCTTTTTTTAGCTTGTATAATTTAAACTACATGTAAAGTGCAGGATTTTCTTTATTTTGAAGCCAAAAATTTTAGTGCCTTAAAAAGTGTTGCAGTCTGAGTTTTGTTTTGCTTGCCTAATGCACTGTTATATAAGCTATGCTTCTCAAGCATTCACTTTGTAAGACTTTTGGTCTTAAGTACTCTACATAGTTCTGTGGAAACCAAACAAATAAAACAGCTGTGCTTGTTCTGGAGGAACATTTAGAGAGCTATAGCTATGTATTTCCAATTACATGACCTTGCTACTGTGTAACATATTTCTTGGTACGTATTTCTAAAACATCCTTTCAAGGCGAAAGAAAAATATACATAACTTCTGCTTATCTGTCCTTTCATTTCTACTAAAATATGCGTTTTCATTCAAACACCAATTTACAGTATATGTATGTAATTAATGTATGTTAAAAAAATCTGTTACGTTGCATATTTATTAATAGCAAAAAAATAAAAATGTCAGCAACAATGAAATACCACCAAATTAAAGCTCTATTAGTGAGAAGAAAAGGAGGTAAAATTCATTTGGGTGGTAAGTTGTATGACCGAGCAATAAACGGTGAAAGTAGTGTAGTGCGGATTTGTAAAAAAGGGCCTGGTCACTAGGGGGTATAAAACTGTGGTCTTCAAGTGGTTAATTTGCAATGCGAGAACTGCAAATTGAATCTTTCCACTGATGAAGAAAAGTCTAGCTACAACTCTGCTTGGTACATCGATATGTTTATTTTCTTCTGTGACTATAGTTATTTAATTCCTTTCTATATTGTTGTATAGTAGGTGTTTTTACAGACAACGTTGGTCTATTTTATCACTTTCTTAAAGGCATTCTTCTGAGATTCTGATATTAATAGCCTGTCCTCTAGGTAACACAGGATAGGATAGGCTATCAGTATCAAATCTCTGGGTCTCAACCTCTGACACACCCAACAATCAACTGTTTGAAGTGGCTGCAGCACTCTAGTGATCACTGCAGCCCCTTTCTCGGCCAGTGATGTCATGATCATGTCGCCTAGGCACAGCTCAGTCCCATCTAAGTGAATGGGGCTGAGCTGCAAAACTCACGCAGGGCCGCTATGTAGTAGACGGCACTGTGCTTGATAAGCTGTGAGGAGGCTGCAGTGCTCACCAGAGCTCCACAGTCTCCTTGAACAGTTGATCGGCGGGGGTCTTAGGTGTTGGATCCCATATATTTGATGACATATCGAGAGTTATCAATATCAGAATCTTGTAAAAACACCTTTAAACATTACATTTAAATTTCCAGTTGCCCTTTCAACCTCATTGAGAGCACGGAAATAATATTTTCTGTCCACATACAGTGCACAAACTTTATACCACAACTGCTTCTAAGGACAACAATATCTTACAATTGCGCTTCCTTTTTTTAGCTTGTATAATTTAAACTACATGTAAAGTGCAGGATTTTCTTTATTTTGAAGCCAAAAATTTTAGTGCCTTAAAAAGTGTTGCAGTCTGAGTTTTGTTTTGCTTGCCTAATGCACTGTTATATAAGCTATGCTTCTCAAGCATTCACTTTGTAAGACTTTTGGTCTTAAGTACTCTACATAGTTCTGTGGAAACCAAACAAATAAAACAGCTGTGCTTGTTCTGGAGGAACATTTAGAGAGCTATAGCTATGTATTTCCAATTACATGACCTTGCTACTGTGTAACATATTTCTTGGTACGTATTTCTAAAACATCCTTTCAAGGCGAAAGAAAAATATACATAACTTCTGCTTATCTGTCCTTTCATTTCTACTAAAATATGCGTTTTTCATTCAAACACCAATTTACAGTATATGTATGTAATTAATGTATGTTAAAAAAAAATCTGTTACGTTGCATATTTATTGCATTACTTATCTTGTATTGATCCTGAGTTGCAGCCTGAATTATAATCTAAAGCTGCATATGCTTGTTGCTGTTGGATGTAGTTGATAAGCTTGTCTATAGACATAGGGGGTAATTCAATTACAGATATAAGCCACTTTTTGACGTATTTCTGACACAGATTGCAGCCCAAAGGTTATTTAAGCTGCAATCTGCGACTTTTACGGGAGGTCAAAAAAGGGGGCATAATGTGGGCGTGGAAGGACAGGATAGCAGGCCCGTCTCATTTATCATTTTCTATGCCTGTTTTAGCCGTAGCCAGCAAGGGAGCTGGCGTAGATTTAGACAGGCGTTGAATACGCCAAAGTTATGTAGAGGCTGGCACCTCTACATCAATTCGGCACATCCACCGCCAGCTAAAGGGGTATTAAGACCAGCGTCTAAAACACCTCATATCCCCATAGTCCTAATAGTAAAGTTATACACTGCTTGTTTGTTTTATTGGTGCCTATGCACAAGTTTGCACATGAAGCCAGAACAACCAAGCTCACAAAGACATACAAGCTATACATTTTCTCATACCAAAGACCACGTTAAAGTGCCAACCACATGCCTTTCAACAGTGTTAGCACAATGCCTTTCAGAGGTTCAGAAGTGCAAGCCACGTGTTCCCTCAAGGTGAGTAACATTCTGCCTTCAAATGGACCAGCTATATGTCCTCAAAAGCCAACCATATGTGGCAGCCACATGTGCGGTGACCTGGTGGTTCACTGCTAAAGTTGGCAAATGGTTCACTGCAAAAGGTTTAATCCTCTAATGCACTGTTTTTCTGTTATAAAGGTTAACGTACACTGTGCATTACAGATGAGTAAACCTTTTGAGAATAGGTTCATTTCAGGTTTGCCGAATTTTTGAAAAACTTTGGTTTGGACTCAAATCAATTGTACATGCTCCAATGTCAACTTGTGTTTCATAATAACAGCCTGGAAATGCTGGGAGTTGTAGATCTCTCCTCATTTACCGCTCCATGTATTGTCCACTAATTTTCACCAGTCTTACACTGCCGACAGTAATTTCGGCAGGCTGTTCCGTCAGAGAACAGTCTGCTGGGGCTCTCTGGATCCGATGTTGCTATATGGCCCCATTGTACCTAGAGAGCTTCAGTAGGCTGTACTCTGCCAGAACAGTTTGTTGGAACTACTGTTGGCAGTGTGAAACAGGCCGTCACTGGTCCTGATGAGACTTGTAGTTCTCTTATCACTATTATGATGTTCTGCAGCAGATGAGGTGTAGATAAGGCTTTGTTCACATCTGCGCTAGTGACATTCACAGGAGCAGAACAACGAAAATCACTGTAGTGCTGGAACTGGCACATCCGGACAACATGGGCGCCCAATTCAGATTCTTGCTATGGGGCCCAGTGATTTTTATGTACGTCCCTGCAAATGAGTACAATTTATAGACTTCTGAATTATGTAGTGAAGGACGGCTTTCCCTTTTTTACAATTTTCTCTTGTTTTGCATTTAATCTACATGGCTATATTTTAATGTTTGCACTTATCATGCATTTCTATTGTATATCTGCCTACAGTATGTAGACGTAATGGCATGGTGCGGAATACAATATATAATTTATATGCTTTACTGTAATTTCTGAAAATAAAGTTGATGACATCTTATTAGATGATGATTGCAGGTTGTATACTTGTGCCACTTGAAATTGCTGCCATATTCTGCACCACAGAACAATATGCAGTAAGGAGCGATGTAAACATCCAGCATTGAAGTTATTGATTGAATATTTTCTGCACTTTATGAATGAGTAACCTAACATTTCCAGATGATTGCCTCTACCCTACAATGCTATGGAAACACTTTTATTCATACGCTTTCTTTTTCTTCTCAGGGTTTCCTCAAAATAGGATAGAAACATCATGTGATTTGCTGCGAATTTTATTATAGAACTATATATATGCATACATATAGAAATGCATAGCATAAATGTGCACAATGTAATCTATTATTCTTATGTGCTCATCTCAAATGACTGAAGCACTTTATGCTGCTCACCCATTGTGAGTATCCCGCAATTTATTTAATGTCTTGCTGGTTACAAGAATTAGTGCCTGTTGTCTTCTCTTCTGACTTTTTTTTCCCCAAGATAATATCTATCAGTTTAAGCTGCACAGATATTTTGGCCTTATTCATTGATCTAATGTTTAGCAATCTGAACATGTTGGATTATCACTTACATAGCCTCTGAAACAGATAGACAGAAAGATATAGATAGATATAACTAGCTTGATATAGATAGACAGACCTGGTTAGAGCAGTGTAAATATGACAAAGATAGAAGATTAATAGTAGACAGATAGCTCATGCAATGTAAGACCAGTACGACCAGTACTAAACCTGTGTATACCTGCCAACTATCAGTGATATGCAACCATTATTATAATTAGCGTTGAGCATTCAGTGCAGAATTCGGTCCGAAGTTTAGGAAAACTTCAGTTCGCAACAAAGACGAATTTCCTTGTGCTTATTAGTTTTTCCTAAAATGGTGGCTGCACGTGTTACAAAGTAAGAAGCCCAGGAACGCGAGATCACTCATAATGCCGTAAAGCTAGCCAATCCGCAGGTAGCCATCACCGGTGATGTCAAAGTCCTAAGCCTCATCCTGCATGGTCTCTGCCATCGTTCTGTGAGATGAACATAGGGAGAGATGTGACAAGCGCTCATATGCTAGGGACAGTGTTGCTGAAAACTCTTTGAAAGAACAATATTGGAGAGGGAGTAGTGCAGGAAGACTGCAGGGAGAGTGTATCGCCTTGTGCATCACGTTCTAGTGCACCGACATTCAGAGTTATTCTGTTCTTTTAGTGATACAGTTACTGTGCCTCAGTATTAAAAGCAGGTGTAATATATCTCCATGTGCATCATGTTCTAGAGTGCACCGACATTCAGAGTTAAACTGTTATGTTAGTGATACAGTTACTGTGCCTCAGTATTAAAAGCAGGTGTAATATATCGCCATGTGCATCATTGTGCAGTGCACTGACACTCATAGCTAATCCGTTATTTAGCTGTAGCATTACTTGCATCCATATTACGGGCAGGTCATTTTTTTGCCCTGTACATAAGTGTGCAGTGGAGCGAAATTTATAATAGTTAATCTGTTCTGTTTCCTGTAGCGTTACATTAAGTCTGTATTGCAGACAAATGTAATTTAGCGCCCTGTACATAACTGTGCAGTGGAGCGAAATTTATCATATCTAATCCATTCTGTTAGCTGTGGCTTTATGTTAAGTCCGTATTACAAGCAGGTGTAATTTGTCACCCTGCACATAAATGTGCAGTGGAGCGAAAGTTATTATAGCTAATCCCTTCTGTTAGCTGTAGCATCACATTAAATCCGTATTACGGGCTGTTGTAATTTATCTCCCTGTACATAACTGTGCAGTGAATTGAAGTTTATCATAGCTAATCCGTTCTGTTAGCTGTAGCGTTACGTTAAGTCCGTATTACAGGCAGGTAAGTAAAATTTATCATAGTTTTTATACACTAAGGCCAACAGACAGTTGCCTGGGCCTCCAAAGGAATGGGCAGTGGCAAAAATGTTGCTGTAGCCAGCACAAGTAGCAGAAGGAACAGGCCAGAGCTGTCACTGTCATCCAACGGTCGTGTTTTGACCAAGAATCTAGCTGTACTGGAATAGTTGACTCGCTCTTTAACATCATCTCAAGTGACCACAGATACACACAGCCAAGAATCAGTGGGTTCCTCTGACACCACGCTTAGTTGGCATGCCCCAGGAACTGCCTCTATGCCCTCACCTGTCCAGTACCTGCCCCTTGCTTTTGCTGGTCTGTCTGTGCCAAGTAATGGTAGCCACTGGCTCAGCTCAATGACGATGAGCTTTGTGAGGGCATTCAGCAATTACAGGCTAGCCCAGACGGAGCAGAGGTTTGTTGTGGACATCTTTAGGCATGCAACTACCGATTATGACAGACAAGTGGGAGCATATGTGGCGAGAGGTCAAGGACATGCACAAGTGACAGGTGAGGGTGACAAAAGTGATGACCACGCACATGCCACCCTGATGAAGATGGGGAATCATCATTATGAGGGGGCGAGGGTGACAGCGTGCTTGACTTATGAGCCAGCAGGGTGGATTCGTGCCTGTGAGGCAGCAGGGTGAAAGCAGTGGGAGATCTGTAGCCAACACCAACTGCTACTTGGGAGATTACCTGTGAACAACACACTAGCAGTTCATGGATTCATAAAAGCAGTGGCAGACAGGCATCATGCAGTGGTGAAGGGGAAATGCCATACTTGGCAGAGTAGGAATTTTTCACCAAATCACTGGGGGATATTAACATATAAATGATGATGTGAACACAGCCTTACTGCCACTGCTGTCATGGGGCCACTACTGTCACTGCTACTGCCACCACTGTCACCCTCCCCACTCTGTCATGGGGCCACTACTGCCACTGCGACTACCACTGCTGCTGATGCCACCCTTCCTACTCTGTCATGGGACCACTACTGTCACTGCTACTGCCACTGCAGCTGCTGCCACTCTCGCCACTCTGTCACTAGTTGAATCTGGGGGCACTGCATAGTTATGTCCATGATGATAAATTAGACCTGACGGTAACATTGACCTGTAATACTGATGCACAGTAATTCGACAGCTAACAGAAAGGATTAAAAACCATGTGTTTGAACTGCCACAACATGGATTAAAAGAATCTTTTTTTTCACCACTACTATATTGACGCTGCATCTATCTCTATTTCTTTATTTTGTTCCACTAAGGAGCCATTTGGACCAAGGGCCTGCAGGGGTGTGCACAGTTTTTTTCTTTACTGAAGGGTGATGTATGCATTTCTTGTTGTTTAACAGAAGGAATTAGCTATCAATCTTGGTGCACACTGTTACTGGCACTGCTGCTGACTACTTGAATCTTGGGGCACTGCACAGTTAAGTGCACAGTGATATATTAGACCTGACGGTAACATTGACCTGTAATACTGATGCACAGTAAATCTATAGCTAACAGAAAAGATTAGCTATGAATCTTGGTGCACTGTACACTGATGTACACAGCAATATACTCTCCCTATAGTCTTCCTGCACTCTCCCTGCTGTTTAAGTTCCAAGCCTTCACACTGACAATGGACCACCAAGTGGGATGAATATGATTAGGCAGAGTGGGCTGGGTATACCAGATATATAGCAATTAATAACAAATTAATTCAGAACTAGTCAAATTTCTTGGCGATCTTAGGCGAAGCTGCAGAATCAAATTTTTCCAAGCTTTGTTCATCTCTAATTATTATTTTAATATGAATTATTTTCTAATTTCACAAAATTAAAAGAAGTAATAAAAACTCCTGGATTCAGCTCGCAGATTTGTGAACTGTTAGAAATGTACCACTATATACTACAACAGTGATGCCCAACCTGCGGCCCTCCAGCTGTTGTAAAGCTAGAACTCCCACCATTCCCTGTCTTAGGCTGATAGCTGTAGGCTGTCTGAGCATGCTGGGAGTTGTAGTTTTGCAACAGCTGGAGGGCCGCAGGTTGGGCATCTCTGTACTACAATATAAATAGGAGTGTGAAAATGAAGCCATTCTAACATCACAATAAAAAAAAAAAAAATTCATGTTAAAGCTTGGATAATCTAAAGCAATTATATTTGATAGAATATAGGTGATAGATAATTTATAAATGGATAGATGTATAGATGATTGATAAATGGATAGATGTATAGATAGATAGATAGATAGATAGATAGATAGATACAAAGTATATCGATAGTATAACACCCCTTCTCCTTATTTCAGTTATCTATCATTTACTGTAGATAAATACACCTTTGTTTCATCTTATAACATGTCCATCCAGTTCAGAAGGTATTACACAACTATGCACTGCACATATTTCTGGCCAAACAAATTTCTATGATGTTTTCATGTTTTCATACAAGCAGATGTGCAGCATTGCAGCGCCATGAGATTACATCCAAAGACTAAAGCCTCATTAATAGTTGTACTGAACAGTATTTAGCTTTCATAAATCCTCTACTAAGAGAATTCTGTGCTTTTAAAATATATTTATATATAGCCATTGACTTCACTAAATCGAAAGGATGTTGTGATAATCGACAAAGGTAGACATTTATTTATAATACTTATAGTATGGATAAGAGAATACAGTATACAGTAGATTGAATGATTACATTGAATATTTGCTTAAATTGAGTCCACAAACTGCCTCTTGTACAGTGCAGTAACGTTTTAACCAAATTTACATTTGGTGTGTACATTTGCCATATGTACCAGGCCAGCACGAGACATATTATAAGCTTCAAAATGCAACAAATATTGTTCTATTAAAAACAGCAAATAAGAAAATATTAAATACATAAAATATAAAATTTCATGACAGTTGCACTTTAAAATTAGATTTTGATATGAATACCTATACCACTTCTAGCTGTTATGACAGTTGGTGTGGAACCACTGTGTCAAACAACAGATTTTGCTTTTGGCTACTCTTTTGGCTAAGGGTGTTATCCTGGCAGTGAGCAGTTTTTCACCCTTTGAACCTTGTACAGGGATATGGACTTCAATGCAAAGGAACCACCAGGCGGATACCTACCGGAGTAGTCTCTGTGTGATTGACAGCTGATCCACGAGGGTCTAGAGACACCAGTGCAGAGCACCGAAGGGTCAGGCAAAATTGTAGTCACGTACAGACTGAGGGTAGAAAAGGCGGGATATGAACAATCTGATAAATAGTCTGAAGTCAGGGCATTCAGCCAAAGGTCAAATAAATGTCAGGCACCGGTCGGGCAGTGGAGGGTCAATAACCAGGAGACAGGCAGAAGTTGTTACCAGGCAAACATATTTATCACACCTTTGGAGGACACAAGCTAGCTACCTATTGATCAAGCACCTTCCCACAGGGATTGGCGCTTCATCCCGTTCAGCCCAGGTGATTTTCCGTTTTAGATTTTTCGCTTTTCACTCCCTACCTTCCTGGACCCATTGCTTTTATAATTTTCTGTATGCCATATGAGAGCTTGTTTTTCATGCAACAAGCTATACTTTCGAATGGCACCATTTACTATTGCATGCAATGTAGTAGGAAGCTGTGAAAAAAAAATCTAAATGAGGTGGAATTGGGAAATCACCCACAATTCTGCCACAGTTTTTTGTTTTTACGGCATTCTCTATGTCAGGTTCATTCTGCAGTTCACTATGATCACAGTAATACCACATTAATATAGTTTTTTTTTAACTTTATTTTTTCTTAGCATTACCATATTCTGACCCACATAACTTTTTTATTAACTTTTTAACTTGTTTTAGTTACAGCTACAGAGCTGCATGAAAGCTCATTTTTGGGGCAATCTGTACTTTTTATTGTTACCATTTTGGAGTGTGTTCGACTTTTTGATCGCTTTTTATTCTTTTTTATGGGAGGTGATGCTACAAAACAAGGCAAATTGTCAATTTTAATAGTTTTTTTTCCCTATTAGTGTTCATCCATACAGGATGCATACAAACATTTTTGGGACATGGCGGTGCAAATGATGATTATTTTTTTAATTTATTTTAAAAATGGGGAAAAGGGAACGATTAAAATTTTAATTTTTTTTTTTATTTTTAAAACTTTTTAAAACTTTTTTTTCACTTTTTTTTAAGTCCCCCTAGGGGACATTAACATGCAATCATTAGATTGTTTTCCCTATATACTGCATTTTTTTTAAAGAATGTAGCTTATGCGAGATCCAATATATTCCTATCGAGCACTGCCACATGCAGGTCTCCATAGGAATATACCTGTGGTGGGCTTAATAGCCTCCAGAAGACGCCAGTTCTCCAGCACCATTGAATAGGGCCTGCGAGCACAGCAGTCCAGAGGAAAGCCATCTCAGCTGCTATGGTCACAATTTAGCACAGCATCTGAGGGGGTTAAACGTCAGCGATCAGCATTATTGCCGATTTCAAACCTTAACCTTAAAAAGAAGAGAAAGGAGCTGATATCTGTGGTGCTGGGGCTATTAGTATATCCAGTAATATACTCAATTGGCTAACTGTAGATATGGTCCAAGCTAAGTTACTTCAAACAAATTTTTATTCAAGCGTATAGATACATGTACATATAAGGCAATATAAATGTACATTTTACATAAAATTCCAAGAAGTACAAGATGAGAAACATGTACATTGGTAAAGAGCGAAAAGGGGGGAAGAGGGGGAGGGAAGGGAAAGGGTGAGGGGAAGGGTAGCAACCAATGAGAACAGCAGAAGCCGCCATGATACCTAAGTGTCAAGAGTCAAACACCAAACGGGTGCCCTGAGCAACCAAAGGGAGAACACAGCGAGAACATTTCTAGAACGGCGGAAATTTCCTGTAGATACCCCAAGGGCCCCACGTCTTTCTAAATTCAGGGGTGCGCCTGAGTTCCCAACCCAGTAGTTGTTCCATTCTAAAGATATCATCGCATTTGTTCTTCCATTGTTCGATGGAAGGGGAAGGGTCGTCCTCCAATGTGCCGCAATAAGAATCCTCGCTGATGCTAGAAGGTGAGTTATCAAACGACGAAGAGGAGAAGAACATTTAATACTGTCTAAAAGGTTTAAGAGACATACCTGAGGGGAGGGGAGCACCGTAACCTTACAGACCTCCGTGACTGCTGAGCATATCCATTCCCAGTAGGACTTGATTATATCACACTGCCACCAGATATGAAAAAAAGTGCCTATTTCTTTGGAGCATCTCCAGCATGTATCACTAACTTCTGGATAGATTTTGTGTAAAACGTCAGGTGTGTAATACCATCTAGTAAGTAGTTTATAATAGTTTTCTTGCAGCCTGACGCAAGTAGAGATCTTGGGGGTGAGAGACAAACACTTACTTAGGCAGTTTTTGGAGTGCTCTAGCTGTAAATCTGTTTCCCACTTTTGTATAAAGGTGAGAGCTTTCGGTGCGGATTGTGTTAAGATCATGGAATATAGAACGGAAATCTTCTTAACGGGTTCTCTGTGGAGCAGCACCATTTTCTCAAAAGCTGTTGGGTCAGTGGATTGTAACGGAAGGCACGCTTTCAGAGAAGCCCTGATGTGTGAACGATGAAAGAAAGATAAAGGGGCAAGGGCACTCCTCTTATCCCAATCCTCCCCAAGGTTTCCTGAGCGGTCTAGTAAGTCCACCACTAGTGAGGTAAAAGTATTTGCCAAGTCAGGGAGAGTTTGAAGAAAGCGGGGTGGGGCGTCATATAATATGTCCCTGATCTGGGTCAAAGGGGAAAAATTTGAAGACAACAGGTAGGGCTTGAGGATCTGATGCCACAGACGAAGCGTGTTTCTAGTAGAAGGATTCTTGATAGATTGAATGGTCACGTGCTTCCCTAACAGAAGTAAGGGCCTCAAAACAGTACAATTAGTAGCCATCTCGGCTTGAATGTCCAGTCTGTCCCCTTATATCGAAGCCATTCTAGACATCTCATCCCGTGTACAGCCATATAGTAGCTATAAAGTCTGGTACCCCCATTCCCCCTTGATTAGATGGGAGTATAGCAAAGCGTCTGGGGAGTCGGGGCTTCTTTTTGTTCCACAGGAACTTATAAAGGACAGAGTCTATCTTAGCAAAAAGGGCCTAGGTAACGGAATAGGGAGGGTCTGAAGTAAATATAGGATCTTAGGCAATATCACAGTTTTGATCAAGGAACGTCTGCCAAACCAAGATGTAAAGGGAATTTCCCAAGAGTCTATCATACGTTTAATAACCTCAGGTAGGCCATGGAAATTCGCCTCATAGAAAGTAGCTGGGTCGGGGTCAGCTGAATGCCTAAAAATTTCAGTTTCGAAGAGGACCACTGATAGGGGGTATTGAGCTCAAGCCTTTTTGCCATGAAGTATCCAAGGTTATATTCAGAACCTGGGATTTGGTAGGGTTGATCAGAAAATTAGATAGTTCCCCAAACAAACCAAATATTGATTGTATGGCAGGGAATGCAACGTCTGGATTGGTGATCAACACCAGCAAATCATCGGCAAATGCTGCAAGCTGATGTGGTACTCCCTGCAGCTCAACACCCCGAATCCTGTCATCCTGTCGAATAGCCTGAAAAAGGCACTCTACGGTCAGAACGAATAGCAGGGGCGATAGGGGCACCCCTGCCTTGTACCATTCGAGATCTGTAGAGGGGGAGAGAGGGTGCCATTGACCACCACCTTGGCAGTGGGCCTGGAGTACATGGCCATGATCGCCCGGATGAAACCGGGGATCCCAAATTTGGCAAGGGCCTGTTTCATAAAAATCCAGTCAATACGATCGAACGCTTTTTCAGCGTCGGTGCCGAGGAGCACCAAGGGAATCGATCTGTCACGGGCATATTTGATGATATTGAGTAGACGGGTAGTGCTCATTCTCCCCTCTCTCCCGCTACAAAACCGACTTGTTCGCAGTTGATCAATGCCGGCAAAAGTGGGTTCAGGCGAGATGCCAGAAGCTTAGCAAAATTTTTAGATCATTGTTTAACAATGAGATGGGTCGGTAGCTGGCACAGGACTTCTCGTCCTTACCCTCTTTAGGGATGATCGTAATATGCGCCATTAACATTTGGTCTGGCAGAGGTTTCCCGGTAAGGGTCTCATTACAGACATTCAGGAAGTGGGGAGAAGAATCGATTGGAACTTTCGGTAGTATACCATCGGGAGGCCATCAGGGCCTGGACTCTTATGTAATGGAATAGATTTAACCACGTCAGTCAATTCTTGGAGTGTAAAAGGTCTCAACAAAGAATCGATCTGACCTGTCTGAAGCGAAGGTAAGTTGAGGGTAGCTAACCACTCATCTATTTTAAGTAAGCGTTCCTGAGAATCTGTGTGTGTGTCCTTAGCTCTGATGTTATAAAGAGATTCATAAAATTCCTTAAATCGCAGAGCAATCTCCTCAGTGTTTCTAGACAATGAGGAAGTTGGGAGTGCGAATAGCGTGGATATAGGATTTAGCTCTTCTCTTTTTAATTTGTGCTAATAAGAACTTAGAAGCTTTATCGCCATGTGCGTAGTATTTAAAACGCGCTGAGAGAAACAGTTTCGCCGTCTTCGCATTCAGAATATTTTTGAGGGAGGAACGCAGTTGGTCTAATTGTTCCAGTACGGCCTCAGAGCGGTCTCTTTTGTGCACGGCTTCCAGAGACTGTATCTGTGCAGCAAGAGATACCACATGAGCTTCTCTCTGACGTTTTAAAAGGATCCCAAACTAATAAAATGTCCACGGATCACGCTTTTATGGGCTTCCCATATTATCCCTTGGGGCAAGTCAGGGGTGCTATTTAATTTAAAATACTCCTCTAGTCGTTCAGTGATTTTCAGAACGTGCGCCGGGGAGTCAAGCAGAGTTTCATTGAGTCTCCAATTCGACATAGGTCTAGGTATGGACCTCAGACCTACCTCTACATATACCGGCGCATGGTCCGAAAGAAGTAACGAGCCTATAGAGGCATGGGAGCAAGATGTCAAAAGGTGTGTGGGGATGAACAAATAGTCCAACCGTTGATATGATTTATGTGCTACCGAGTAGTGAGAATAATCCCTATCGGTAGGATGTAAAATCCTCCACACATCAAGCAGGCCTAGAGAACTGATAGCGGTATTGACTCGACTCAAGGCCAGGTGTGAAGTGGATGAAAGACCAGTCGATGAGTCTAAAGATGGATAGAGCGAGAGGTTCAGGTCGCCCCTAAAATTAACGTGCCTTCCGAGAAGTCCTTTAAGAGGTCAATCACCTTACAAATCCATTTAGCTTGTGCCAGGTTTGGTGCGTAAAGATTCCCAAAGGTGTATGTGCAACTCCCAATACTCCCTTTAATAAAAATATACCTCCCCTCTGTGTCCACCAAGGAGGAGCTAACTATCATGGGGAAATTTTTGTGTAGCGCAATTGAGACCCCTTTGGAGGCTGAGGAGGGCCATGTACTGTGGTACCACCTGTTGTAAGTAAGATGGCTCAACCGCGGCACGTGGTCCTTTCTAAAATGTGTCTCCTGAAGCATCAATACGCTCACCTGTTGTTTACGCATAAGATGTACTATTTGACTTCTTTTGGCAGGTGAGTTGATCCCTCGGACATTGAAGGAGCAAATCTTTACGGTAGCCATAGCATGCAGTCACGGAGGTCCAGGACCACGCCGTCTGGGTCGGCATAGGGAAAGCTTCGGGCGGCTGCTGAGGAAGGGAACCGGGAGAGGGAGGTGGGGAGGACAAAAGGCATAAAGTGTGGAGACAAAAGAAAACATGTGAGAGTAGGTACAAAAAATAAACATTATACTGATATTACCCATGAGTCTAGGCAATGAGCGAACCATTGAGTGAATAGTGTCTCCTACGTGAGGAGTCACTCAGAGGGGTAGAGACTTGGTCTGTAAAAACGGCCAATCCGTACACACGAGCAGGCAGACAAAGTATAAATAAACACACAACTAGTAATTACAACTGGAAACAACTGGAGATGGAACGCAAATAGAGTGCGCCCGCGCTATGTAGGAGCTCAAGGAACCCATTAGGGAAAAGAAAAACATAGGAACATATTAAAGTGAGCATGTAAGGAACATTATGCTGCTAATATGGCAGGGAGAGAATCTCCTTCATAAGTATCTTCAAATAAAACCTCAAGCAGATGAAATAAAGAAAATAAGTTATCTCAATCAGCATCCAGTGGCAGCCTCCTGGGAGTAAGCTTTGAGATCTTCCTCCTGAGCCGATGAGGTCTGGAAGCCGAAGCAGGGGTCCACGCCGGTGGTACTTGGATTGTAGGAAGGTCGGTTAGGTTTCTCACTAAAGTCCAGTCCTGGATGTCCAGCGGTTCAATTTCCAAAACATTGTAGATTTGCGTCAGGTCTGCAGGCGACCTGATCACCACTTTTCTCCCTGGTGCGTTTACCAGAAGCCCGAACGGATGTAACCACCGGTACACAATATTCCTCCTCTGCAAGACCTCAAGTAGTGGCTTTAGAGATCTCCTCTTTTGGAGGGTCATGGGCGAGAGATCTTGAAACAGGGCAATGGTAGACCCAAAACAAATTACCGGGTGCTTTTCTCTTGCAGCTTTAAGTAGCTTTTCCTTCACACTAAAGCTGGCTAGTCGGCATATAATGTCCCTTGGGGGCTCCTGGGGCTTGGGCGGCGGACGAAGCGCCCTGTGAGCTCTGTCCATAGTGAAATCCTCAGATGCGTCAGGCCCCAGTAATGTGGCAAAGAGCTCCAGCAGTGATGTCATAATGGCGTCTGGTAGCAGCGTTCGGGGACCCCCTTGATACGCAGGTTGTTCCTGCGCCCGCGGTTATCCTGGTCCTCGATTAAGTTATACAGCTGATTTATATGGGCCTGGGTATGGTCAAAGCTTATGCTGACCGCCGAATTGAAAGCAGCGGTACCCTCCCAGCATGCTTCTAGGGATTCCACCCTCTCCCAGACCTGTTTCAGGTCCGATTTAATGTCCTGCAAGTCCTGTTTAAGTGGCGCTAGCGCCGTTCCCAGGGCCTGGGTGATAAAATCTCTTGAGACAGGGAGATTCTTTTCAGGGCGTCTGAGGTCAGCCTCACTTTCCCTACCTCCATCCGAATCTGCCGACATGTCGGTATTGTCTCCCCGCTCTGATGTAGTATGCTCCGGCGCCATCTTGGATTCAGCTCGTGGCGGGCCCGCGCTCTTTCTCAGAAATTTCTCCATTTCTCCCTGGACAGGGTGAGATCCCCGGGTGTTGGGGGTGTCTCGGGCTTTGTCCCTTCCGATCTTTCCCATTTTCAGGATCCGTGTGTGGCTAGAAAAGCTTGTGTGTCTGTAGCCAGGAGCAGAGCTCACACAAACATGTGCATCTCGCTCTGCGGCCAAGCTCCGCCCCCTGGTCCAAGCTAAGTTAAATAAGATAAATGTGAACAAGGCTCCAGGTCCAGATGGATTACACCTAAGAGTTCTTAAAAAGCTTAGTTCAGTCATTGCTGTGCCCCTTTTTATAATTTTTAAAGATTCTGTAGGTACTGATACAGAGCCAAGTGATTGGTGCAAGGCAAATGTGGTGCCCATATTCAAAAATGGATTTATGTCCTCCACAGGTAATTATAGACCAGTTATTGTTTAACTTCTGTTGTGAGAAAAATGTTTGAAGGACTCTTAAGGGACTATATACAGGAGTATATGACTGTAAATAATATGATAAGTGACAACCAACATGGGTTTACCAAGGACAGTAGTTGTCAGACTAACCTGATTTCTTTTTATGAGGAGGTGAGAAAAGCCTGGACAGAGGAGCGGCTGTGGATGTAGTGTTTTTGTATTTTGCAAAGGCTTTTGATAGCTCTATAGGCTTGGAAAGTATAGTCTGTAATTGGATTGAAAACTGGCTGAAGGACAGTGTCCAGAGAGTTGTGGTCAATGATTCCTATTCAGAATGGTCCCGGGTTATAAGTGGTGTACCCCAAGGTTCACTGCTGGGTCCTCTGTTATTTAATTTATTTACTAATGATATTGAGAAAGGAAGAGATGTCCAGCTCCAAAAATAGTTGTAGAAAAATCTTGTATCTCTATTCTGCGGTAAGAAAAAATTTCATACAGGATGCTAAAGTCAACATGTTTCAGACCATCACATATTCAAGGTCCTTCCTCATGACATATCAAACCCCAAATGGATTGCTGCTTATGTGCTCCCCACACACCTGGCTCCATAATCATGAGATCATGTGACCGGTGGGAGCACACATGGGGCAATCACTGCACCAACACATCTTACAAGAATCACCAACATGCAAAAAGACATTACTTCTAAAAGTTATATTCAGATATGGCATGCACAATGCAGACATATCCCACTTACAAGAAATAAATGTGTAGAAAAACAATGGCAAGGTTCACTAATAGAGATGAGTGAACACCTGGATGTTCGGGTTCGAGAGGTTCGGCCGAACTTCCGGAAAATGTCCGGGTTCGTGATCCGAACTCAACCCTTACTTCATCCCGAAACCGAACCCCATAGAAGTCAATGGGGACCCGAACTTTTGGGTACTAAAAAGGCTGTAAAAGACACCCAGAGGGATAATATACCGCAATAAACGCATTGCGATTACAACTTTGAGCTAACGATCACCATGGGAACGCCTCCTCCAGTAGAATGTACTGTCGGATCTGAGAATTAAGTTGAAATCGCAATGCGATTCTTATATATTTGCTTAAACGCATTGCGATTTCAACTTAGCATTGCTAAATAATTCCATCCATATCGTTAACTTGCTGAGTCAGTAAGTTAGCGAATATGAATGGAATTATTAGCAATGCTAAGTTAACGACAATGCGATTAAGCAGATATATAATAATCGCATTGCGATTTCAACTTAATTCTCACATCCGACAGTACATTCTACTGGAGGGCGTTCCATGGTGATCGGTAGCTCAAAGTTGTAATCGCAATGCGATTAAGCTAAATACATAAGAATCGCATTGCGATTCCAACTTTTAGTACTCAACTTTTAAAATCGTACACCACTTTAAGTTCCAAAGTTGCAATCGCGTTCGAATAGAACTTAAAGCTGTCTCTTAGTCAGTTTTAGTATTGGTGTGCTGTAATAGAAGTTACATTCGATACGCGAATATAACTTAGAGCAATACAGTCAACTTTACACTGTTAGTTTTATTATCGCGATAATACAACTATTCAAGAATCGTGTACGTGCATCTGTACGTGTGTGCGTTACCTCGGACACTATTCTATTTTGCCAGCCACAGCTGAAACCACTGATTTATGGTATTGCTATTTTGGCAATTGAATTTAACCCCAGAAAATAATCTATCCTTTGCCAGACAGCAGACAGTATTATACTTGTCTAACCAAAGCTGGAACACCAGATTTAGGGGATTGGTATTTGGGCAATTGTGTTTAACCCCTTAATAAAATATAGAAATTTCTTTCCTGAATTTCTAGGGGTGACAATTAGCACAGCCAAGCCCCTGATGTAGGATGTAGCAAAAAAAAAAAACTAGTATTGATGGATTGATGGACTTGGTGGCAGCTTCTTCTGGCGCACCACAAGTCACAAAATGGCCGCCGATCAACCCAGAAAATAAGTGACAGAAAAACGCTCTGTGCAGCCTAAAAACCAGCGAGCAAGTAACTAGCAGAAGTTCAATGATTCTCAGCTGTAAATTGATCCGTTCATTAGGTGCTGTTGCTGACTTTAACCTGCCTAATCTCGCCCTGACAGAAGCTGCGTCCTCTCCCTACACTAATCAGAGCAGTGTGACGTGCGGCGCTACGTGACTCCAGCTTAAATAGAGGCTGGGTCACATGCTGCACTTGGCCAATCACAGCCATGCCATTAGTAGGCATGGCTGTGATGGGCTCTTAGGGCAAGAAGTAAAATGCTAACTGATTGGCTGCTGTGCAGCCCTTCAGAAAGCGGGAAGTAATCGACGAACACCGAACCCGAACTTTTTTGAAAATGTCCGGGTTCGGGTCCGGGTCCCGGACACCCCAAAATTCGGTACGAACCCGAACTATTCTCGAACTGTTCGCTCAACACTATTCACTAATATTGCAGAATCAGATCGTGTCTTTTGTTTAGACCATTTGGTTGGCAGAAATCAAGCTGGAAATTCCAGAAAGCTTCTCTGTTTAGAAGTTTCCTTCTGTAGTCACCTCCTCTGATAGGATTTTTAACTCTTTCAATCCCTTGTGCTACTAGTCCTGATGTATCTCCCCCATATACTAACGCAAAGTGTAAGCTTGCCGCTGATACATTGCGGCTTTGGTAGTGTGGGACATCAGAGATGTGCTTACGGATCCTAGTCTTGATTTCATTAACAGTGCAGCCAACATATTGTAAATTGCAATACTTGCAGGTAATTAAATATACTGCATGTTTGGTGTTGCAGTTTAAATATGACTGGATCACATATTGCTTATTATTCACGGAGGATCTAAAATGCCTATCAACCCTGGTGTGCTCACAGCATATACATTTGCTGTGACCGCACTTATAGCTCCCTTTACTGACCAGCCAAGAGGGTTTATGTGTCACCCTCTTGTCCTGGTACAGTACAGCCTGGGGCTGATCATATGGCCCAGTGTGGGGGATTTTCGTACTATGCATTTCACCCCACTTGTCACAATATTCATCCATTGTTTACTGCTAGCAAGTGAGGGTAAGTATTTTTTGATAATTTTGTAAATTACTGCAAATTCCTCGCTGTATTGTGTGACAAAGGGGGTGAAGGTCTGTTTAGATGCAGGCAAGCGAGTACATTCAAATGATGGATTTTTTGGAGGAAACACAAGTTATTTCCTGTCCAAAGTCGCAACTGCGTTTTTTGAGACAGAAGCGCATCTGTGTGAATAGGATCTACGAACAAGTCTATTTGTAAAGTTATCAGCTTCTTGAAAAAAGGAAGTTAGATCAGAGCAGTTGCGTCTCACCCTAATAAGTTCACCTTTGGGAATATTGCGTATTGTATGTGGTGGATGGCAAGAAGTCGCATGTAAAATAGTATTGCCGGCTAATTCTTTTCTATATGTGGCAGTGAGAACTTGGGAGGTGGCCGTGTCCCCCTTCAGGCACAAATCCCAAATATTTATTCTATATAGGTCATATTGTAGATTGAAAGAAATAGAATTCAAACAAGAATTCAAATAGTCAGAAAACAGTGGTATGGCCGCCACATCACCAGACCACACAAAGAGCAGGTCATCAATGTAGCAACCATACCACTGAAGCTGACCAGAAAAAGGGTGGGTGTCGATGAGGAGAAAGTGTCCCTCCCACCACGCCATAAATATATTAGCTATGGAGGGAGAGAACTTGGCCCCTTAACCTGCTCTTTGTGTGGTCTGGTGATGTGGCAGCCATACCACTGGACGTGATCACAGCAGGGACAGTAGACAGTTTTAAAAAGGGTTTAGATGAATTCTTAAAAGTAAACAACATCATTGCTTATGAAAATGTGTAGAATTCTGTGTCTCACTTCCTTCTGGGATTCGCATCCCCACCTATCCCTTGGTGGAACTTGATGGACTTATGTCTTTTTTCAACCGTATTAACTATGTAACTGTGTAACCACAGGTGTCTGCTGTTTGAATAAGAAACCAGGTGGCTCTAGCGCCAGCTGCAGTTGCGTGCGGGCCCCATCTTTAAACGCTATGTACTATACACCCTTGGGTGCAATTTTTTTTATTACTGCATTATACTCATTTTGAGCTAAACATCATTTTTTTCAATTGGTCTTTACTCTTTATTAAAAATGTGAGCCCTTTTCTCTGTACAGGGCTGAGTTTCTCTAGTAGCAGGATATGAATTTTCTCTCTGTTCTGTGAAGCAGCTCAGCTGACGGGCTGCTTTCTCAGAAATGCGGGCACATATGAACATTGGGCCAACACAGATGCCTTCAGCTGGCAAGCAAACATGCAACAAGTTAGCCAGCTTCATAGGTACAAATCTGCTAACAGCTGCCCTTTAAGTACCCCAGGTTTTTCTAGCCATCGGCTACCAAAGTTTAGGGTGAATTCTTTGGCCCTTTAAGAGCCAGAGGGAGTGCGCACCCTATGGGTAAAAGGAGACCCTGCTGGCAAGCAGAAGGCAGCCTGAATGTTGGGACAGAGCAAGTTTGATTGCTGGGAGGGGAGAGTGATAGATTGGTACATGAAACTGAATTGCAAACTGCCACAATAATGCTGTGTGTGACGCTACCCTAACATTGCTATATTTTTATGAGAGTCATGCCCATATTCTGGTATTAAGATGGTGCTACATAGATTTTCGTGTCTGTTTCTAAAGCAGTTTTTTTTTAGCTAAAGCCAGAAGTGGATCCAGCAGGAAAAAGTATAAAATCTTCCTTAATATTTCTCATTCCCTTACAACTCACTTCTGGCTTTGGCACAAATACTGCTGCTGCTGCTGCAAAAAAAAAAAATATAGCTATATGTGAGATCATTCTCCTAGAGTTGCTTTTAGGAATCTAACATAACCAATTAAGATATTTCTAGATATTTATTTTCATAATGGCTCCACATGATTTTAAAGACTTTAAAGACACCCTTAATGACCAAACCACTTTTTACTATTCTGCACTACACTATTTTCACGGTTTATTGCTCATACAACTTACCACCCAAATGAATTTTACCTCCTTTTCTTCTCACTAATAGAGCTTTCATTTTGTGGTATTTTATTGCTGCTGACATTCTTACTTTTTTTGATATTAATCAAAAATGACCGAAATTTTTGCAAAAAAATGTCATTTTTCACTTTTATGTTGTAAATCTTTTTTTTAAAAACTACATTTCTATATAAATTTTTCTCTATATTTATTGTTCTACATGTCTTTGATAAAAAAAATCTAATAAGTGTATATTTATTGGTTTGGGTAAAAGTTATAGTGTTTACAAACTATGGTGCAAAAAAGTGAATTTCCGCATTTTGAAGCAGCTCTGACTTTCTGAGCACCTGTCATGTTTCTTCAGGTGCTAGAATGCCAGGATAGTATAAATACCCCCCAAATGACACCATTTTAGAAAGAAGACACCCCAAAGTATTCGCGGAAGGGCATGGTGAGTTCATGTATGATTTCATTTTTTTTCACAAGTTAGCGGAAAATGACACTTTCTGAGGAAAAAAATAATAAAGTTTCCATTTCTGCTAACTTCTGGCAAAAAAAAAAAAAATCTCCCACGGACTCGCTATGCCCCTCAGTTAATACCTTGGGGTGTCTACTTTCCGAAATGGGGTCAAATGTGTGGGGTCAAATGTGTGTGAGAAATATCTCTGTAAATGACAACTTTAAAAAAAAATGTATACAAAGTTGTCAATTTACAGAGATATTTCTCTCACAAAGCATGGGTATATGTAAAAATACACCCAAAGGGGCCCAAATTCCAATGAGTACCTTTTAGGAGGGCATTTTTACACATTTTTCTTCTCACGCTTTAGGGCCCCTAAAATGCCAGGGCAGTATAAATACCCCACATGTGACCCCATTTTGGAAAGAAGACACCCCAAGGTATTCCGTGAGGGGCATGGCGAGTTCATAGAAGATTTTTTTTTTGGCACAAGTTAGCGGAAATTGATTTATTAATCAATTGAACAAAACGTTAAATTTTTCATGGACTGAATATGCCCCTCAGCAAATACCTTGGGGTGTCTTCTTTCCAAAGTGGGGTAATTTGTGGGGTGTTTGTACTGTTCTGGCATTTTGGGTGGGGCTAAATTGTGAGCAGCCATGTAAAGCCTAAAGGTACTTGTTGGACTTTGCGCCCCTTTACGCACCTAGGCTGCAAAAAAGTGTCACACATGTGGTATCGCCGTACTCAGAAGAAGTAGGGCAATGTGTTTTGGGGTGTATTTTTACAAATACCCATGCTGGGTGAGAGAAATATCTCTGTAAACTGACAACTTTGTATAAAATTTTTTAAAAAGTTGTCATTTACAGAGATATTTCTCACACTCAGCATGGGTATATGTAAAAATACACCCCAAAACACATTGCCCTACTTCTCCCGAGTACAGCGATACCACATGAGTGACACTTTTTTGCAGCCTGGGCACGCAAAGGGGCCTGGGGTGTCTTCTTTCTAAAATGGGGTCACTTGTGGGGTATTTATACTGCCCTGGCATTTTAGGGGCCCCTAAAGCGTGAGAAGAAGTCTGGAATCCAAATGCGTAAAAATGTCCTGTGAAATCCTAAAGGTACTCATTGGAATTAGGGCCCCTTTGCGCATCTTGGCTGCAAAAATGTGTCACTCATGTGGTATCGCCAAGGAGGAACATGTGGTTAAAAAGACCCTAATACAAATATAGTTTGAAATATGTAACCGCATGGTTAATTGGTAAATCATAAACAAAGAAAGATCTCTGGGAAATTTATTAGATTACTGTATTAGTAACTTTTTACTGACAGAATGTTCCTATATGCAGTGGATATAAAAAGTCTACACACCCCTGTTAAAATGTCAGGTTTCTGAACTTTTTCCACCTTTAACCCCTTAAGGACCGGGCTCATTTTCACCTTAGGACCAGGCCATTTTTGGCAAATCTGACCAGTGTCACTTTATGTGGTGATAACATTAAAACGCTTTTTCTTATCCAGGCCATTCTGAGATTGTTTTTTCGTCACATATTGTACTTCATGACACTGGTAAAATGAGGTCGAAAAATTTCATTTTTATTTATAAAAAAAGATCAAATTTACCAAAAATTTTGAAATATTTGCAATTTTCCAAGTTTCAATTTCTCTACTTCTATAATACATAGTAATACAGCCCAAAAAAGTTATTGATTTACATTCCTCATATGTCTACTTCATGTATCGATCATTTTGGGAAAGCCATTTTATTTTTTGGGGACGTTAAAAGGCTTAGAAGTTTAGAAGCAAATCTTGAAATTTTTCAGAAATTTTCAAAAACACACTTTTTAGGGACCAGTTCAGGTCTGAAGTCACTTTGTGAGGCTTACATAATAGAATCCACCCAAAAATGACCCCATTCTAGAAACTACACCCCTCAAGGTATTCAAAACTGATTTTACAAACGTCATTAACCCTTTAGGTTTTCCACAAGAGTTAATGGCAAATGGAGATAAAATTTCAGAATTTCGATTTTTTGGAAAATTTTCCGTTTGAATCCATTTTTTCCAGTAACAAAGCAAGGGTTAACAGCCAAACAAAACTCAATATTTATTGCCCTGATTCTGTAGTTTGCAGAAACACCCTATATGTGGACGTAAACTGCTGTATGGCCAAACGGCAGGGTGTAGAAGGAAAGAAACGGTTTTTGGAAGGTGGATTTTGCTGGACTGGATTTTTGACACCATGTCCCATTCGAAGCCCCCCGATGCACCCATAGAGTACTCCAAAAAAGTGACTCCATCTAAGAAACTACACCCCTGAAGGTATTCAAAACCGATTTTACAAACTTTGTTAACCCTTTAGGTGTTCCACAAGAGTTATTGGCAAATGGAGATGAAATTTCAGAATTTCTATTTTTTGTTATCTTGCCTCAAAAAAAGTGTAATATAGAGCAACCAAAAATCATATTTACCTTAAAATAATACAAACAAAACTGCCACCTTATCCCGTACTTTCCAAAATGGGGTCACTTTTTTGGAGTTTCTACAGGGGGGCTTCAAATGGGACATGGTGTCAAAAAAACTGTCCAGCAAAATTTGCCTTCCAAAAACCATATGGCGTTCCCTTTCTTCTACGCCCTGCCGTTTGGCCATACAGCAGTTTACGACCACATATGGGGTGTTTCTGCAAACTAGAGAATCGGGGAAATATATATTGAGTTTTGTTTGGCTGTTAGCCCTTGCTTTGTTACTGGAAAAATTGATCAAAATGGAAAATTTGCAAAAAAATAGCTATTTTCGGACCGTTTTTATTTTTTGTTATTTACATCGTTGAACTGACAGGTTAGATTGTGTGCTATTTCTATAGAGCAGGTTGCTACAGACGCTGCAATACCAAATATGGCTACTTTTTGGCGGTTTTTGTTTCAGTTTTACATAATACAGCATCTTTGAAAAAAATTATTTTTTAGGCCCCTTTCACACGAGCGAGTTTTCCGCGCGGGTGCAATGCGTGACGTGAACGCATAGCATCCGCACTGAATCCTGACCCATTCATTTCAATGGGTCTGTGTACATGAGCGTTTTTTTTCACGCATCATTTGTGTGTTGCGTGAAAATCGCAGCATGTTCTATATTCTGCGTTTTTCACGCAGCCCTAGCCCCATAGAAGTGAATGGGGCTGTGTGAAAAACGCATTGCATCCGCAAGCAAGTGCGGGTGCATTGTGTTTTTCACTGATGGTTGCTAGGAGATATTGTTTGTAAACCTTCAGTTTTTTATCACGCGCGTGAAAAACGCACCAAAACGCATTGCACCCGCGCGGAAAAAACTGAACTACTGAACGCAATTGCAGGCAAAACTGAATGACATTGCCTGTGAAATCGCACAGTTTTCACTGAACGCATCCGCAACGCATCCGGACCTAATCCGGACACGCTCGTGTGAAAGAGGCCTTAGTGTCTTCACATTCTGAAAGCCATATTTTATTTTTATCTTTTGGACGACTGTCTTATGTAGGGGCTCATTTTTTGCGGGATGAGATGTCGGTTTGATTGGAATTATCTTGGGGTGCATATGACATTTTGGTCGCTTGCTATTACACTTTTTGTGGTGTAAGATGACAAAAATGGCTTTTGACACCGTATTTTTTATTATTTTTTTTTTTTTCTTGTGTTCACCTGAGGGGTTTGGTCATGTGTTTTTTGTATAGAGCAGGTTGCGATGGACGTGCCGATACCAAATATGTATAATTTTTAGATTGAGAATATAGTGCTATATTCGTGAATCCGTGATATTCGTCATCTTCGTTATATTCTAGCAATACAACCATTAGGAACTTAGCTCTAAGATCAATTCGCAATGCGAGTATGTGTTCGCTTCGCGAATGAAACTTAGAGCTGAGTTGCTAATAGTTGTTGCTAGAATATGACGAAGATTGAGAATATAGTGCTATATTTGTGAATTCGTGATATTCGTCATCTTCGTTATATTCTAGCAACACAACCATTAGGAACTCAGATCTAAGGCCTCTTTCACACTTGCGTTGTGAATATCTGGCGTGCACTTCCGTCTCCGGAATGCACGCCGGATCCGGCACAACGTAAGTGAACTGAAAGCATTTGAAGACTGATCAGTCTTCAAAATGCTTTCAGTGTTACTATGGCAGCCAGGACGCTACTAGCGTCCTGGTTGCCATAGTAGCAGTGGGGAGCGGGGGAGCGGCATACTTACATTCCGTGCGGCTCCTGGGGTGCTCCTGAATGACGTCAGAGCGCCCCGCGCGCATGGATCACGTGATCCATGCGATCACGTGATCTATGCACTGGGGCGCCCTGACGTCATCCTGGAGCGTCCCGGGAGCCGCATGGAATGTAAGTATGCCGCTCCCCCGCTCCCCCTACTCTTTACTATGGCAACCAGGACTTTAGCGTCCTGGCTGCCATAGTAACCATTGACAAAAAGCTAAACGTCGGATCCGGACATACGCGGAAACGACGTTTAGCTAAAGGCCAGATCCGGACTAATGCCTTTCAATGGGCATTAATTCCGGATCCGGCGTTGCGGCATGTCTTCCGGATTTTTGGACGGAGACAAATCCGCAGCATGCTGTGCTTTTGTCAACGTCCAAAAAACGTTGACATACTGAACTGATGCATCCTGATGCATCCTGAACGGATTTCTCTCCATTCAGGATGCATGGGGATAAAACTGATCAGTAGCTTTCCGTCCTAGAGACCCGAGGACGGATCTCTAGGACGGAAAGCTAAAACGCTGATGTGAAAGAGGCCTAAGTTGTAATCGCAATGCGATGAATATAACCTGTATTAATCGCATTGCGATTACAACTTAGATCTGAGTTCTCATTGGTTGTATTGCTAGAATATAACAAAGATTGAGAATATAGCGCTATATTCTCAATCTTCGTTATATTCTAGCAATACAACCATTAGGAAGTTGGATTCGCAATGCGATTAATGCAGGTTATATTAATCGCATTGCGAATTCAACTTAGATCTGAGTTCCTAATGGTATTGCTGGAATATAACGAAGATTGAGAATATAGTGCTATATTCGTGATATTCATTATCTTCGTCAATTCTAGCAATACAAGTTACAACCATTAGGAACTCAGCTCTAAGTTTAATTCGAATATAAATTCGCGTAACATTTGCAATATATAGAATAATGACGAATATTCGATTTCGACAAATATATATGACGAATATTCAAGCGAATATTCGCGAAATATCGCGAAATCGAATATGGCACCTCCCGCTCATCACTATTGTGGACATGGCTTTTGCTGTGGGATGTGATAAGAAAATTTCAGGAAAGACCAACTAGAGCAGCTGAACTTTATTTGGGGTTAATCAGAGGCACTGTAACTGATGGCAGGTGTATGCTGACTCCTATTTAACATGATTTTGAATGTGATTGCTCAATTCTGAACACAGCTACATCCCCAGTTATAAGAGGGTGTGCACACTTATGCAACCACATTATTTTAGTTTTTTATGTTTTCTTTTCTCCACCTAAAAGATTTCAGTTTGTTTTTCAATTGAGTGGTACAGTTTATAGGTCACATTAAAGGTGGAAAACGTTTTGGAAAGAAGACACCCCAAGGTATTCCATTAGGGGCATGGCGAGTTCATAGAAATAAAAAATTTTGGCACAAGTTAGTGGAAATTGATTTTTTATTGTTTTTTCTCACAAAGTCTCCCTTTCCGCTAACTTTTGACAAAAAGTTTAATTTTTCATGGACTCACTATGCCCCTCAGCGAATACCTTGGGGTGTCTTCTTTCCAAAATGGGGTCACATGTGGGGTATTTATACTGCCCTGGCATTTTAGGGGCCCTAAAGCGTGAGAAGAAAAATGCGTAAAAATGCCCCCCTAAAAGGTACTCATTGGAATTTGGGCCCCTTTGCGCATTTTGGCTGCAAAAAAGTGTCACACATGTGGTATTGCCGTACTCAGGAGAAGTAGGGCAATGTGTTTTGGGGTGTATTTTTACATATACCCATGCTGGGTGAGAGAAATATCTCTGTAAATTGACAACTTTGAATAAAAAATTTTAAAAAGTTGTCGTTTACAGCGATATTTCTCACACCCAGCATGGGTATATGTAAAAATACACCCCAAAACACATTGCCCTACTTCTCCTGAGTACGGCGATACCACATGTGTGGCACTTTTTTGCAGCCAAGATGCGCAAAGGGGCCCTAAAACCAATGAGTACCTTTAGGATTTCACAGGCCATTTTTACGCATTTGGATTCTCACGCTTTAGGACCCCTAAAATGCCAGGGCAGTATAAATACCCCACAAGTGACCCCATTGTGGAAAGAAGACACCCCAAGAGGGGCATGGCGAGTTCACAGAAAAAAAAAAATTTGGTACAAGTTAGTGGAAATTGATTTTTTTTTTTTTTACAGTCTCATATTCCACTAACTTGTGACAAAAAATAAAATTTTGCATGAACTCACCATACCCCTCACGGAATACCTTGGGGTGTCTTCTTTCTAAAATGGGGTCACATGTGGGGTATTTATACTGTCCTGGCATTTGAGGGTCTCCGCAATCATTACACGTATGGCCAGCATTAGGAGTTTCTGCGATTCTCCGTATATTGAGCATACGGGTAATGAGATTTTTTCCGTTCAGCCTCTGCGCTGAAAAAAAAAAATGAGCGGCACAGATTTTTCATTCGCATCGGTCAATGTGGATGAAAAATCTCTGCCAAAATCAGTGACTGCGGTGCGGTGGGCTGGGCGCTAGCTACCTAACAAGTAGCTAACTAACTGGCGGTGATAAGGGACCCTTATGCCCCATTCACACGTCCGCAATTCTGTTTGCGGAACGGAATTGCAGACCCATTCATTTCTATGGGGACAGACTTTGTCCCGCTCGGATCCGGAATTACAGATCCGCGATTCCGGGTCTGCACTTCCGTTCCGCAAAAATATAGAACATGTCCTATTCTTGTCCGCAATTGCGGACAAGAAAAAGCATTTTCTATATAGTTCTGGCAATGTGCGGATCTGCAAAATGCGGAAAGCACATTGCCGGTGTCCGTGTTTTGAGGATCTGCGGATCGGATCCACGGATCCGTGAATTCACGGATCCGCAAAACACATATGGACACATAAAGGGGTGTGATCAATGACAGGGGGGTGATCAGGGGGTCTAGATGGGGTGATCAAGGGGTTAATAGGTGAGGGGTGGGGGGTGGGGGGGGGGTTAGTGTAGTGTTTGGTGCAACTTTACTGTGTTACCTGGTCCTCTGGTGGTCGATCCCAGCAAATGGGACCACCAGAGGACCAGGTAGCAGGTATACCAGACGCTGTTCACAAAACAGCGTCTGGTATACATGTTTGATGCGATTTATATCGCATCTACAGCCTGCCAGCGATTGATCATCGCTGGCAGGCTGTAGTTTAACTCTCCAGACGCGCGCTCACGGGTCTCGCGAGAGGACGCGCCGATGCGTCCACTCAGAAGATCCCGGCCGCCCGCAGGACGCAATCCTGCGTACGGCGGTCTGGGACTGGTTAAATACATCTTTTCAGGCAGGCTTATCATGTTTCCTTAACTGACTCTTCCCCCTCCCCCAACTCAATCTTCTGACAGTAATCCCCACACCCCAGAACACTAGCACATGCAGATTGGCCTACACTTAGCTGTTCACAGTAATAGTAATTTTGACCCAAACTTTTGCATGCCACTATATATAATGAAAAAGATAACCATAATTAGCATTACTACATTCAAAAAACAACATATCTCCATTGGCAGAAAAAAAGTTATGTCAAAATATGGCGACACAAAGTGATCTTAAAAAAAAAAAACCTTCAGGAAAACTACATACATTTGTTAATTTTTCTGGCCCACAGAATATAGGTAACTAGTCATTTTTAACTCACAGTGAACACTGTAAAGCTGAAACCCTAAAAACAACGGCGAAATTGTGTTATTTTTTTCACACATTCGCCACAACAAATTTTTAAAGGTTAAGCAATATATTAGATTACACCAAACATTGCTATTAAAAATACAACTGATTTTGCATAAAAAAAGCTCTCATATGGCTAATCTGATGGAAAAATAACAAAACAATATAGCTTTTAAAAAGCGGAAATAAAATAATAAAAAAAAATTGCCATGCCTTAAAGTGTAACTGTTGCTTCAAGTAATTTTTTATGTGAATGGGAAGTGCCTAGGAGTATTTAGTAATATAGTAACTCCTAAAATCACATTTATTGATCATTATTAAAACCCCTTTATGTTTATACAAACCCCTATTATTCGAACCACAAGGGCAAGAGGGTTGGCAGTACGGTATATGTGGATGGGGTAGGGACCTGAACTATATTTTGTCCCTTAACCCCAATATCCTATTTAAGTCTCAGCCGAGAGCATCCCCTGATGGTGGGGACCCCTCGTCCTCATACCTAAACTGCCTATCCCTTGCACTTTCCCAAATCCTGCTAAACATCAGCACCTGTACAACACCTTAATTAAATTGCAACACTAACCCGTGCATCTATGACAATGATGTAGCCTGATATCCCCACTTAGATCATAGACTATAAGATGTAATGTGCCATGGGAACAAAACAGTATTGTGTAGCAGATAAATTGAACAACAACCCCGACGCGTTTCCCCCAAACCTGGGTTCATCAGGGGGCAAAGAAGTACGAAAACCTGTGTGACAATACAAGATCCAAAAGTGGGGATTCAGAAGCCGTATAGATACAGATTGACTTGCAGATACCTGTATGAAGAAACACAAACCATACACAAATGCTATAGTCATACCCTAATTCCACATGGGTCAAAGCATGGTGTCACTATAATACACCTTGTACTCACTCAAATAGATTGACCTATTTCTTAGCGTCGCTTCCAGGGTTGAGGTGACTGATGCAGCACCTAACTACCCAAAGCGCGCTCGTTATTTAAATACTAGCCGCCCGCCCCCTCATTACCGGTACGTCCTATCGCGTGGTCTCATGCCGCGCGCGAATCACATCGGGAGGTGCCCGATGATGTCACATCCTGTTGTTACCCGTGGAACGCATACCTCACTTCCGGAGGACGCGCTTACAACTTGCGTACCAACTATACGCAAAACAGCAGGACGCGCCTACCATTTGCGTTTCAATAGTGCACAAGATGTAAGCTATGACCGTGGGAGGGGCGTAATTCATACATTCGATATAGCTGTATATATGACATCACTGCATTATAGTATGATTGTAATCATTAGGTAATGTACTTAATATATCAACTATACTGACTTCATTAATCAAGAGGTAATTTGGTATGTATATAGTAAGATACTTGATCAAAGACAATAAGATATAATGATAAGGTATGGGGATACCGGTGGAATTCCCACCAGACCTCCATAAGTCACAGAAAAGAGACATTCATTAGTCCTCAGTTGGCATTCCCAGTCCCAAAAAGGTATTAGCAATTTTCCAGCAATCAGCAAAGAAGAAGACTCAGAAAAGGAGGGAAGAAGAAGAGGAATTTCCTGGCTGAACATGATTACAGGGGAGGCAGGGGGAAATTCATGAAACCTGGGGACCCATAATGATTAGACTCCAAAAATGGTTCATAATTTATAAAAAACATTGGTAATCAAGACGTTCATTAAGTCCCCATGGGGTCTGTGATCGCAGATTAAAAATCCATGCTGATTCTTTCTGCAGTATTTTGCGATCCCAGTCCCCCCTTCTGGGGGATGGTGGGACCACCTCTAGAACCGAAAAGGATAAACACCCCGGATTCCCCTGATGAACCTCCTTCACATGTTGTGCAATGGGTGTCGGTTTTCCTTTTATCACATCATTAATGTGCTCACGTATCCTAACCCTCAACTCCCTTTTGGTCTTACCTATGTAATCAAGCGGACATGTACACTGGCATATGTCAACCACTCCTTTTGTTCGGCAATTGATGAAATTCCTTATTATGACACATTGTTTGGTCGCTGAGCCCTGTATTATCTTTGAGCTCAGTATAAAATTACAGGCTTTGCATCTCCCGCATTTAAACATGCCTTGGGGTTGGCGATCAAGCCATGTACCTATTCTTTTTCGGGGCAGTGTAGAAACTCCGCACTAGGTGGTCCTGAAGACTCCTCCCCTTACGGTATGTAATGCTGGGATAGTTGTTGATGACCCTATCCAGGTCAGGATCCAACCCCAGGATTGACCAATACTTGCTCAGAACTTTTTTGACCTCTTGGTGACCAGCATCAAATGTGGAAATCAATCTGATTTCCGATGTTTTTGTTCTTTCCTTCATCCTAGGTATCAGTAATTGTGTCCGGTCAGAAGAGGAGGCCTGTCTATATGCATCCCCCAAATTTTTTTTGGGGTATCCACTATTTAGGAACCTTTTCTGTAAGTTCCTTGCCTCCCTTATATATCCTTTCATCGTTGAACAACTGCTGTTTCTTTTCTGAACAGTGTAGTATTCAATTTAATTGAAGCAGCCTTAAAATTCAAGGCGGATCCGGATGTCACAAAAAGGGAGTTATCCCTTCAAACATCAATTGAGAAATTACAAACTCAGATTAAAGATAGGAAGCATAGACAGTTTATACGTGACCTACATGAATTTAGAGAGAATAAGGCCTACAATTTTACATCGAGCAATATAGCCCCGTCAGCGTCAGAGATCTCTTCCTCAGATTTATCTGAATCTGAATCCCAGGAGTGTACCCAAAAGGAGAGACCTAATACAAACAAGAGGTTTGGACACAAAAGATGGCAACGGGGGGGAAGAGGCTACTATCGAGGCGGACAGGTGGGCGGAGATGGTGTACCATTCTCCTCCTCCTCTACTTTTCCTCCACCTTCCTCGGGTTCTGCAATCAATTCTCCTACGCCCTCACATTTTTTAGGACAGGGTCAGGTACCGTATCATCTGAGAAACAGGGGAGGGGAACCCTAGATCAGGATGAGGAAACCCAAGTTATCAATCTGACTTCTAGGGCTCTATCAGAAGTAGAAATAAGGGTATTGAAAAGAGGCCTCTCCTTTGTACCAATGACTAAGTTTGTCCCATTTAATTGGGTGAAGGATATTAACCTCTTTTGTAGGAAATTAAAATGGCACAAATTCATGAAGAATACAGATAAGGTCACCTTAAGCAATCTGGGGATCAATGATGATGACCTCCCGGATCTGGAGCTTCTAATGAGTTTATGGGAGGAGGGATCACGGAACCCAGGGGAAGGCCCATTTACGAACCTTCGCCCAAAAGGTAAAAGGATGCCACCTCCCTCTAATTATGAACACATTGACATATTTCTGACACTTGTGACAAGGGATTTGGAGAATTTGGATACGGTTCATGCCCCACAGTTTACTCTAAAACACGATGAATTTGAAGCCCTGGGAGGTTTGGAAAAAGATGATTCAATCGTTATTAAACCCTCGGATAAGGGCGGCAATCTTGTAATAATGGGACATGAACAGTATTTAAAAATGTGTTATGACATCCTGGATAACACAATTGGTACTGTAGATTGCGCACAGACCCCACATTGACGTTTTCGGAAGAACTTCAGAAAATCCTAAATGAGGGCCTACAAAATAAGGTTATTAATGCGGCTGAACATAAGTTTATGCTTCCACCACACCCGGTGCTGGCGACATTTTACACACTACCAAAAAACGACAAGGGGATATCCCCCTTGAATGGGCGCCACATTATATTGGGCGTGGATTTTCTAACTCAAAATAGTGGGGTATATGTCGATCAAATATTACGCAAATTTGTATCTGCTCTTCCTTGATATACTCGTGATTCAATGGATTTTCTACGGAAAATTGATACACTAACCATTGATCGATCTTGCTGGCTAGCAAGCATTGACATGGAGTCCCTATACAGTAACATCCCGCATGATAAGGGCATCAAGGCGATATCTTATTTTCTAAAAACACGTGGGACTCAATTTTCCGTACACAGTGATTTTGTGCTCTCCCTGCTTCACTTTATATTGACCCACAACGTTTTTATTTTCAATTCCCGATCCTACCACCAGCTCAGGGGGACAGCGATGGGGAGCTCATGTGCCCCATCATATGCAAACCTCTTCCTGGGCTGGTGGGAGGACACGGTGGTCTTTCCCGACCATGAGACCTGGTGGAATGATAAGATATTCTATTGAACCAGATATATTGACGATGTATTCATTATCTGGAATGGTACAAAGGAGGAATTCCATAGGTTTGTACATGATCTGAATGATAACGTTGTGGACCTCAGATTTACAACGGTTATAGTGGAACATCAAATCACCTTTCTTGATGTGATGGTGATGAAGCAGGGGGAAAAGTTGAATACTACACAGTTCAGAAAAGAAACAGCAACAAACTCACTGTTGCATTGGAAAAGTTTCCACCCATATGCCCAAAAAAAGAGTATTCCCAAAAGTCAATATTTGCGAGTACGACGCAATTGTTCAACGATGGAAGAATATATAAGGGAGGCAAGGAACTTACAGAAAAGGTTCATAAATAGGGGATACCCCCAAAAAATTTTGGGGGATGCATATAGACAGGCCTCCTCTTCTGACCGGACACAATTACTGATACCTAGGATGCAGGAAAGAACAAAAACATCGGAAATCAGATTGATTTCCACATTTGATGCTGGTCACCAAGAGGTCAAAAAAGTTCTGAGCAAGTATTGGTCAATCCTGGGGTTGGATCCTGACCTGGATAGGGTCATCAACAACTATCCCAGCATTACATACCATAAGGGGAGGAGTCTTCGGGACCGCCTAGTGCGGAGTTTCTACACTGCCCCGAAAAGAATAGGTACATGGCTTGATCGCCAATCCCAAGGCATGTTTAAATGCGGGAGATGCAAAGCCTGTAATTTTATGCTGAGCTCAAAGATAATACAGGGCTCAGCGACCAAACAATGTGTCATAATAAGGAATTTCATCAATTGCCGAACAAAAGGAGTGGTTTACATATGCCAGTGTACATGTCCGCTTGATTACATAGGTAAGACCAAAAGGGAGTTGAGGGTTAGGATATGTGAGCACATTAATGATGTGATAAAAGGAAAACCGACACCCATTGCACAACATGTGAAGGAGGTTCATCAGGGGAATCCGGGGTGTTTATCCTTTTCGGTTCTAGAGGTGGTCCCACCATCCCCCAGAAGGGGGGACTGGGATCGCAAAATACTGCAGAAAGAATCAGCATGGATTTTTAATCTGCAATCACAGACTCCATGGGGACTTAATGAACGTCTTGATTACCAATGTTTTTTTATAAATTATGAACCATTTTTGGAGTCTAATCATTATGGGTCCCCAGGTTTCATGAATTTCCCCCTGCCTCCCCTGTAATCATGTTCAGCCAGGAAATTCCTCTTCTTCTTCCCCCTTCTTCCCTCCTTTTCTGAGTCTTCTTCTTTGCTGATTGCTGGAAAATTGCTAATACCTTTTTGGGACTGGGAATGCCGACTGAGGACTAATGAATGTCCCTTTTCTGTGACTTATGGAGGTCTGGTGGGAATTCCACCGGTATCCCCATACCTTATCATTATATCTTATTGTCTTTGATCAAGTATCTTACTATATACATACCAAATTACCTCTTGATTAATGAAGTCAGTATAGTTGATATATTAAGTACATTACCTAATGATTACAATCATACTATAATGCAGTGATGTCATATATACAGCTATATCGAATGTATGAATTACGCCCCTCCCACGGTCATAGCTTACATCTTGTGCACTATTGAAACGCAAATGGTAGGCGCGTCCTGCTGTTTTGCGTATAGTTGGTACGCAAGTTGTAAGCGCGTCCTCCGGAAGTGAGGTATGCGTTCCACGGGTAACAACAGGATGTGACATCATCGGGCACCTCCCGATGTGATTCGCGCGCGGCATGAGACCACGCGATAGGACGTACCGGTAATGAGGGGGCGGGTGGCTAGTATTTAAATAACGAGCGCACTTTGGGTAGTTAGGTGCAGCATCAGTCACCTCAACCCTGGAAGCGACGCTAAGAAATAGGTCAATCTATTTGGGTGAGTACAAGGTGTATTATAGTGACACCATGCTTAGACCCATGTGGAATTAGGGTATGACTATAGCATTTGTGTATGGTTTGTGTTTCTTCATACAGGTATCTGCAAGTCAATCTGTATCTATACGGCTTCTGAATCCCCACTTTTGGACCTTGTATTGTCACACAGGTTTTCGTACTTCTTTGCCCCCTGATGAACCCAGGTTTGGGGGAAACGCGTCAGGGTTGTTGTTCAATTTATCTGCTACACAATACTGTTTTGTTCCCGTGGCACATTACATCTTATAGTCTATGATCTAAGTGGGGATATCAGGCTACATCATTGTCATAGATGCACGGGTTAGTGTTGCAATTTAATTAAGGTGTTGTACAGGTGTTGATGTTTAGCAGGATTAGGGAAAGTGCAAGGGATAGACAGTTTAGGTACGAGGACGAGGGGTCCCCACCATCAGGGGGTGCCCTCGGGCTGAGACGTGAATAGGGTATTGGGGTTAAGGGACAAAATATAGTTCAGGCCCCTACCCCATCCACATATACCGTACTGCCAACCCTCTTGCCCTTGTGGTTCGAATAATAGGGGTTTGTATAAACATAAAGGGGTTTTAATAATGATCACTAAATGTGATTTTAGGAGTTACTTTACTATATTTGGGATAAAGAGAAAGTGAACCCACAAATATCTATGTACATCATATATTTTCTCAGGTTTTATTTAGTAGTGTACTTTATAATTTAATTCTGTTTTATTGAAAAACAAGCTTTGTAAATGTCCTTTAGCAATGCCCTAAATAAACATTGCTAAGAAAAACGCGTCTTCCATGTTCAGCATGTACGGTACACTGAAGATAGCTCACTGCTACATGCTTTGGCACGCTTCGAGCCTACCTCTATTATCCATGCTTCATACTTCAATATCAATGTCCCTATATTCTGTACTATAAAACTATTTCGCAACATCACTCTGCTTATTATTCTGACTGTCAGGTATATCTCCCGGGTGAACTCACTAGCTAACTAGAGGAGAGATGAGCTGTCAGCACTCACTACTGACAGTCAGTATAATTGGCAGCAAGATGGAGAGAACTAGTTTTCTAATATATAGAAACATATTTATTGATGTATGAAGCAAGGAGAATAGAGGCAGGCTCTGGAGCCTGCCTCTGAATGTAATAGGGATCCATATTGAACACTGTGTAATACAGGTTTTTAACACTAAAGATGGGTTTTCCTTAGCAATGCTCATTCAGCTAATTTTTTTTAAGTAAAATGAAACAAAATCACTTAATTAAGTTGATTTAGAAATGCTACTAAGTGCTTCCTCTACACAAAAAAAATATTTGAACTGACAGTTAAGGTATGACCACACGACACAGTTGTGGGGCATTCATGGTATAGCAGCACACGGTCAAATACTGTGCAGCCAATTAGGCTGCAGCCACCTAACCAATAAAGATTGCACTATAAAGCTGGCCTGCATTGTTAACATTCAGTACCGTGTGGCCATTAACAATGCACCTAGCCAATGATTACTTTCCAATATATAATAAACATTGATTTATGAGGGCTTAGTTATTCAAGATATTTGAGATTGCAATGAATTTCCATCTTTCCTATGCCCTGGTCAAAAGCAGATTATACCACATGATGTAAGATTTTAATCCAAACCCATCACAATGTAAATTCATGTGTTAACGGGCCTATTAGCAATTCTTATCCAAATAATATTGTACTTTAGAGGTAAAACATCTTACAGCATATGTGAAAATATGTGTAAACGGCTACACCCAGTGTTGGGGATAGGAACGAGGTGCACTAGCCACAAGGCTTCACCCTAAAGCCACAAACTGAGAAAAATGTGAAAAAAGATGTGGCGGCACACTCATCAGAAGGGAGCACAATAAGATAATATATATATATATAAAATATATCCTTTAATTAATAATAAAAAATGCATCAACCAACAATGAATATTGTAAAACAAAATGATAAAGGTAGTCACCTATAGCATATGTATATATAGTCTCTTATTAAATGATACACAGTCTATAGGGCTCCGATAGAGACGGGGGATAGATAAAATATTACTGGTATTATGCTTCTGTAGCCTCGAGATGGTTAAATGTCCATACAACACTTGTCCATATGGTGCCCGTATATATCTTGTTTATATCAGCTTCAAATAATGCAAATGTCCATGAATCAATTGTCCATATTTAAAAAATAGCTGAGGGTGATATCAATAAAGCAAGCTGATTAATATCTGATGACATTCCCTTAGTGGAATAATAGACAGGAAACTGTCTCTGTATGTTGAAGTTATAGGTCTTAACAGGTCCAGACCGTTATGATATAAGGATGGCCATCTCTTACTTCTTGTTTTTACTATCCACCTCCTTACCTTACCGTAGATTCTGGTCGGGTGCTCACCGCTGTAGTTCTCCAGTCACCCGCGGCATCCCGCGCGATGTTCGGGTCTCTGGTGCGGCGTCCCACGTAACCCGGGGAGGAAGTGAGGGAAGCTGTGCGTTCCTTCCTGGTAAGGCGCTCTGGGTCCTAGTGCCAGACGTATTGGTCTGGTGTAATTGCGGTATGGAGCCAAGCTGGACGGGATGTAAAAAAAACAGTATATCCTTGTGACAGCAAATTGTATCCACTTTAGTCAGGCCCAAACGCGTTTCGGGGGTCAGCCCCCTTCCTCAGTGGTCGACTGTAGTGGGCATGCATTGGTCATTTTATAGATGGTCAATGCTTAAGTAAAACATCTATGAAAAATCCGGACTGGAGTGGATTTGATGAAACTGGCTGTGTATATCCATAATTCCCAAAACTTTATACAATAATAGTGTGATCGTTTGCCAGATGTATTTCGATAGAAGATCAACAGTCATCTATATCTTATATCATATCGAATAAAAAGAATAAAATTTTTTTGTTGCAATAAAAACTTATTACAATAAAAACTTTGCATTGTTTGAACATCATAACATAGTAATGATAAAAAAAACAAAAAAAAAAAACACTGGTATCTAATTTATAAAAGTATTTAAATTGATGTAATAATAAATGATACTGTAAGCAATACTCGAGAGTTTATAGAAATGATTGTGGTGGTATCAATGTCCGAGACAGGAGATCGAGATATCTGGCTAATCAAAGATGGAATGGGGAAGGGGGTATACAGCATATGTTCTCAAGTTTATTGTTTTTGTACACATGCAATCTACATGAAAAGATGAGTAACTATTCAAAGCAATGCATTATTTATCTATTACTGATCAAGAATAACATCATGCATTATATTCCAGAGCTGCATTCACAATTCTGCTGGTTACTGTTAGAGCCAGACAACAACATGTCACCAGACACATCCAGGAAATTAGTTAGCTTTGACTTCATCGGATTACTTTTACAGTGTCTGGTCTAGAGTCTAGTATTTGGAGCATTTGGCACATCTTTAGACAGCCTAAGTTTATGCTGTATACATTTTAGTACATCTGCCCTGTTCTGCTTAGGATTTCATTTTTAAGGAACATATAAGAGCTAGCAGTGACATCAGATATCATGCTTATAAACAAAAATTCACATTAGAAACTCTGGTTTTCCACTGGTGTTCCGCTTTAATTCATTGTGCAGAATTGATCAACATTTAAAGTATAAATGTTACCGGCTAAATCTCTAAATTGGTAAAGTAATGTGGAAGGCTCTGTTTTCTTCATTTTTTTCCCACCAGCCTTTTACTTATTTTACACAATTAATTTGGCAGTGGTCTGGTTGTTGTTAATCACCATATACCGTTCTGAAATCTTTGTTTTATGCCTTGCCTTTTGCCAAACCTTACAAAACAGAGACTTCTAATCCAATTCTCTTTAGAATTGTCTCCTTCCTACTCCAATTGGTTACCATGGCGTATCCAATTAAAAATCCAGTTTGTTGTTTTGCTTGTTTCTGCTAAATGGATTCTGATTGTATGATACATTAATGCTGATATGAAAACAAAATAATAAGAATATGTTTTTGGACTAATGAGGTTCCTCCTCAAAGCCTGATGAATAAACAAATGTTTTTGAAGTTCACAGAGCAGATTTGCTCCATAGCTGTATGAAGCATACACCACGGTATTGTGCTTAGAGCATTTTTGGCTAATCTAGTTTTTCTACTTTAGATAGCTTTTTTAGTATAATGATATTCTTCTGTTTTCTTAGGTTATTATTAATGTATGTTAATTATAGCTATTTTGGCAGCATCTTTTTTCCTTATTATTTTTATGTTTTTTACATTGTTTTTGCTCTTGCTGTGAATGCTGACACTCTCATTAATGGAGCAGAATAAAAATGTCAGAGTCTAAGAATTAAGTTGTATTCCTTATGAGAGCAAGAAAGAAAATATACCCCCATTTACTTCTAATCCTAAAAATTCCCTGCTTACAGTATTTGTTCATCCAGTTACAGAAGTACCAGTGGTGGAACCAGGGGGAGGCGATTAGTACAATTATGCTCCCTTAGTACTGCTGCACCACTTTCTAAAGGTAGTTCTGTTGCCTGAAAGAGCGACTTAGGAAGAAACCAACCATGTACAGTAGGCTTCTGAGAGGAAAATTACTGCAGGCACACATGAAAAATGGCATCCTCATACATAACATACATGATGTAACATAAATAATTGTCCTTTACTGTGTAACTTTTAACCAGTGTTTCCCATTTATCATTTACTGGTGACTGTATTTTCACATAGGATTGAATAATGTGACCCAAAAATGAAATGAAAATTCTTTTTAAACCTTTGAATGATTCTTGATTTTCATCCGTGTACAGGGAGAAGCAGCAGCGGTGGTGCGGGGACCAGGAGTGGCTCAGGGAGCGGGGTAAGTATATTCTCTGTGAGCGGCCTGACACATAGGGGGGTAGTTTATGATATTGGATAACCCCTTTAATGACATTGAGGATGGGATTAATAGCACCATTTCTATTTTTGCAGATGACACTAAGCTATGTAGTACTGTGCAGTCTATGGAAGATGTTCATAAACTACAAGCTGATTTGAACACTCTGAGTGATTGGGCATCGACTCGGCAAATTAGGTTCAATGTGGATAAATGTAAAGTTATGCCTCTTGGTAGTAATAATGTCCTAGGGGATGTAACACTGGGAGAGTCACTTATAGAGAAGGATTTTGTAGATTGAATAACAGCATACAATGTCAATCAGCTTCTTCTAAAGCTACCAGGATATTGTCATGCATTAAACAAGGCATGGACTCGTGGGACGTATTTCTTTATATGCAGATGGTGCATTATATTTTATACATAATACCAATATTACACTCCCAAGAATTATTCAAATAGTTAACTCCTTCGGTGAAGTTTTAGGTCTTGATTTAATTGGTCAAAAAAACACTCTTATGCCTGTAGACAGATTTCAGCTTTCCAATGAGGGGCCCCTGAATATCTTGAAGATTTTTAATTCCTTTGTATATTTGGGTATGATGATATCTCCTAAAATTGAAGATTATTTTCACCTTAATCTGATTCTATTGATAAGTAAAATGAGAGCTAAAAATGCTACGTGGCTTAGACTCCCTGAAGCTAAAATCTGTCTACAGTAGAACAACAAATCCCAGCAGCTGTGTCTTTTGCAAGTAGGTTTCCCGTGCAGCGTGCAAATTGGAGCAAGTGCTGGCCTGCTTCTTCTTTAAAATCTGTCTACAGGCATAAGAGTGGTTTTTGACCAATTAATTCAAGACCTGAAACTTCACCAAAGGAATTAACTATTTGAATAATTCTTGGGAGTGTAATATTGGTATTATGTATAAAAAATAACGCGCCATCTGCATATAAAGAAATACGATCCTCCCTTCCCAGTATCCCACACCCTTCAATCCCAGAGTCTTGCCTTACCCTAGCTGAAAGAGGCTCGATATATATTGTAAAGTAATGGGAAAAGTGGCCATCCATGACGGGTACCTCTATTCAATACCAGTGTTGGGAGCGAATATCGCCACTTCGAGAATTCACAAAGATTTAGAATATAGTGCTATATATTCATATTTGCGAATATTCTAGATTTTTTTTTCCCTCTGAGCCCATGATCCCCTCCTGCTTCGTGCTTGTGGACCAATGAGAAGGCTGCAATGTCTTTGTCTGAGCTTAGCGACATCCCTATCAACTAATAGGAAAGTTTCCTACCCCTTACTATATAAGAACCTCCCCAGCAGCAATTTTCTGCAGTTTTTTTTTCAGTTCACAGCAGTGTCATTGCTGTGCTCTGTGCTTTGCTGTGTCACATTACATTAGATAGTTAGTTAGTTAGCTTATATTTATAATACAGATAGTTAGTGGGAGATAGTCAGTGTAGGTTAGATTGTGGTATAGTGTAGCTGCTGCTGTCCATACATACATGCTGCATAGTTCTGTAATGTTGCAAGTTAACAACAATACTTAGTGCACCAATCACTAATATGTAGTCAGACCTGCTATAGTGTGAAGTTGCACGTATTGCGCAAAAATATGCACATCATTAATTGACGATTTGCGCAATCACGAATATATCGGAGCACTCTATCTGCATATAAAGCTATTGTAATGTTCTGCCATGCCAACCATTTTCTCCAGTCTCAACTTCTAGCAACTTGAAAAATGTAGCAATAGTGACCTACGCCTGTATTGTGCGTGCAATACGCGCATATTGCATTGATGATTTTCGCAATCAAGAAAATAATCTCGAATTTGCGAATTTATGATGAATAATTCGCCCAAATATTTGCGAAATATCACGAATTTGAATATTGCCCCTGCCGCTCATCCCTATTCAATACAATGTTATCTGTCAAACTCCCATTAATATTCAAACTAGCCTTAGGGGACTTATAGAGAAGCTTAATCATGTTTATGAACCTGACTCCAAATCCCATTTTTCCAAAACCTTCCAGAGTAATCTCCACTCCACCCTATTAAAGGCCTTGGAGGCATCAAGAGACAGGATGGAGTAAGAGACCCTCCCGAAAGATTGTATATTCGCAAACAAGCGATGCAGATTATAATGCGTACCCTTATTGGGAATTAAACCATTCTGATCAGAATGTATAATAATTGATGTAATAACCTTAGCAAGCCTTGTAGCGAGAACCATTGAAAGAATCTTTACATCGGTATTCAATAACGAAATTGGCCTATATACCTCCATATCTATCTATCTTTTTTTAATATTAATATTATTACGGCTTCTGTCATCGATTCCGGAAGGTTACCATCCTCCAATTATTCCGTGAATATCTTCAATAAGCAAGGGAGAATAACCTCACTATATTTATGGTAAAATTCATATGGGAATCCATCTGAACCAGCGGAGGAGTTTCCCGAGCAAGCCTTTATTGCAGCCTTTAACTCCTGCAGTGAGAATTCATGATTGAGAAATTCTCTTTGAGTGTCCGTTAGGACTGGTCAAGAGATGGAATCCAAATATGCATCCACCATTTCATCTGGAATATTCTGGTATATATACCGTAAATCAAGAAAATGCTTAAAAAGATTCCTTTATAGATTCTTGATCTTCTATAATTAATCCTTTAGGTGAGATACTTGCTATCTATTTTTTTGGTCCTGATTCGAGACCACCCTAGCCAACAATTTCCCTGGGCGGCCTGATTCGACAAAATATTTTTGTCCTTTAAAGAAAAGCCTCTGCTGTGCCTTATCCAGAAGAAAATCGGAATATGCCTGGCTTGTGCTTCTCCATAATTTCCCTATTTTCTTCTGTTTTATTCCTGGAAAATTCCTTCATAGCACCTGCCGATAGTTCTTTTAATCCCTCTCTTTCATACCATACCCTTTCTAAAATTAAAAATATTACTAACAAATAGGCCCTTTATAAAGGCCTTAAAGGCATCCCATACCAATTGGGTTTTTGCTGAATTATAATTGGTACCTCAAAACGGACAATCTCCTGTTCCATCATTTTGTGATTATCCATTATGGAGATCCAATGGGGATTTAATCTAAATGGGGGTCTTATCCAATATTTATTATCCACCATGGATACTTCAAGAGTTAATGGTACATGGTCCGATAAAGCCCTGGCCTCATATTTCATCCGCTTTATACATCTAAGATAGTTTTTATTTATCAGAGACAGATCTATCCTAAACATAGAGTTTCCGGATTTGCTTACACAAGAATACGCTCTTTTCCCCTTCCCTAAATAACCCCATACATCAACAAAGCCTGATTCCAAACAAAATCGTGTCGAGGGGGACCCTTCTGCATGACTATAGGTGTCTCTCCCCATTGAAATCCTATCAGTTCCAGGATTAATGACACAATTAAAGTCCCCATTGACTCTCGAGGGACATTCAGGACATTGATCCATGAAAGTTAACAAACAATTAAGTACATGAAAAAAAAGGGTTGGGGAATATGAATAAAGCCCAAAATACATAGTGTTCCAGCGAGCTTTCCATAAAGAAATACAAATCTACCTAGCTTATCAATAGAGGATGCCCAGCAGACAAAATCAATCCGCTTATGAACTAACACTGTCACTCCTCTAGAATAACTAGAAAAAGTGGAGTGATAAGTCTGCTTGGACCATCCCCTACCGATCCGCCTGACCACCTCCTTAGTGAGGTGAGTCTCCACTAAGCAAACAATCGCTGGTAGGTGTCTCTGTACCAAATCAAGAACCGTCTGTCTTTTTAGCTTATCCCCCAGACCCCGAACATTCCAGGTTAGGGTTTTAGTCGACATCAAATTATTCAATAGATTCCCAGAAAAAGAAACAATTCAACCTCCCCACCAACTATCCCCTCCTCTAAAGAGGGGCACCGCAATCCATCTTGTACACAACCCCCCCCCCCCCGAACCTCTTGATCCAAGACCAGGGTTTTAAAAAAGAAAAGAGTTACCCCATTCCCCATTGAAAATTATCTGAAATGTAGCTGGGTAAACAAATGAGTACTTAATGTCCCTTTCTTGCAACCATTTTTCAACCGCAGTAACACGGTGTCTCTTTTCTTGAATCTCTTTAGAAAAATCGGGATAAAAGGACACTTTACTTCCATTGTATAGAATAGGAGGGCATTCCCTAGCCCAGTGATGGGCAACGTGCGGCTCTCCAGCTGTTGCAGAACTACAACTCCCAGCATGCAAAGCCTGTCTATAGCTATCAGCCTACTGCAGGGCATGGTGGGAGTTGTAGTTTAGCAACAGCTGGAGAGCCGCACGTTGCCCATCACTGCCCTAGCCCTTCTCAAAATCATATACCATCGCTTGAGACCAATATCTTCGCCAGAAGTACCCATGGCCCGGGATAGTTGTTCCCCCTGGGACACGATGGGCTTTTTCCACCAAAAATAATGGCAAAAAATTTTTCATTCCAAATTTCTCAAGGATTAAGGTCTGTATCATTTCAGCAGAATGTTTTCCTTCTGTGCCTTCAGGTAGACCTATAATTCTGATATTGCATTGCCTCGACCTATCCTCCAAATCCACTACTTTTTTTTAAGAGTATTAACATCCATACTCAGGGTGGAGATTTCAGTTTTAAATATTTTTGCTTCTTTTTCCAGGACCTCCATGGATTTTTCTATGGTTGTAACTCTGTCCCGTATCTTTGAGACGTCCTCCCTTATCAGAATCATATCAGTCTGGATTGCCCCAAGCTGCCTTGAAATATCTTGTATTAGTTCTCCATTTTTTTTTAACTTCCACCAAAATTTCTTTTAGTGGGGCGGATTCATTTATGTCCTCTCTCCGCCCCTTCCTCCTGAGAGTAGTCATCCGCCACTTCTTCCACTCTCCAGCACTTTTTTAACATTGGAATCGAATATCCCATTTTGACCTGCTCCTGCTCTTGTCATTACATTAGGAGATTTCAAACTGATTGATTTTGGCTGATTCTGAAGGCTTCTGCCCAGTTGTAGAATAGTTAGCTGATCGCCTATTTTGCTTAGGACCTATTTTTCTTTCTTTTCTCTTTTTTTTATATTTCCGTTTTATCTTACCTTTTCCCCTCTCTTCACTTTCCTCTTCCTTTTTTTCCTCCTCTCACGTTTCCCTCATTGTTGATCTTATCACCACCTTAACGCCTCCACCAAACCAATTTTTCATATTATTCGGGGGGGGGGGGGGGATTTTATCAAGTTCAGCAATATTATATTCTTTTAGATACACAAGGCACCAAGAGAAAAAGCTAAAAAAAGGGAGAAATCCCACACAAAAATAGGCCCAATATGGGCAGGTCCCACCGTTCTTTGTATAATAACAGAAATACTGCGGCAGTTAACTTAAGAAGCGCCGACACAAGTCCAGCACCAGTCACCAAAGAAGCAGCACAGGAAACAACAACAGGGAGACCCTGGCAGAGAGGGACCGCCGATACCTGGAAATCAGCAGGAGGGACGCGGAGGCACATCCAGAACACAGAAGAAAGGTGGGTCAGGCATGGAGGCAGAGGAGGTCAAGAGGCCAAGACACCTGAAGATCCACCAGAATCAAGGGACGGAGAGGCCAGCAAAAGCCAGGAGAAGCCGGGCGCACCATTAAGCCGCGAAACACCGACCAGGGATCCATTTTTGCAGCGCAGCCCCCAGCCGGGATCCATCAATCAGCTCAGCAGAGCACCTCCAGCATTCAGCTTGTTCCGCCTGGCAGAAAGGCTGCACGGCGGGGTAGGAGAGAGAGGAGGAGGACGCGACTCACCACACCTACATCATCATGTCACTTCCGTCATGTCCCCTGAACTTCTTACCTGGCTTCAAGTACTTTATGCTAACCCTCAGGCTTTTGTCCGCTATAAGGGATTTCGCTCTGAACTGTTCCTAATGTGGCAGGGCACAAGACAAGGATGCCTCTTATTGTTTATCTAGGCACTAGAAATCCTGACGATCTGTATTTGTAGCAATATTGATATTAAAGGTTTGGAATTTACCCAATTTATGGTGGATGGATGCAAGTCTGCAGATGACATTCTAAGGATATTATTTTATCTCTTATTTCCCTACCTAATTTTCTCTCTGAGTTGTCCAGGTTCAAGGCAGTCGCAAGTATAAAGCATTTAGGGGGTCATTTACTATTCTGAAATATGATGAAATTAGACGTATTTCAGGCACAGATGGTGGTGCAATGGTTAGTTGTGCCGCTGTCTGTGACTTATCCTCACTCAGGTCAGGTCTAAAATTGTGGGTGTCGCTTGGGCGGGAAGGGGCGGTCCGGTAGGCCGATTTTATTTACCAGTTTCTACACCTGTTTTAGGTGTAGAAAAGGGTCTTAATGTAAGACAGCTAGGAAGCTGTCTTACAGTTAGAACTGTCTCTGGATGTGCTGTAAATATGGAGAGGCCATCTATGGGACTTTATAAAGACTGGCGTCTAAAACACCAACAATTTGACAAACGAGACCGGTTTCTTCTGGCTACCTGCCTCAGCTACTATTCTGATGCTGTTACCCGCCTGATGCCACACATCTGATGCCAAGTGCTCCTTCTTTCACCCACCAACTTCAGTGGGTACTGGTATTGCCACCCACCTCTACAGTATGTCACCTTGCCACTATGTGGCCTACTCATACTGCCGCCACCACCATACTCTGTCATTGTGCTGCTCTGTGGTCTCCTCATGCTGCCGCCACCTCTAGACTATGTCATTGTGCCGCTCTGTGGTCTCCTCATGCTGCCGCCACCTCTAGACTATGTCATTGTGCCGCTCGGTGGCCTCCTCATACTGCTGCCAACTCCAGACCCTGTCATTGGGCCACTCTATGGTCTTCTTATGCTGCTTCCACCTCCCCACTATGTCATAGTGCCACTCTGTGGACTTCTCATGCTGTTCCCACCCTTCCCACTTCATGACTGGTCCACTATTTTGGCTTTTGGCCTGGCTGACATCATCATTTATTTGACACTTCTGGTCTGTCAGAAGGAAGGAAGGAAAAATGAGACACACAAAGTATCCTGTATGTGTAGCAGCTTTAAGGCCTGTATGGTCCCATCAGAATTGGCTTATGATTTGATAGCCAAATCTGTGGCCTACTCACCTCCAGACTCTGTCATTGTGCCACTCTGTGGTCTCCTCATGCTGCTGCCATCTGCAGACTCTGTCAGTGTGCCACTCGGTGGCCTCCTCATACTGCTGCCACCTCCAGACTCTGTCATTGGGCCACTCTGTGGTCTCCTCATGGTGCTTCCACCTCATCACTATGTCATAGGGCCACTCTGTGTACTTTTCATGCTGGTCCCACCCTCACCACTTCATGACTGGTCCACTATTTTGGCTGACATCATCATTTATTTGACACTTCTCCTAATCTGTCAGAAGGAAGGAAAATGAGACGCACAATGGATCCTGTATGTGTAGCAGCTTTAAGGCCTGTATGGTCCCATCAAAATTAATCAGTGACGTCAACACAAACTTACTGCTGACACCCTCTCCACACCGTCGGGGAGGGGGCTCTACTTGTATAAGCGCTTAATAGAACAGGTTCTGTGGAATCATCTGACGAGGGAGTTAAAGGAGTACACTTCTTCTTGACACTAACATCTACCTGTCAAGCTGAGTTTATACTTGAGTTATTTGGTCAATTTTGACCCCGTGACCACCCAAATAAGTGAAGTATGCAGTGATTCTAAGAGTGACGCATGTCATCTGCATGTCATACGGATTCACAGTATTATTTCACTACCAAAGCAGACTCCCTATGCATGTTACTGCAAGGCACAGTGTTCCGGCCACTATAAAGGCTCTTAGCAACCAGGAAATAGCTGTTTTTAACGTAATTCAATACAAATATATTCGGATCAAATCAACTTTTTCTCGAAAAATTCGGCAATCCGGTGAATCAGATTTTAAAAATTCGCTCATCTCTAGGCACTCTTGGGGTTAATAGGATTCTTTGCTTGGCCACCAAACAATTGCAGCAGCTTGGAAAAAACCCTCCCTAGACTTTTCCAAAGTAAATTGCAGACTACATTTTTACATGGTCAATGAAAAAGTGACCTTTATTTTGTCAGACAGTCTCATGATAAATTCTTAAAAATATGGATACTTTGGATGGAATACTCCCTTCTTTCCCCCTAACATATCTCTACTTTCTATTTAAGAATCTACCTATACATGTTGGTGGGTGTCTACCTTGAGTCTGCCACCCCACAAGAGAGCTCTTTCAATTACCCCCTCAAAGCAGCTGGTCCAGCAACACTCCGATATGATTAAATAGTGGTAATGGCAGGATAATGGTCTATAGATAATGCTTTATGACCACTTTCATTTCTACTAACTCAATACTGCTTTGCTATTAGTTCCTTGGTGAAACAGTTTGATGAAATACTACAAATTGTAATTTACAAATGGCCGAATACCACTCATGGTCCTGACCATCTAATGGAGAGCCCCCTCAGTTTGTCTTTTGTCCACTTCCACTGTTTGCCAAATCTGTTGGTTATGCATGTTCCTTTTCTCTATATTTCCGTAGTTGACTGTAATGGCCCTTTTGACTGGCCACATTATGTGGAAGGACATTATGCAGTGTTAGAGCCTGCAAAGTATCTTTTCTCATAGTCATACATGGCTCTTACACAAAATGTTTAAAATCTTCAATAAAATGTTTGCACTAAAGAGCATGCAGGCCACAGCCTAGAAAAGACATTTTCAGTGCCGGTGGCCAGGAGCCCTGCCAGCTGGAAGAGAATCAGCGGGACTTGGACTGCAGATGGGGACTAGCTGGATGAGTAGCATGATGTCTGTGCCTGCAAAGATGAGCCGGAAAGTTGTGGATCATTACTCAAAAAGACTGTTTATGTAAAAGATCATCTAATACATATTGTTAATACCAATCCAGTAATTAATAAACCAGTAAGCCTTTCAAAGTTACCTTGGATTTTAAAGGCTCAAAGGGGAGATTCATGGTGTAAATTAGTACTGGCTTAGCTGCCCATAGCAACCAATCCGATTCCATCTTTAATTTTTGACCGCTCCTTTGGAAAAAGAAAAGTGGAATCTGATTGGTTGCTATGAGTTACTAAACCAGTTCTACTTTACACCAGTTTGTTAAGTCTCCATCAAAATGTCTAACTTCTAGTGATAATTTTCAGTACCATTTTCTGAATGACTTTTGGCAGTTTATTTTCTGATGCTTATTCTGCAGTGTGATACACAGATTGTCATTATTTATATTAACTGCTCACAACCTATTTGCCATATCTCAGGCATCCTGATTAACCTATCACTGTGGACTGGACAAACTGGAGAACCAGAGGAAACCAAGAAAACAGGAAGAACATACTGACTACTGAATCAGCATGCTGCCCAATCTTTTTCCCCCAAAACATCTACAATCAGGTAACAGCTTGAAGGCCTCCAAACACATTAGTGTGTTGGGAAATTCCACTGAAGCTTGCAGGATACATTAACCTTTATCTAATATTCATGGGAAAGTTTAGCTTTGCTACATAAAAAATAACATTTTTAACTGATGTATAGTATTGTTTCATAATCCTGAACAAGAAATCTGTATCTTTTGAAGTGGTTTGTTATTTTCAAAAACACTAATTTTAGCTCAAGTCTGTGTAATGTATTTTAATTAATTGAAATGTTAATACATTAAAATGAGGACAAATATAGAAGTACATACGGTAGCAGATTGTGTAACTGTCATGAACAGGAAAGGCTGCATTATAATATTAAATTAGCCTGCCTTTTCTTCTATATATACAGTATAACATTATCTTTATTCATTGTAAATGTCACTTATTGCAGATTTTTCAATGGTAACATGATAATGAGATTGTCATAGTGTTCAATTAATGTACAAAATTTACACTTGGTCAATCGAATGTAAAACTAATGTAATTATAATTGGTAAGGTAAACTTGATTAAGTGAGAAAATTTTTAGACCGTGACTGAATTTAAAAATACATTTAGCTATAAACGAGTATGGCACAACTGCAAACCTACAAAGCCATGGCCGTTCACCTAAACTGACGGTCTAGGCAAGGAGAGCACTAATTATTCATCGACTCAACAAAATTATCATCACATACATCTGAGAAATTCCTTCTTTGTTGTAATAACTCTCTACTTTCTAGAAACAACCTGTGGTATTCCAGAAAGCATTTATTATCTATACCCAAAGATAACTGGATCAACAAGAAAGTTTTCAATTTGTCTTCATCATTTATAAGGTCTTTTATTGTATTCAAACCTTCTCTTTCTAGTTATACTGATATACAGTTGTGTTCAAAATTATTCAACCCCCAATGCTGTAAAGGGTTTTAGGGAATTTAGTGTACATTTGTAATTGTGTTCAGAATGAAATCTTACAAGGACTTTTTAAAGAACCAAATGCAACTAAAATGACATCAATTGTTTTTGTAATACAGTATTAAATGTTTTTTGTGATTTCTTCATTGACACAATTATTCAACCCTTAAAGTCTACCACTCTTAAGAACAGAGGTTCATTCAAGTGTTTTCGATCAGGTATTGAAAACACCTCTGGATGTCAAGGAGCAGCAATCAAGCATAATAAGCACCAATTAGGCAGATTTAAAATGACTGTGATACTCAGCTCCTTCTAGACATTTACTGGTGTGTTTACAAACATGGTGAAGTCAAGAGAATGGTCCGGGAAGACAAGAGAAGAGGTGATTTCTCTTCACAGGAAGGGCAATGGCTATAAGAAGATTACAAAGATGTTAAACATACCAAGAGACACCATAGGAAGCATCATTCGCAAATTCAAGGCAAAGGGCACTGTTGAAACGCTACCTGGTCGTGGCAGAAAGAAGATGCTGACTTCGACTGCTGTGCGCTACCTGAAGCGCAAAGTGGAGAAAAGTCCCCGTGTGACTGCTGAGGAACTGAAAAAGATTTGTCAGATGCGGGTACTGAAGTTTCAGCTCAGACAATAAGGCCCACACTGCGTAATGAAGGCCTCTATATCAGAACTCCCAGGCGCACCCCCTTGCTGTCTCCAAAGAATAAGAAGAGTCGACTGCAATATGCCAAAAGTCATGTGGACAAACCACAAAAGTTTTGGGATAGTGTTCTGTGGACTGATGAAACAAAATTAGAACTGTTTGGGCCCATGGATCAACGCTATGTTTGGAGGAGGCCTATGAAGAAACGAACACCTTGCCTACTGTGAAGCATGGCGGGGGTCAATCATGCTTTGGGGCTGTTTTGCTTCTACAGGCACAGGGAAGCTTCAGCGTGTGCAAGGTACCATGAATTCTCTTCAGTACCACGAGATATTGAATGAAAATGTGATGCAGTCCGTCACAAACCTGAGGCTTGGGAGACGTTGGACCTTTCAACAGGACAATGATCCTGTTGATACCTCCAAGTCCACTAGAGCATGGTTGCAGATTAAAGGCTGGAACATTTTGAAGTGGCCATCGCAGTCATCAGACTTAAATCCGATTGAGAACCTCTGGTGGGACTTAAAGAAAGCAGTTGCAGCGCGCAAGCCTAAGAATGTGACTGAACTGGAGGCTTTTGCCCATGAAGAATGGGTGAAGATACCCGTAGATCACTGCAAGACACTTGTGTCAAGCTATGCTTCACGTTTAAAAGCTGTTATAACTGGTAATGATGTGAGTACAGAAAAGAGATTTGTGGTTATTTCATTATAAATGTTATGTTATATTTGTCTGACTTACAAGTGCCTCTTTGATTTAATTGTAAACAAGATGACTGAGATGATCAAAATCAATGTCAAACTGGCCAAAACACTTAATTTCAGTGGGGGTTGAATAATTTTGAACACAACTGTAAAATATTGGTCATACCGTTGGATGGTTCCTTAACTCCTTCATGATGCAGCGATTTTCAGTTTTTGGGTTTTTATTTTCACTCCCTGCCTTCCCGGAGCCATAACTGTTGTATATCCCGTTTACATAGACCTACAAGCTCTCGGTTTTTGTTGGATAAGTTGTACTTTCTAATGGTACTATTTAATATTGCATAAGATTATAGTGATAGCACATTTATGTAGTTTTAATGCTTACAGAAAAAAATCTTTGTAAAATTGCCATATTCTGACTCCCATAACTTTTTAATATTCATGTCTGTGGAGCTCCCAGGGCATCTGTAGTTTTTAGTGATACCATTTTGGGCTCTGTATAACTTTGTATTCACTTTTCATTTTTTTTTTTTTAAGGAGGTGAAGTGACAAATATATATATTTTTCCAGTACAGTGTTCACTGTATGAGATGAATACATTAAATTATTACATCATTTTAATAGTTTGGTTGTTTTGGGATGTGAAGGTGCAAATGATCTATATTGTTTTATAGCTTATTTTTATTATGGGAAAGATCGCAATTTGAATTTTAGTTTTTATATTTTCAAAAATGTTTTACTTTTTTATTTAAATTTTTTAAGTCCTCCTGATTATTCAATCACATTAGTGTATGGGAGAAGTAAAGTAGTGTATGGAAACTTAGTATATTCCAAAGCAGCACTGCCACCTGTAGGCCTGTATTCGAATATTTCTTTCAGAGGCCTGGTAGCCTCCATAGGCTTCAGCCTATCACCACAAATGAATGGCTTCTCCAATCTCAGCAAAGGGAAGCCTATCTCATAGAGGGTGAGATGTACGGGACCTGCACAGTGCTCCCAGGGAAAGCCACCTCAGATGCCATGGTCACAATTATTATTGTGGAGCCCCTGGTGTCTGCTTTGTGAAACAGCAGAAACCTGGCGATTATGGTGCCCACTCTGCTCTGGCATTGTTGCCATCTTTAAAGTGCCAACATCCACTGTACATGTACAGCAGATGTTGTGAAGAGGTTAAAGAAATTCCTAAATCAAAATGAAATCAACAAATTGAGTCATGAGGGTATCTTTGAACAAAATAATCATACTTTGATCTCTTGCTGGATCTACTTTACTAGAATAAATAAAACCTTTTAGTGAGACAGGGTATACCAGCTTGCTTTCTATCAGTTTCTATTATTTACCAAAAACAAACCCTCTACACCATTCCTTTACACATCTAAAGATGCATGCCATATTGTATTATTGTAGATTGGGAAAAGCAATCCCTCCTTTGTTCCTGGATAAGGATAAGAAACTAGCGATTTTCAGTGTAAATACCATTTAAAAAATCCCTGATAGAGCAACATGAAAAATAAAACAACATAATTTATAGGCTCATATTTTACGCTTTTTTCCATTGAAAATACGCTTTTCAATAAAAAAAAATATCCCCCATATGTTTGTTATTGCCGCATCCATAACGACTCGGACTACATAAATATCACGTAAATTATCCCCTACAGTGAACGCCATAAAAAAAAAGACAGAATTGCTAATTTATTCTTAGTTGCTACCAAAAAAACGTAATAACAAGCGATCAAAAAGCGCCATTTACTCCAAAATGATACCAATGAAAAATACAAGTCGTCCTGCAAAAATCAAGCCCTCAAAACTTCATAGAAAGAAAAATAAAAAGGTTATGGGTCTTGGAAAGCGGCAATGCAAAAACATTTTTTTTCTTTTAGAAAAAGGGGTTTTATTGCAAATAAGTAGTAAAACATAAAAAAAAAACTATATGTATTTGGTATCACTGTAATCGTACTGACCCAGAGAATAAAAATGAATGCCGTAAATTTATAACGTAAAAATGCAGTGGCAGTATTGCTGTTTTTCCCATCTCCCTCACAGAAAGAGTTAATAAAAGTTAATCAGAAAGTTATGTGTACCCCAAAATGGCGCCATTTAAAACTACAACAAGCCCTCATAAAGCTATATAGATGGAAAAATAAAAAAGTTATAGCTCTTCGAACGTGACAATGAAAAAAGGAAGAAAAAACGCTTGGTCAGTAAGGCCCAAAACAGGCTGGTTCCAGGATTGTACTCATATTAAAATTTACATAGTGAATATAAAAATACCTTAAAGAGGTTGCCTATCGTGCCTAGATGGGACTAACTGGCCAGACTAACAGTGAAGTGCCAGCTACAACAAGCCCTCATAAAGCTATATAGATGGAAAAATAAAAAGTTATAGCTCTTCGAACGTGACAATGAAAAAGGAAGAAAAAACGCTTGGTCAGTAAGGCCCAAAACAGGCTGGTTCCAGGATTGTACTCATATTAAAATTTACATAGTGAATATAAAAATACCTTAAAGAGGTTGCCTATCGTGCCTAGATGGGACTAACTGGCCAGACTAACAGTGAAGTGCCAGCCGGCTCTGCTGTTTCTGTGAGCCTGGTCACTTAGTTCCATCTTTCCGTGGAAACTGCAACAAATAGGACAACCCTTTTAAAGGGTGCATATCCCAATTATTTAACATTTGCAGCTGAGAAGCAACATAATACTTGCAAAGATGAGGTGTGGCCATGCCTCTGTGTTTCTATTGGAAATCTTGAAGAGTAACTAAGCTTTTGAATAAAATTTTAAGATGTTCCTAATGCCATAGTAACACTTTTTCTAATATACTTTATTAATGCTTTTTGTATTTTTAATACACTTTCCCCCTAAAGTGCACCGTTCCCTGTGCATTAACATTTCTGTACCTGGACCTGGCAGGAAATGGACCTGTGGTGACGTCACTGTGCTCATCACATGGCCCATCACCATGGTGATGCACCATGTGATGAGCACAGTGACATCACCACAGGTCCTGAACAAAGAACAGGGGACAGGCAGCTAAGTGATCAATTGGAGGAGGTGAGTTATCTATTTATTTTTTAACCCTCAATTGAACGTTTACTAAGCATTCTGTATTAAAGAATGCTATTATTTTCCCTTATAACTATGTTATAAGGAAAAATAATAAAATCTACACAACACCTAACCCAAACCCGAACTTCAGTGAAGAAGTCCGGGTTCGGGTCTGGGTACCAAACATGCCGATTTTTCTCCGCGCGTGCAAAACACATTAAAATCGTGCATTTTCCGCTACGCACCCGCATATTTTCCACCAACGCTCCTGCAACGCCCCTGTGAACCCAGCCTTAGGAAAAATTTGATTTGGCTCCTTCGCCGAATTTCACAAAGAAATTCAATTTGTGACGAATACATACAAAGCGCATTCCTTTGTATCTAGCTGGCACAAAGATTGGGAAAGTCATTAAACCCCTCAGATGCAGTGTTCATCTCTGTTCGCGGCATCTCATGTGACTATTGTGAGCTTTCAGGGGTTAATCTGGTAAAAATAAAAATATACTCACCTTATTTGCGAGCAAGAGGCTGTCTTGGCCATTTTGATTGAAGACGCCGTGGGAAATCTCGCATGGTGACGTGATAACGAATGGTGACTTCACACGTCACCCCATGTGAGATTTCGTGCTGTATCTTCAATCAAGATGGCCACAAGGACATCTCCATGAGCAAATGGGTGAGGTATTTTTGGGCATTTCAGGAAAAAGAGATTCGTTACCACGAAGCGCAAAGAAATTCGATTTCGTGTCAAATCAAATTTTTCCTGAAATTCGGATCAAAGTCGATTTGTTTGGCTTCGATTCGCTCAACACTACTGAAGATAATATAAATCTTGGAGCAGCCAAATCTTTTTAATCAAAGTTGTTCTGGCAGCTAAGGAAGGAGGAAGATACTTCCAAATATGGATCTTATATCCTAAGTTTTTGATTGATAGTATTAAAGTGAGATTTACACAATCTCTTGGATTTTCTGAGACATTAATTCCTATATATTCAATTACTGAGACTACTGGTAGGGGAGAGGCATTTATAAGTTAATTTCTTTCACTCAATGGCAAGACGGCTCAGTCATTCAAAGATTAATTTAATATCAGAAAACCTACCAAATGTAGTATTTGTTATGTTCAGTTTTAGAGAAATTACTGGGTAGTTTACTCAATAGTAATAGTAATAGTAAGTATGTTGTCTGCATATAAAATCGGCTTGTGCTCTCTCTCTGGCCATTTACAAATACCTTTATGGTGCTGTTCTTCTGGATATGTCACACCATAGGTTCCAATGAGAAAGTAAAAATTATAGCATGCATCACAACTAGAGATGAGCGAACTTTAAAAACAAGTTCGGCGTTCGGGTTGTGGTAATGCCGCATCCCGTTATGGATTCCACTACCGCGGACTATCGCGGCATATGGAATCCATAAGGGGGGGCTTCCACTAACCCGAACTGTTGAACAGCCGAAGGACCTGGGGTGACGTCACCGTTATGTGATCAGTGCAGGGGGCGTAGCTCAGCACTGGATTTGATCAACAGTTCGGGTTCGTGGAAGCCGCCCCTTATGGATTCCATATGCCGCGATGGTCCGCGGTAGTGGAATCCATAACGGAATGCGGCGATTACCACAACCCGAACGCCTAACTTTTTTTTAAAGTTCGCTCATCTCTAATCACAACAAGCATTTTCAGAAGAGTAGTCACATGACATCACTGCCTGGTAATGTTTCCATGGAGACAACAGCACCACAGGCATCATTTCATCAGTCCCTCAGTCATCAACAAATAGCAATGCAGATATACCAACATAACATAATGGAGGAATTGCCCAGTAAAGGATATTACCCTTTGTTTTCCCATACAGATATGTAAACATGTATGGGAAAACATATATATGTTACGACCAGTGGGTGTGGAACCACTGGTTTGAGTTTGAGCTAATCTTAACCACTTCACATTCACATCCTCCCATAGGATATAAACATCCTGAATGTTTAACTCTGAATGGACATTCTGGAACGTCCATTCAGAGATTGCCGCTGCATGCTAATCGTGCAGCTGCAGAGCGGGTTGCCTGCTGTCAGTGACAGCAGGGCAACCCAGAGAGAAGGCAGGGACAATTCCCCGTGTCACTGCCTTCTAGATCGCTGTGTATGCAGAGCTTCCTGTCCTGGCCCTCGATCAGCCCTGCACTGAGGCTGTTCAGCGATGTGTTCTGCTGTACAGTCTCTCTGGGGGTGTATTTCCCCTGTAACTGGAGCTACTATGTCAGCCCCAGTTACAAGAGAAATCAATAGTGGAAAAAAATAAAAATAAAAGTCAAATGTCCCCAGAGGTCTTGTATGACCTTATGGGGGACACAAAGTGTAAAATAAAAATGCAAAGAAAGGTTTCACATGTAAAAAAAAAAATCCCCAATTAAGTAATAAAAATAAATATTAAAAATTTGAAAAAATTTATAAAATAGACATATTTTGTATTTCTGTGTCCGGGACGGCTGATTCTATAAATATATCACATGATCCACCCTGTTCTCTAAACACCATAAAAATAAAAACTGTGTAAAAAAGCCATTTTTGTCACCTTGTCGCCTCTTTCACATGAGCGTCATGTTTTTTTTTAATCAAATCTTTTATTTAAGATCGTTTTTGTTTTGAGGTGAACAAAAGTAACAACACACAAACCCATCCCAATCCCACCCCTCCCTCCCAAGCCCCAAAGTCCAGGTGCAGTCCATAACCGGGAAAAGTCCACATCAGATTGCAGAGTATGGTCCAGTGCCCATTCGACCCACAAGCATACCAGCTCATACACTCATTACTTAATACCACACTTTACGATCATATTTATATACTTTCTCCCTCCCTAGAGTTTATGACTTTCACTTCCTTCACCTTTCCCAGGCCTCTGTCCTAAATAGTAAGATGGAAATGTGCAATCCAGGTACCCCATATTTTATTAAACTTTTGGTATTTCCCCTTTTTGATAAACATAACTCTCTAGTTGTACCAAGGTGTGTGTATGAGCGTCATGTTTGACGCCCGGATAAGAGGCGGGTGCGTTGTGGGAAAATGCGCTATTTTCCGCGCAAGTGCAAAGCGTTTTAATGCGTTTTGCACGCGTGGGAAAAATCTTCATGTTTGGTACCCAGACCCGAACCTGGACTTCATCACTGAAGTTCGGGTTTGGGTTAAGTATTCTGTAGATTTTATTATTTTCCCTTATAACATGGTTTCACTACAGAATGCTTAGTAAAATGTGAATGGAGGGGTTAAAAATAAAAAAATTAACTCACCTTGATTGCGTAGTTGCGATCTCTTCTTCAATCATTAGCTGCCGGCTAAAGGACCTGTGATGGTGTCACTGCGCTCATCACATGGTCCCTCACCTAGTGATGGACCATGTGATGTGACGTCACCACAGGTCCTTTACCTGGCAGCTAATGCTTGAAGAAGAGAGAAGAGATCGGCAACTACGCGATCAAGTGGATAAGGTGAGTTATATTTTTTATTTTTAACCCCTAATCCACATTTTTACTAAGCATTCTGTAGTGAGAATGCTATTATTTTCCATTATAACCATGTTATAAGGAAAATAATAAAGACCGGTCCCCGTCTCTTTGCAAGCTTGCTGGAAAATTGCACTGCAACCGCACTTCATTGAGGATGCTTGCGATTTTCCCGCAGCCTCATTCACAATATAGAGCATGCTGCGATTTTCACGCAACGCAGAAGTGATGCGTGAAAATCACCGCTCATGTGCACAGCCCTATAGAAATAAATGGGTCAGGATTCAGTGCGGGTGAAATGCGTTCACCTCACGCATTGCACCCGCACAGAAAACACGCCCGTGTGAAAGGGGCCTTACATCACAAAAAGTGCAACACCAAGTGATCAAAAGGCGTATGTCCCACAAGATGGTACCAATAAAACAGTCACCTCATTCCATAAATGAGCCCCTACATAAGAAAATTGCTCAGAAAATAAAAAACGATAGCTCTCAGAACATGGAGAAAAACATAATTTTTGTTTAAGAAATGCTATTATTGTGTTAAAGTGAAATAAATAAAAAAAGTAGACACATTAGGTATCACTGCATCCACAACCCCTCAGGTGAACGCCGTAAAAAAAAAAAAAGGAAGCTGTGCCACAAAAAGCTATTTTTGTCACCTTACATCACAGAAAATGTAAAAGCAAGCGATCAAAAAGTCATATGTACCCCAAAATAGTGCCAATCAAACAGTCATCTCATCCCATAAAAAATGAGACCCTACCTAAGACAATCGCCCAAAAAATAAAAAAACTTTGACTCTCAGACTATGGAGATACTAAAACATGATTTTTGTTTGTTTGTTTCAAAAATGATATTATTGTGTAAAACTTAAATAAAATAAAAAAGTATACATATTTGTATCGCCACGTCCATAAGAACCTTCTTTATAAAAGTACCACATGACCTAACCCTTAGATGAACACCGCAAAAAAATAAAACAAAACAGTGTCAAAAGCCATTGAGTTTCTACTCTAGCGGTGCATCACGGGGTCTTCAAATGTGACATGGTGTCAAAAAAACAGCCCAGCAATATCTGCCTTCCAAAACCATATGGCGTTCCTTTCCTACTGCGCCCTGCTATATGGCCATACAGGAGTTTAGGACCACATATGGGGTGTTTCTGTAAACTAAAGAATCAGGGCAATAAATATTGAGTTTTGTTTGCCTGTTACCCTTGCTTTGTTACTGGAAAAATGGATTCAAATGGAAAATTTTCCAAAAATTGAAATTCTGAAATTTCATCTCCATATTCCATTAACTCTTGTGAAATACCTAAAGGGTTACCAAAGTTTGTAAAATCAGTTTTGAATACCTTGAGGGTGTATTTTCCAAAATGTATCACTTTTTGGAGTTTCTACTCTAGGGGTGCATCAGGCGGGGCTTTAAATGGGACATGGTGTAAAAAAACAGTACAGCAAAATCTGCCTTCCAAAAACCACATGGTGTTCCTTTTGTTCTGCGCCCTGCCGTGTTGTCATATAGCAGTTTACGACCAAATATGGGATGTTTCTGTAAACTACAGAATCAGTGCAATAAATGTTAAGCTTTGTTTGGCTCTTAACCCTTGCTTTGTTAGTGGAAAAAAATGATTAAAATGGAAAATCTGCCAAAAAGTGAAATTCTTGAATTTTATCTCCATTTTCCAATAATTCTTGTGGAACACCTAAAAGGGTTAACAAGGTTTGTAAAATCAGTTTTGAATACCTTGAGGGGTGTAGTTTCTAAAATGGAAGTCCAGAAGTCAGAGCAGGCAGCACAGGGTCAGTAAAAGATCATGTGCAGGTCAGGTGGCAAGGATCAGAATCTGTGAATCAGACAAAAGTCAATACACAGGCAGACAAGCAAATTATAGCACCTCGGGATTTAGCAAGCTAGTTAACCCATTTCTCAAATAGTGATTGAGAAAAACAACATGGTATATAGCAGAATCTGATAAGCACTTTGGAAACAGCCTAGCAGTTGTACACAGAGCCAAAGGAGGGTTTAACCCTTACAGCACTGTAGACATTGGAGAGTCTCAATGAAGAATATCTTTAAAGACACACAGAACACTGGCACCTGGGCCTGCTGTAAAGTGCTGAAACTGAGACACAGGGTGAGTGAAGTCGTGCTCGTGTCCAAGCAAACTAGCGAGGCAGCAGCAGCAGGCACTATCCCCGATCTCTCTCTCTCCTCCCCTCTCTCTCTCTCTATATATATACACACACACATATAACTGTGCAAACATTTTAGGCAGGAGTGGGAAAAATTTTGTAATTTCTCTCCACCCCAGTCTCCAGTCTTTACAGGATTGCCCTGTATTTAGTTCCATCCATCTCCCCATCAACTCTGACCAACTTGCTGAAGAAAAGCATCCCCACAGCATGTTGCTGCCACCAACATGTTTCACGTGGGGATGGTGTGTTCGGGCGATGTGCAGTGTTAGTTTTCCATAACACATAGCGTTTTGCATTTAGGCCAAAAAGTTCATGACTAATAGTTCTCCCACTGTGCTGTGGATTTCTGCAGCTCCTACATAGTGGCCATGGGCCTTTTGGTTCTTCTCTAATTAGTGCTCCCCTTTCCAGTGCTGTCAGTTTTGGTGGACAGCCTGTCTTAGGTTTGCAGTTGTGCGATTCTCCTTCTATGTCCGGATGATGGATTGAACAGTGCTCCGTGAGATGTTCAGAGCTTGGGATATTTTTTCATAACCTCATCCTGCTTTACACTTCTCCACAACTTTATCCCTGACCTTACTGACTGTGAAAACTTCACATTGGACCTTAAGCAATTGTATGCCTCTATACTCTTCCTCCAGACTCTGGACCTAGACTTCCAAATGAAATGCAAACTTTACTTTCATCTGAAAATAATACTTTGGTCCACTAGGCAACAATCTTTTTCTTCCATAGCACAGACAAGACGCTACTGATGTTGTCTCTGGGGCAAAAGTGGCTTGAAACAAGGAGTGAGACAGTTGTAGCCCATGTCCTGGACACATCTGACTCCAGCCGCAGTCCACTCCTTGTGGAATGTACTCCAAATTCTTGAATAGCCTTTCTTGACAATCCTTTTAAGGCTGCGGTTATCCCTGTTTCTTGTGCACCTTTTCCTACCACATTTTTCCTTCCAGTCAACTTTTCATTCATATCCTTGGATACAGAACTCTGATCAGCTAGCTTATTCAGCAATGCCCTTGTGTGGCTTTTGGACAACTGTCCAGTCAGCTGTCTTCACTGAAAATGGTGCACTACAATGGTAAATGGAATTGAAAATATTTGGCTAAACCCTCACGCTGATATTAAAGGGAACCTGTCATCAACTTTATGCTGCCCATACTAAAGGCAGCATAAAGTAGAGGCAAGTGAGTTGATTTCAGCGGTCTGTCATTTATAAGTTAAAAGTAAGTGGGTGCTGAGAACCAGCATCACAATCATTGCAGACTGGGCCTGGAAAAGAGTCCCGGGCCACCTGGGAAGAGTCATGGTTATTCATAAATTCCTGCTCTCCCTGCCTACCTGCTGATGACTACCTGCTGATGACTGATGTCTTGTACCTAGTTTTCTCCCTTTCTATCTTGGAGAGAACTGACAATCATCAGCAGATGGGAGAGAGAGCAGGAGATTATGAATAACCATGACTCTTCTCAAGTAGATTTGACTTTTTTCAAGACCTCGGCTGTAATGATTATAAAGCTGGTTCTCGGGTTCTCAGGAACTTCTATTGACTCATGAGTGACACACCACTGAAATCGGCATTTCTGTCACTACTTAATTCTGTCCTCAGTGAGGTCAGCATAAAGTTGATGACAGGTTTCCTTTAAATGGCGCACTACAATGGTAAATGCAATTGAAAATATTTGGCTAAACCCTCACGCCAACATATTCTTATATCAAGAACATACCGGAACCCGCCCACCCCTTCAAGGTCTCTCAAAATGGCATGGAACCTAACGCTAACCTACCTTTGCCGTATGGACAATTTATGATAGGTGCATAAAGTCCGACACACAGCCAGCAGCTGCCAGTTACCTCCAGCGTTAGATCACAAATACAATGGGAGGAGAGAGGAGGCTGTGAGTCCCACCTATAACTGGCTCATGTGACGCAGGCTGCCCAGGTGCACTTGAATGTTACCCATAGATCAAAATCAAGCAACATTCAAACCTGAGGCATACTTTATGAACCCATCATAAATTGTCCATACTGCATAGGTATAGGTTAGCGTTAGGTCTCGTGCCATTTTGAGAGACCTTGACGGGTGCGTAGGCTTCAGTATTTTCTTGATATAAGAATATATTGGTGATCGTCGGATTTTAATATCAGCGTGAGGGTTTAGCCAAATATTTTCAATTGAATTTACCATAGTAGTGTGCCATTTTCAGTGATTTTCTGAAATCACTGAAAATGATCCGTCTTACATGTGGTCTGTTGCGGGCATCCTCCATTGTATGCATTTTATGCTGGGGATTGCTGTTAGCAACAGATCACATGTGCAGGATTTGCTCCCCAGATTAAAAATGCTGATTAGCTGATTAGAGTGTGTCATCAGTAGTCTACAAAGTTGAACTTTTCCCAAATATTCAAATTTTCGGAGATCATAAATTGAGATCATATGAGTTTCACTTTTTGAATTTAATTACTGAAATAAATTAACTTTTCAATGATATGCTAATTTATTGAGATGCACCTGTAGGGTTTTTGAATACAGGAATTTATTTTTGTTAAAGAAAGCAGTCTTAAAAAGAGACATACACGCAATGAAAGGGCTTTTACCTAGAAGTCACTTGTTCTTGTCTTGGATGAAAGGCTATGGGACACATTTCACGCCAGTCTTTGTCTTGCTTTGTGCAGATGGACTATGATGAGGCTCTAATCGTATGGCTGGTCTAAAAGAGGACTTGCGACCAATAGCTGGTGTAAAAATATTGATAAATGAACCCCTATATGTTTATTTTGTGTACCAAAATAAAAATATATGGGTAAACACCTGTTAGAAATGGACTTTTTCGTCACTGTCTGACTGCCTTTGATCCCATTTTGCCAACTGCCACAGAACTAATCCCCACCTCTCTCACAACATGAGATCAAATTTAATCAAAGCCATATATACACATTTCAATTACAATGCCACACTGTCTATTAATAATTTAATTCCATGATATTTTACCAGCTATGCAGGGGCTTTAATAGCTAGTTTCAATGAAAAACAACTTTAAAGGATGGGCTGAGGGTAGAGACAATCCTGCACAAGCCTCCAATACCAGCACACTGTGCTTGCGCTGTTCTTGTAGAAACCAGAAAATAGTGTATGCACAGCAGTACATCACACCCCTTCAGGCATCGACAAGCTTTATTAAAAGCGGTGGAGCAGGACTCAGGCGGTGTGGCTCCACAATATAAGAAAACAAATCAAATATGCTTAAAAGATATATTAGTAAGGGCTCATTCAGGCAGCTGTAAGTGTTTTGCGGTCTGCAAATTACAGATATGCAAAACATGGATACCGCCCATGTGCGTTCTGCATTTTGCAGGAACAGAGCTATATAAAAATACCTAGGTGTCACTAGGGTGTCTGGAGCCACGTCTCACTCCGTTATACCCGGGGTCAGGAAGTCGCAGCAGGTAGCTGCGCGCTCTATGTCTAAAGATCATGCTGTTACTTAATGGTAGCTTTCTGTGTTTGCCTTGCAATCCTTTTTGTCTCACTCAGGGATCCGTAGCTTCTTCTCCTCAGCTGTTTCTTGTCCGCCACTCCCAACCTCCTTATATTCCCCCTTTCCACTTCTCTGGTTGCCAGATATAGAGCTTCCTGCCTGGACTTCTATACTGACCCACTGGAGCTGTGTTGCTGTTGTTCCTGGTTGTCGTACAAGAGCATTACCCTCCGGATCCCTGTTGGGCTTTTGTTGTCCGCTGTTGTCGCCCACCCGGGCTTATATGTTTTGTCTGTATTGTCTGTCCTCTCCCTGGTGTTTTCCTTTAGTGTTAATGGTGAGGACTAGTGCTCCCACCGCCCTATTCACTACTTAGGGCTCAGCTTAAGGAAAGCAAGGGTTTAGGCACGTGATCGGCGTACGGGTGAAGAACCCGTCTAGGGACGTCAGGGCAGTCAGGTGCCAGCTTCAAGGTGAGTTAGGGGTCACCACCTTTACCTCTCCCTTGGACAGGGCTTTACCTTTTCCCTACCTTTGCGTCGTGATAGTAGGACATGCTCTATATTATTTTGGGGCCATGGAACTGAACTACGGATGTGGACAGCACACGGTGTGCTGTCCGCATCTTTTGCGGGCCCTATTGAAACGAATGGGTCTGCACCCATTCCGCAAAATTATGCAATGGGTGCGGACCCATACATACTACCATCTGAATGAGCCCTATGTATAATAATTCCCAGCCTCCCATACAATGTTAATAAGTGATAAAAGAGTGTCCAACCCCTTTAACCTTGCAACAGCGCTGGTAAACAAGATCTGTTTCCATCTCCTGAATATTAAGCTAAACCCGAAAACCCAAATAAAAAAATGTAGTCCCACTATAGAACTGATAACTAGAAATGAGCGAACTTTAAAAAACAGTTCGGCGTTCGGGTTGTGGTAACTCGCGCATCCCGTTATGGATTCCACTATCGCGGCATATGGAATCCATAAGGGGCGGCTTCCACTAACCCAAACTGTTGAACAGCCGAAGGACCTGGGGTGACGTCACCGTCATGTGATCAGTGCGGGGGTGGCTCAGCACGGGATCAAATCCAGTGTTACTATGTTACTATGTTACATTATAGTTAGTATTTCATAATGACATTGATGATGAGGGTTCTAACTTAGATTTATCTGGTTTTGGAACTAACATTATCAACGGCAGGCTAGTTTACATCCACAGATCCCCCTCAGTGTCATCCACAGATCCCCTCCCTGCCGCCTGCTAGCTAATTTATTCACTGCACTCACTTGCCTCTAATTGAAGAGAAGCGCCGTAATCTCACACAGGCGCACTGGCAGAGGCCAGGAAGACGGCGCATGTGCACTTCGATGCCTCTGCCAGTGCGCCTGTGTGGAGATTACGGCGCTTTTCTTCAATTAGAGGCAAGTGAGTGCAGTGAATAAATTACCTAGGAGGCGGTGCTGAGCGGGAGGAGGCGGTGCCGGCACCCCCAGCAAGACTGCGTTCTTCAGCCCCCAGTGGCGTAGGGCCCCATAGCCATTGCTATGGGTGCTATGGCGATCCCTACGCCACTGAAGGAGAGCCAAGCTGTTTGAGGAGGTATCCTCTCACAGGAGAAAGCACCCCATATCACCCTAGGACAGCAGCCATTGGCTGAGAACAGATTTGACTGCGTGTACTGATCCTTTAAAAGCCAGGAATCACGTGCACACCCTAGGGGACAGATCACAGCAGAATAAGTATGGAAGAGGCCTAGCAGGAAGAAGAACGAGCACTCCAACAGCTGTACCTCCAAGGAGGAGAAAGAGGCGCGCGGATGGACTGCCGCCATGCCAGAGCTGCAGAATATATGGATATCACTGGGATAAAACAAATTATAAAACTAGAATATTGCTGATGAGTTAGCATTAGATCTCCAAAAATGATGGAGTGCTTCTTTAAATTTTACTTTAAGAAAGTATAGACACTTACATGGAATTACTTTCCTAAAGTAGGTAAACTGATCATTGCACATTTATCCTTATGATACTGCCAGTAGTTCTTAGAAGCTGCTTATGCAACGCGAGATCCAATTAGGAAATATAAAACATCTTTCTTTATCTGTGAGCATCTAGTTAAGAATAAAGGCTTGATTGGAAGTCAAATAGAGGTATAATTGTAATATAATCACATTGGAAATGACTATAATGACATTATTTGTAACAAGCATAATGCTTCCTAATAAAATCTCTCTTTATTACTAGGAGCCTAATTTCTTGTCTTGTTTTTCTTTGTTCTAAGTGGGTGGCCTTATCCCTTTATTTGATAGACAGAAGTATTTGTACATAAAGTTCACCACGGAAGAAAACATTTTGAATAAATTCCAAATAAAAAAAAATTGTTTTTAAGAATTTTTTAATAATACAGAAGAAGTTATACATTTGTCTGGTTCATATGTCACCACATAAGGATGGAGATGGGCAAGCAAATAATGCATAATTTTAATTATTAATTTATTAGCTTAAAGGGGTCATCTGTTTTCAGGAGGAAACAGGAAACCCCCCTGTCTAAAATAAAGAACAGGTAGGTACTTACATCACAGATCCCAATCTGTCTCTCCTGGCCAGGCTCTATAGAGCGGTCCTTTTGACATCACATCACCTCTGTAGATCCCAGCGGGAGGAATCAGACCAGCAGATGGTATTTGTAAGGTAAGTACTTACCTGTTCTTTATTTCAGATAGATCCCGGAGGTTGTCCAGTTTCCTCAAAATTTGAAAAACCCTCCAGAAAATACCACTTTTTAATTGTAAAATATTTTAACCACTTAGTGACATATCTAATTTTAGCCATAAAGGGTATTCCTATTTTGGACATTGGGGGCATAACGCCAACGTATAGCGTAAAGAGGATGGAAGTGGTAGTGGCCATGATGTAGTGTAGTTGTGTCACTTGTGTCAGGATCCGGACTGGTAGCAGGAGGCGGTAGTGGAAGTGGATCCTCTGTGTCAGTGAGGGATTGGCGTGGACCGTACCGGGGGACCGGTTCTAAGTTGCTACTGGTTTTCACCAGAGCCCGCCGCAAAGCGGGATGGTCTTGCTGCGGCGGTAGCAACCAGGTTGTGTCCTCCGATAGCGGCGCAAGCTCACTGACTGCTGAGACAGGCGTAGTACAGAGGGAATAGGCAGAGGCGTAGTCGGACGAAGCAAAAGGTCAGGACAGGCGGCACAGGTTCAGAGGCGGTGGTCGGAGCAACGGGTATGGCAACAGGCAAAGGGTACACAGAAGACGCTTTCTCTAAGGCACAGAGGCAACAAAGATCCGGCAGGAGACTGTGGAAGGGGATGGTACTTATAGGCAGTGCACAGGTGAAGCCTAATTAAGGCCAAACAGTACTGCCTCTCACAAAGCTTAACCCTTGATAAACCAGTTTGGACCAGGCACAAATCACCTGTGCACTGGTCCTTTAGATCTAAGAGTCCCGGTGCGTGTGCGCCCTAGAGAGCGGGGACGCACACGCCGAGACGCTGGAGCGCTGCCTGGGGACACACGCTGTGAGCGCTCCGAGGCCAGCAGAGGGCCAATATCTCCTTAACGGAGAAGACATCCGAGGTACCGGATACCGGCGTGGGAGGGAGACTCTTGGGGAAAAACGATTAAAGACCGCAGGCTTGAGGAGGGAGACATGGAAACAGTTGAGAATTCTAAGGGAGGAAGGGAGATGGAGTTGGTAACACACAGGGTTGATCCTCTTCTTGACCTTGTAGGGTCCCAAGTAACGAGGACCAAGCTTGTAACTAGGAACCCTGAAGCGGATGTACCTGGAGGAGAGCCAAACTCTGTCCCCAGGCACCAGGACAGGAGGAGGCCGACGTTTCTTGTCCGCTTGGACTTTCATGCGGGATGAGCCCTGCATGAGGGACAGGCGCGTCTCGCGCCAGATGGCAGAAAAGTCTTGCACAAGGTCGTCCACTGCAGGTACACCGGAGGAGGAGGATAACGGCAGAGGAGGCAGAGGATGACGACCATAAACCACGAAGAAGGGAGACTTATTGGTGGCGGAAGAGTCTTTGTGGTTATAGGAAAACTCCGCCCACGGGAGAAGGTCGACCCAATCGTCTTGATGTGAGGAAACGAAGTGGCGAAGGTAGTTGCCCAAAATTTGATTAACCCGCTCCACTTGTCCGTTGGTTTGGGGGTGGTATGAAGAAGAGAAGTCCAGCTTGATTTTAAGTCGTCCACAAAGAGCTCTCCAGAATTTGGACACAAACTGGACCCCTCTATCGGAGACAATATGTGAAGGCAGGCCGTGTAACCGGAAGATGTGCCGGAGGAAATGCTTGGCCAACCGAGGCGCAGAAGGTAAGGCTGGCAACGGGATGAAGTGCGCCATCTTCGAGAAGCGATCCACGACGACCCAAACTACAGTTTTCCCGTGAGACAGTGGTAGGTCCGTAACGAAGTCCATAGCGATATGGGACCAAGGAGTCTCTGGTATGGGAAGTGGCTGGAGAAATCCGGCGGGTCTTTGGCGAGGGGTTTTGTCTCTGGCACATACAGAACAGGACTGCACAAATTCAGTGATGTCCCTCTCCAAGGATGGCCACCAATATCTCCTGGAGATAAGCTGTACAGTCTTTCGGACACCAGGATGCCCTGCGAGAAGAGAAGAATGCCCCCACTTAAGAACTTTTAAGCGAAGGCGAGGAGAAACATAGGTCTTTCCGGGAGGGAGGTTCCGCAAATCTACAGGTGCCACGGTGACCAGACATTCAGGAGGCACAATGTGCTGAGGCTTGACTTCCACTCCTGTGACATCGGAAGAACGAGAGAGGGCATCGGCCCTGAAGTTCTTGCTCGCTGGACGAAAGTGGATCCGGAAGTTAAATCTGGCAAAGAATAGAGACCAGCGAGCCTGGCGGGATTTAGTCTCTGAGCAGACTGGAGGTATGATAAATTTTTATGATCCGTGTAGATGTTCACGGGATGTGCCGATCCTTCTAGCAAGTGCCGCCATTCTTCCAAGGCCAGCTTGATGGCGAGTAATTCTCTATCCCCAATAGAATAATTTCTTTCAGCGGGAGAGAAATTTTTAGAGAAAAACCCGCAAGTAACCAACTTGCCTCTCGGAGATCTTTGCATGAGCAAAGCACCAGCACAGACGGAGGAGGCGTCTACTTCCAGGAAGAAAGGCTTGGTAGAATCCGGTCTGGAGAGAGCTGGAGCGGTGGCAAAGGCAGACTTGAGAGCGGTGACGGCCTGTTCGGCCTGAGGAGGCCAAGATTTCGGGTTAGCCCCTTCTTGGTTAGGGCCACAATAGGTGCCACAAGGGTGGAGTAATGCGGGATGAACTGCCTATAATAGTTTGCGAATCCGAGGAATCGCTGGATAGCCTTAAGGCCAGAAGGACGAGGCCAGTCCAAGATGGCAGACAGCTTGGCAGGATCCATTTGTAGTCCCTTGGCGGAGATGATGTAACCCAGGAAGGGAAGACTGGTACGGTCGAACAAGCACTTTTCAAATTTAGCGTAGAGGCGGTTCTTCCTGAGACGGGAGAGTACTAAGCGGACATGAGCACGGTGTTGATCCAAGTTAGAAGAGAAGATGAGGATGTCATCCAAATAGACCACGACACAGGTATAGAGCAGGTCTCGGAAGATGTCATTAACAAACTCCTGGACGACCGCTGGAGCATTACAGAGTCCGAAAGGCATGACTAAGTACTCAAAATGCCTGTCACGGGTATTAAAAGCTGTCTTCCATTCATCACCCTCTCGGATGCGAATAAGATTATAGGCCCCTCTGAGATCTAACTTGGTAAAGTACTTGGCGCCTTGTAAGCGGTCAAAGAGTTCCGAAATCAGGGGAAGAGGGTAACGGTTCTTTACAGTAATGCTGTTGAGACCCCGAAAGTCTATGCAAGGCCTAAGGGTACCGTCCTTTTTGCAACAAAGAAGAATCCTGCTCCGGCAGGAGAAGAGGATTTCCTGATAAACCCTCTCTGCAGGTTCTCCTGGATATATTCCGACATGGCTAAAGTCTCTAGCGGAGAGAGCGGATAGATTCTTCCCTAGGCGGCGTAGTGCCAGGTTGCAAATCAATGGGACAGTCATATGGCCTATGTGGAGGCAACACTTCCGCTTGTTTCTTGCAAAATACGTCAGAAAAATCCGCATATGGTTCAGGCAGACCGGGAAGAGGGGAAATGACAGGTGCAGACTTGGCTCGTACCGGCTTGAGACATCTGCCAAAACAAGCCAGACCCCAGCTACGAACCTCTCCGGTGGTCCAGTCCAGAACGGGACAATGGCGCTGGAGCCAGGGCAGACCCAAGAGGAGTTCTGAGGTGCAATGGGGTAACACAAAGAACTCCGATCGCTCGGAATGCAGGACTCCAATGTCCATCTGGAGGGGCTCTGTACGGAACTGCACCATGCCGTCGAGTCTCTCTCCATTAACAGTGGAGATGAAGATGGACTTCTGCAAACGAACCACAGGGATGTTATACTTGTTCACCAGCGATGCGTCGATGAAGTTACCGGCAGAACCGGAATCCAGAAAAGCAGTGGCAGCAAAGGAGGTCTTGGCGGGTACGGAAATCCGCACGGGTACAGTAATGCGTGAAGAGGAGATATTCACACCTAGCAACGCCTCTCCCACGTTGACTAGGTGCGGGCGTTTCCCTGACGCGGAGGTCGGAGAGGACAGTTTTTCAGAAAGTGCTCTGTACTGGCACAGTACAAACAGAGGTTCTCGTCTCTACGGCGGTTCCTTTCTTGCGTGGTCAGGCGTGACCGATCCACCTGCATGGCTTCCTCGGCGGGAGGGCCAGCAGAGGATTGCGGTGGATGCAGGAAAATAGGAGCCAGGCGAGGAGAACGTCTGGGGCGAGCACTACCCTTTTCCTGGAACAGTTCCTCTCGTCGCTCAGCAAAACGCAGGTCAATCCTGGTGGCCAAATGGATGAGATCACTCAGGTTGGTGGGGACTTCTCGTGCGGCCAGGACATCCTTTATGGCGCTGGACAAGCCTTTCTTAAAGGTAGCACAGAGCGCCTCGTTATTCCAGGAGAGTTCTGAAGCAAGGGTGCGGAAACGGATGGCATAGTCTCCGACAGAAGAACTCCCCTGGGACAAGTTCAATAACGCAGTCTCTGCAGAGGCAGCCCGGGCTGGCTCCTCAAAGACACTCCGGAATTCTAGAAAGAAACTCTGGACACTTGCAGTGGCAGGGTCGTTGCGGTCCCAAAGCGGAGTAGCCCAGGCTAGGGCCTTCCCAGAAAGCAGGCTAACGACAAATGCCACCTTGGCCCGCTCTGAGGGGAACAGGTCAGCCGACATCTCCAGGTGAAGGGAGCATTGGGATAAGAATCCGCGGCACAACTTGGGATCTCCATCGTACTTGGCCGGCATGGACAGATGAACTCTAGAAGTGGCGGAGGCCACAGGCTGCGGTGATGAAGCTGGTGCAGACGGAGGAAGCGGCTGCTGCCGTGCAGAAAGAAGCTGCTGGAGCATGGCGGACAACTGCGCCAGCTGTTGACCTTGCTGGGCGACAACTGTAGTAAGGTCCTCGACACTAGGCAGAGGCACCTCAGCGGGATCCATGGCCGGATCTTACTGTCAGGATCCGGACTGGTAGCAGGAGGTGGTAGTGGAAGTGGATCCTCTGTGTCAGTGAGGGATTGGCGTGGACCGTACCGGGGACCGGTTCTAAGTTGCTACTGGTTTTCACCAGAGCCTGCCGCAAAGCGGGATGGTCTTGCTGCGGCGGTAGCAACCAGGTCGTGTCCTCCGATAGCGGCGCAAGTTCACTGACTGCTGAGACAGGCGTAGTACAGAGGGAATAGGCAGAGGCGTAGTCGGACGAAGCAAAAGGTCAGGACAGGCGGCACAGGTTCAGAGGCGGTGGTCGGAGCAACGGGTATGGCAACAGGCAAAGGGTACACAGAAGACGCTTCTCTAAGGCACAGAGGCAACAAAGATCCGGCAGGAGACTGTGGAAGGGGATGGTACTTATAGGCAGTGCACAGGTGAAGCCTAATTAAGGCCAAACAGTACTGCCTCTCACAAAGCTTAACCCTTGATAAACCAGTTTGGACCAGGCACAAATCACCTGTGCACTGGTCCTTTAGATCTAAGAGTCCCGGTGCGTGTGCGCCCTAGAGAGCGGGGACGCACACGCCGAGACGCTGGAGCGCTGCCTGGGGACACACGCTGTGAGCGCTCCGAGGCCAGCAGAGGGCCCGGAGCGCTCAGCGTAACAACTTGGACACCAGCTGAGGAGGCTTGGTAGCAGGTTGGACGTCACTTAGATGATACTGGCTTAGTGATAGTTGTATGATGATGAGGGTGTCTTCGGGTTGCTTTCCCTCACTTTACAGCAGAGTCAGCAGAATCTGGATGTAGCAAGTCACTCTGCGGCCTCTGATTTCAAGACTCCACTTGAATCCTACTTAAATCTGGAAAGTTGCTCTAAGAGCTGCTTCCTTATTCCCAGGCAGGAGAGGGTCCACATATATCCCCCTCTGCCTAAGTCTCCTCGAGACTGACTCTCCCTAGCTCAGCCCCACCCTTGGCAGAAAGTCGGACTAGCCCACTTCCACTAAAGGGAGAAGGAATGGTAGGTTCCATTCCTGTTACAGAACTTTGACAAATGACAACCGTACTGCATCTGCTGGTGTACCAAGGGCATAACATGTACATTACAATAACATTGCATCAGAAATATGTCAAATACAGTTACAAGTACGAAAGAGTAATATCCACAACTCTGTGGTATTATAAAAGCAGCAAAGATAAATGAATTGAACATAGAAATCCTTGCTGATTATTATTATTAGAGATGAGTGTATCGAAGTTGACGAAGTGGAATTCGATCCAAATTTCAGCAATTCGAATTCGATCCAAATGGCTGCTGCATGTGTGATGACATGGAGCAAGGAACTGTGGGAACGAGGGATCACCCACAATGCCATGGATGTATAAAATCAGCAGCTATCCAGCCCTGTGATGTCTCAGCCCTATAAATAGCCTCAGCCATCTTGGATTCATTTTCCAGTGCAGGGAGAGACGCCAGCAGGCGCTAGGGACAGTGGTAGAAAAACTTTAAAACTTTAATTTTGCTGTATCGAAGTTCAGGGAAAGGATAGGGAGGAGTCATTCCACAGTATTGAAGCAGAACAGGATTCAGTAGGGGAGTTTACAGCCTGGGTAATAGGAACAATCCTATTACAGCTTGTTGCACTGACTGCGGATCCAATTGCCCTTGTACAGCTCTGTAATTCCAGCAAATGGTTCTTGTTATTGGGGGCAAGTGCTGTTTGATATAGCCATTAACAGGGTTTATTAAAAGGAAATATTTCTATGTCCTATTTGCCCTTGTGCGGTGCAGTTATATGATGTAAAGCATTTATTGGCTTGTATTAGTGGGAAAAAGGGCTTATTAGCCATTGTGTGGTGAAGTGAGAAAATGACAGCCCTTTGTGGAGTTGTATTAGTGGCAAAAAAATATTTGCCGTTCACGGTGCAGTTATATGTTTTAAAGCCCTTTTTGCGTGTATTAGTGGCACAAAAGAAGTATTTACCATTGTGTGGTGAAGTGAGAAAATTACAGCCCTTTTTTACGTGTATTAGGGGCAAAAATATATATATTTGCTGTTCAGTGGTGCAGTTATATGTTCTAAAGCTCTTTTTGGCATGTATCAGTGGCACAAAAAAGTATTTGCCTTTGTGTGTGGAAGTGAGAAAATTACATGGTGTCGTGCTGCGCCAAGGAGGGCTGAGCTATGCACCCTGCATGGCACATGTGTTAAATATGGTTGTCAAGCGGTTCCTGAAGTCTTCCACCCATCTGCAAGACATCCTAAAAATGGCCAGGAAACTTTGCATGCACTTCAGCCACTCGTACACCGAAAAGCACACCCTCCTTGAGCTTCAGCGGCTGAACGGCATCCCATAACATAGGCTGATATGCGACGTTTCCACCCATTAGAATTCCACCCCCATATGTAGGACCGACTATACGAACAAAGAAGGGCCATAAACGATGTGATCCCCTGTGTAACTTCGATGTCAGCCAGTGGAAGCTCATGCGTGACACCTGCCATTTGCTCAGGATGGGGGTGGGGTGGGGGTGGTTGGTAGAAGCAGTTCCAGCTCCATCAGCAGCAACTTGAGTCTAGAGTCGCTGATGAGCAGCTTTCTTCAACCACCTAGGGAAGAAACCACCCACCAGCAGCAGCAAGACATGGAGCATAACCTGATCCAGCAGGTAGTGGCATACTTGGACTGCACCCTGCTATCCCACATGGAAGATCCGCTGGATTACTGGGTAGCCAAACTGGATTTGTGGCCGCAACTGGCCAAGTTTGCCCTGGACAAGCTTTCCTGCCCGGATATTGTGACATCAGAGAGGTTGTTTAGTGCAGCTGGGTGCATAATTACCCCAACAAGAACTCGGCTTTCCACCCAAAATGTGGAGAGACTGCTGACGGTGTAAACGGAGTGCGCTTCTTCTTGATGCTAACTTATTTGGTCAGTTTTGGCCCCGTAACTGCCCAAATAAGTGAAGTGTGCAGTGATTCTAAGATCGATGCCTGTCATCTGCATGTCATATTGACTCACAGTATTATTTCACTACCCTAGCAGACTATCTATGCGTGTTATTGCAAGGCACAGTGTTCTACACCACTATAAAGGCTCTCTGCCGCCAGGAAATAGCCATTTTATAACGTGATTCGCCACAAATAAATTCGGATCGAACCAATTTTTTAGGAAAATTCGGTGAAGCGGCCGAATCGAATTTTGAGAAATTCACTCATCTCTAATTATTATATTTGGTCATTTATTAAGCAACTAAAATCTACTAGGGAATGTAATTATTTTTTAGATTATTGATCATTGCAGTTTTTACTGACCACCCCAACATTTTACAGTCCTATTGAGTTGCACCGCATCAGGTGCGGACTGGCCATAGACCCTACAGGGAAATTTCTAAGAGGGCTGATGCCCAGGGTCTGCCTTAGCCCTCCTCACACCTGCTGGACAGATACAATTAACTGATACTAGGAGCATCAGGTACTTATGCACCTGGCCAGCAGGCCGTAGATGCCCTCCTTAATTTATCTGCATGATTGTCCTCACTATAGTAAGAACGCAGTATTTTATGCTGCACTGTGGAATTTGGTTTTCCTGGGGCGGTGTTTTATGCTGCACTGTGGTATTTGGTTTTGCTGGGCTGTATTTTGTACTGCACTACTGTATTGCTATGTGTGGCTTGTGTTGACCTTCTGGGGTGAAATTGCAGTATGATACTATTGCTCTTTTCCCCTTGCAGTTTCTTTTAATTTACAGTATATCGGACAGACAGGTGACAGGCCTTTCTAAGGAAACGAGCAGCGGCCAAAAGGTTTCTGGAGCAGGCAGAAGGAGGGGGTGGCAGTAGCAGTCACAGTGACAGGCCTGAGCTGCCAGTGGCATCTAGTGGTCGTGTCTTGACCAGCAATCCAGCGGTCCTTGAATGGCTAACTTGGTCTTATACTTAATCGCAAGTGACATCAGAGTTGGTGGGGCCAGGAGTTGGTAGGTTCCTCTGACACCACGCTTAGTTGGCATGGCCCGGGACCAAGCTCTGTGCCCCCACCTGTCCTCAACCTGCCTCTGTCATTTTCTGTTCCCTCAGCTCGAGAAGTATTGTCTGCCGTCGACTTGGCTCCACTTTTCAGCAAGGACGAAATTCTAGAGGACAGTCAGCAGGTTCTGCCCAACCATGATCTGGAGGAGAGATCCGCTGCTTCCTCTGGTAGGTGGGCAAGTAGTAATGATAATGATGGTATGTTGTTTTGCGAGTGGTCACGCACGTTGCCCTGGCACTGATGAAGATGACATCAGTGACGTACAGACAGTAGTGGACGATGATGTGGCTAATCGCATGTGGAAGCTGGGTGAATAGAGGGCTTCATCATCATCAGGAGGGTGGCAGCTTGCGCGTGAGGCAGTGGCTAAACCAGCAGGGTGCTAGCGTGGCTGTTAGTCATCAGGGTGGCAGCAGTGGGAAGTCAGGAGCCAAATATGCCCGGGGTAGACGGCCTGCTACGCAAGAGCATACCTGTCCGGAGAGAAGTAGCGGTGCAGGGGTTAATGGAGGCAGCAGTAGCAGGTAGCCCGGTCCTGATACTCCTGCTCCTTCTCCTCCTCACTCGTTTCATCAGCACGTCGATCACAGAGGGTTTTGAAAATAGACAACATTATGTTGCACTAATCCAACGGTGCAGAAGCTGAACGTGCTCCTGGCCAAGTTGCTGATACTACAGTCCCTCCCTTTCCATATGGTGGACTCTGCACCTTTCAGAGAACTGATGGCTTGTGCTGAGACAAGGTGGAGAGTTATTACTTCTCCAAAAGGCCGTACCAGCCCTGCAAATGTATGTTGAACAGAAGGTGGACCAGTCATTCAGCCTGTCGGTGTCTGCTAAAGTTCACGGCAGCACCGACGTGTGGAACTGTAACTACGGTCAAGGATAATATATGTCCTTTATGGCCCACTTTGTAAATGTGGTTCCTGCCCAGCCACACCAGCAATTTGGCCAGATGACGGCACTGCCGCGTCCACTGTCTCAAGCTGTAGGTTCTGCGCCAATGTCCTCTGCTGCCTGATCATCCTCCACCTTGTCCTCAGCCTCCACTGCAGGCAGAATTTGGAGTGCTCCTCCAACATTCCACATGTGCAGGGCACGGCGGTGTCACGCTGTTCTGCACCTAGTTTGCCTGGGCGAACGGAGTCACACAGGGAGGAACCGTGTCCTCCATCAAGAAATTGAATCTTGGCTGTCTCTTCACCATGGTCGGAACCATGGTCAAGACAACAGCAAGAACATTGTGTCAGTGCTGTGTCAAGGAGGGCTGAGCCATGTGCCCTGCATGGCGCATGTGGATAATCTAGTTGTAAAGCGGTTTCTGAAGTCTTCCACCCATCTGTAAGACATCCTGAAAATGGCCAGGAAACTGTGCATGCACTTTAGCCACTCTTACACTGCAAAGCACATCCTTCTTGAGCTGCAAATGTAGAATGGCATTCCCCAACATCGCCTCATATGCGATGTTTCCACCTGCTGGAACTCCACCCTCCACATGTTGGACCGACTATATGAGCAGAGAAAGGCCATAAATGATTTCTTGATGATGCAGGTGGACAGGAGCACTCCCTGTGTAACTTCAATGTCAGCCAGTGGCAGCTCATGCGTGACACCTGCCGCTTGCTCAGGCCCTTTGAGGAGGCCACTTTATTTGTCAGTCGCCAGGACTACAGGATGAACAATGTCATTCCACTGCTTCATGTCCTGGAACAGATGCTGCTAAATCTGTCTGGCCAGGGGACAGGAGACGTGTTGCCAACATCTCAACGCCACCTGAGCCCTGTGGGGCCTGAACTGGAGGAGAAGGAGGAGGACATTCACGAACAAGCAATGTATATAGAAATGGGTGTTTTTTCTGCAGAAGTGACAGGAGAGGAGCAGGAGAAGCAAGAGGAGGTAGAGGGCAATGAGGAAGACCAGGCAGATGATACTGAGACACAGTGGCAGTATGCAGTGGAGAGGGAGGAAGGGAGTCCCTCCAACTCCCTTGTGAAAATGGGCCAATGCATGATCGGTTGCTTGCATAGTGACTGCCGAATTGGCTCTCCCATGTTAGACCCTCGCTACTGGTGTATAATGGATGCCTTTTTACACCCACTGAGAGGGAAGATAAACTGAACTACTATTGAGACATCCTGTGGAGTCAGTTGGCAGCTGCCTATGTGCGCCATCGCCCATCGTCATGAAAGTCTGACCGGAGGGTGGGGGCTCTCTGTACTCACATTCCACTGCAATGGCTGCTAAAGCTGGGTGGGGGTGGGGGACAGGAACAGTTCCAGCTCCATCAGCAGCAACTTAAGTTTAGAGTCTCTGATGAGCATTTTTGTTTGAAGATGACATAGGCGACGATTAGCCAGGATTTCCACTCGCTAGTGCCTGATCCATCAAGATAATTCTGGGTGCCACACCCAAACTTTGTCAAAAGAGACCCATTTATTTCTGGCCACCTGCTTCAGCCGCTATTCGGATGTTGATAGCCGTCTGATTCCACAGACCAGCTGCCAAGTGCTCCTACTGCCACCCACCATCATATGCTGTTACTGCCACTGCTTTTGCCCCCAAACCACCACTCTGTGACTAGGCCACTGTGTTGACTCCTCATGCTGTTGCCACCTGACCACTCTGTCAGTGGGCCACTGTGTTGACTCTTCATGCTGGTACCACCTCACCACTCTGTCACTGGGCCACTACTCATGCTGTTGCCAGCTCACCACTCTGTCACTGGGCCACCGTGTTGACTCCTCATGCTGTTGCCACCCTCATTACTCTGTGATTGGGCCACTGTGTTGACTCCTCATGCGGTCTTGTAGACATCTCAATTTTTTCCCTTCTTCTGATCTGTCAGAAAGACGAAAAATTTGAAACACATGAGAAACACACTATGGAGCAGCCGTAAGGCCTGTATTACATGGTCCCTATCTTGCATCAGGAGTGGATCATGATTTAGAAGACAAAAGAAGGAGTAGGTACAAAACAAAGAAAACATGCAAATATTCTATTCACTTGTCATCTCTGTTTTGGATCCACTCCTGTTTTTTTTGTTTTTGGCCTTAGCAATACTGATGGATTACTGAGCAAATGATCTCAGCAGCCAGGAAATATCTGTTTTTAATGCAATTAATCACAAATAAATTTGGATCTAATCTTTTGTGAACTTCGCAAACCGTCCAAATCGAATTTTTGAGAAATTTGCTCATCTCTACTGCTGATATTTTATAGTAATTTCACCGTGAGTACAGCTGTTTAGACAAACGCTTATAGCATTAATTCTATTGCAATAAATGCTTTTCAATCTAAAACAAATACAGTACTTCAACTTGCATGACAGTTCAAGTACAATAGGACATTTTCATTAAGTATCTGATCTAGTGACTTAACAACAACAACCTGAAACAAAATTGATTATGAAAACTAGTGTTGATGCAGCACCAAAGTGCTCGGGCCGAACACATCGGTATACTCGGGTGCTCTACAGAGGTCAGACACTCATGGAGAAGGAGGCAGAGGCGGAGGAGGAGAAGTGGGGGTTGGAGCCACTAAAGTAGAGGCTGGTGGAAACCCTGATCGATGTAGGGTCCGCAATCCTTGGCGTCTGTAGCAGCTGTGCCATCCCTGGGTACGACTCGCTCCCAGCCTCCACAACGTTCACCCAGTGTTTTGTCAGGGAAAGTAGCGTCCCTGGCCGAATGCACTTGTTCATGTGTCTGTAGTTAAGTGGAACTTCCCAGTAACTGTGTTGGATAGGGCACGTGTGATGTTACGGGACACATGTTGGTGTAAGGAGGGAATGGCACACCTTGGAAAAATAGTGGCGGCTGGGGACTGTGTAACTCGGGATGGCCGCCAACATCAGGCTCTGGAAGGCCTCAGTGTGCACAAGCCTAAATGGTAACATTTCCAGGGCCAGTAATTTGGAAAGCTTTGCATTTAGTGCTATGGCCTGTGGGTGGGTGGCTGGGTATTTGCGCCGCTTTCAAAGGCCTTGGGTAAGGACATTTGACGCTGCACTGGGACACGGAAGTGGATGCGGTCGCTGATGGTGCTATGCAGGTCCAGGTGCAGGGTGGGAGGCATCTGGGGCCTTCGCCTTCGACAGGGGATTGGCCAGCATGTAACATAGGGAAGAGGAAGCAGTGGTGTGACCCGCAGACACAGATTGTGGACCCAGGCGTTCATCCCACTTATTACGGTGCTTGGATGCTATGTGGCGGATCATGCTGGTGGTGGTGAGGTTGCTAGTGTTCACGCCCGGCTCATTTTGGTATGGCAGGTTGCAAACTACTATTCTTTTGTCGTCCGCACTTTCCTCAAAAAAGCGCCATACTGCAGAACACCCACCCCTTGGCAAGTTAGATTTCCGCAAGGGGTGCTCGGTGTAACGGTTGCGAGCCTGTTTGGTGTGGGCAGACTTCTCCCTTTGCAACCCCACTGCCTCTTACAGCCTGTTGCGGTGCTGCAGATCCTCCCCCTCTGTACTGCTGTCCTCGCTCGGCTTTCCATCTTCCCAGGTTGGGTCAGAGACTTCCTCGTCCACCACCTCCTCTTCCACTTCCTCAGTCTGCTCATCCTCCTGACTTGTTGACCTAATCACAACCTCAGTGATTGACAACTGTGTCTCATCCTCTTCATCAACCTCTTGAGACAGTAATTGCAGTTGACTTATTGGCAACTATGTCTCATCATCATCCACCTCATTGAACAGTTCCCCACTGTCATCTTCTTGTGACTGTGGATGCTCAAGAGTTTGAGAATTAGGACACAAGATCTGTCCCTCTTCAAGTGTGCTTGGCAAAAGGGCCAAATCAAGGAATGGCGCTGAAAAGAGGTCATAGGAATATCCGAGTGTGAGATCATGTGAATATCCAAGTGTGGGATCACTTGTTTTCACAGACTCTCCATGATGGGAGGAAAGAGGATCAGGGTGAGGATTGTGTTGACCAGACTCTTGGCTACTGAGACTGGACTTGGTGGAAGACAGGGTGGTGCTTAACCGACTGGAAGCATTATCTGCTGCAATCCAACCAACCACCTGGTTGAACTGGTCTGACTTCAAAAATGGTGTCCTACGCCGCCCTGCAAACTGGGACATAAAGCCAGGTATCGTGAGTGTTTTTCTTGTGCTCTGGCTGCAGGTGCAGTTTCAATGTGCCCAGGGCCACGGCCTCTGCGTGCACCATCAGCATCACGGCCACTTCCCGTCCCTTTCTGCTCACCTTCTTCATATTAAATGTTATATTTGCTCGAAAGTATGTCACACGTACAGCAGTGTAGGACATGGAAATGTATGCACAATTTTTTTTTAAAAGGTATTTGGTATGTGGAAACGTCACAAGGAGATATCCCACAGATAATGTCAATGCTGTCACCAGCGGCTAATAAAAATTACAGGGAATGTCACAGATATTTGGGATGAGGAAACGTTATACAGGAGAGGTACCACCGATGATGTCACTGTCCGCAGCGTCTATGTAAAAAGTACACTGTACGTCACAGATAAATTTTTAAGCGCACACGTTACACTGCAGATGTGGCACTGGTAATGTAACTGTCAGAAGCGGACACCGTCTATTGAAAAAGTATACTGTATGTCACAGACATTTTTTCAGCGCACACGTTACACTGTAGATGTCACGCTGGTAATGTCACTGTCCGCAGCTGACACCTTCTATGGAAAAAGTACACTGGATGACAGATATTTTTGGGATACGAACACTTTACACTGGAGATGTTTGCGCACCTAATGTTACTGTCTGCAGCGGACCCCGAAAAAGTACACTGGATATCACAGATATTTTTTGGATGCGCACACTTTACACAGGAGATGTGGCACAGGTAATGTCACTCTCCTCAGCGGACACCGTCTACGGAAAAAGTACACGGTGTACCACTAGCTACCGGCCTCCACAAGGTTCACCCAGTTTGCCGTGACTGAAATGTAGCGTCCCTTGCCAAAAGCTCTTGTCTGTGTGTCAGTTGTTAAGTGGACCTTCCCAATAACTGTGTTGGTCAGGGCACGGGTGATGTTACGGGACGCAATTGCTGGTGTAATGCGGGGACGGCACAACGAGAAAATTAGGGGTGGCTGGAGACTGAGTGAAGCCTGAGTGAATTTTTAAAGGTGTGCATTTAGTGCTATGGCCTGTGGGTGGGTGGGTGGCTGGGTATTTGCGCATACTTTAAAGGCATGGGTTAAGGACATCTGTACGCGGGCCTATTTGGTGTGGCCCACCTTCTCCCTTTTGCCATCCCACAGCCTCTTTCAGCCTATTGTGGTGCTGTGGATCCCTCCCCTCTGTACTGCTGTCCTTGCTTGGCTTGCCACCATCCCAGGTTGGGTCAGTGATGTCATCGTCCACCACCCCCTCTTCCACTTCTTCACTCGGGTCTTCCTCCTGACTTGTGTTGTTGACCTAATAAGACCCTCACATATTGACAACTGTGTCTCATCCGCATCATCCACCTCATAAAACACTAATTGCCATTCCCCACCGTCATCTTGTTCTGACTGTGGATGCTAAAGAGTTTGGAAATCAGTGCACAAGATCTCCTCATGTCCCTCTTCAGGGAGGCTCAGCTCACCTGCAGGCCCTCACCTACAATATTTGAGAGGGTCAGCTCACCTGCAGGCCGTAACCTACAATATTTTACAGGGTGAGCTCATCTGCAGGCCCTCACCTATAATATTTTACAGGATCAGCTCACCTGCAGGCCCTTACCTACAATATTTTAGAGGGTCAGCTCACCTGCAGGCCCTTACCTACAATATTTTAGAGGGTCAGCTCATCTGCAGGCCCTCGCCTACAATATTTTACAGAGCCAGCTCATCTGCATGCCCTCACGTACAATATTTTACAGGGTCAGCTCAGCAGCAGGCACTCTCCCACCATTTTTTCAATGGTCAACTAAGCAGCAGGCTGTCGCCCATCATTTTTTGCATTGCTCAGCAGCAGGCCCTCGTCCCTAATGTTTTAGAGGGTCAACAGCAGGACCTTGCTCCTAATGTTTGGGAGGATCATTAGCAGGCCATCAATGATAATTTTTCAAGGGTGTGTATGATTCCCTCCTTTATGTGTAACAAAGGTTGTTTTGGAGTGCCGGTTCCTTGTAATTTTTGATAGCCCTTTCACTTAGTGCATAGGCTTTATGAGCGTAGGAGTGCACAGGCTGTTTGTATGATGCCCTCCTTTATGTGTAACAAAGATTGTTTTGGAGTGCCTCTTCCATGTAATTTTTGGCAGCACTTGCACTTTATATACAATGTAAAATTTCCTGTGAACAATATATATGGACAATATAGTTCCCAATAGACAATATAGCAGCGACCTGAGAGTCCAAAATGCATTCAGACATCGTCACCAAGCTTTTTCCGATCCATTTCGGTGGTGTTTCTGTCACTTTCTCACCTTTTCCAATGAACCAGCCACCCTCCCCTCTTCAGAGCAGGGGGTGCCTGGTTATCTCCCATTGACTTCCATTATACTCGGGTGCTCGGTCGAGCACACGAACATAGCGATGTGTTCAGCCCGAGCACCCTAACACCTGAATACTTTGGTGCTCGATCATCACTACAGAAGATATGGCACTATGATAAAATGTAAAGTAGTCAGTGTACAGTCAGTGAGTACAACCCTTCATATCCCATAGCTTGTGACCCATGAACTTAGTGACATCATCATCCCTGCACACAGCAGCCATTTTCCTCATTCACAGTCATCCCTGCCAGAGGTAGCACATGGTCTGGAAACCTCTGGAGTCATCCTCCACATCTAAGCCCACAGTAGCATCGCTGGTATGCCACATTACTACCTGTTTACGCCTGTTTACATATGTATTTGCATGTCTTTTCTCCTGCTCCTGTATAGCATCTCTAGCTATCAGTTAGGGACCATGCCTGTTATGCAGATAGGATAACATGCTCATGGTTAGATCTGTATCTGTGTTTATATGTGCATTGCTATATGTCAGACTCCATTAGTATGCGCATTATTTTTCTGTTCTCCAGTTTTACCGCACATTTATATCCTTGCAATAAAGATAAAGTTGGACGATACTCTATTGTCAATTCATTGCCGGGATAAGGTTTAGCTGTCTGTCGAGCTACATAAATTCACACATAAGGAGGACAGAACACATTTATTCATGTTCTTTTTTAAATAATTCAACAAACACTATAAAAAATTGACAAACTTCATATTAAAAATATTATTAAAGTAATTAGAGAACTGCAAAGACCTATATAAAAATTGTAATAGATGTGGAAGAATAATTTCAAACTATTTATATATTAATGTGGAATAATTTAGTTTGGATAAAAATACTGTAATTAACCAGACTTCTTTAATTACAAATTGGATGGAAATGCTAAATATTATGTTCAGGCTTGCATTTTCTTGCATTCTGGTAACCTTAAATGGTAAAAGAGTTGAGATGTCTCCTTCTGAATGCTGTGTAACATTACAATAAAGAATACGGTATATTGTATGTTTTCTGAGTAGCTATTTGTCAGTTCCAATAATTTCACTATCACTGTGATGCCCTAGAACATGCTTCACACTAAGCATTCTAACATGTGCTCTTTCCGAACAATGCATTAATTTACAGAGAGGTTCTTTCCTTATAACAACTCTAAAAATACACACAGAAACAATACATAAAAACAAGGGAAAAGGAAGAGTAAATTTGATACGAAAATGAATTGATAATTTATATATATTTTCCTTTAGGGCAGCTAAAGGCATGCAGTAATAAGTAGGAATTCAGTCACCCATAATGAATAATGAGCAGCTCTCAAGGTGCTACTTTCAAAACAGTGGCTATATCCCAAGTTACAGCAGCTTGTTACTGGCCATAGAGAAAAAGAAGAGATCTATACCTTCAATAAAAGTTTTTAACCCTGTGAGCTTGAATAATACATACTGTATATTTATTACATGACATGTCTGAAATCCAGGCATTCTATAGAATGTCTAGCATATTTGAGTTAAAGTATGAAATAAGATAATTTCACTCTGATATTACATAATTACCTAGATTTACCTAAGGTTATACAGTATACTGCATTTTATTAATTAATTAAAATCTATGAAACCCAAGCTAATTAAAATTGAAAGGAGAAAAACACCAGGCACACTGATAATGCAGGATCACTAGTATAGAAGAGAGTGCATCAGGAGCACACTGTCAAGAGAGAAGCTCCCCTTTGGAATGTTATGCTGACTAGTAGTGTTGAGTGAAGCGAAGCACTTGAAGTGGAAGTTTAGGAAAACTTTGATTTGCAATAAATCCGAATTTATTCGTGTTTCGTGGTAACTAATCAGTTTTTCCTAAAATGGTGGCTGGCCCAAAATGTGAGATCACCCATAATACCATGCAGATACCCAATTCACACATGGCCATCACATGTGATGTCACAGCTATTTAAAATCCTCATCCCATGTGGTCTCCACCATTGTCCTGTGAGCTGAGCATAGGGAGAGACGGGCAAGCGCTCATGTGCTAGGGACAGTGTTGCTGAAAATGATTAATAATAGAAGAATATTAGAGAGGGAGAGTGCATGGAGATCTATACTGCATCAGTTTTATCTATTCCTACATTCAAAGGAAAAGCAGAATGCAGAAGAAGGGCTCCAACCTGTAGGGCAGGAGAGCGCTGGGGTTGGAGAAGTGGGTATGCCAGAGCTGATTAATATTCTGTATTTACTGTCAAATAACCTGCAGGGGATTGCATATTGTGTCCCCCAACCTAACCGGCAAAACCCCATACCAGCAACAGCCCCTGTTTAATGGTGCAGCGCGGCCATTAACGATGAAGAAGGACTATACAGTGTGGTTTTCATTATTAAATGAAGGGCAGCTGCAGGCTAATTGGCCGTGCTGATCTTCACTGCAGCATGGCCGCAACCCATCCGCAGCATGGCTGCTCCGTGTGGCTATACCCTGAGGCAGAGGGGCCTGGGTATACATAATTAATAGCCATTTGTGACAAATTAATTCTTAACAAATCAAATTTCTTTTCAAGACTTCACTCATTTCTACCGACCGTAAATGTTTGCAGCAGAGGAAAGGTACGTAGCAAAACCCTGTGTATAAATACAGTCAGAATAGGCGGAGGAAAAATGGCTGGAGCATGAGCACTTGCTGTGTAATTGGACACAGACGGTAGTGCAGAGAGTGGTATCTGAAGGTAGAACACTTTATAAGGCAGCGAGCTTCATCACTGTAGCGGTAGCGTTGGCAGGCCATAGGCATAGATAACAACAAAATGTGCTTTTAAAACAGCTCAAAGGTGCATCAGCAAGTACGGGGTTCAAAGGTCATTACAAGGATTTAAAATTACAGGCATGGAAAGTATTGAAAGTATTTATACATGAAAGTATAAATAAGCATGATACAATTAACAAAGAAAGATACTATTAGAAAAAGAATGGAAAAATCTTGAGTGTTTTGTAAACCAAAAAGAAAGACATTAACCCATTCCCAGCCACCTAAGGCTACTTTCACAAGCGCTTTCCCTTTCCCTATTGAGATCTGTCATAGAATCTCAGAAGCGGGAAAACGCTTCCGTTTGTCCCCATTCATTGTCAATGGGGACAAAGCGAACTGAACGAAACGAAATGCATTAGAATACATTCTGTTCCGTTTGGTTGCATCCCCATCGCGGACAGAGTTCCGCTTTTGTGTCTATTGACAATGGTTTTAGAGATGGTTCCATCTTGGCTCTTTTAGAGATAATACAACCGGATACACTCAAAACAGATGATGATGGCTGTATTATCATGACGTAATCTTTTGCTGATCCATGACAGATCCATCCAAAACGCTGGTGTGAAAGTAGCCTTTCCCATATATACGTTATTGGTGAGGTCTTTAAAGATGCACACGCTCGCAAGTGCAGTGGGCATCGTAGCTGCAGGTGCCTGATAGTTTAAACAGTAGACAGCCTGGGCTAATGTATGCGATAATCGATAGTGACAAATGTATCGAAGGTAAATGCTTATGAAAAAGTGTAAAAATCTGAGTCTCACTTCCTTCTGGGATTCGCGTCCCCACCTATCCCTTGCTTGAACTTGATGGACTTATGTCTTTTTTTCAGCTGTATTACCTATGTAACTATGTAACTATGCAACCACGTCATCTGTGAGGTAAAAACGGAGAGTGAGCGCTCCGGCCATGCATTGGGTCCCCCTAACAAATATCAGGGAGCAGGATGCTGTGTGCGGCAGCCTTGGTCCTCCTAAATGATCAAAGGCTGCTGCACATAAGCTCCTAGGAACACAGTAAAATTCTCATGGACTCCAATGCATTGGAGTCTTTGAGAGAAGCAATCTGATGATTGCTTATTCAGATTCCCTAGGGGAACTATTAAAAGTATAAAAAAAGAGAAAAAAGAAAACATTTTTAAAAATATCTAAAAATATATATATATAAAATTTCAAATCACCCGCTTTCCCCAAAATAAAAATAAAACTACATAAACAATTAAAAATAAACATCATGGGCATACGGTATTTATCTCATACAGCAAACAAGGAAATGTAAAAAGTCAAAATGGCTGATTTGCTATTTTTTTTGTCACTTCATCTCCCACAAAAGATTGCATGAAAAGTGATCAAAAAGTCATAAGCATTCCAAAATGGTATCAGTGAAGATCAAACTATGGCAATGCAAAGAAAATTTTATTTAGTTTTTTCCAAAATGTTCTTTTTTCATGGTTGAAATGCAAGAAAAACTATATATATGTGGTATTGTAATTATGCTGACCTGGAGAATGAAAGTAACAGGTCAGTTTTACCGCATAGCAAACACTGTAAAAACAAAACCCGCGGAATTGTGTTTTGTTTTGTTTTTTATTTTACCCCATTTGGAATTTTATTCCCACTTCCCAATATATTGTATGCAAACATAAAGGGTGCTTGACCTGCAAAAAACAAGTCTTCATTCAGCTAAGTGAATGAAAAAATAAAAAAGTTATGGCTTTGGGAAGACTGGGGAAAAAAACAAAAATGAAAAAATGGAAAATCGCCACCAGTCATGAAGGGGTTAAGTAAATAATAACATGCAAAATGAAGGAAACAGAACCCTTATGCAATTAAAGAGGACCTTTCCCTGGTCCTAACATTCCAATGTTATTACCTGACAGTGTAGGGCTTTATTAGGAGATGTTAGCTTTTTCTTTTTTATCTCGGCTGCTCTGTTCCCCGCTAATCAGCAGCAGTGGTACAGGGAGGAAGGAACGGACGGGTTTCTCAAGGGGCGTCTCCTCAGGGCCGGTGCAAGGATTTTTGCCGCCCTAGGCAAAAGAAAAGTTTGCCACCCCCCCCCCTTATCATTCTCCCCCCCCCGTCATTCTTCACCCCTCTTGTCATTCTTCTCCCCCACTCTTGTCATTCTTCCTTCCCCCCTCTTGTCATTCTCTCCCCCCCCACCCTTGTCATTCTTCCTCCCCTCTTGTCATTCTTCCTCCGCTCTTGTCATTCTTCTCCCCCTCTTGTCATTCTTCTCCCCCTCTTGTCATTCTTCCCCCACTCTTGTCATTCTCCCCCTCCTCCCCGCTTGTAATGTAGCGTGGCCGAGCGCTTTATGGTCCACGGGTACAGGAGCTTTAGATTCCTGTACCCTGACGGACTGACAGGCAGTGCACACTGTGTGCGCACTTCATGTCAGTCCGGCCGGGTACAGGAGACACATGCTCCTGTACCCGCGGCCATACAGAGCTCGGCCGCGCTAATGGACTGACAGGAGGGAGCGCTGAGCGCTTCCCTCCTGTCAGCTCCTCTCTTCATGCTGAGCCCGGGCGGTGCGTCCTCATGGATGCGCCAGCCTGGGAGTGCTGCAGCCGCCTGAGGCTCAATTCAGAGCGCTCGGGCGGCTGCAGCATGAGGCAGGGCCGGCGCTCCTAGCAGCGCCCTTGCCAAGGGCGCTCACGCGGCGGCCTAGTCCGCTTATAGGACGCGCCGGCCCTGCGTCTCCTTCTCCCTGGCTGTGAGTTGCCAATCGCAGCGGAGAGTGTCAACCTTAAAGATTTTACTAAAAAAATGTTTTAAAATCTTGAGAAAGAACTAAAATGGACATTTACCTTGAAGTCACTACAACCACATTGTATGAACACTGAATATAATGTAAGTGGTATAGAATAAGTAAACTGTAAGGGACATCACATCTGTATATGGCAAGAATATAAGAATATAGAGTTGTTTTTAATTGGTTTTAATGATATTGGTTTCTCACGATTTATTTATTTTTTCACCCTAGGTGAGAGACGGATGGATGGGACTATGGACATTTTTTAAAATTTTTATTATCAACAGCCCTTTGCAGTATCATGAAGCACTCTCCTGGTGGTGATTGGTGGTATACACCCTGATCGATATTTATATAGAGGAGTCAAGGCAACTCCTGTATGACCGAAGGGCCCCTGCGCCTGTGTTCCGGCCTGCTGTATAGCAGGATGGAATGTGGAAGCTCCGCCCTAACACTGATGTGGCTCCCATGGAAACATGAGACTAGGGTTGAGCGAACCTGAAGTGTATAGTTCCGTAAAAGTTTGGGTTCGGGTTCGGTGTTCGGCGCTTTCTTGGCGCTTTTTGAAAGGCTGCACAGCAGCCAATCAACAAGCGTCATACTACTTGCCTCAGGAGGCCATCACAGCCATGCCTACTAATGGCATGGCTGTGATTGGCCAGAGCAGCATGTGACCCAGGTTCTATATAAGCTTGAGCCACATAGCACTGTACGTCACCAGTGTTACCAGTGTAGGGAGAGGATGCTGCTGGACTTGTGATTTCAGGGAGCGAATAGGAGAGAATCTAACTCAGCGATCTACCTAGAAATAGTTGTGTGGGTGCAGGGCACTATCCTTTTACCCTGCCCTGAGCTCATTGACCAAAAAATACTAACTTTTAGAATTCTGTTAGTTAGGTGGGTGGCGGAGGCGGCCATTTTATGCATGCTCAGTGCACCAGCACTGCATCTGAACTTCTGGGACATTGCAAATCACCATTTTTTGGGGGCAAACTACAACATCTGTATTAGTCAGTGTGCAAATTAAGCTAGAAATACACCCATCATTTTCTGGGGTTTGAAAAACACACTTTTTTTTTTCAAAAAACAGTATTTTCCAGATCTGCAAGTGTTAAATTCAAGTTTAATATATACAGCATTCATATTCTGTTAGCAAAAAAAGACTTTTTGGGCAATCTACAACATCTGTATTAGTCAGTGTGCAATTTAAGCTAGAAATACACGCATAATTTTCTGGGGTTTGAAAAACACACTTTTTTGACAAAAAACACTATTTTCAGGCCTTGCAGCATCAGCATGTGTGAAATTACAGGCTTATATACTGCTGTCAAATTCAGTTGTTAAACAAACAGTCGTTTGGGCAAAAAAATTTAGTTGGCAGACTTTGATTCAGATGTCATTGTGAGATACATCCTTAATACTGTACATTTGGGTTACATTCAGAGATTTTACATACCGCCATTTGGTGCACCAATATTGAATTCAGGCCTACAGAGGTTCAGGCCCTGTGAGATCCCCCCCTATACATACAGGGATTTGAATTAGGCATTTGAAATACAGCCATTTGAAATACAGCCTTTTTGTGCAAAGATATATTTACTTCAGGCCTACACTGATCCGTGGCTGTCCCACAGTATGTTGTGCCCAGCCGCCACTACTTTTCAAGGCGAGCCATCCCTTCCCTTCACAACAAAGTAGGGGACAAAATCAGGTGTGCACTGGTCAACGCCATCTGTGGCAAGGTGCACCTGACTACAGATACATGGACCAGTAAGCACGGTCAGGGCCATATATCTCCATAACAGCACACTGGGAAAATGCATTGTTGGCTGGGCCTGAGGCGGATAGCAGTTTTGCACATGTACTACCCCGCCGAGGATTGCAGGGCGCTTCAGTTTGCTTCCTGTTGCTTCCTCCTCCTACTCTGCTTCCTCATCCCCTACCAGCTCACCTACACGAACTGACTGACAGGGGTCAGCCCCTGAAACTTCTGGAAGAGGGGTTAGGTGGTCACTTGGACCTAGCATAACCTTTGCAACCTCTCTGACTAGTAATAGCTAAAATGTAATCTTTATTAATCACTCTATTAAAAATACATTAACTACTTGAGAACATGCAACTTCTGGGTCTCCAAACTGGGCACATGGCCTGAGCTTGCCCTTTACCCTTGGAGGTGCTGGCCTGCCCTGCAGCCAGTGTATTGTCTGAATGTGTGTTTAGCATGACTGGAGGTGGCTATCACAGGTTAAATTTCCCAATGTTTTGGGGTGTTCCCAATTTTAAAAATAAAATTTAAAACCAAAAAGCAGTGTAGGCTACCTCCTCCTCTTCCACCGCAGCTTCCACCTACACCACCACATCCACCGCCTCCTCAACCTCCTACTCCATATGGACCTTGTCCTCCTAGATCAAGATTATTATTTTTACCTAATTTATTTTATTTAAAGTCATTTCCCTATCCCCATTTATTTGCCCTTGTAGGGCTCACCCTGCTGAATATAATTATACCTTTCACTTGGTGATCTGTTGCTTTATTGTAGAGAAAAAGTACTTTTAATCCATATGCTAATGAGCTGATTTGAGTCCAGTAGTTGATATGAGTCCAGCATTTTTTCTATTCAGAGCTGTAGCCACTACACGCTATTCACTTCTTCAGTTGTAAAAGGGCGTGGTTTATTTATTTATTGATCTATAGAAGTGAATAAGGGAGTGGCTACAGCTCTGAATAGAAAAACGCTGGACTCATATCAACTACTGGACTCAAATCAGCTCATGCCTGCAAGGCAGCATGCCTGCTTTATCAGTGAATTTCCTGGTGACAGGTTCCCTTTAACAACATTTTGCTGGCATTTGCAGCCCTCTAGCCCTTTTACAGCAATTTTAGTGCTCAAAAGTTCGGGTCCCCATTGACTTCAATGGGGTTCGGGTCAAGTTCGGTCAAGTTCGGGTCCCGAACTCGAACTTTTTTCCGAGTTCGGCCGAACCTGTCGAACCTGAACATCCAGGTGTTCGCTCAACTCTACATGAGACGCTTTCTGATGAGTTGGGGGTGTGATTGCGGCTGGGTCAATGGAGTGTGATGTTAGAGTCATGTAGCGTAGTAATGAATAAAGGTCTGACCAATAGAAACCCAATATGTGTCAGAATATCGGGCATGCAATGTATCAACATGGGAACACTGAAGACATATCTATGCTGAGCCGGGGACCCGCCTGCCCACATCCACCTTAATATAGTAAGAATGATTGGTTAATGGGGTGATGGATCACCTACACTATGTATATTATTGGTGAGCACACAACTGCTTGGTATAATTAATTATGTATGTAATTGTGATTGGCCAGCAGGAGGTAGAGACAGTTAAACTACCCGCTGCTCACGCTTGTCATCACAGCACACGGCAGTAGGAGGGAATGAGGGAGCCCAGCGCTCCTGCCCGTGTGTGTTGGGCCAGCAGCACAAATGATATGCTTTTATTAATTTATTTTAATAGTTCAGACATTTTACTGAAGTGCCAATACAAATTATGTTTATTTTTTTATACAAAATTAATAAGTTAATAAGATATAGCAGTCGCATCTGGCCGTTAGGGCCCAAAGACCCCTGAGTCATACAAGAAGACAGCAGTATTATGTGACCTTGGGTGTCTATTAAAGATTTTGCATTGGGCAAAATCAGCTGCTGCAGAACCTCATAATATACACCTCATAAGCTGCAGAATCGCATAATACAGACATCTCATGCTGCAGAACATTATAATACACAACTCATCTGCTATAGATCCTCCTAATAATACAACTTAGCTGCTGCGGAACCTCATAATACACACATCAGCAGCTGCAGAACCTCATATTACACACCTCAGCTGCTGCAGAATCTCATAATACACACATCAGCTGCTGAAAAACATGATAATACATACTTTAGCTGCGGAGGGACATGATAATACACACCTCAGCTGTTGTAGAACATGATAATACGCACCTCAGCTGCTGAAGAACACAATACATACCTTAGCTGCTGAAGAACATGATAATTGGATGCTACAGAACAGATAAGGCTTTGCTTACATCTGCGCTAGGAACCTCTTTCACAGATCAGGTCATAAACGCTGGACAAAATTTTGCAGACTGTCTGGCCTCCATGATGGAAATTCACCAAATGTTATCATTGGGATACATTAGGTGTTGTCATCTGTCACATGACAGGTCTGGCACTACTTTGATTTTCATTGTTGTGCTCCTATGATAGAGTAGAAAAGTGAAAGTCACTAGCACAGATGTGAACAAAGCCTAATACACAGCTCAGATGCTACAGAACATCATAATAGTCTCATCTTACCTAAGTTGCTATTATTGGAAATTAGAGGACAATATAGAGGAGTATAAGAGGAGAGAATTAGAACTCCCAGCATTTCCAGGATGTTATTATAGGGTATCAGTGTACATTACATAGAGAGGGAAATAATAGGATAGAACTACAACTCCCAGCATTTCTAGGATGTTAGAATGGGCTATGACAGGACATTAGAAACCTCTAGCCTCTCCTCCACACACACAGCACAGGAGCTTCTCCCTCATATCACATGGTCATGACATCACACAGGTCCTTCACCACTTCTCCTCTGCACTGCTGAGCTATGGCTCTTCCTGCACTGGTCACATGATGATGACATCACACAAGTTCAACATCTGGTATCTTCTTCTCTGCACAGCTAGCTTGACAATTGTTAATGGCTTTGTAAAGGCCGGGCCCCCTTTTCCCACAGGTTCTATTGCTATTGCAAGGTCTGCCTCCATTGGAGGTATGCCAAGGGACTTGACAAGTCACATGCATTTGGAGAAGGCAGGGGAACCAAAAAGACATTTACTATTTTATGTACATGTATTGAGTGCTATTCTTCAGTTATCTATTTTTCCTACTATTTCCTATTTTATCAATTTGTTAGGAGGCACTGGAATTTAATTTAATAATAGAGATAAGTGAATTTATTCTAAGCTCATTGAATTTGTTACGAATTTCACAAAAATTCACTGCCAAATGAATACAAAATTTTGGCGATTCGCTTAAGATGAATCATACAAAATAAGGTGCCCAGCCTTTTAAAAAGAAAAAACAGAAGGGAGGATGAAGATGAAGGATGACATGACGATAGGGGGTTGCCTGATTAGCTGATCAAGCTAGAAGTCAGCCTCTGAGCCAATCAGGGGACTAGATTTTGGCAGATATGCCATCTTGTGTGCTGCTGGGTCTGCATATGTTTTGGCTGGGTCTGCCAAAAAAAAATTGCAGACACAAGCTAGCAATATATACAGTTGTGTTCAAAATTATTCAACCCCACTGAAATTGAGTGTTTTGGCCAGTTTGACATTGATTTTGATCATTTCAGTGATCTTGTTTACAATTAAACCAAAGAGGCACTTGTAAGTCAGACAAATATAACATTTATAATGAAATAACCACAAATGTCTTTTCTGTGCTCACATCATTATCAGTTTTATTCAACCCCCAAGTGACATTCAATCTTAGCACTTAGTACAACATCCTTTTCCAGTTATAACAGCTTTTAAACGTGAAGCATAGCTTGACACAAGTGTCTTGCAGCGATCTACGGGTATCTTCGCCCATTCTTCATGGGCAAAAGCCTCCAGTTCAGTCACATTCTTAGGCTTTCGCGCTGCAACTGCTTTCTTTAAGTCCCACCAGAGGTTCTCAATCGGATTTAAGTCTGGTGACTGCGATGGCCACTTCAAAATGTTCCAGCCTTTAATCTGCAACCATGCTGTAGTGGACTTGGAGGTATGCTTGGGATCATTGTCCTGTTGAAAGGTCCAACGTCTCCCAAGCCTCAGGTTTGTGACGGACTGCATCAATATCTCCTGGTACTGAAGAGAATTCATGGTACCTTGCACACGCTAAAGCTTCCATGTACCTGTTTAAGCAAAACAGTCCCAAAGCATGATTGACCCCCGCCATGCTTCACAGTAGGCAAGGTATTCTTTTCTTCATAGGCCTTGTTCTTCCTCCTCCAAACATAGCATTGATCCATGGGCCCAAACAGTTCTAATTTTGTTTCATCAGTCCACAGAACACTATCCCTTTTGTGGTTTGTCCACATGACTTTTGGCATACTGCAGTCGACTCTTCTTATTCTTTGGAGACAGCATGAGGGTGTGCTTGGGAGTTCTGGCATGGAGGCCTTCATTACGCAGTGTGCGCCTTATTGTCTGAGCTGAAACTTCAGTACCCGCATCTGGCAAATCTTTTTCAGTTCCTCAGCAGTCACACGGGGACTTTTCTCCACTTTGCGCTTCAGGTAGCACACAGCAGTCGAAGTCAGCATCTTCTTTCTGCCAAGACCAGGTAGCGTTTCAACAGTGCCCTTTGCCTTGAATTTGCGAATGATGCTTCCTTGGTATGTTTAACATCTTTGCAATCTTCGTATAGCCATTGCCCTTCCTGTGAAGAGAAATCACCTCTTCTCTTGTCTTCCTGGACCATTCTCTTGACTTCACCATGTCTGTAAACACACCAGTAAATGTCTAGAAGGAGCAGAGTATCACAGTCATTTTAAATCTGCCTAATTGGTGCTTATTATGCTTGATTGCTGCTCCTTGACATCCAGAGGTGTTTTCAATACCTGATCGAAAACACTTGAATGAACCTCTGTTACTAAGAGTGGTAGTCTTTAAGGGGTTGAATAATTGTGTCAATGAAGAAATCACAAAAAAAACATTTAACCCCTTAAGGACACGGCCCTATTTCACCTTAAGGACCAGGCTATTTTTTAAAAATCTGACCATTGTCACTTTATGTGGTGATAACTTTAAAACGCTTTTTCTTATCCAGTCCATTCTGAGATTGTTTTTTCGTCACATATTGTACTTCATGACAGTGGTAAAATAAAGTCGAAAAATTTCATTTGTATTTATAAAAAATACCAAATTTACTAAAAATTTTGAAAAATTTGCAATTTTCCAAGTTTCAAATACTCTACTTCTATAATACATAGTAATACTGCCAAAAAAAGTTATTGATTTACATTCCCCATATGTCTACTTCATGTATCGATCATTTTGGGAATGCTATTTCATTTTTGGGGACGTTACAAGGCTTAGAAGTTTAGAAGCAAATCTTGAAATTTTTCAGAAATTTTCAAAAACCCACTTTTTAGGGACCAGTTCAGGTCTGAAGTCACTTTGTGAGGCTTACATAATAGAAACCACCCAAAAATTACCCCATTCTAGAAACTACACCCCTCAAGGTATTCAAAACTGATTTTACAAACGTCATTAACCCTTTAGGTTTTCCACAAGAGTTAATGGCAAATGGAGATAAAATTTCAGAATTTCGATTTTTTGAAAAATTTTCCGTTTGAATCCATTTTTCAGTAACAAAGCAAGGGTTAACAGCCAAACAAAACTCAATTTTATTGCCCCGATTCTGTAGTTTTCAGAATCACCCTATATGTGGTCGTAAACTGCTGTATGGCCAAACTGCAGGGCGCAGAAGGAAAGGAGCGCCATATGGTTTTTGGAAGGCAGATTTTGCTGGACTGGATTTTTGACACCATGTCCCATTTGAAGCCCCCGATGCACCCCTAGAGTAGAAACTCAATAAAAGTGACTCCATCTAAGAAACTACGCCCCTCAAGGTATTCAAAACCAGTTTTACAAACTTTGTTAACCCTTTAGGTGTTCCACAAGAGTTATTGGCAAATGGAGATGAAATTTCCGAATTTCTATTTTTTGTTACCTTGTCTCAAAAAAAGTGTAATATAGAGCAACAAAAAATCATGTTTACCCTAGAATAGTACCAACAAAACTGACACCTTATCCCGTAGTTTCCAAAATGGGGTCACTTTTTTGGAGTTTCTACTGTAGGGGTGCATCAGGGGGGCTTCAAATGGGACATAGTGTCAAAAACCAGTCCAGCAAAATCTGCCTTCCAAAAACCATATGGCGTTCCCTTCCTTCTGTGCCCTGCCGTTTGGCCATACAGTAGTTTACTGACCACATATGGGGTGTTTTTGCAAACAAGAGAATCAGGGCAATAAATATTGAGTTTTGCTTGGCTGTTAACCCTTGCTTTGTTACTGCAAAAATGGATTAAAATGGAAAATTTGCAAAAAAATAGCTGTTTTGGGACTGTTTTTATTTTTTGTTATTTACATAGTTGAACTGACAGGTTAGATTGTGTGCTATTTCTATAGAGCAGGTTGTTACGGACGCGACAATACCAAATATGACTACTTTTTGGGGTTTTTTGTTTCAGTTTTACATAATAAAGCCTTTTTGAAAATAATTTTTTTAGTGTCTCCACATTCTGAAAGCCATAGTTTTATTTTATTTTTTGGGCGACTGTGTTATGTAGGGGCTCATTTTTGCGGGATGAGATGGCGGTTTGATTGGCACCATCTTGGGGTGCATATGACTTTTGATCGCTTACTATTACACTTTTTGTGATGTAAGGTGGCAAAAAATGGCTTTTTGACAAAGTTTTTATTATTTTTTTACAGTGTTTACTTGAGGGGTTAGGTCATGTGATATTTTTATAGAGCAGATTCTTACAGACGTGTAGATACCAAATATGTCTACTTTTTAATTTTTTTTTACATTTAACACTAAAAGCATTTTTGAAACAAAAAATCATGTTTTAGTCTGAGAGGCATAGTTTTTTTATTTTTTGGCCAATTGTTTTAGGTAGGGGCTCGTTTTTTGCGGGATGAGATGGCGGTTTCATTGGTACTATTTTGGGAGGCAAACGCCTTTTGATCGCTTTGTATTACACTTTTAGTGATGTAATGTGCCAAAAATGGCTTATTTACACCATTTTTGGTTTTTTTTTTATGGCGTTCACCTGAGGAGTTCAGTCATGTGATATTTTTATAGAGCAGGTTTTTACGGACGCGCGATACCTAATATGTGTAGTGTATTTTATTTTTTAAATTTTTATTCAGTGTTATGTGTTTTTTCATTTTTACTTTTTTTCACTTTTTTACATTTTTTGACCCAGACCCACTTGGTTCTGAAAGATCCAGTGGATCTGGTGTCTGTATAATATAGTACAGTACACTTTATAGTGCACTGTACTGTATTTTGTACTTTAGAAAGTCTGAATAGACCTTTAGCAGGTCTATTCAGACTTTCAGCACCATGGAGAGCAGGACGCTTCTGAAAGCGTCCTGTCTCCATGGCAACCATCACCCGCTGCCATAACTGGGCAGGGGGTGATGGATGGGGAGGGAGTGGCACACCCTCCCTCTGCGATCCCATCCTGTTGGGGGGCTGCAAAGGCACAGCAGCCCCCCGATGGGAGAGGGAGGGAGCGCTCCTCCCTGTTAACCCTTCCATACCGCGGTCCGTACGGACCGCGGTACGGAAGGGTTAAACGGCTGGCATCTGCAGCACAGATGCCAGCCGCTTTATCAGAGTGTCAGCAATGTGCTGACACTCTGATAGAACCACTAGACACCAGGGATAGATTACAGGGGAGGCGGGCGGGGATCGCAATCGCGATCCCGCCCGCCGCACCGCCCGCCTCCCGCCCGCCTCGCGCCGCCCGCAACCCCCTGCACCCCCGCAGCCACAATATGATTGGGGGCTGCAGGGGGGTTAAAAACTGTTTGGGAGCATTAACTCTCTGATCCCCGCGGTCATAGACCGCGGGGATCAGAGATCGCAAAGAAGCGCTGCAAACCGCAAGTCTGAATTGACCTGCGGTTTGCAGCGATCGCCCATATGGGGGGGTCACAGGACCCCCCTGGGCATTGTAACAAGGTACCTGCTGAATGATTTCAGCAGGTACCTTGTTCCGATCACTGCCAGCTGAGCAGCAGTGATCGGAACAACTCATGACGTACCGGTACGTCATGTGTCCTTAAGGACTCGGGAAACATGCCGTATCGGTACGTCATGTGTCCCAAAGGGGTTAATACTGTATTACAAAAACAATTGATGTCATTTTAGTTGCATTTGGTTCTTTAAAAAGTCCTTGTAAGATTTCATTCTGAACACAATTACAAATGTACACTAAATTCCCTAAAACCCTTTACAGCATTGGGGGTTGAATAATTTTGAACACAACTGTAGTAGGTGTGATAGGGGGAGTATAGGGAGAGTGAAGTGATATAATTAGGTAGACTTATAAAGCGGTGAAATCAGAGGAAGGGGATGATGGTACTGCAGCGGCAATATGTATGGCCAGAACTTTCAAAAATTGCCATTGCCAGATCTGCTTCTATTATGGTCAGCTCAGGAACTGGTGATGCCTTTGATACTGTGAGCACAGGCTCAAAAGGTGTCATACATAGGTCAAATTCAGCTGCCACTAGCTCTGTGTGAGAATCTGCTGTCTGGCAATTTTTCTCCATAGTGCCGAATGACAAAATCATTGTTAGTTGCAAGATCTGCAGGAAATAAATAAACCATCTATTGCAGCAAATGAAGTAGCATGACCAGATCCAGTGGGAAAATAGAACTGGCTACAAGCAATGGGAATAGGTCTGCCCTCCTTCTCCCGGTCTCCTGTCTGGAAGCAGCCAGGCCACATCCACTTGCAGTACAATGTCCTTGTCATTGTCATCATCAGTTACTGCTTCTCCAGCTCAGACTCCCTCTGCTCCTACCCCGCTCGTCAGCTATCAATAACAGAATGTGTGGCCAGGAAACAACTCTGTGTGCCCAGCTTATGCAAAAGCAGAGTTAAATTTAAAAATTCACTTTTTTTTAATTTTCCATTTTGTATCCATTTTTCCTGTAACACATCAAAGATTAATGGCAACACAAACTTCAATATTTATTTCCCTGCTTCTGCAGTTTACAGACACTCCCATATGTGGCCCTAAACTGCTGTATGGGCACAATGCAAGGCTAAGAAGGGAAGGAGCGCCATATGTTTTTTTATGGGCAGATTTTGTTGGACTGATTTTTAGGCGCCATGTCACATTTGAAGAGACCCTGAGGTACCCCTACAGTGGAAACTCCAAAACTGACCCCATTTTGAAGACTACACCCCACAAAGATTTTTTAAAGGGGTGTACAAAGCTGTAGAAAGCACTTTGCTCGAACAGGCTTTTGATAGAATTTAAAAACAACTATAAAAATGAAAAATAATTTTTTTCAAATAAAATGTCGCTTTAGCCCCAAATTTTTCATTTTCACAAAGAGCAATTTGTTATCCATTGATGCTTAAATACGGAAACACCCCATATGTGGTCATGAATTACTGTATGGGAACACCGCAGGACTTCGTATGGAATGGAAGGCGTACCTTTGGCAGATTTTTCCAAAAATTGTTTTTAGGTGCGATGTTGCATTTGAAGAGACCCTGAGGTTCCCCTGCAGTGGAACGCCCCAAAATGTGACTTAAGTTTGTAAACTACACTTCCCAAGGAATTTTTCAAGGGGTATATTTTAACCCCACAGGTGTTTTACAAAACAGATGGTGCAAAGTGAAAATTGTCATTTTCCACAGATATGCCCAATATCTTGTGCCCATTGTGTGCCAGTTTAAAAAGTTAGCCCTCTAATTATTATGCTGTGGTTCCTAGGTTTTTAGAAACACCGAATATGTGGCCCTATTCTTTTCTCTGAGAGGGCTCAGGAGTAAAAGGGCACAATGCAAATTTTGAAGCCCAGTGTGGTGATTTACACCGCTTGTGCTGACAACTGTAGAGGCTCTGGGATGAAATGACTGGAGCTATTTTGGAGACTAAAACCATCAAGGTATTTACCATTTTAAACATCATGCCCTTTCAATTGTTAGGCGGTTTCAACTAGGTATGGAAATGCTTTAAATGTGAACATAAACTGCTGTTTGGGTATGCTAAAGAATTCAGAAGGGAAAGACTACATTTTGGCTCTTGCAGCACAGATTTTGAAGAATTGGTTTATGGGTGCCATGTTGCTGTTGCATAGTATCTAGGGCACCAGTATAGCCATTTTCTGACAAAAAAATGTTTTTATTTTTATTTTTCTCTTGATGGAGTTGTGTGAGGGCTTCATTTTTGCTGGATGAGTTGCCATTATCATTAGTACTATTTTGCAGTACATACAATTTTTAGAATGCTTGATATTATGATTTTTTTGGAGGCAGGGGGACCAAAAATAGTTATTCTAACATAGTTTTTATTTTATTTTTATGCATTCATCTGATGGGAGAGGTCATGTGATATTTTTACAGAACAGGTCATTACAGACAGTACAGTTCCTTAAAAAAGTATTCAAACTTTTTGAACTTTTCCACATTTTTTCATGTTACACCAACAAATTTAAATATATTTAATTTGGATTTTACATGATAGACCAACACAAAGTAGCAAGTATGTGTGACATGGAAAGAAAATGATACATGGTTTTCAAAATTTTTAATAACTAAAAATCTGGACAGTGTGGTGTGCATTTTTCTTCAGCCCCTGAGTCAATACTTTATAGGACCAGCTTTTGCTGCAATTAAAGCTACAAATCTTTTGGGGTATGTCTCTACCAGCTTTGCACATATCAGGGCTGAGATCTTTGCCCATTCTTCTTTGCAAAATAGCTCAAGCTCAGTCACTATGAACCTGTGAACAGCAATTTTCAAGTCTTGCCAAAAATTCTCAATAGTATTTAGGTCTGGACTTTGACTGGGCTATGCTAACACATGAATATGCTTTGATCTCAACCAGGGATGCCCAACCCGCAGCCATCCAGCTGCTGTAAAATTTCAACTCCCACCATGCCCTGATGTTAGCTGATAGCTGTAGGCTGTCCGGGCATGCTGGGAGTTGTAGTTTTGCGTAGTAAAGGGTCTGAAACCGCGCTGCTTCTAAATCCGTCGTACGAAGCACAGGTGAATATATAAAGGGTATTAGCCTTTGTCCTCCTCTCTCAAAGGGTTCGATCCTCCTCAGACCGTCTCCTCTGTAAGATTAAAAGACCGGCATATAGTGAAGTACCCTCTTAATAGTTGGTAAAAATGGTTTTATTTTACTCACAAACACAGGTGGTTTTCAGGCATATCACAAAGATAAAAAGCATCAGGTTCCTGCCCGACCCGGGTTTCGCTCTCTGGCTTCCTCAGGGGCGATCACTGCGCATGTCCATAGCATGGCCCTTTAAATAGCCCAGTTTCCTGTTCCCGAACTCTGGGAGTCATTACCCAATCAGCATATATTAAACATTACTCATATAAAAATACAAACTTAATCAGGGGACTGGTTTCTCATCGCTAAAATCATATTTAACCACCATACATCCAAAGTATCCCACCAGATTAGTTACATAGTAAAAACCTTTAGTTTAACAGTTTGTGCATCTGCTCTCACGTCACCGCAATCCTATAACATACATAGGTCTCCTTAATACATTTAAGTATTCTCTTCCTCCGGACAATACCAATATCCTACTCATATCTTTCACTTATATATCCATCATACCACATTATTACAGTTCTTCTTAAACTTATGCATCACACGTAACTCATAACCCCTCCATTCATTTTCACTACTGGTCACGTCATCTCGATGTTCTTCAAACCCGCCTCCTCCCATTCATAAACTTGGTGTCACATGATTCAAGTATCCAATCACCATCATATAGTTCAAAAGGTCCTCAACACAGGATAAGACTCATCCCGAGATCTTACAATGGAGGACAGTACTATGGACATAATAGTGGGTATAGAGGACAGTATTATAGACAACCACATAGACAGCCATACCAAGGAGGAAGTTATAATGGAAGACAAAAACGAGGACCACAAGAATATTATGGTCCCACTCAGCAAGAAAATAGAAGGTACATGGATAGGGCAAATCATGAGGAGAAAGGTCACACAGAGAATAATATGAAAGAAAGTGGAGAAGAAGGGAGACTAAGGTCGACACAGCAAGGTGAACAAAATTTTCCTCATCAGAGTATAAAAGGGATAGCAAGGGAGGTGGGAATAAAAGAACAGAATGTGAGAACACCACTGAAAAGAAGTCTTGTAGAGGAAGAAGGGATAAGGGAAAACAAGCCCAAAGACAAAAAGAGCAAGGAAACACGAGAGGGATATTCAATTTAAGCAATCATGTGTTGACAGAGGATGAAAAGAAGGTTCTCAACAAGGGGTTAAAATATGCACCAAGCCAAAAAGTGAACAAATTTGAAATGTTCCTAGATATACATAAATATATTCGTAAAATCAATATGGCTAAATATTGGTTGAATAATCCGGCACCACAAGTGAAAGGGGTAGAAGAAGGGAGGGTATCATGCACACAAATTTGAAATTGAAATCAAAATTCTTCCCCAAAAATCGAAATAATGAGTGTGTGGAAGCGTTTAAAACAGGATTATTAAAAGAACTAGAGGAACTGGATGCGAATAAGATAACCCACAATTTAACATTCGGGGAAAGGAAGGCTCTAAAAGATCTGGAGAAGAATTCTGAGTTAATAATTAAACCCGCAGACAAAGGAGGGGGTGTGGTCGTGATGAATAGGGATAAATATGAGTCTGAAATGTTGAGACTAGTATCTGACGAAGCCACATACCAGAGACTTAAAAGTAATCCTACTTCTGAGTATAAAAATCCTTGATGGTCTATTAACTGATGGTTTTAAAAAGGAGTACTAAATAAAAGGAATTTGAATATTTGAGTGTCCCACATCCCATTGTGCCAGTGATATACCATTTGCCAAAGATACACAAAAGTCTGACTGACTCCCAGGGAGGCCAATAATTTCAGGGTTAAATTCCCTGACATGCAAGGTCACGGAATATATAGATTTTTATTTACAGGGATATGCAACACAAAATCGTTCCCACTTAAAGGACACAGAAACAGTGATACAGATAATAAAAAATCTGAATCCACCCACATCAAATACATGGATGGCTACAGTTGACGTAGCATCTTTGTATACAGTAATTCCCAAGCAATTGGGCTTAAAAGCGGTAGAAAACAGAATTATAGAAGACCCCAAAATAGGTGACTTGCAGGGGGATTTTATTTGGAAAATTTTGGATTATTGCCTTGAACATAATTATTTTTGGTTTAAGGACTCCTATTATGTCCAGCAAATTGGTACGGCGATGGGGGCGAAATTCGCCCCCAGTTTCGCTAATATTTTTATGGGGGCATGGGAAGAGGTCACCATCCTTCCCACATTGGGGGTAGTCACTTCCAGAGGCAGACTAATCCTCTGGAAGAGATACATCGACGACTGCCTCCTAATGTGGGAAGGAGAGAAGGAAGGATTGGAGAATTTTATCCATCAGCTTAACGATAACCAATGGAACTTGCGGTTTGTGGGGGAGATTAGTGATGTGTCCATAAATTTTTTAGACATGTGCATTAAGATAGAAGATGGGAACTATAAGACTAGCTCCTTTTTTAAGGATACGGATGTGAACTCGTATATTGACGTGAAAAGCTGTCACTATAAACCATGGCTCAAAAATATACCCAAAGGGCAGTTTAAGAGAATGTCTCGTAACTGTACTACGGTGGAAGACTATAGGTCACAGTGTGAGGTGTTGAAGGACCGCTTCCTTGAAAGGGGATACGAAGGAGACCACCTTGAAGCCACTATTAAAACTGTTGAGGAGGAGAGAACCAAAGTAGGAGGTATAACGAAAGATAAAAAGGACGAGAAGGATTATAGATTCTCCTTTACAACTGGATACTGTTCCATGTCGGATACCATTAAAAAGCTGTCAGGAAAAATTGGGGAACCTTAAAAATGACCCGATTTTAGGGAAAGCCATACCGAAGAACCCTACCTTTATTTTTAGGAAGGCTCCAAATATCAGGACCAAGCTGGTGCATAGCGCCATCCCTCCAGCAGGGGTAAAGGGGAGTAGGGAGGGGGACAAATTCACGTGGTGTGGATTCTGCACCGGTTGTAAAAATCGCAACACAAAAGAGAGAATGAGAACACTTGATTGCATTGTTTCTAAGAAGAACGGAGGAGAGTTCCGAATAAAAGGAAACTGTTCCTGTGAAAATGAGGGTGTTATATACGTGTTGGAGTGCCCGTGTGGACTCCAATATGTTGGCAGGACAGTGAGAAAGTTGAAGGTGAGGATTTAGGAACATATAGGGAATATCAAGAAGGGACTGATGAGCCATAGTGTGTCGGCTCACTTCAAGCTGATGCATAGTAAGAATCCACGGGGCTTGAGGTTTGCTGGCGTAGAAGTGGTTAAACCACACTGGCGAGGAGGTGACTCGCTGGCGCGGATAAATCGAAAGGAAGTACAATGGATCTACCAATTAGGGACGCTGCAACCCAGCGGCTTGAATATAGAATTCGATCTGAAACCTTGTTTGATTTAATGTAGATACATTGTACTACCTTTGTGTAAGTATCTATGAAGTCTTACCTTGTGTCGAGGACCTTTGAAAAACGCGATGGTGATTGGACATTTGGATCATGTGACACCAATCTGATGAATGGGGAAGAGGCGGGTTTGTAAGATCTCCGGGATGAGTCTTATCCTGTGTTGAGGACCTTTTGAACTATATGATGGTGATTGGATACTTGAATCATGTGACACCAAGTTTATGAATGGGAAGGAGGCGGGTTTGAAGAACATCGAGATGACGTGACCAGTAGTGAAAATGAATGGAGGGGTTATGAGTTACGTGTGATGCATAAGTTTAAGAAGAACTGTAATAATGTGGTATGATGGATATATAAGTGAAAGATATGAGTAGGATATTGGTATTGTCCGGAGGAAGAGAATACTTAAATGTATTAAGGAGACCTATGTATGTTATAGGATTGCGGTGACGTGAGAGCAGATGCACAAACTGTTAAACTAAAGGTTTTTACTATGTAACTAATCTGGTGGGATACTTTGGATGTATGGTGGTTAAATATGATTTTAGCGATGAGAAACCAGTCCCCTGATTAAGTTTGTATTTTTATATGAGTAATGTTTAATATATGCTGATTGGGTAATGACTCCCAGAGTTCGGGAACAGGAAACTGGGCTATTTAAAGGGCCATGCTATGGACATGCGCAGTGATCGCCCCTGAGGAAGCCAGAGAGCGAAACCCGGGTCGGGCAGGAACCTGATGTATTTTATCTTTGTGATATGCCTGAAAACCACCTGTGTTTGTGAGTAAAATAAAACCATTTTTACCAACTATTAAGAGGGTACTTCACTATATGCCGGTCGTTTAATCTTACAGAGGAGACGGTCTGAGGAGGATCGAACCCTTTGAGAGAGGAGGACAAAGGCTAATACCCTTTATATATTCACCTGTGCTTCGTACGACGGATTTAGAAGCAGCGCGGTTTCAGACCCTTTACTACATGAATTTTCCAGTGTGAACTACCCACCACACTACATTGGAACCAGCAGCGCAAGTAACTGTCCGTGTTTTTGGGATACAAGACTGACACTTTCTTTTTATTTCAAGTTGTAGTTTTGCAACAGCTGGAAGGCCGCAGGTTGGACATTCCTGATCTAAATCATTGCATTGTAGCTCTGGCTGTATGTTTAGGGTCGTTGTTCTGCTGGAAGGGGAATATCTGCCCCTGTCTCAGGTCTTTGCAGCCTCTAACAAGTTTTCCACTAGGATTGCCCTATATTTAGCTCAATCAATCTTCCTATCAACTATGATTAGCTTTCCTGTCCCTGCTTAAGAAAAGCATCCTCACAGCATGATGCTTTCACCACTGTGTTTCACGGTGGGGATGGGGTATTCAGGGTGATGTGCAGTGTAAGCTTGCTGCCATACATAGCGTTTTGCACTTAGACTAAAAAGTTCAACTTTGGTCTCATCTGACGAAAGCATCTTCTTCCACATGTTTGTTGTGTTCTCTACATAGCTTGTGGTAAACTGCAAATGGGACTTCTTATGACTTGTTTTTAAAAATGGCTTTCTTCTTGCCACACATAAAAGCCAGATTTGTGGAGAACACGATCAATAGTTGTCCTGTCGACAGATTCTTCAACCTGAGCTGTGGATCTCTACAACTCCTCCAAAATGACCCTGGGCCTCTTGGCTGCTCTGTGTCTGGGCTGTCAGTTTAGGTGGACATCCATGTCTTGGTAGGTTTGCAGTTGTGCCATACTCCTTCCATTTTTGGATGATGGATTGAACAGTCCTTCGTGAGATGTTTAGAGCTTGTGATATATTTTTTATTACCTAACTCTGCTTTACACTTCTCCACAATTTTATCCCTGACCTGTCTAGTGTGTTCCTTGGTTTTCATAATTCTGTTTGATCACTAACATTCTCTAACAAACCTCTAAGGCCTTCACAGAACAGCTGTAGTAATACTGAGAATAAATTAAACAAAGGTGGGCTATCAGAGTACAGGGGACTGAATACAAATACACGCCACACTTTTCAGTTTTTTATTTATTAAACATTTTGAAAACCATGTTTCAGATTCTTTTCACTTCAGAGATACTTGCTACTTTGTGCTGGTCTATCACATAAAATTCCAGTAAAATACATTTAAGTTTGTGGGTGTGACGTCCAACATTTGGAAAAGTTCAAGGGGCGTGAATAATTTTTCAAGGCACTGTAGATCGTATCGATCAATTTCAACCATACTTACATTTTCATCTTCCATATCATCTCTTTCCAGAAGGTCAAGCTAATAGCATTCTGTGCCAACGCAGAAGTGTTAGAAATTTCTTTGCTAAAAAGGAAGCAGACATAAGGACAAAAATAGCACAGGAAGAAGCAGAGGCAAAGCGAAATGGAAAAGAAAGAAGCAATGGTATGGGCAAAGGAAGCCCAATAAAAAATTCTCCAAGTGCAAAATGAGCAAGCAGCTGCCTTAGCTAAACTTAAAGTTCTCAAAAAGGATTATGCCAAGATACCGCTCTGGACTGCTTCATCTCAGGAGAATCTGAAGACCCTGCTGATCGCATTACTGATTAAGTGCTAAAGCAATTATTGCCTATACCTCATGCTAGGTACATTGCTCTAACGCTAAAAACAGTAACTTCTAAGTTATACATGCCAGCACCACTTCTGATCTACCACATGGATGTCCCCACACAGCAACAGATATTACCAATTACCAGTGACAAGGTAATTTCCAGCATTAAGCCAGTAGATCTTCCAGAGACTAACCTATAGCTTAATCCTATCATTTTGCACTGATACATCTCAGCTTTATACACCAGAGAACGTACATGCCTCATGGGCACTACAAGTTAATCTAGCAACAAGGAATGGGACATAGGACATGTGTGATACGTTGGGAGCTAATAAACAACAGCCTCAAAGTTTGATGACTGTGCTGAGAACTCTAGGTCCTGGAAAATGACCTTTAAAGCTCTAATCCATGATCTTAACCTCACCACCAAGGATGGACTTGTCTTGTTCGTCAACTGGTTACATAGGCTCAGAATATGCTGAGCAAATCAAGTCATTAAGAGCGGTTCATGTGGGCCATTCAGAGGAAGGTCTTGCTGCAGCATTGTAGAATCTTGAACAAACCTACAGCACTACCAAATCCATAGAAAGTGCCTTATTTAAATTCAGTGGTGTCCAAACTACCACATAGCATGCGAGAAATGGGGCAGGCAAGAGCTTCCGTTACAAAAGAGAACATAAAGTGTCCTTTCCCCTTTTCTTTTTCTAGATTTATCAGTGCCCAAGCTAGCGAGTAGAATGATCCAAGCTCCAACTTTGCTGAACTTATTCCGCCAGCTTCATCATCATCCTCAAGGTATCATAGCAAACAGTTAAAAGGAAAGATTAAAAGAAACAGTATCTGTTAGAAAGACTGATGTGCCACTTAACACACCTTCCACCAGTAAGTAGGATGTCTCCTGCTCATAAAGAAAATGACCCCAGTCATATGTGCCTTATCCAGAAAAGATCTCACTCTCTTAAGGAATGTTTTGGGCTCAGAGCTAAGACTTTGCAAGAGCGGAGAGTGGTGTTATACCGCCGCGATCAGATGCTGATTACCTATCCAAAGGATAGATCTGCTTACGTGCAGACTCCTATGCGTTACTGCAAGGCACAGTGTTCTACACCACTATAGAAGCTCTCAGCAGCCAGGAAATAGACGTTTTTAACGAAATTCAACGCAAATATATTCGGATCGATCAACCTATTGACTTTCATTATACTCGGGTGTTCTGTAGAGCACCCGAGCATCCCGATATGTTTGGTCCGAGCACCTGGGCACTTGGGTGCTCGATCAACACTAGAAGGAGGGATATCCTGTGGTGCATGGAAATGGAGAGGGTCTTCATATTCCAACGCACTATACGGATGTCTCAGAAATGAACTGCTGCTCCCGACAGCAGCTCCTGGGAAGATCATGGTGCATTCCACACTGCAGATTTGTCATGGAGACAACGGATTTTATAATATTACATTATTATATAAAGAAAAAAGTAAAATAAAAATTGAGTCCCTTTGTCATGCGGCTCCCGAGTGCGATCAGCTACATCATCATCATCAAGTACTTTCTGCATGTCACTGATGTCCTCCTCAACGGTCTCTTGGTCAGGAGCCTGACTGCTCGCAACACCAGCTCCCACACCTCTCTCCTAATCACTACTTGCCCCTCTAGTGGAGGAAAGGACAGAGGCAGGTTGAGGACATGTGAGGTAACAGGATCAATTCCCGGGCCATGCCAACTAAGGGTTGTGTCTGACGAACCCACTGACTCTTGGCTGGGGGTGTGTGATGTTGCTTGCGACGAAGTCGAAGATCGAGTCAACCATTTAAGAACCGCTAGGTTACTGGTCACGACACGACCACTAGCTGACACTGGGAGCTCAGGCCTCTCGAAGTGACCCCTGCTGCCATGGCCCCTTACTCTGCTGTGACCTCTGCCTGCGCCACAAACATTTAGGCCTCTGCCACTCCCCTGTGCAGGGCCTGGTACTTCTTTGTCTGACATACTGTTAGATCAAATAATCAAATGTTAGATCAAATATTTTTTATTACGCCACTAATACACGGAAGACTGGGTTGTAGATTATAGCACTCCACCGCAGAACGTCAATTAGGCCCTAATTTTTATTTTATTTTACACAACAGGCTTTTCAGCAGATATATGCAATGCTGTTTTGCAAACAGGCTTTTCAACAGATATTTGCAATGCTGGATGGTGAATATATTTTTATTTCTCCACTAATACATGGCAAACAGGGCTTTAGAATATATCACTGCACTGCAGAATGCAATTAGGCCCTAATTTTTTTCTACTTTTACACAAAAGGCTTTTCAACAGATAAATGCAACGCTGGACGGCGAATATATTTTTATTTCGCCGCTAATACACGGCAAACTGGGCTTCACAATATATCACTGTACTGCAGAAAGTCAACTAAGCCCAAATTTCTTTCTACTTTTACACAACAGGCTTTTCAACAGAGAAGTACAATGCTGGATAGCGAATATATATATTTTTGCCACTAATATACTGCAAACAGGGCTTCAGAATATATCACTGCACCGCAGAACGTCAATTAGGCCCAAATTTTTTTCTACTTTTACACAACAGGCTTTTCAACAGATATATGCAATGCTGGACAGCGAATATATTTTATTTACGCCACTAATACACGGCAAACTGGGCTTCAGAATATATCACTGCCCTGCAGAACAGCAATTAGGCCCACATTTTGTTCTACTTTTACAAACAGCCTTTTTAACAGATATATACAATGCTGGACAGTCAATATATTTTTATTTCTCCACTAATACACGGCAAACAGGGCTTCAGAATATATCACTGCACTGCAGAATGCAATTAGGCCCAATTTTTTCTACTTTTACACAACAGGCTTTTCAACAGATATATCCAATGCTGGACGGCGAATATATTTTTATTTCGCCACTAATACACGGCAAACTGGGCTTCACAATATATCACTGTACCGCAGAAAGTCAACTAAGCCCAAATTTCTTTCTACTTTTGCACAACAAGCTTTTCAACAGAGAAGTACAATGCTGGATAGCGAATATATATTTTTTTGCCACTAATATACTGCAAACAGGGCTTCAGAATATATCACTGCACCGCAGAACGTCAATTAGGCCCAAATTTTTTTCTACTTTACACAACAGGCTTTTCAACAGATATATGCAATGCTGGACAGCGAATATATTTTTATTTCGCCACTAATACACGGCAAACTGGGCTTCAGAATATATCAATGCCCTGCAGAACAGCTATTAGGCCCACATTTTGTTCTA